>CM071801.1:22468873-23706373 GCA_036559045.1 Platycarya longipes
ATTATTCTTGTTGCCCATAAACGTATTCATCTAATCCCAGCCTACCTAATTTACAACCATTGCATTTGCATGTTGAAAATCAGAAACCATTGCATTACTAGTGTAAAAGATCATCACGCACAAAGCCGCAAACAAAAGTAGGTTTCGGACTGCCAATTAAGCAATTTATTCGGGGCCATCCACCCTCGACAATTACTAACATGCCAGCCAATACGACAAATACCATCCATCCGGTCATTTTCTTGATCAATCACTACGACCACTCTCTCTCTTGATGATGGAGAACCAAATATATTTGTTTATAAAACGTTTTTCAACAACGATCGAGCTAGTGTTTATTTATGATATGATTTTCCCATCACCAACTTTTAGGTACTAAAACAAACATATATATACTTATTAAAAGCTTTCCAAAGAGCTGGAGCCGTTTGAGAATAGCTCAGTCATTGAAAAGAAGTTTTGTAATGCCAACCTCCAATACGTACATGGTAAAATGATCTTGTAGATGGATTACCTTCTAATATTACAATTCCCTATCGAGATACTACCTTTCTCTGGCAAGATGTTTTATTTTACCGGATATTACCCACATTTCCAAGACCAGCACCTAATCTCTTTCTCCATTCAGGCAATTATGTCCTGATGCAATCTCCTCTCGTTCAGGCTCAAAGAGATGGTCATGCAAGAAACCATCATACAGCTTTATGGTTTTTGAACTCGGACGCTGCCTCGCCATACAGATCCTTCGAGGCTAGAGGATCCGTGTACTTTTATCAGGGCTAGTTCCATGAAGGGACCAAGCATGGGACCGTCACTGACCTGAAGTTCCTCATTAAATAAGGAGGAAATCCGCACTATCTCGTGGCCTGTTCTAACCCTCATCGGACCCGTATATTACTAAATGGATCTGTGTACTTTTGCCAACAGTGCTTCAGGAATCCTAGAAACTGGAATGCTCCCTTTTGTTTGCACCTTTAAACTGGAACCTTGGAGCAACCAGAGAAAAATATAGGAGCCACAGCCTGCATAAAGATATCAAGTAAGATATGAACCACCGGTATAATATTTTCCTCAATTAATCATGGGGGGCCCCCCACGCATTACTCATCAAATACATTCTCACAATGCAGATGAGTTGGCGGTTTTCTGCCACTCAACTTTCATTGTGTATGCATTGTATCATCATTAGATTATTGGAACTTTGTGAAACCGAATTACTTACCCAAACAATTGGATGTGCTGGCTTCACGCGCAAAGCGGGTTAGGTCAGTACAATTCCCTCCAGCATTGCCTTCAACTTGAGGGTATGACTCGCCGCATATTCAAACATGGAGCAGATTATCGATATTGAAACTATCAAATATCCAAAGCAGCCACAACTCGTAACATATCTGTTCACACCCTTTACCTTCAGAACCACAGAACCTCCGGTGGTGTGACCAAAGAGGAAGCATGGAATTCCTGGGTTCTCCGTTTTAAGTTTTTCTAGGAAAGCCACCTGTTAACAAGCTGGAAACATAAAGCTCATTAGAAACAGGAATCTTGGAATGTTATGCCATTCAGAACTACTAAGATATGACTCAAAGAAAATGAACTAAAAAGTTTCTAACACAGGTTTTAGGGTTAGCATTTGACTTGAACCCATAACCATAGTTGGCTCAATCGATTTTGAGGCCATAGGTGACAAACATAAGTGGGCCCTTTTTTTATTTTAATATAAGCTAAATCATATTTACTTTTACTTTATTTCCTATTTTACATTTTTTCTTGCATTGAAAAGAAAGGCACCGGACTGGAAAAAAAAATCAATGTGAGATTGTAGATTTTATAAAGAGTGTGAAAGAATGGGAAATCACTTAAAAGAACATTCTGATTGATGTAATCTGAATTCAATTTTATCTTATACGACACATTAGTGTAATATGATTCTTGTTCACTTAAATGTCTAAAAACCCAATTGCAAGTTTGGACAGGAAAATTACGAGTTATCTTACAGTGTCTTGCAACAACATGGTCAAGTGAAGGAAACTATCCATTGCAATCCATCGCTCCCACAATGACCTAAATAGAAAGAAAAGAAAAATCCATCCACCTTAGAGGTATTCTTTTAAACAATCTCAGATGGAAAATGCTTCACCAGCAAAATAATATAAAAGGATGTACACATTTTCTATAATAATATGATAATTTTTTCAAGTCCATGATACCACAACCATATAGAAACAAAAAAAGTGCTGGGACTCCAAATTAATAAAAATGCATTGAGGACATTCTTTACTCAAGATTTTTTGAAGTATCCTGATCATTGATCAAGAATTTTATTGTTTCAAACGCTAGGAGAAAGGAAAAAAATCAGTTAAGGATACGACAAAAGAAAAGAGAAAAAGAAAGAAATCAAAAACAAGCTTCAAATTTCTTTGAGAAATTGATTCCACATGCCAATCAGTGTGTAAGCTGCATAACGTTTATAAAGAAACTCATTGCACCTTTCTCTAAAATGTCTTATTAGAATTGAGCAAGGAAGGAAGAGCCTCATATATAAAGTCACAGGGACAATTTCCTTCTTAGGCATTGTGAGATTTTCCTTTAGTTTACACACTCCATGACTATATGTCGCATTATCCAATTTCTTCTTTGCCGGGAGTAACAATTACCGATATGAAACCTTGTATTTTCTTGATATAAAAGTAACATTTGTCATTTAAGAACTTACTAAAGCGAAACAACTATACCAAAAGATTTCTGGACATACCCTACCTATCCAGTCCATCGCAATAGGACAACCAAAATTGCATGATGTTAGTTGCCTTGCAAAATGAGCATATCTTCCACTGTGAAATGAACACCAAGTAAAAAAAAACTCTTAAATCTAGTAGTTAACAACTTAAGGTAGACCACCGATGGACGATGATCCCAAAAACGGGATCAATTCTGAGTATTAATATCAAAAAAGGAGTTGAGAAAACCAAAAGTTACCTGTTGTCATTAAAGGCCCATGAATGATCATCATTATACCCCTGAAATCTCAACAAACTCGTGCTGTAGGGGATATAAGTACAGATCGGACAGCAGAAATAATGCTACAGAAACAAATGTAAAAAACAGTACATGCTAAAGATGCGTGGAACAGAACCCAGAGCCCTGTAATCCTTTCGTCTCAGTGTGACTCCAGGATGCGCCAGAAGTTTAATAGAAAATTTAATGTATGTACATCATACACTAATTCCAAGTTAAACAACCATCCCCTTGTAGATTGGCTACAAGGTTCACAATAGGTATATTAACAGAGCATGGTACATACACAAAAAGAGTTGCAACAATTCGCTTCATAAACAGACCTACATAGGTAATAGAGATATAGCAAAACAACCCTGAAAACAGATACCAAAGTTGATTTTAAAACTCATTTGGAAAAATTATGCTACAGGATTTCATACCCAAAAAGGCTAAAGATTCCGACCAAAGGTTCAAAACCTTCAACCAACCATTCAGGCATTTTCCTTGCAACCAACTCAGCAGAATTAAAAACGCACAAAAATATGACTAGGTGAAGCAGGGACAGAAGGGTTCTTTTGCTCCGTTTTCCATTAAACAGAGTAACAGGAGAAATACGGAACTAATTTCATTATGATTCTTGTTCTTTTAGATAAAAATAGCAACCAAATTATGTACTCCTGGTAAAAGTTGAACCAAAAGGAACATTTCACTCTTAAACGGATTTGTGGAATACTGAATTTCAATTGTTGATTATTCCGTTCTCCCAATTCGAAACAATAAAAGAAAATCCCAATTTACTTCCTTCTTCTATGATTTACCACCCAGATTTTCAGTTTCGAGGCATTTTCTAACCAAACCGACATGTTATGGTAGATAGATGAACTAACAAACGTTAATTCTTTTAAAAACCTTACTTCAATTCAGCGGAGACCGGAACCCACGGACCGGCAGACGAGGGCGTTCCCAGGTACCCCTGAAAACAAAGAACGTGGACCATTCGGCACCGGCAGTCCCGCCATCGGTAGGTAGAGTCTCGAAGGCCATGTCCAATTTCCTCGGCTAATGGCTCTCCTTCTCGCGGTGTCCTGTCCTTCCATTCTACGTTTGGAAAACTTGGAAGGTGGCGTCCTGAGTCAAAGGCGCCACCGTGGATGGAGAGAGCCGGCGGCGCCGGCGCGGAGAGGATGAAGCGGATGAGAAGATATGAGAAGTGTGTAGACGTACAATAGAGGGAGGCCCTTAGGGTTCTTCAGGATTGGCATGGATATCGGTTACTCGCCCCCCAGGTCAGCCTGAGTTGTCTCGTCATCATTCGGCCGTGTCGACAAATGGGATGGCTGAGAATGTGCTTCTTTCCCGTATTCACGAGGGAGATTATTGCAAAACACAACAGAATCACGGATACGCGCCTAAATGGCCGGACGGCGAGTAGAGGAGAAAGAGAGAAAGAAAGAAAGAGGAAAACTTCAGCGCCTTAACTGTATAATTATAGACTAGATACTCGTTGTGTGTAATTTACGGACAAGGTGAGGAAAATCTCGTTAAACGTTCACGTCTTCCCCGTCTGTGCATGTGGGTCCTACGATGACGGCCCCAATTGCTTGTCGTATACGACTGGTCCCACCTCTGAGAGGAACCGGACCGGACAGACCACATTAACTCAGGTTTCATTTAATTTTAAAATTCATTTCAAACTCATTTTTATTTTATTATAATATATTTTTTATATAAAATTATTATAATATTTTTTTACTTTTTTATATATATTTAAAATTTTAATATATATTTTTTAAATCTTAATTTAATTTTTTAAAATTTTAAAAATATAATTAATATTAAAAAAATAAATTAAATTTATTTCTACTCATCTTCTTTTTAAATCTAAACGAGAATCAATAACATGACCTCTTATTAGTGGAATCCTAGGTACAAGTTAACATTGTGGGGTATAATCTAGATCGTAGACATCGATTCGTAAGAAAAGGATGATACAACTACTATTATTCTGATCATAAATTTTTATGATATAGCTTAAAATATATTTAATATTTTTGCATTATGATTTGATGCCACATATAACCAATAATTAATATTTTTCCGCTTTATGATTTTGGTTCGCCTAGAGTTATAAACCAATAATTATATTATTGATCTCCTCCTAATAACTTTTTTATGATGAAAGCTTAAAATATAGATTACAAATTTTCCCGCTTATGATTTGATCGCCACATATAATCAATAATTCAATACTTTCCGCTTTATTGAATTTGGTCGCCACTTATAACCAATATTTAATATATATTCTTCGTTGTTTATACTTAAAAGAAAATAACATTAAAATACTTGGATTCGTCAGAACTAGTCCTTCTATAAATAATTTAAGGGCCATTGTATGTTGCCTTTTTGGTATTTGGATTACGAAATTGTTTTTTTTCTCTATTTAAAAGACACTATATGTGTTGGTTGTTGCAAAAAAGTCTATAATTATTTTTAAAATTTTAAAATTTATGGGGCCCCCCCCCCCCCCTCACAAAAAAAAACCATTGAGTTTCCTATAAAGATATTACTAATGATTATAATTAGGCTGTATATGTATACTCTTATTATATACTATATATTTGTTTTTTTTGCATTTATAAGTACCACATTTGGTGTTGAAGTTGGACTTTGCTATTTTCTATGTGCTACTAACATTCACATAATACCAATAATGTGAGAGACTGCATATTAATATATTATGTTGCATATAAGTCTGAATTGTTTTCTCAAAAAACTAAAAAAATTCTGAATTGTCAGAAGTTTTATAAATCTAATCCATTCCTTTATCATGCCAAATTATGATTGTCAAAGTTATTTGAAAATTAAAATCATTATATTTAAAAAAAAAAGATTTATGTAATTATAAATTAGATAATTGTTGCATAATTATTATTTTTTTTTTAAAGAAAGAAAATATGAGTTCTAAAAAAAATTAATTTTTAAAATAATAAATTTTATTTATTTTCAAAGTGGTTGCTCAAAATTTTTGAATAAAAAGTTATCATTTTATAATATATTAGTTATATATCTTGAATAACGACGAATTTTAAAAGAGTAATTATACACTTATCAATAGTGTATCACTTGTTTATCATTTTCAGTGCATTTATTTTTTTATTATTTTCTATTAAATGTTTTTTTAACATTTTTAATTATTAAGAAAATTTTAAAAAAATTATAATTTTACTAATAATTATTTTTTTAACTATTAAGTAAAAAGAAAATTTTAAATAAATAAATAAAAATAAAAAAATAGATAGAAGAGTGATAAATGAGTAAGAAATGTATCATTATTCATTTTAAAAACCCTCCCAGAAAGAAAAAGAAAAATATACATGTCGTCATGTCGCCGCGAAAATAATCAAACGGTTTGAATATATGAAAACAAGACCAGGGACTTTAATAACAGAAAATGGCAGTTCGAAAAGGCAACGACGATGTGGATGCAGAATGAGTCATCCAAAAGGTCATATAGACAAGACGTTTTAAGCAACAAATATTGGCGATCGATCAATTCAAATTTCAAACCAAACCATAATCAACTTCTTCCAGCAACGCGCATTGCGGCATTATAACAAACACGTGATGTCCATACCAAGACATACGCGCAATATTCTATTCCAATCCAGCGCAAAAACCACTGCTCTCTGGTTTCACAGGTCAAGCCGATATAAAGCTATAAATTATAATAATATGAAAAGAGAATGCTTGGGGGTAGACGGGTTGAAGGCTGCCGGGAGTACACCGGAGCTCGTCGGAGCTCGCCGTCGTAGGGGTGAGCTCGTCTGAGTCTGCCGGTCCCGATGGCGTGGGCGATGTCGCCCACCGCCACCGGCGGCGGCGCCGTTTGCTCCATGGCCGAATCTCCTCTTAAATTTATCTTCATTTTATTTTTTTATTGTGTTTTTTATTATGTTTTTATTGTATTTTTTATTATGTTTTGTTCATTTTATTTTTTTAATATATTTTTAATTTTTTATTTAATTATATTTTTTTATTTAATTTTCATATATTTTTCATCATCAAACAGCCCAACTACCGTTAAACTGCTTTGGATGCTGGGACCAGCCGGTCCGATCCCCATGCGTCACCATTATGAGCACAAATAACATACCCGCTATTCCATATATTGTGTCAAGAATTCGGTTTCTTTGACTTATTGAGCATTGACGCGAAAGGAGACGGCGAAAGTACGATGAAGCTTCCACGTCCACTGAATATTTGAGAAATTTGAAACGTGAAAGTTTGAAAAGAAGTGCATCTATTTGTAAAACTATTCAGAACATTTTACATTGAAACTTCTTATCAATAGATTAATTATGTTGAAATAGATAAAATTTAATAATTTATATAAAGAAAATTTTATTCTTCTTTATGTTTTATATCACACATTCTAATCTTTTATTAAATCATATTTTTTAAACTTTAAAGCTACAGTAAAAATAGACAAATCTTGTCAAATTTAAAGAATTACTAGTTTCACCATTCATTCTTATTAATTTAATTATATTTTATATCTCTTACACTTTTTTCTCTTTTATTTTTATTTTTATTTTATACTATAAAATAAATATATTTTATTTATATTTTTTTAATTCTAGTTTTATTAAAAATTGTTGAAAATAATAAATTTAAGTATCAAATTAAATTATTAAGTATACATATAATTAGTATAGATTATTAAAATATTAAAAAATATTTTAAAAAAATATATTTTTATATTATATATCTATGGATTATTTCTTTTTAATTGTAAGTCTAATGATGAATCACAATGTCTAAAATTCTGATGAACTAAAGGTTATGTTCCATCTTATCAAAATTATATACTTCACCATCAAAATTTTTGATATTATCTTTTTGATAAAGACCCCCAATTGTAAAATGCTCTTCACAAACTCCCATTGATTTGCTAAGTGAGATTCTTATTTTCACACTGGGTTAGAAGAAATGGAGTCACTTCAAATATTCATATTGGTGGATATATTGATCAAAATATTAAAATAATATAGTGTTAATATTAATATATATATCTTTGTATATTATTTTAAAATAATTTATATAGAAAAACATTATATAATATAAAATCATATTATAAAATATAATCTAAACTTAATATATTAAATTACAAATTATATATATAAAATATATTATAGATAGTCTAAACCATTGAATTAAAGATAAAAATTAAATAATAAGAAATAATAAAAACAAAATTGTCAAAATCAGATATGAGCGGTATATGACATGGTTAGTAGGGATCGGAAATACTGGTCAATACAAAACAAATATAGTTTTCGTGTTGTAGAGAGGTTCTTAGAGCGTGGCTCGACAATCAAAATTCATTTTTTTGCCGTTCCCCGTCCCTTAAAGTTCCCTATCCATCTCACCGCCGAGAGTAGCGAGGAGCGCCAATCCCTACTAACCCTATATTTTTTATAAAAATAATTCAATGATACAAATATATTCATTATAAAATATATAATGTTTTATAAAATTAAAATAGAAAAAAATATTTATAATTTAATATTATATGTAAAATTTTTTAAAAGTTAATTTTGAGTTATAAAAAATATATCTATTATATTATATCAAAAAATATATATTTCTTTTTATAAAATTATTCATAAAAATTTTTCTTATTGGGATAATATTTTCCAAACCTGATATATATGTTTTACATTTATTAATAATGAATAATTTAAAAAATAAATTCTTAGAGATACTAGCATTGAGTTTAAGAATTTTTATATTCATTTTTATATGTACATAATATTTTTTAAATCGCGGTCAACATTAAATTATAATATCTTTAAAATTCTATTGCATAGTTATAAAATAAGTCATTTCTTTAAATTTAAAAAAGAAAACACTAAATAGTTATATGTGTGTAATATGGTCTACATTAAATTATGCAATAACTATTTACTCTTTACACTCACAAAGTTTTTTCTTTCTCGTATATCTTTTGCTCTCTATCAAAACAAATACAATTGCATAATAGTTAGACTATTCTTAGGAGCACCTAAACAAATAAGCTTAACAAATAATTTTCTAATACCAAATTTTACTATATTTTTGCACACTTATTTAAAAAGAAATTTCATCAAATTGTGATCAATAATGAGTAAAAGGTGGAGAGGAAGAATATTTTTTCACGATTATTTGTGATGAATTAGTTAATTCTTTTAAAACTCTCCGTAATTTTTTTCCTTCCATTTAATTTGATATGATCTAAATTTGACAAATTTTTTTTTGAAAAATGTGCAACAAGTTAGTGGTATAATTGAATGAGGAAGAAAAACTCATAGCAAAATTCATTGGCTAGTACTCTTAGAATCAATTAGTAATGGTCTAAGCCTATTTACTAAGGTTCAAATTTGAAGAGCTAAATTAACTCTCTTAGCTATAATGCATTACTATGGTTTTACGCAATTAAATCCAACATTGATCTTAGCTAAATCAAAGACATTAAAAAATAATATACCAATATTATATATATTATAATTAAAATATATTTGGAATTTTTTTTGTTAAATAAACTTTCATATATTAAATATTAAATATTTAAGTAAATCATAAATGTACATTTACATTTGTAAATAATGAGTCAATTCGAGATATTAATATTAATAAATTATATATACTTAATATATTTAATTAATAATCAAACTTGCCAAAAATAAATAATTTTTTGAGCATAGCCTTTAGTGATATTTTAATATTTTAAAAGTATTATTATTAATTTATCAATATAGTTAAATATTAAAGTAAGAATAAAATATAAAGATGGAGAATTGAATAAGTAACGACTCTATATACTTATAACAAATTTAAAACAAGAGTTTAAACTATTCCATCAAAACTAAATAATTTTAGATATTTAGCTAAGTTTTATGTGAGATTTAATTTGATTATTTTATTTTCTATTTTATGCTTTCAATAGATTTTTGTAAAAAGATTGAGTTGCTGGCGTTTCTTAATATGCTAGTAGCTAGGAACTCGAGTTCACAGATAAAAAAAATATTAAAAATAAATAATAAGAATTTTAGAAAAAAAAAAGATAAAAAAAAATAAAATAATAAAAAAAATTATATTATTACAGTGATGAAGTTTTTTCTATGTACATGTTACTTTTCATAAAACACCAAAATAAAATTATAGGAAAAAAAAAAAAGTCTCCTCTAAAAGGACAGCTTGGAGTTGTACCGTACTTTTCAACAGTGACACTATGACGAACAACAACGAAAAGACATGGACGAAATACAGATAAGTTCAGTCAATTAGAGACGGAGGATGTGTAACGATCCGATAAGATTGGTTGTGGCACCTCCCAGCCATACAAATGCCGGGAATAAGAATTATATTCGTTTAGATTCTTTATTAGATTAACATTTAAACTTATAATTTTAAAGAGTATATACATTGTATAAATTTAATTAATTTATTAATTATATTTAATTAAAAGTAAAAGAGAAACACCAAAAAATTATGAATAAATAACAATTAAAACTTTATCCAATAAAAACTAAATTAATAATTTTAAATAATTTAATAAAAATGCTCTAAAAAAAAAAAAAAGCCTCTTACCTTCAATTATTGCCTATTCCTTAGCTTATTAAATATTTGGGCCACAATTTGTTTGGGATTTTCCTCGTTGTTTTTTTTCCCAAGTAAGGTGGTTTCTCTCGCGGCTACACGCAAGACGAAAGATTGGAGAAAGGGGGAGCCCTTCTACAACTTTTCATCTTCTATTCACATTTATCATTTTTTTATTTTTACTTTTTTATTTTTTAATTTTTTTATTAATTATTTTTAATGTTTTAATATTCTTGAATTTTTTTTTCTATTGCCTTTTTAAAACTATAATTATATTTTTTTTTATCTTCTAATTATTTATATAATCAAATTTATAATTAAAAATAAAATAAAATAAAATATAGTGTGTTAGAGGAGATTAAGTGAATAGTAGGAGGTTGAATATATTTTTTTCTTGGAAAAATTATACTATTTTCAGTTTTCAACAATAATTTATTATTATATCTTATTTAATTTCCTGTAAAGTATATTTTAATTTTTAAAATTATAAATTAACAATATATTTTTTATATCTAGCTAAAAACTGATTAATAAATATTTAATATAAAATGAATTAATACTAGCATTCCATTATTTTTAGATTAGAATTATTTTTTTTATTATTTAAAAATAATTAATATATATTTTTCTTATATATGACTCATTCCCTCCGTCCCCCCCTAATATCAATATTCATATCATATTATAGAATAAAAAAAAATAATGAGAAAAATAATTTGAATTAATAACTTTTTTTTATTAATTGTTATAGAAAAATAAGATCACGCGTGTGCATAATTATCACACTATTCCATAAAACTTTTACCGCGTTTTATTTTTGAGCTAGGAAATATGACTGGTAGGGTTAAAAATGATGAATTGATTTAAAGTTAACAGGACGAATCCCTAACCTCGGGGTGAAGATCTTTAGTGGGCATTTACTTTTCTTTTAAAGCTCACCGACCGTAACTTTGAACATAAAAGCAATGATGTTGTCTACACAACATGTTTTTGGACTCGTTTTTGGCGTTAATTAATGAATGAAGAAAGAGGGAACATCTGTCCCTTAAATTGCTGGGGTGGCATGTTAAATCTAGAACAGAAAACGGATTTTTTACTACCGTACTACGTGGCTCCGGATCTCCATTCTATCATTGCTCAATTACAATTGGTTAATGGGCCTTTATGCGCACAATCGGGCCCTTTTTGTCTGGTGTTAGTTTATTTATGTTATAGTCTGGGCCTTTACCTTTGCGGACTGACTGAATCCTGCGGCCGCTGGCGGGGCTAAACTCCACTTTGAAACTGATCCAACATCCGAAAACGTTGTCATGAATGAAAAATATATTTATGTTGGGCCATGTTTTTTTTTGCAAAAAAAATAAATAAATACAAAAATTTATATGAAAAAACTTAATTTTTAATAATATACTTAACTTTTTTTTTTTTTCAAAAATTAAATGTGCGACTCATATACAATTCATGAGTGTATTCTTACTTGGCATTACTCATTATATAGTATCTATTTATATATATATAAATATATTAATTATTGCAATCGGACTTAATTTATACAATTCCATCAATGCCATATGCTATTAATGTCATGAAGTCAACCAATCAGAATTAAATTACCAAGAATGGAATTAAGGAGGGGAAGCATCTAAACGCGGTGTGGAGGACGGTTGTAGTAATACTATTGTCGGTCCCCGTACATACTAAGTACAAGATTAGCGTGGATGCTACATGATTTTTTCTTCTAGAATGTATGCTATTACCAAACTTTTAAATAGGTATTTCGGTATACTATTATATATATATATTTTTTTTTTCGAGTTGGGCATTTTCGGTCAATATTTTGTTAGAAAATCTAATAACATAATCTTGTATTCATCTAATCAAAGATTATTGATGAATGACATAGTATCTATTTTTCTCATCAACCAATCAAAATGTTGACACGTTGGTATACGGCCGGCACACCTTAATATATATATCTAATTTTTACAAATTTTAACGGTGAGATTAAGGGAGGTAATGAATTGCAAAGTCCTTTTAAAATTATGTACGAATTTTATAAAAAGTGAAAACTAAGGTAAAAAAAGTATAAACATTAATAATATACTAATTTTACAATTGAAGTCCTAATGGGACCATATATACATTTGGAAAGCAGCCAAATTTTGAGGTATTTTTGAGCCTTCGATTATTTAGTTTGGTGTTACTCTATCATATACATACCATATTTCCTAATATGGGCATGTGTTGGGAAATAACTTCAAAAGAGTAATATTACGGTACAATTTAAAAATTGGACTTTTATGTAATCTAGGTAATGAACAATTAGAAAAATCGTGATGTTAGAGTTAAAATAATTAAAATGTTCTTATTTATAAATCAAAAAATTTTAAAAATTTATTTAATTTACCTATAAAATAGGAGTGCTCTTTAAATAAAACTTTCAATATACATGTGTAGAATGATTCATTTCAAGAAGAGAGAATACAACTTATCGTTTCTGTATCACATATTAACATGTGATTTAGAATATATATATATTATTCTTTATACTTTAAAAGTATCTATCCTAATTTTCAACAGTAACAAATAGTTTTAATTTTGTGAACATTTATAATCCCAAATTTCCCTTCACCAATAAACACACTCAAAAGCTATCCCACGCAGCAGCAAACCCAAATTACCCCTAACCCACGCAGGTCTCCCCTGCCCGTTCGTCTCTCCCATGGCCTTAGTCTCCCTCAGGTAGCACAGGCCGATGGCTTCACCGCCGGCTACCGGGGCATCTTCGGACAGCTCCCCTCGGCTCCGGGCGAATAGCTCCCGAGATGCAGCTAACCAAAAATTCCCCCTAATACAAGCGAGCAGCAATTTCTCTCCCCTTGCCTGTCGTCTCCCTCGGCTAACTCAGGGCCGATGATACGGGCCGGGCTTCACCGCCGGCTAACGAGGTCTCACCGGCATCTGCGACAGCTCCCTTAGGCTCCGGCGAATAGGGTCCTACCCACCGATTTCTCAACCATCTTCAATACACGAAACCCACGGCTCACACTTCCCTCAGTTTCTCCAAACCCACAGATCATGGATAGCCACATCCGTGATTTCGCATCTCCGAAACCCACAACCATCGATTTCAGACCTCATCACAACAAACCATCGATTTCAGACCTCATCACAATTCTTTAATCATCCCCGATTTGGGAATGGAGTTGTGATCCCCGAAATCCCGAAATCCACAATAAGTCCGGCCCAAAAACCCACGAGAGTTCTGATCCCCGATAAATCCCAAAAATCCACAAAACCCACAACCCCTATTTTGGATTGCCAAAATATTGAAATGGAAACGCCAAAATCATTGTCGTTAGAGCATTTGAGAGGAGAATCGACCTGATGCGTGATCGAGAGAGCCGAACGGAGAACGGATGATGATGCGTGATCGAGGAGGCAGAAGGGAGAAACGCAGCGTTTTATGTGGTCCGTGCGGGTTTGGGGCAAGCTGTGTGCAGTGGTGTGAGGGAGGTGATGCGGTTGCGTTTTTTCGTTTGGTAGTGTTTATGTGGTAGTTGCGAAACGCAGCGTCTGTAATTAAGTGGATGCGGTGCCTGCGTTTTATTGTTTTTTTGATTTTGTGCGCACCGTTTTGTACTTTCATTTTGCCTAAATCTGCTTTCAGATATACACAGTAGCTTTCTCGTCCCTTACCGAATATTACACTGTTTTCGGATTAGGTTAGTTCGTTTCGTTATTAGTAATTTTGAATTCGTTAGTTCGGTTTCGTTTATCTGATGTTGTAATCTTAACTGGTTTTATGGTGGTTGACGTTGTCGGATGAAAAGATGTTTGTGGTTTCCTTGATAAGGGCGAATGGAAGACATTATTTTTCCTTTCTGATGGTCCGTTCCAGTCTGAGAGGAAAAAGGAACAAAAAAAAAAGCCTTCTGTTGCCATAGTTGATTTCTCCATGGTATGTTGCGCCGTTGATTCGGCGGAGTTCTCATTATTTTTTTTTCAAATTAATTTTCCCATCTTGTTTTCATTATTTTTATTTGTACATTTTCTTATTTCTCTTTGTGATAAATGGAGCTGCCCGGTTATGTTCTGTTCATGTTCATTCTCCATTATTGTTGTTTCAGGTTCCCAGCTCAGTATTATTAAATATTTTTTTGTGTAGTTATTATTATTTTTTGTGATAAATGGAGCTAATCAATAAAAATTAATTAGGAAATCGTTATTTTTATTTGTGCATTTATTAACTCTCGGGACTAATAAATGGAGCTTCTAAAAAAGTTGTGTATGGGTAATGTATACAGATAAGGAGAGAGGGGAGTACTTAACTTCAAAAATTGATTTTGTATTTATATTTATTTACGTTATACAGCTCAGTGTAAAAAAATTGATTTACAATTAACTTCAAAAAATTGATTTTGAAGTTATATTTATTTGTGCATTTATTTATGTATTTTTTTTTTTATGATAAACTTTTTGATTATATGGTAGAGCTCATAAAATGTACTTACGTTGCGTAATCTTCTTTTTCATTATTGTTCCTTTTCCAAAATGTTTTCCCAGCTTTTTCTTATTATTTGTATTTGTGCATTTGTTAATTCTTTTTTTTTTGGATTGTGCTTTCGGTTGTATAATTTAGAGCTGTTATTTTTATTTGTGCATTTATTAACTTTCTTATAATAAATGGAGCTGTAAAAAGTTTGATTTCCATATACAGATTAAATGGAGAAAGGAGAAAAATTATTTGTCTTTGTTTTTTTTTATATAAATTTGTTATTATTCATGATAGAGCTCATAAATAAAAAAAAAATGATATCTATAGACCCAAATCATAAATTTAAAATATTATAGATATAACTATTAATTAAAAATTAATGTAACTTTAAATTTGTTAGTGCATATTTTGTATGAGTTGTAATTGTAATAATTTTTTTATTTACTAGCGGCATACTTTATTTAGGACTTAAGCTGTAGATATTAAAAAATATCTATTATCTTGCGGTGGTTGATTCTTTACTTGTGTGTTGTGATCGTCATTCTCAGTATTTTTTCTTCTTTTTCCCCAGCTCGTTCTCATTCAGTTTTCTTTGTGCATTTGTTAATTTTTTTGAGATAAATGGAAGCTAATAAAATGTCTGTACTTTACGTTGCATGATCTTCTTTTTTCATTATTTTTTCAATTCTTTGGTCTCATCGGGTATATAAATCTTTTTTAGAGAAAACCAAATAGGCACTATAAAAAATACGGAAACAAACAACGCCACAATTTTAACTCATCAACCCACCTAAAAAATTGTTTAGAAATGATATACATAGAAAAAAAATTTCCAATGCACTAAAACTAAACATCTCAAAGTTCTAAAATATAAAAATAAAAAAAAAAAAAATAATAAAAAAAAAAAAAATAAAAAAAAAAAAAAAAAAAAAAAAACAAAAGAAAAATAAAAATCACCTGTTTTTTTTTTTTTTTTTACCAAAAATAGTATAGAGGGTAACAATATGCAGGAAGTTATAAATATACAACCTAGGCTTCCTCAACTACTTGCCATTATGGCTAAATATGCTGCCATGTTTCTCCACAATGTCTTTGATCTCTTTCTCAGCTGGCTGCAATTAGGAGTTTAACAATGTAAAAGGCAGGTATGCCTAATGCTACTGTGGGACCAATAGGGAAAACAATTTATCATCTCAAAGTGTGGGAAAAATAGATAATGATAGAAATTATATTTCATTCGCTTGAGAGTAGAAAGGAATGAAACGAGACCAAAGATTAAATTAATCAACTCGTTTTTGCAACAAGAAAGCTTTGCAATTTTTTAGAAGTACTGTTACAAAATTATGCTATTCCTATTAACCAATCACATTTGGTGCTAGCACATACAGTTACCAAAATCCAAGGCTACATTCATAATAACTTGGGGACAAAAATATTTGTGTATATTCAATCAAATTCAATGATTCTGACAATGGACTAAAAAATTTCAACTTACCCCACTAAACAAATGAACCCACATGGCTTTCATAGGACTCCCACCTTTGCAAATCTGTCTTTTTTTTTTTTTTTCAATAAGAAGATTTGCAAATATCAACAGCCAAACATTGTTAGTCAATTCAGTTATAATTCAAATACTCCTTTCAAAGAAAGCAGGTATTGAGTCTATTTGTAAAAATGAAAACAAACAGTATAATTCATAGGTTTAAGATTCTAACTAACAGTTCTCAGAAAAAGGTTAATATCTCTTAATCAGCAACTAAAAAAAGAAAAGTATTATCAAGGGAGGCTGTAACAAAAAGATTAAAAAAAAAAATGCGACAAACAATTAAGCTTTTTTATGAACTAAGCAAGGAATGTCATAGGGGAAAGTGGACGGTCAGATCCCTAAACCCAAAAGTATGAGACTCCCAATTTCTGTGGTTTACAATCATAGTATACTTACTCATACCAAATCACTTGCAACCAGGAATAGTGCAACCTACAAAAATCACCTATCTGCTGCAATCAATTAAGTCACCATTTAATTTCTACCCATCCCTTGAACTACCTATACATCACATAAATTACAAGGAGAAATTTAAAACACTTAACTTGCTGAGATAGTTGTGGCGATGTATGGGAAAAATAAATATGCTTTATAATAACTCTGGTTCTCATAAAGCTTAATAAAATAAATTAATCTAGTCTATGAGTTTCCTTTTTTCTTCCACATTGTTTCTTTTTAATGAAAAGCCAATGATCCAGTCTACAAAACTCTATGCAAAGCCACATCCATGGGCGTGCCCTGGTTTTTATAAGGTTTAATGAAACACCAAACAGGTCCATCGAAAATAGCCTGTGCCTAAATTCAAAGTCACCCAATGCCAAAACATATTAGGAAAATCCCACGTCTCCAATCTAACATTGAAAAACGATAACCAACAAAATCTATGTATGAAAACCAACATACACATATCAATGAGGCCAACAAATCATGTCATTTATAAGTACAGGAAAGCATACACAAACTTTTAAGCTTATAGTTCTTTATAGCCCAATTTTTGATAAATCTCAATAAACTTAATCTATTTTTTAAAGAAAAAAACAAAAACCTGATTTATGGTATGAGAGATCGCTTTCTCTCACGAAAGCCTCTTCCATAATATCCACGTTCATAGCGAAACAGAAAGCACAAATCAACTTTATGTATTACATACGAGATTATGAAACCCAAAATTTCTTTGGTAGAACAGATCAATCGATTACTGTCAGGATGGTTCAGTGGATTTCGTTCATTTTAAATAAAGTTTATGTATTTAGGCTCGAAAGAACGAGAGGCGCCGTTAGTTTCTGTATGATGAGTCAGTGTAGAGATGACCGAGGAAGTCTATTAGACATATTTGAGTGTTTGCGTGATAAGATCAATTCAATTAACTAAATTAATCAGACTAGAACTACAACTGTTGTGTGAGTTGACCTCTCTCCATCTGCAGGCCAAACGGCCTTAAAGGTATGAACAGTTGTATAGATCTTGTTTTGTTAGAGGAGCGCAATTCTGTGGTTTCTTATAGAAATACAGGTATTTTAAATGGGTGGGCAGTTTCTGGAACTCCTTAATGGCCCCATTGGGTGGGACAAAGGGGTGCTCAACTTTTCTAACCTACTAATTTAGTATGGTGAACTAAAGTGAGGGGGTGGATACATCATCATCCATTCCGTTAACATGGTTATTATACATAAAAAACTGATTATTGGGTAAGAGTATAAATATTTTTTATTAAGGTGTATTAAAATATCCATATTAGATTGTGTTTTATCTATATTAAGAGAAGTGAGAAATTGGTATATTGTAAAAAAAAAAAAGTTATATATCTATAGAGTGACCCAAATCATTTGAGATTTTAAAAAGAAATTACCCTCCTATGATATAACTACTGTAATAAAAAATTATCTTAAACTTTTTTTAAAATTAATGACTACTAAAAGCAATATCTATTCTTCCATCGCTACAGAGTTGTAATGTAATAATTTTTTTATTTCCTAGCACATACTTTATATTAGGACTTAAGCTGTAGTTATTAAAAATCTCATTTCTTGGCCAGTGGTTGATCTTTTCTTGTATTGTTATGATCGTCATTCTTTGAATATTTTTTTTTCTTCTTTTTCCCCAGCTCATTCTCATTAGTTTTATTTGTGCATTTATTAATTTTTTTACGATATATAGAGCTAATAAAATGTCTTACTTACGTTGCATGATCTTCATTTTCATTATTTTTTCAATTGTTATCCTAACTCATTCTCATTATTTTTGTTTGTGCATTTGTTAATTCTTTTTTTGTTTAAATTGGGCGCCTCGCCGGTATCTTTTTCTTGAGGTTCATTGTCGTTATATTTTTTTCCCTTTTTCTTTCCTAGCTCATTTTCATTCTTTCTTATTTGTGCATTTGTTAATTTCTTACTAATACATGGAGCTAATCAAACATCTTGCTTATGTTCATTCTTTTCATTGGTGCATATGTTAATTTTTTGGTAAGAGATGGAGCAATAAAACATTTGATTTATGTACATGGATAAGGATAGATAAGAGAAAATTTGTTTTGCTTTTTATTTTTTTTTTTTTGTGATAAATATTTCATTATTCATTGTACTGTCAGAAAGACAAGAAAAAAAATTCTCATTTTTTGCTGTGGCTGTTCTCCACTTGTATCTTATCATGATCTTCATTCTCCAATTTTTTTCTTATTTTTCCCCAGCTCATTCTGATTTGTTTTATTTGTGCATTTGTTATTTTTTTTATGATAAATAGAGACTAATAAAATGTTTGACTTATGTGGCGTCATCTTCATTTTCATTATTATTTTTCTAATTCTTTTCCAAGCTCATTTTTATTATTTGTATTGTGTATGTGTTAATTCTTTTTGTGTTGAATGGCGCTCACCAGTATGTTTTCTTGATGTTCATTGTCATTATATTTTTTTGGCTTTTTATTTCCTAGCCCATTTTCATTATTTTTTTATTTGTGCATTTGTTAATTTTTTTGTGATAAATGGAGTTAATCAAACATCTTATTTACGCTCATTCTTTTCATTTGTGCATTTGTTAATTTTTTTGTAATAAATGGAGCTATAAAAAAATTTGATTTACGTAGGACAGATAAGCACAAAGAAGGGAAAAACTTCTTTATGCAATTTTTATTTTTTTTTTATAAATATTTCATTATTCATTGTAGTGTGAGAGAGACAGGAAAAAAATTTCTCATTTTCTGTTGTGGTTGTTCTTCACTTGTATCATATTATGATTTTCATTCTTAATTTTTTTTCTTCTTCTTCCCCAGGTCATTCTCGTTTATTATATTTCTGCATTTGTTAATTTTTTATTGATAAATGGAGCTGATAAAACATTTTGACTTACATTGTGTGATCTTCATTCTCATTACTTTTTTTCAATTCTTTTCCCAGCTCATTCTCATTATTTTTATTTGTGCATTTATTAATTATTTTGTTTTATAAATGGCGCTTGCCAGTATGTTTTCTTAAATGTTCATTGCTCATTATATTTTTTTCTCTTTTTCTTTCCTAACTCATTTTCATTCTTTTTTATTTGTGCATTTATTAATTTTTTTGTGATAAATGGAGCTAATCAAACATCTTACTTATGTTCATTCTTTTTATGTGTGGCATTTGTTAAATTTTTGTAATAAATTGAGCAATAAAGCATCTGATTTACGTAGAGGGATAAGGAGAGATAAGGGAAAATTTATTTATGCATATTTTTTTTTTTTTGGTGATAAATATTTGATTATCCTTTGCAATGTGAAAGACAAAGGAAAAACATTTCCATTCCATTGCTGTGGTTGTTCTAAAATTGTATCTTATCATGATTCTTCATCTTCGCTCAGTAATTTTTTACAAATTTTTGGATAGTCATTCTCATTTGTTTTATTTCTGCGTTCCTTAATTTTTTTTCATAAATAAATCTAATCAAATGTTTGACTTACAAAGATTCATAGCGAGAGAGAGAGGAAAATTTTTTTATGCATTTGTTTATTTGTTTTATGATAAATATTTAATTAACCATTGTAATGTGAAACAGAAAGGAAATTTTTATTATATATTTTTTTTATAATAAATATTTTATTATCCATTGTAGTGCAAGAAAGAAAGGAAAAAAACCTGCCGTCTATTGTCCTGGTTGATTTTCGCTGGTATGTTTTCATTATCTTCATTCTCATTATTTGTTTTTTTTTTTCCCGCTCAGTCTCAATATTTTTATTTCTGAATTTGTTAATTTTTTTCTGATAAAATCTAGCTAATCGAACATTTGACCTATCGAAACGACTAGCAAGAGACATATGAGAAATTATTTCTGAATTTGTTTTTTTTTTTTTTTATAAGTAGTTAATTATCTCAAACTCATTCTCAGTCTCATTTTTTTTTATCCTGACCCATTTTCATTCGTTTTTTATTTATGCATTTATTAAGTTTGTTGGTAATAAATGGAGCTATAAAACATCTGATTTACGGATATTGATAGCGAGACAAAAATGAAAAATTATGTATGCATTGTTTATATTTTTTTGTATTAAGTCTTTATTTATCCGTTCCAATGCTAGAGAGATGGGAAAAAAAATTCTCCATCCGTTGCAATGCAGGAAATAAAGAAAAAAAATATTTTTATTTTTTTGGCGATAAATAAGGAAAAAATTTTTTTTGTGTTGAATGGCGCTCGCCAGTATGTTTTCTTGATGTTCATTGTCGTTATATTTTTTTTCTTTTTCTTTCATAGCTCATTTTCATTCTTTTTTATTTGTGCATTTGCTACTTTTTTGGTGATAGATGGAGCTAATCAAACATCTTGCTTATGTTCATTCTTTTCATTTGTGCATTTATTAATTTTTTGTAATAGATGGAGCAATAAAACATTTGATTTATGTAGACAGATAAGGATAGATAAGAAAAAATTTGTTTTTTGCAATTTTATTTTTTTTTGGTGATAAATATTTCATTATTCATTGTACTGTCAGAAAGACAAGAAAAAAAATTCTCATTTCTTGCTGTGGTTGTTCTCCACTTGTATCTTATCATGATCTTCATTCTCAATTTTTTACAAATTTTTCCCTAGCTCATTCTGATTTGTTTTATTTGTGCATTTGTTAATATTTTTTATGATAAATAGAGACTAATAAAATGTTTGACTTATGTTGCGTCATCTTCATTTTCATTATTTTTTTCTAATTCTTTTCCAAGCTCATTTTTATTATTTGTATTTGTGTATTTGTTAATTCCTTTTGTGTTGAATGGCGCTCACCAGTATGTTTTCTTGATGTTCATTGTCATTATATTTTTTTGCTTTTTATTTCCTAGCCCATTTTCATTATTTTTTATTTGTGCATTTGTTAATTTTTTTGTGATAAATGGAGCTAATCAAACATCTTATTTACGCTCATTCTTTTCATTTGTGCATTTGTTAATTTTTTGTAATAAATAGGGCAATAAAAAATTTGATTTACGTAGACAGATAAGCACAAAGAAGGGAAAACTTCTTTATGCAATTTTTTTTTTATAAATATTTCATTATTCATTGTAGTGTGAGAGAGACAGGAAAAAAAATTCTCATTTTCCTGTTGTGGTTGTTCTTCACTTGTATCATATTATGATTTTCATTCTTAATTTTTTTTCTTCTTCTTCTTCTTCCCCAGGTCATTCTCATTTATTATATTTCTGCATTTGTTAATTTTTTATTGATAAATGGAGCTGATAAAACATTTACTTACATTGTGTGATCTTCATTCTCATTACTTTTTTTCAATTCTTTTCCTAGCTCATTCTCATTATTTTTATTTGTGCATTTATTAATTATTTTTTTTATAAATGGCACTTGCCAGTATGTTTTCTTAATGTTCATTGCCATTATATTTTTTTCTCTTTTTCTTTCCTAACTCATTTTCATTCTTTTTTATTACTGCATTTATTAATTTTTTTGTGATGCATGGAGCTAATCAAACATCTTACTTACACTTATTCTTTTTATGTGTGCATTTGTTAAATTTTTGTAATAAATTGAGCAATAAAGCATCTGATTTACGTAGAGGGATAAGGAGAGAAGGGAAAAATTATTTATGCATATTTTTATTTTTTTGTGATAAATATTTGATTATCCATTGCAATGTGAAAGACAAAGGAAAACATTTCCCATCCATTGCAATGCAACAGATAAAGGAAAAAATTATTTATGTTTTCTTCATCTTCGCTCATTAATTTTTTTTCCTTCTTTGATGGGTCATTCTCATTTTCTTTTTCTGCGTTCCTTAATTTTTTTTCATAAATAAATCTAATCAAAGATTTGACTTACAAAGATTCATAGCGAGAGAGAGAGGAAAATTTTTTTATGCATTTGTTTATTTGTTTTATGATAAATATTTAATTAACCATTGTAATGTGAAACAGAAAGGAAATTTTATTTATATATTTTTTTATAATAAATATTTTATTATCCATTGTACTGCAAGAAAGAAAGGAAAAAAACCTGCCGTCTATTGTCCTGGTTGATTTTCGCTGGTATGTTTTCATTATCTTCATTCTCATTATTTGTTTTTTTTTTTTCCCGCTCATTCTCAATATTTTTATTTCTGAATTTGTTAATTTTTTTCTGATAAATCTAGCTAATCGAACATTTGACCTATCGAAACGACTAGCAAGAGACATATGAGAAATTATTTCTGAATTTTTTTTTTTTTTTTATAAGTATTTAATTATCTCAACTCATTCTCAGTCTCATTTTTTTTATCCTGACCCATTTTCATTCGTTTTTATTTATGCATTTATTAATTTGTTGGTAATAAATGGAGCTATAAAACATCTGATTTACGGATATTGATAGCGAGACAAAAATGAAAAATTATTTATGCATTGTTTATATTTTTTTGTAATAAGTCTTTATTTATCCGTTCCAATGCTAGAGAGATGGGAAAAAAATTCCCCATCCGTTGCAATGCAGGAAATAAAGAAAAAAAATATTTTTATTTTTTTGAAGATAAATAAGGAAAATTTTTTTTTTGTGTTGAATGGCGCTCGCCAGTATGTTTTCTTGATGTTCATTGTCGTTATATTTTTTTTCTTTTTCTTTCATAGCTCATTTTCATTCTTTTTTATTTGTGCATTTGCTACTTTTTTGGTGATAGATGGAGCTAATCAAACATCTTGCTTATGTTCATTCTTTTCATTTGTGCATTTATTAATTTTTTGTAATAGATGGAGCAATAAAACATTTGATTTATGTAGACAGATAAGGATAGATAAGAAAAAATTTGTTTTTGCAATTTTATTTTTTTTTGGTGATAAATATTTCATTATTCATTGTACTGTCAGAAAGACAAGAAAAAAAAATTCTCATTTCTTGCTGTGGTTGTTCTCCACTTGTATCTTATCATGATCTTCATTCTCAATTTTTTACAAATTTTTCCCTAGCTCATTCTCATTTGTTTTATTTGTGCATTTGTTAATTTTTTTATGATAAATAGAGACTAATAAAATGTTTGACTTATGTTGCGTCATCTTCATTTTCATTATTTTTTTCTAATTCTTTTCCAAGCTCATTTTTATTATTTGTATTTGTGTATTTGTTAATTCCTTTTGTGTTGAATGGCGCTCACCAGTATGTTTTCTTGATGTTCATTGTCATTATATTTTTTTGCTTTTTCTTTCCTAGCCCATTTTCATTATTTTTTTATTTGTGCATTTGTTAATTTTTTTGTGATAAATGGAGCTAATCAAACATCTTATTTACGCTCATTCTTTTCATTTATGCATTTGTTAATTTTTTGTAATAAATAGGGCAATAAAAAATTTGATTTACGTAGACAGATAAGCACAAAGAAGGGAAAACTTCTTTATGCAATTTTTTTTTATAAATATTTCATTATTCATTGTAGTGTGAGAGAGACAGGAAAAAAAATTCTCATTTTCTGTTGTGGTTGTTCTTCACTTGTATCACATTATGATTTTCATTCTTAATTTTTTTCTTCTTCTTCTTCTTCCCCAGGTCATTCTCATTTGTTATATTTGTGCATTTGTTAATTTTTTATTGATAAATGGAGCTAATAAAACATTTACTTACATTGTGTGATCTTCATTCTCATTACTTTTTTTTCAATTCTTGTCCTAGCTCATTCTCATTATTTTTATTTGTGCATTTGTTAATTATTTTTTTAATAAATGGCACTTGCCAGTATGTTTTCTTGATGTTCATTGCCATTATATTTTTTTCTCTTTTTCTTTCCTAACTCATTTTCATTCTTTTTTATTACTGCATTTATTAGTTTTTTTGTGATGCATGGAGCTAATCAAACATCTTACTTACACTTATTCTTTTTATGTGTGCATTTGTTAAATTTTTGTAATAAATTGAGCAATAAAGCATTTGATTTACGTAGAGGGATAAGGAGAGAAGGGAAAAATTATTTATGCATATTTTTATTTTTTTGTGATAAATATATGATTATCCATTGCAATGTGAAAGACAAAGGAAAACATTTCCCATCCATTGCAATGCAACAGATAAAGGAAAAAATTATTTATGTTTTCTTCATCTTCGCTCATTAATTTTTTTTCCTTCTTTGATGGGTCATTCTCATTTTCTTTTTCTGCGTTCCTTAATTTTTTTTCATAAATGAACCTAATCAAAGATTTGAGTTACGAAGATTCATAGCGAGAGAGAGAGGAAAATTTTTTTATGCATTTGTTTATTTGTTTTATGATAAATATTTAATTAACCATTGTAATGTGAAACAGAAAGGAAATTTTTATTTATATATTTTTTTATAATAAATATTTTATTATCCATTGTACTGCAAGAAAGAAAGGAAAAAAACCTGCCGTCTATTGTCCTGGTTGATTTTCACTGGTATGTTTTCATTATCTTCATTCTCATTATTTGTTTTTTTTTTTCCCCCGCTCATTCTCAATATTTTTATTTCTGAATTTGTTAATTTTTTGCTGATAAATCTAGCTAATCGAACATTTGACCTATCGAAACGACTAGCAAGAGACATATGAGAAATTATTTCTGAATTTGTTTTTTTTTTTTTTTATAAGTATTTAATTATCTCAACTCATTCTCAGTCTCATTTTTTTTTATCCTGACCCATTTTCATTCGTTTTTATTTATGCATTTATTAATTTGTTGGTAATAAATGGAGCTATAAAACATCTGATTTACGGATATTGATAGCCAGACAAAAATGAAAAATTATTTATGCATTGTTTATATTTTTTTGTAATAAGTCTTTATTTATCCGTTCCAATGCTAGAGAGATCGGAAAAAAATTTCCCATCCGTTGCAATGCAGGAAATAAAGAAAAAAAATATTTTTATTTTTTTGGCGATAAATAAGGAAAACATTTTGGCATATTTTTATATATGATCTTTTTATATATGCATATTTTTATTTTTTGGCGATAAATATTTGATTATCCATTGCAATGTGAGAGAGAAAGGAAAAAATTTTGCATCTGTCGCAATTCGAGAAATGAAGGAAAAAAATATTTATGTTTTCTTGATCTTCGTTCACATTAATTTTTTTCATAAATAGACATAATCAAATATTTGACTTACAAAGATTGATAGCAATAGAGGAAGGAAAAATTATTTCTGCATTTGTTTATTTTTCTATGATAAATATTTTATTATCCATTGTAATGCAAGAAAGAAAGGAAAAAAACTTGCTATCTATTGCCATGGTTGATTTTCGCTGGTATGTTTTCATTATCTTCATTCTCATTATTATTATTTTTTTCGCTCATTCTCAATATTTTTTTTTTTGAATTTGTTAATTTTTTTGTCATAAATGTAGCTAATCAAACATTTGACCTATTGAAACTACTAGCAAGAGACAGATGAGAAATTATTTATGATTTTATTTTTTGTTTTTGTGATAAGTTTTTTATTATCCCGGCTCATTTTCAGTCTCATTTTTTTTTTAATCCAACCAATTTTCATTCGTTTTTATTTATGCATTTTTTAATTTGTTGATAATAAATGGAGCTATAAAACATCTGACTTACGGATACTGATAGCAAGACAACAACGAAAAATTATTTATGCATTTTTTATATTTTTTGTAATAAATATTTGATTATCCGTTGCAATGTGAGAGATGGGACAAAAAATTCCCATCTGTTACGATGCGGGAGATAAAGGAAAATTTTTTTTATATTTTCTTGATCTTCGTTCTTATTAATTTTTTTTTTCTTTTTTTGCCAACTCATTCTCATTTTTTTTTTAGTTGTACATTTGTTAATTTTTTGCTAATAAATGGACCTGTAAAATATCTGAGTTATGGAGACTAATAAGGAGACAAGGAAAAAATTATATATGCATATTTTTATTTTTTTGCGATAAATATTTGATTATCCATTGCAATGTGAGAGAGAAAGGAAAAAATTTCTCATTTGTCGCAATTCAAGAGATAAAGAAAAAAATATTTATGTTTTCTTAATCTTCGTTCTCATTAATTTATTTTCATAAATGAACCTAATCAAATATTTGACTTACAAAAACTGATAGCAAGAGAGGAAAGAAAAATTATTTATGCATTTGTTTATTTTTTTATGATAAATATTTTATTATCCATTGTAGTGCAAGAAAGAAAGGAAAAAAACTTGCTATCTATTGCCGTGGTTGATTTACGCTGATATGTTTTCATTATCTTCATTCTCATTATTTGTTTTGTTTTTTTTTTCGAGCTCATTCTCAATATTTTTATTTGTGCATTTGCTAATTTTTTTTATGATAAATGTAGCTAATCAAACATCTTACCTATCGAAAATAATAGCGAGAAATAAATAAGAAATCATTTATGAATTTGTTAATTTTTTTTGTGATAAATATTTGATTATCCCAACTCATTCTCATTCTTAATTTATTTTTTTATCCCAACCCATTTTCATTCTTTTTATTTATGCATTTGTTAATTTCTTCGTAATATATGGAGCTATAAAACATCTGACTTGAGGAGACTGATAGCGAGACAAAAAGGAAAAATTATTTATGCACTTTTTTATTTTTTTGTAATAAATATTTGATTATCCGTTCAATGCAAGAGATAAAGAAAAAAAATTTCCCATCCATTGCAGTACGGGAGATAAACGGAAAAGATATTTATGTTTTCTTGATTTTCATTCTCATCAATTTTTTTTCCCAACTCATTCTCATTCTCATTCTTTTTATTTGTGCATTCCTTAATTTTTTTCATAAATGAACCTAATTAAATATTTGACTCACGAAGACTGATAGTAAGAGGAAAAGAAAAAATTATTTATGCATTTGTTTTTTTCTTTGTGATAGATATTTGATCAATTGTTGCAATGTGAGAGAGAAAGGAAAAAAAATTCCCATCAAACATCTGACTTGATTATCTCAGCTCCTTCTTCTTCTTATTATTATTATTGTTATTTTTCAACTCATTCTCATTCTTTTTATTTGTCCATTTATTAAATTTATTTTTATAATAAATGGAGCTAATCAAACATTTGACTTACAGAGACTAATAAGGAAAGAAAGGAAAAATTATTTATGCATTTTTTCTATTTTTTGTAAAAAATATTTGATTATCTATTGTAGTGCAAGAGAGAAGAAGAAAAAATTCCATTTCTTGTCATGGTTGATCTCCACTTGTATGTTTTCATGATCTTCATTCACAATATTTTTTCTTCTTTTTCCCCAACTCATTCTCATTTGTTTTATTTGTGCATTTGTTAATTTTTTTGCAATAAATGAAGCTAATAAAACATCTAACTTACAACAATTGATGGCCACAAGGAAAGAAAAAATTATTTTTGCATTTATTTAATTTTTTGTAATAATTATTTTGTTATCCGTTGTAATGCGAGAGAGAGGAAAAAAAAATTACCCATCTATTCCTGTGATTGATCTTCACTGGTATGTTTTTGTCATCTTCATTCTCATAATTTTTTTTCTTTTTTTTTTCCAACTCATTCTCATATTTTTATCTCTACATTTGTTAATTCTTTTGTGATAAATGTAACTAATCAAACATTTGACCTATAAAAGTTAATAGCGAGATAGAAATGAAAAATTCTTTATGAATTTGTTTATTTTTTTGTAATAAATATTTTATTATTCCAGATCATTCTCATTCTCATTCTCAATTTTCTTTTTTATCCCAGCCTATTGTCATTTTTTTTTATGCATTTGTTAATTTGTTGGTAATAAATGGAGCTATAAAATATTTGATTATTTGTTACAATGCAAGAGAGAAAGGAAAAAAAATTCCAACTATCATTTCCATGGTTGATTTCCAGTTGTATGTTTTTCTCATCTTTATTCTCATTATTTTATTTTTTTTCGGCTCATTCCCATTCTTTTTATTTGTGTATTTATTAATTTTTTTGTAATAAATGGAGCTAATAAAACATCTAATTCACTGAGATTGATAAAGAGAAATGAAAAATTATTTATGCATTTCTTTATTTTTTTGTAATAAATATTTTATTATCTGTTGCAGTACTAGAGTGAGGACAAAAATCTTTCTTGTCTGTTCTTGTGGTTGATCTTTGCTGGTATGTTTTCATGATCTTCATTCTTATTATTTTTTTGCTTTTCTTTTCCAAATCATTCTCAATCTTTTTATTTGTGCATTTCTGACCTTTTTGGTGATGAATGGAGCTAATCAAACATCTGATTCATGAAGATTGATAGCAAAATAGGAAAAATTATTTATGCATTTGTTTATTTTCTTATGATAAATAATGCTTCAAGTTCTAAGTATTAAAACAAATGTTAATGATCTTAGTAACATATTTTAACAATCTTTCTATACATTAGAAAAAATTTGTTATCAAGATCCTACTACTAAAAAAAACTATTAGAAAAATCTCAATATATATGTGCCAAGCTCCGTATGGCTGAAAGCATTTGTGTAAAGCCTAATACATAAGGTTTTTAAATTTCTCGCTATTAGATAATAAGAGACCAGCGTACTGCTTTTGTACTCCAACAAGATCTAGCCATGCAAGTGTAATGCATAAAGCTTGAACAAACTATCCTTTGCAAAAAATGTTAGAAATTTTGAAAGACTGATTCACCTCCTTTTTAAGTCCTTAGGTATGAATTTTCTTATGTTGCATTTCAAAAATACATATATTTTAAAATTTGTTTTTCTTTTTAGAGACCTTGAGATTCTTTTCAATTAATCGATACAATTAATTTACTTTTCTTACCTATTATGTTTTTAGTTTTCTTTAATGGTTTTTCTTTTTAATCTTTCTTAATTTTGGAGTGTCAATTTAATATTCCTATCCAAATTTAAATGTGATAAATTTATATAATTGAGCTTGTTACTACTTATTGATCCCATTTTTTGTTTGCAAGTGCAATCTAATAATGTCTATAGTTAAAAAAATTGTAATTTATTTTGCTAATATTTTTCAGGTGTTATTGTCGCATTTAGCTAATATCACAGAAAAAGAATTACGTTTCAGGTATCTTTTATTTTTAAAATTTTTTTTAATTCATAATATTGATGAAGTTTGCTATGTTTTATTTTTATAAGGCAATGGTTTATTAGATGAATCTTTATTTTGAAGTAGAACTTTGTAAAAAGTTGAACAACCATCATTTCTTTCTTTTCATTTGATATATGTTTATTCTTTGATCATCATGAGTTTTTCTTGTCAATTAAACAAGATTCATTATACATAATTACAAATTGTATAAAGAATAGCATGAAAATTACAATGGATAAATCTATATTCTTTTTAATTTTCTTTCAAAGGCAATTTCTTATTTTGTCTATTATGAATTAATTCTGCTCTATCTGGTTTTAGGCTATTCTATCCAATTGTCAACACAAATTATTTCGTTGCACATATAAATGAAGAGTGGTAAGCCTACATTAGTAAATTAATACAAATTTATCAACATATCATCAATTACCTTATTTCTATTCTCATAACTTGAATCCTTATTTATAACAATTTCTAAGGTGCTGGAAAACATTCTAGAATAAACAATTGGTATAGGACTCTTTCATTAGAACAAAAACAACGTAGACAACGAGAAAGGAGAGAAAGATATCTTCAACAAAGAAATTCCGCGAACGATGCTATTCAACGAGAAGAACAATCTCTCTCCCAACCAGTCCTTCATGATGAAACAAATATGTTTGAAGTTGATGTCAGATTCATGCACAATCTGGAGGAGGTCTTGCCACGTTATACAAAAAGACAGCGAACTTCTCGTGGTGATATTAGGACCAATGACGGGTCTTCCATAATACGAACAGAATATTCTTCTAATCTTGATAATGGTGGAATTTCCTATCAAGAAATTAACATTGTTACAAGTGTGTCAACGGAACCTCTTCTTCTAGACAATGCCACAGTGTCTTTCACACCTGGGACGACAAGTACATGCACAAAAAATGTGCAGAATGTTGGTGACCTTCCGATTGAGCAGGTTTATTGTATATCATTTACTTCTCACCTATAGTTTGCAATCAAACCTCTTATATTTCCTATTCACATTCTCAAACTTTTATTGAATAGACTATTTTTTTTCAATACCAGCCCAATTTTGACACAAGGATATCAATAGCTTCTCAAGGTAACGAAAGATGTATAAAATTTGGTGATATTTCTTTCCCTTTGATTTTTAACATTATAAGTAGTATCATTCAATGATACATCTCTTCAACTCCTAGCATCTTTAAAAAGTTTGCTTGATTTCTTTGATCTGTATTTGTTTCTTTCACATAGGAAAACGGCATCAACGATTGGCTACCCTTAGGCAAATACTACAAACAGTGCCATCTGAGGCAACTTTGTTACCGTCTGTTCCATTTTGTAAATATTGTGAAGCCAAAAGATTTCAACATGAGACAAATGGTTTTTGTTGTGCTGATGGAACAATTTCTTTAACCACAAATGATGTTCCAGAACAACTTTACCATTTGTTTACCAGTAACACAGCTGAATCTGTCAGCTTTCATACCTATGTGCGCACATATAACAACAAGTTTGCTTTTACCTCATTCGGAGTTAAATTTGATAGGGATTTATGCAGAAGGAATCAAGGAATCTATACATTCCGAGCTCAGGGTCAAATTTATCATTATATTAATGACTTGGTTCCTTTGGATGGACGTCCTTCATATCTACAACTTTATTTTTATGATACTGAACATGAATTAGAGAATCGTGTTCATGACACTGAAAGGTTGGATCCATCAATTATTGCTCAGCTTATGGCCATTCTTCGTATTAATCCTTACTCAACTTTCTTCCGAAGTCTTGGTGATTTGCCCAATTTGGAAATCCATAAAATCCATATTAGATCAGATGCTGGTTTAGATCAACGTGTTTTCAACGCTCCTTCAGCTTCCCAAGTAGCAGTAATTTGGATTGAAGATGATGATTCAGAACGCTTGAGAGGACGAGATATTGTGGTTTTCAATCATGCAGGTGCGAGTCATATAGTCCAATACTATTTTGGGTGCTATGATCCACTGCAATATCCATTACTATTTCCTTTTGGTGATACTGGTTGGCACCAAGGAATACTAAAAGTGAAAAAAGGAGAAAGACCACCACAACAAGTAACAAGATCAGTGATTGACCCCCAACAATCAATATCGGCAGAGCAATTGCTTAGAAAGGAACAACAAGGTTAGAATAATTCTTTTTATTCTATTTTTAGTTCCAAAATAAGACGTATAAATTTTGACTTGTTATCGTTATCATCTTACAGTGTTGAAAAAGAATAGAAAAGAACCTGTTGTCTCATGCCGCGAATACTATTGTTACAAGCTTCAAATCAGAAAAGATTATCGGTCTATTTTGTTGTTCTCTGGCCGTTTATTGCAGCAGTTTGTTGTTGATATGTATGTCAAAATTGAAACATCAAGATTGGATTATTTTCGTAGTAAGCAACAAGAGATTCGCTCTGAGGTGTACCAAGGTATAGTTGATAGCATTTCAATTGGAGAAAGTAGTGGTTCCAAAGTTGGTAAGCGCATTATTTTGCCTTCTTCTTTTATTGGAGGTCCAAGGGATATGCGTAAAAGATACATGGAAGCTATGGCTTTGGTCCAACGCTTTGGAAAACCTGATATTTTTTTAACCATGACATGTAATCCAAGTTGGAAAGAAATATTGAATGAATTGGGTCCACAAGAAAAGGCACAAAATCGTCCTGATTTAATTGCGCGAATCTTTAGAGCAAAATTAGAAGAACTAAAGGATGAATTGTTCAAAAGAGAGGTCTTTGGAAAAGTTTCAGCATATGTATATGTGATTGAACATCAGAAGAGAGGACTTCCACATGCACATTTTTTAATCATACTACAAAGAGATTGGAAAATCTATGCTCCTGAATCTTTTGATGAAATTGTATCAGCAGAAATACCTAATAGAGATGCAAATCTACATCTGTACAAAACAGTAATTAGGCATATGATGCATGGCCCTTGTGGAGTATTGAATCCAAACAATGTATGCATGAAGACAAATGGCAATTGTAAGAATCATTATCCAAAAACCTTTGCATCTACCACAACTGTTGGAATCGATTGTTTCCCACAGTACAAACGTCGTGATAATGGAGTAACTGCCAGAGTTCGAGGTAAAGACTTAGATAACCGTTGGGTTGTTCCGCATAATCCATATCTCGTTGCAAAGTTTGATTGTCACATCAATGTAGAAATTTGCTCAACAATCAAAGCAGTGAAGTATCTCTACAAATACATTTACAAAGGTCATGATCGTGTTGCTTTCAATCTAATTGCCGGACAAAACATCCAAGAGATTGATGAAATCCAACAATTCCAATCAGCTCGATGGATTGCACCACCTGAAGCCATGTGGCGAATATATGGGTTTACTCTTAATGAGATGTATCCATCAGTTTATAGTTTACATCTACATCTTGAAGATCAACATCAAGTAGCTTTTCGTGCACATGAAGACTTGAATAATGTTTTGAGATCTGACTTCTCGGCAAAATCAATGTTGACTGAATTCTTTTCAACAAATAGAGTCAATGAAAATGCTCGAAAGCTATTATATAAAGAGTTTCCTGAGAGTTTTGTTTGGAGCCAACAATATAAAGAATGGACTCCGAGGAAGAAAAAAAAGTGTTATCGGCCGAATTGTTACAGCCAGTCCATTTGAGGGGGAAAGGTACTACTTACGAATATTATTAAATCACATAAGAGGTCCTTTGTCATTTGAAGACATCAAAACAGTTGACGGTACTGTCGCACCAACATTTCGCGAAGCAGCTACATTACATGGTTTGTTAGAAAGAGATACCAGTTTACATGATTGTATGCAAGAGGCTTCCTTGTACCAAATACCACACAGTTTAAGACGGTTATTTGCAACGATCTTGATATATTGTAACCCCACAAATCCTAGAGAACTTTGGGAATGTTTTGAACAAGATATGTCAAGTGATTTCCAAACCAATGATGCAACATCAGTCAATATTAGGACAAATGTCTTACGAAGCATTTCTTCTATACTTGAATCGATGGGAAAAGACATAAACATGTTTCATTTAATTGAACATGATATTTCTTTTGATGAGAACGAAATTGAATTGAGGGAAATAAATGATGAATCTTCAGTTTTGATTCCGGAGGAAGATCTTTTGGCTTCAACAACTCTTAATCTTGAACAACAACATGCATACAAGTCAATTTTACAAAAAGTCCTTCTAAACGAGCCTGCTGCATTTTTTATTGACGGTCCTGGTGGAACAGGGAAGACATTTCTATATAGAGCACTCCTTGCTACAGTGAGATCAAAAAATTTAATTGCACTTGCAACTGCATCCTCTGGTGTTGCTGCATCTATATTGCCTGGCGGTCGAACAGCACATTCACGCTTCAAAATTCCATTAGATCTTGATAAAAATAGCACATGCAATGTAAGCAAACAAGGTGCTCTTGCCCAATTGTTGCGTCTTGCAAGATTAATCATATGGGATGAAGCACCTATGTCTAGAAAAGAATGTATGGAAGCATTGGATAAAATGTTACGAGATATAACAGATTTAAGATTGCCATTTGGTGGAAAAGTTGTTGTGTTTGGTGGTGATTTTCGTCAAGTCTTACCTGTAGTTCATAAAGGTACAAGACAACAACAAGTTGATGCCAGTTTAGCATCTTCATACTTGTGGTCCACTTTAAGTAAGATTAGGTTGAATGAAAATATGCGGGCAAGATTCGATCCAAGTTTTTCAAATTATCTACTTCAAGTTGGGAATGGAACACCACCTATCACAATTGACAACAAGATTACGATTCCTAATGAAATGCTTATACCATACAAAAGTGATGCTGAGTCCTTAGATAATTTGATCGATGCAGTCTTCCAAGATATCAACAGTTATTCAGAAAACTTATTCGAAATGACCAATCGAGCAATCTTGACACCAAAGAACAACTCTGTTGATGAAATAAATGCAATACTTATTCAAAGATTTCCTGGTGAAGTCACAAAATACTATAGCTTTGATGAGACAGTTGATACATCAGAACAAGGTATTATGGAAGATTTCTTAAACACATTAACACCAAATGGACTTCCACCTCATGAACTGTTATTAAAGAAAAACAGCCCTATCATGTTACTCAGAAATGTGAATCCTTCGGAAGGCTTGTGCAATGGAACACACCTTATTTGTCGCAACTTTGAACGAAATGTCATTGATGCTGAAATTGTAGTTGGTCACCACAGTGGGAAAAGAGTCTTCATACCAAGAATTCCTTTTTTGCCAAATCTAGACGAGACTAGCGGTTTTCCATTCAAAAGAACACAATTTCCTATCAGATTAAGTTTTGCGATGACAATAAATAAGGCACAAGGGCAAACATTAGATTTTGTTGGTGTATACTTGCCTCAACCTGTATTCTCTCATGGACAACTCTATGTGGCATTGTCAAGAGCCAAGAATTCTGTTTCGATAAAAGTTCTTATAAGACCAGTATCAACCAATGGCTATGAAGAGATTGAAACAAATAATATTGTTTATAGAGAATTACTAACACGGGCATATGCATCATGAATATCTGTGAGTAATCTAATTCTATTCTAATATATTTCTTGATTGAATGCATTATTTTTTTCATTGTGTATCTTTCTTAACTTCTTACTTTTTAATTTATTCAGATTGTTTCGTCTCAATTGAATTTTTCAAACTAATTTTTTTTTTCCTTCATGCACTAATAGCTTTCAACATGCGGACTCTCCATACATCAATCATGGATATAACTCCAAGTACAAGGAATTGGAAAATCAAGATGATGGTATCAGACAAGTCTCCTAAACGTACTGCACAACATTCGCCAATAAAGTATCAAAATCTAACATTGATAGATCCCGAGGTAATACAACAGCATTATTATCATATTTGAAAAAATAAATTGAGTACACGTCACTATTTATCCATACAATATTGTGTCAGATAAATCTTAACTATAATTTCAAATCAACTCCTAAAATTATATATATATAATTTTTCTCAAATCAATTCAATACACATAGCTATTAATCTATATGATATTGTGCAGGGCAATCGAGTGAAGGCAGTAATTTTTGAAAACGATATCGACTTGCGTAGTAATACATTACACATCTTTCGGTCATACTATATTAGTAATGCCTACGTCAAGCTTTTGGATCCCAGATTTAATAAAATTGAGGCATATGGATATCAGTGGACCCTAAATTCAAGAACAATAATCGAAGACATTGCAGATAATGAGGAAGAATTACAACCCCCAGAATACAATATTATCCCATTCACCAATTTGCATACCTTCATGAATACTGATTCTGGAATAGGTAAACGTCGTTTTAACATATTTAACCTCTTTTTTAATACTCTTATTTAGTTTTACACTAAAAAAATTAAATATCATTATATAGATATTCTGGCGATTGTAATACACATGAAGCCTCCTAGAGAGATTAATACAAAAGATGGGCAAACAATAATTCAAGAAATGTACATAATCGATGAAAGGTAAATAAAATTTCTCAACTACATTTGTGATATGAATGACTCTAAAATAATTATTGTTAATACTATTTTATCATATTCTAAATTTAACATTTTTCCTTAAATTTTACAGTCTAATGCCCATATGCCTGACTATGTGGGGTCGATTTGTTGAGGGTGAATGCCAGGCAATCTCAAATGTCATTGGAGCTAAACCATCTCTACTTGCAACACGTTTGAAAGTTGGTTCATACAATGGTAGATTTCTCAATTTACATTATCACCATACATTTCATATTTAATATCAATCAATGACTATTTTTATTTGTTTACAACATAGGTCTCTCTCTTTCATCTCAACCAACAAGTATTTTTACTTTAAATCCTGTAATTCCTGGTGCAGCCTCTTTGTGTCGATGGTAATCATTTCTTAACTTATTATTTAGACAATCTATATTTGTCTTAAAATTCTCAAAATATATACACAAAATGTATATCCATTGACTATTTTTGAAAATGTTAATTCTTTTATATTTTTCTCTTGATTCTTTTTGTTAATTTTTTTTAACTTCTTTTAAAATATTAAGGGCAATACTTAATGGTGAACTACTTGAAGATATTATTGAGAACATTCTGAATGCCGCATCAACAGTAGCATTAGCTACTAATGTCCAAAACATAATTAAGATTAATGATGTTCCTGGCTACCTCGAATCATTGGAACCAATTAAGGTAAATTTCTACAATCTTCTTTAACTTTTTTTCTTATATATATTGCTTATAAATATTATTCCACATCTATTTTTAGGATAAATACAATCTCTTACTAAGACTTTTTACTATTTCTAGCCATATAAAAACATGTGCTCCTCCTAAATTTAATGCAGAAAGCAAGATTTTCAATTAAGGGAAATATCTTCGTTGTTGATTTGCGTCAAGACTTCTACTACATGTCCTGTACTGAATGTAAGAAAGTGACAGGATATGAACAAAATGAACAATTCGAGTGTTATCATTGCAAGAATATGAGTATTGCACAACCACGGTATGTATGTTATATTAATATTTTTGGTTTTAATACCAAATATCACAAATTCAAATTACTATTTAATGATTTAAACTTATAAATATAGTTTGTTTATACAGCTCTCGAGCCTATGTTGAAGTCGATGATGGTAGTGGACGACTACCAGCTGTCATGTTTGCTGAAATTGCAGAACAAGCTCTAGGTTGCACAGCAATGGACTTCATGGAGCACGTAGGAGAGGTAACCAATTTGTTTATATTTATCATAATTCCTACTGCTTTGAAATTTATTTGCTTATAAGTTATAGAGAATACAATAACTACTACTAGCTAGCTAGAAGTTGTAGTATTCATAAATCTTATAGCATGATATTATATTTTTTTTGCTTCTTTAAGGACTCAAGTGTTTGCTGCATACTTTGAAATAGCTTTATTTTCTTTTTACTGTTGCACTTTATTAGGAAAAGAATTTGTTTGCTTGCTTGATGAGAAAAGTACGAAATAGATTGAATTAATATTCAAGCTTATAATTTTTTTTTAGGCCTAGAAATTTATACAAAGTAGCTAGATTCATTTTGTCTCACTTTGATGTTAGAACAAATAAAAAACAGACTATTGTCATACCAATATAAATGCCTTATATTTATTTTTTCATTATAATCTTCAAGTTATGATTCAAACACAATAGTAACCTTTTTTAAGCATTCTTTTTAGGAAGCTGCCCCTTTTCTTTTTCCATAATTCTGTCTGTACAACTCATTTAAAGAACTCAACCCAAAAAGAATTTGAAAAATAAAAACTTATAAATGACGGGCATGATTTAAAAATTAATACAACATACTCTAACTTAACCTACAAACATAAATAGCTCATAAATTAAAGGCTTTCTTAGATCTTTGGCTGCTCATAATTCTAGAAAACATCTTATTTTGTGATGCATCTCCACCTAGAAAGCTTAAGGGGTGTGAGTATCAATATGTGTGTCACAAACTACTCATATGTGACTCAATAATCATATAAAAATGAGTAACAACAATTTAAGCACACAAACTATGAATGGATACGTTAAAAAAAAATTATTTGCTCAACTTAACAATTTACAATAGGATTTTTTTTTTATATGTCATTTTACACATGTCAAGGCAATTTATAAAATGATGGTAGATCAAAGTTTGCATGACTTAACTAGATAATTACCAACAAGCATTAATAAACAAATTACATTATTTTTCTATAAGGACATGAAGCATCAAAATGACTCTTCTTAAACCCTATTCCACATACAGTTATTAAATTTCTACTAAAACAACCTATTTGTTAGCTTAGAATATATTCCATACAAATAGCTAACTACCATTATTTCTTAGTTTTAGCTTTGAAGTTTTTTTTAATATATATATTATCATGACATTTGAAATACACTAAATTTCTTTTTAGATTAAGAAAGACGGTTCTCGAAGCAATATTAACCCATTAAAAGATAATTAAAAGCTTGAATTCTTATTCAAAAATTTATATAATGATGAACACTTGATGAAAACACTTTCATAATTGGATCAAAAATTATATGATCATATATATAGATTTCGATGGAATATTCCATTCTCTTATATATACCTATTATATGAATTAGACAAAACAATATTAAATTGTCAATAAACTGTATATGAAGATGCTCCATTCTCCTATATAAGTGAATAAACTTATTGACTAATAAGTTTTTACATATCTATGAAGATGGGACCTAAATAGGTAGTTTTTACATATATGTAGCTATTATATGAAACAAAAAACTGCAGCATTCACTAAAAAACAACAATGATATCATCTAACAAGATAAAAACTATTATTACAATAACTCTTCTCCCATTTGATCAAAAGTATAATATCTCATCTTCATCAATATCACTGTTGAAACTCTAAAAATCCAAATATTAAAACACAAGCATTTTTAAGATCCTTTACATACTTGTAAAAGAAAATGAAAAGAACAACAAATCTGGCATACATACAATATTTCACCAAAACTTCTTTAGGCCTACATCATTCATGAATCCACCCAATTATTGTTTTTGCCCAACATACATATATTACCTTATTGCTGGCCACCATCAACTCCCTCTAACCCGGTGACCATACCCCAGCCACCACAACCCCTCGCAGCATCTCCCTCCCAAACCCGCTTTCAATTTAGGCCAAACTTCAAACCCAAACCCTAAATTCTTCCTCTCACTCTCGATCTTCTTAGCCACACCCGCACCACCACCTCACTACTAGCCACACCATCACGAGCAGCAACCACCGCAGGAAGATTGAAACTGTTGAATAACCACCGCTCTCTTTCTCTCCATGTTCATTTCAATTTGTTTTTCAAGAGGTATGATTTCCTTTGATTTCTACACAAGCGCCGTCAATTTCGGCCTTCTCGCTTTTCCAAGCCTTCTCTTTTTTCTCTTTCTCATCTATGGACTAATTTCCCACATCTTGCGTGTGACCTAATGAGTATTTTGTTCATTAAGGTTGGATTAATTTCCCGCATCGTGCATGTGACCTAATGAGTATTTTGTTCATTTTTGTTCCTACAACCCTTTATCGTGCATAGATGCGATTTGTATGCCTTGAATTTGTACCTGTAGTTTCAAACTAAAGGTTTTAGAAAAGTGATTTCTTTATGCAATATAGAGTGAGTTGAAAGCACTCTGGTTGGTACTTTGTCTGCACATGCATGTGTTGCCTAGGACTTTGTTTGTCAAATTGTAAGGATTTCTATCTTTGTCAATTTCTTTTCATTTTGTATATCCTTCATGTTTATATTCTAAAAAATTTCATGCGAACAGTTCCAGAAATAGGTAGGTGACTTTGTTGGCTTTGTAGTTCTAAAGATGGCATCAATGAATAGCCAAACCAAAATTGGGGTTTTTTTAATTAGAATGGGATTAGTAAAGTTTGTCTTATTTTCTAAGTTATATATAATTGGCTTTCAAAATTGAGTCCACATTGTTTCTGTTTCTGGGAGAAAGGTGTTCTTTCTTGGTTCATTATTTGGAAAGCTTGAGAACTCTTGATATGATGTTTCTTAGCTGCTTCTGCTTCATGAACTTTTATTGCAATATGGTAGAATTATAAACTTGCGAAGTTTTGAATGATGTCCTAATATTTAGATTTTTTTGGTTATCCTATGTTCATCTTGAACTTTATATTGATCTTTTTGTCCTCTTTTTGTTCTTTGGCGATTCATAATCTTAATTTCTTTCAAATTACTTGCTATCATTTATTTTTAAGAGGTGGTCTTTTCTTTCCAGTTTTTGCTTTCCTCACATTTTCTTCATAACTGCTCCTGTAATAAGTCTCTTTGTACTTATAACTTCTATATTAGATTTACTCATTTCTGATTTGCTGTCTTGATGTCTTCAAAGGATTTCATTCTTTTGCGTTGATTTGGCTTTGTTCATAATTAAATAAGATATAAATTCCACCCAATCTCCTTTCCTTCTTTAATCATTGTTAATAGTGAAAATTGCATTTCTTGAAATAAAACACTCTTTCATGTATACAAAAATCTTGTACACAAACCTTGAATATGGATCAGCATCCTTAAAATCTAAAGTGGCATGAGTCAGTTCAAATAACTCTTTCTAGGATATGAGGATATTTTGAATGATTGCAATCAATAACAATTGTGGAAAATTTAATAAAGATGCCATCCAAAAATAAAACAAAAAAAATTAAAACGGAAAAATAGTGAATCTTATCAGTGTAAGTTTTAAAAAATGGCATGTGTGTGACTGAAGAAAAACCAGGTAAGTTAAATGAGAGTTTGGCAAGAAATGGGCTACTTTAACCATGATCTTCTTGATTTAGTGTTGTTGTACATATTTTCTGTTTAATCTAGAGATGTTCTTTTCTACTTAAATAATGGCAAGCAGAACAAATGTCAGACTTCAAAGTAGAAGAATGGTGTCAACATGTGTAGAGTTTGTGTAGTTTTCTTCTTCTCATACTCTCTATCCATCTTTTTTGTACCTTCTGTTTTGGAGCTTATCAAGGGATGTTGTGATTTCAATTATAAGGATATGAAAATCTTAAATGCTATAATATTACATAAGAAACTAAAGAAAATTGCAGCATAAGTGAAGAGAAAAGAGAGAGTAAAACCTTGCAGAAATCCATGGTTAAGTTGCTATAAATTTTCCTTCTTTTGTTGATCTTTTGGATAGATCTGGAAAGAAAATTGTAGCTATTGCTTTGATAGCTTATAAGGTGCTTGTGCTACATTTTGAGGTGGTCTATAAAAAGATAATATTTTTTAAGTTTGTTGATGTAGAAAAGATGCAAGGAAGAATCTATTGGAAGATCGACTTGGAATTAGAAGAGTATTTATTTGGTTCTTAGATGAACTTTGTTATCTCCTATTTATATCAATTTTTTAGATAAATTTTTGCCAATTTGCTGATATCATATTTTTTTTTCATGTTATAATTTCAAATCTACCTGTTTAGGTCCACCTTACATGCATTTATCTTGAACCTCTTTAGCGACAATATTCATAAACGCCACCCACTCTTCTTGTATTTTCCCTGATATACACACATACATATAAATTATTGTAAGAACTATATGCCACTCATGAACTAAATACAATTCTAAGCACTACTACTAGCTAATTAGATGATATAATGCTCTTCTAATTCCATTACGTTCAACATTATTATTTTATCCAAGCACTACATATTCTACATTTATATTTGTCACTATACTTTATATGATATATATTAATATACTTCTAAATCTTTGATAATCATGTTCTAACTTCCAATTTTTTTCATGCAGGAATATTTATTGTATGTCCAAAATATTGCAGCACTATCTTCAAACAAAAAATGGATAATACAACTGGGTACAGATGGAGATCGACTTCAAAAACAACAACAGAAAAATTTCAATATTCTCTCCATAAATGCTGTGAATGAAGATGACATACCACCTCCAGATGCATAATCTTCAAAACTTTTTTATTGCCATTTCGATGGCAAAGAAACTTGTGATATCCTATTTTGTCTTAAGAAACAAGCTATAATATGGATTTCAAGCATGATGTTTTATTTCTGAAATTTGTTTGGATCTAACTTTGTTTGAACTTATTACCATATGAATTACTAGATTACAACTTGAATGAAATATAATATTCTCATTCACTTTAAGTTTTTCTTTTTTTATTAGATATTTATTTATTTTTAATTTATTTTATAGTGATACAGGGCAACGTGCCTCGCACGTTGCGATACTCCTAGTATATATATATATATATATATTAAGTAGGGGAAACCGGCATTTCTATGCACAAATCTTGACCACCCGTACGTATATGTATGCACGCTTATGGGGCCAACATAAAGCCATTCACCGTCATCCCTCCATCGACGCAAATAGTTTGGCCGGTGATGAAAGAGGCCGCAGGAAGGCAAAGAAATGCCACCAATGAAGACACCTCCTTTGGTTCTCCAACTCTTCCCATTGGCGTTCGAGAGATGATGGCCTTGAATATGTTTTCATCAGCAAGATACTACAATACAAGCAACAACAGAAAATAAATAAATAAATAAATCTATAATGAGATATATATATATAAATATATATATATATATATAATTCTTAGAGTCGTTACATTTAACAACTAAAACATATTAATAATATAATATAAATAATTAAATATACATCTTTACATCAGTTTAGAGTAGGTTTTGAATTCAAATCATGATTCTACATTCTATTTCAACTATTTAAATTTATAAAACAAGTAATAATTTATCAAAATATAACTTAATTAAAGATGAGAAATGACAACATAGAACTTAATTACGGATGAGTAACAAAAGATGAGACTGTCAAATACTTACAGGTTCAGCAAGGGGAGTTGTGGTGAACCAAGGTGCAACACAATTAGTCCTTATATTATCTTTGGCCCACTCGCATGCAAGATTTTTTGTTAGCTGATTCATTGCCCCTGCATACATACATATATATATATATATTATATATATATGTGTGTGTGTGTGTATAAAATTATTGTTAATAATATTGTTCTATTCATGATATCTACAACGAGTTCTGCTAATTAAAACATAGAGTATTGGAATTCAGAATTTCTATATGTACAAAAAGATTATATAAAAATCAACTTATAAATTAAAATGATTTTATGGAATCTATTAAATTTATTTTATAATAAAAATAATTTTATAATATTACATATATATTACATCAAATCATCACCAATTTATAAATTTATTTTTCTATAATCATTTTATGATTAAAATATTTTTCATTATAAATATATAAAATGTACCTTTGGTGGCGCTATATATGGATCCAATGTTGACTGATACGACGCCACAGACTGAAGAAAGAAACACAATGCTTCCAGCTGACGAAGCTTTCAGAAGAGGATGTGAAAGTTGGCTCAAGTGATAAGCCGATTCGAAATTTGTGGCCATTATCAGCCAGAAATCTTCAGCTTTGTACTCCGTTGTCGGTTTCGTTTTGTTTGTTCCAACATTGTTAATCTTGATCGTATACATCATGCCCACCACAAAAGCAACTTACAATTATTCTAACTTTTACGAAAATAGAAAAAAGTTTTCAAAAATACATCAAGTGTATTGTGTGATAAAACTACACTAGGAAGCTGTCAAACGTACTAAAATACCTTTGATTTTATAGATAATAAAAAGTAATAGAAAAAAGGAATTTTCTGTCTATTGCATTGAGTGGTGACATGGTAATGCATGAAATCGAGAGGGGTTGTCATGTGGACGACATGATATGTGAGAGAATTCTAGTCCACATGTCGTCCTTTATGTGAGAGAATTCTGTGTGGACCCTATCAAACTTGGGCGACTTCAAGTCCCGTTTATATTCGTGAGTGAGTTTAGAGCTCATCTCATCTCAATTCATCTCAAACTCATCACAAATTACAATACAGCTTTTTTAATTTTTAAAACAACTTTTTTAAATCCTAAAATAATAATAATAATATTAAAAAATAAACTCATCTCAACTCATCTAAACTCATCTTATCTTATCTCCAAATCTAAACAGGGTCTAATAATTACTACGTAGTCAATCATTTCACTTCCGCGGCCATTGTTAGTAAGCAAAAGTAGACTCTATTAACAAATGGTATACATATGAAACATATATGGTAAAAGATTTATACGATTATAAATTAAATCTTATAATTTAAATGGTATGAATATATTATATATTCTACTCATGGACATATATACTTAGATATTGACATAAGACCAAAATAATTCATTCAATTTTCCACAAAATGATAATTACTACATTGATGCCGTGTTCCACGGCCAGGGCCAGTCAGCCATCGACCAAACAGTCTGGTCCTACAAAGGAGTAGAAGAGAGGGGCAGTGGTTGGCGTAAGGCCACTTCGATAATAAAGTCAAATGGATAAGATATGAGAATGCTTGATTGTATAAGAGTTTAGGGATGGAGAGTTTAATCTGTCCCGTGGGGGCTCCTCACTATTTATAAGAGCGAGTTTGTGCCTGGTCTGCTCTCGAAGGACGGAGAGTTGTCCTATCTATCATTCAAAACATCATTCACTTTTCATGTTGGGGCAAGTCGTTCTACCACAATCAAAGTAAGTGGCGAGTTGTCCCCTCCAAGCTGTGTTAGCCCCTACTTTATCCATACGTGTGCCTGAGTTCTTGACCTACATTTAATGAGATGTGATACTCACCTACGATGCATTTAATGTGGAGGGGTGTGCGGCACGCTTCTACCATACTTGCATTTAATGTGGCGTGACCCTGGTAGATTTTCGCATTTAATGCGGTAAGGGCCATCACCTGTTGCTTTCTTACTTGGCTCTTCCTATTGTACAATGCATTGTATGGGCACCATTCCTTCCCGCCAAGTGCCGCATCCATCTTTTGTATCCATGGGGTTGCCTCCTTTCCAAGTCCTAAGCTGCTCGATGGGATGCTGGGCTGACTCCAAGACTGAGCTTACTTTGGTCCTTAATTGGGCCCTAGGCCCGGTTCATCCCGAATGGGCTCCCCCTCACAATACCCAACGAATTCTTATCGAAGGGATTTCGGTGGGAATTCTTCTTGCTTTCGCCTCCCAGGTTCTGGCAATGAGGGCTGAGAGTTTACCGCCTTTTGGGCTAGTATAACGAAGCGGGTTGGTCTCCTAGGCTCACCTGAGGGTCCAACACATGTCTATTCATCCCATGGGTTTCCGTAACCATCGCTTTGATAAGGTGGTAGCACGCTTGGTATTTCTAGGATGGGATTGGTGAGTCAACAATTATTGCCTCGACTGTGCACGCCTGCCCCTTCAATTTCCCAAGCAGCACACCCTACTTTCCTAAACTTTGATTGGTCCGTGATGCTGACGCCTTATGTCATGATTACCATTTCGAAATCTCTCGCCCATGCTTCCTAGTCCTTATTGGACTATGGTGCTCATGCACCTAGCCGTCCACCTTCCCAACGGTTACCAATCACATCATGGCTTGTCACGGTCGCTTCATTTCTCAGCACACATTTATTTCCCTCCTTGGAATAAAAGGGGGTGTCCCTCCTTCCTTGTTCCTTCCTTGTCTCCACGTTTGCACTTTTCCAGACTTCTCTATGCTTCTTTCTTCCTTGTGCTCTCATTTCCTGTGCACGACGAATCTTCTTCCTGTCCTTTTTCACTCCCTTCTATGTTATCCATGGCTTCCGATAGTTCTATTCCATCCACTCCAGCTGACACTAGAACATCAACTGTCTACAATGGGCATGGCTGGACTTCTAGTTTTAACAGCGCAATTGATGCACTTCACACGCGCTACGGGATCTCCTACTAGTTAAAGCTAGCAATTTGATGGTGATGTAGGGGTTTACTAAGTGATCAAGGTCATGCCCGAGTCTTGACCCCACGATCTGTTGGCGATTCGACGGCGATGCGGGAGTTTACTAAGCGCTCAGGACAGTGTCTGGCCTTGACCCCACTAGTCGTTGAAGATGCGGGGGTTTACCAAGTGCTCGGGCAAGTGCCCGAGCCTTGACCCCGTGAGTCATTGGCACTCCTTCTTGCGATTCGGTGGTGATGCAGGGATTTACTAAGTAAATATTGACCTCGCGAGTTGTTCGCGCTCCTACTGGCGATTTGATGGCGATACAGGGATTTAGTAAGTGCTTGGGATAGTGCCCGACCTTGATCGCGCGAATCATTGGCGCTCTTACTGGCGATGTAGGGATTTACTAAATGCTCGGGACAATGCCCAGCCTTGACCCTACGATTCATTGGCACTCCGCTGGCGATTTGATGGCAATACGAGGGTTTACTAAATGCATGGGCAAATGCCCGAACCTTGACCTCGCAGTTCGTTGGCATTCCCGCTGGCAATGGTTTACTACTTTCTCGGGACAGTGTTTGGCCTTGACCCTGTGAATCGTTGGAGATGCGGGGGTTTATCAAGTGCTCAGGCAAGTGTCCAAGCCTTAACCTCACAATTCGATGGCAAATTTGTTGGAAAAAGAGTCAAAGGTTGGATTCCAAATTCCTCGTTTTGATTTCATTGATAAAATAACAACAATTGTCTTTTTACACATAGTAATTCTTCAAGTGCCCTGCGTTCCACGGGTGGGGGAGCTAATTCCCTTAGCTATCTTTGAGTTAGTAGGAGCCCGGCATATTGCTGCCGGTCATGATGTATGGGCCCTCCTATCTCAGTCCCAACTTTTGCTCCTTGATCGTAGTTACTCATGTTCACCTTAGGACTAGGTCTCCAACTTTGAATGCTTGCCAATTGAAGCATTCTTCAGCATTTGGTTTGAAGTATGACATTCATATCATTGTGTTGTCCCTTCTTTCATCGAGAAGATCCAGCTGCTCAGCCATCTTCTTGTTATTTGCCTCCTAAGTGTTGGATCCGAAGGATGGACGCCCCTACCTCCACAGGTATCACCGCTTCGCTCTTGTAGGTGAGGGAGAAAGGTGTTTCCCTAGTCGGAGTTTGGGCGGTTGTCCTGTATGCCCGTAGCATGCTCAGAAGCACCTCTACCCATGCACTTTTGTGCGCCCCTGGCTTCTTTTTTAGTATAGATAGGAGGGTCTTGTTTGTTGCCTCCGTCTGGCCGTTGGCTTGCATGTGTCCTGGAGACAAGTACTTCACCTTGATCCTTAGCTCGGCACACCATTCTTTGTAGTAGGCACAGTCGAACTACTCCCAGTTGTCCGATATGAAGCTTTGTGGTATTCCAAACCGGCATATGATAGACTTCCATAAGAATCTGGTGATAGCCTGACAGGTGATGTTTGCTAAACCCTCAACTATAACCTACTTGGTAAAGTAGTCGACTGTAACCATGACAAACTTGACCCTGCCTCTAGCGACCAAAAAGAGGCCTATGAGATCCAATTCCCATTGGGCGGAGGGCCAAGGTGCCTTAAATGATGTCAATTCCTTTAAAGGGCGGTGCGGCACCGGGTCATGTCCCTCGCGTTTAGGGCATTTTCTAGCAAATTTTTGTGCGTCCTTGAGGGTGCCTAGCCAATAATACCCGACTCGAGTTACCTTCACAACCAACACTCTTCCTCCCATATGGCTTCTGCATATGCCTTCCTGAATTTTAGCCAATACATATTGGGACACCTTGGTAGATAGGCACTTGAGGAGGGGCTCAGATAAGCCTCTCCTGTACAGCATCCCTTCTAGCAGATTGAACCGCACATTCTTGTTCCTTATATCCCGCGCCTCTTCCAGGTCGACCAGCATCTTGCTATCCCGTAAGAACTCTGTGATGTCCCGGGCCCATTTCAAGGGATCCGTGGCCACATTTGACACCTCACCCCCTGATAGATGGTGTGTAGATCGTTCTTGCTTCGATATGCTCTAGGAGGGGAGCTCTTCTTGTCCTGATGTGAATTTCTTCAATCGGTCGACCTTCTAGTTCTCCCCCCTTGGAATCTACTAGATGCTGAAGTACTAGAAGCGATCACGGGCATTGCACACAAATAGAAGTACTTCTTTAGTCTTTCTCCCTTAGTAGCAAAATGCCCCAGCATTTGACTGACCACCACTTGGGAGTTGGCCCATGCTTCGATGCCCAAGAGTCGGGCCACGATGCTAGGCCAACAAAGCTTTGTACTTGGCTTCGTTGTTGGTAGCTTTGAAGGCAAGTTTCATTGCATAGTTATGCTCATCTCCGCTGTCGGTCACGATGTGTACCCTTGTGCTCCCTCTAGCCTAGTAGGACAATCCGTCAACGTAGACCATTCAGGGCTTTCCTTGAGACGCGCAGGGGACTTCATTGGGGAAGTCAGTGAATTTGATGACAAAATCTACTAACGCCTGTGCTTTGAGTCGTGCAGGGTACGCAACCCAGGTCGAACTCACTGAGCTCAATTGCCCATTTAGCCAAACTCCCAAAGGTATCCGGCTTCTGCAGTAGAGCCTTTAGTGGTTGGTTGATGAGCATTCGAATACTATGCAACTACAAATAAAGTCGAAGCCACCTCGCTGTGATAACCAAGGCAAAGACCAACATCTCAGTCTGTGAGTACTCGATCTCTGCCCCGCAAAATACTTGACTGATGTAATACACAGGTCGTTAACCTCTACCAATTTCTCGAACCAACATCATCGAGACGGCGTTGGGGGAAAGTGCCAGGTAAACGATTAGTGCCTCGCCGGGCTCCATTTGGCTGAGCAGATGAAGGCAGATAAGGTACTTCTTCAATTCGTCGAACTCCTTGTCACAGGCTGCGTCCCACTTCTTTACTTTTCTTAGCACCTTAAAGAAAGGCAAACAATGGTCAGTCGACTGAGCTATGAAGCGGTTGAGGGCAGCTACTCTCCCGGCCAGCTATTCCACCTCGTGATTGATCTGCGGTATTCCATCAATTGAGCATTCCATGGTAGGCATTCCATGGTAGGCTTGCCGCTCGGGTCAGTCGACCGAGCTATGAAGTTGCGGAGCAAGTAACTCGGTAGGCTTGCCACTCGCGTCAGTCGTGGCTATCACCTTGCACTCACGTTTCAACTTGTGAGCATAGCATTTGCGAGCCAAGCCTACTCACCCCTAACTTCATTGGTTCCCTTGCTTGTTAGGAACTTCATTTTCAGGTGGAAGGTGGAGGTGACCGCCGTCTTCAAGCGGTTCAGGGTCGGGCATGCCAATATCGTGTTGTATAAGGATGGGGTTTTGACCACAAGGAAGTCATCCATGGCCAGTGCCATTCTGGGGACCGTCCCAGCCAACACCGGTAAGGTGATCAGTTCTACAGATTGGATCACGTCTCTGGTGAAGTTCTTGAGAGGGGACGGGGTCGACCGCTGTCTCTTGTGGCCGATGCCCATTCTAGTGAAGGCTTCCCTATACAAGATGTCTGTCAAGCTGCCGTTGTCGATTAGAATCCTTCTGGTAGTGAAGTTTGCGACCTATAGGGTCACCACCAAGGCGCCGTCATGAGCGTGAAGGATTCCCTGCTCATCCTTTTTGTCAAAGGTGATCAAGGGGCTCTTAGGGGGCTGGGGAGCTCTGGCATAAGAGCTCTATACGGTGAACACTTCACCATAGCCTGCTTCTCGTATGTATGCCTTTCGCGATGAGGAGGTAGTCCAGCCCCTTGGGACCCCCTGGCGATTGTCCGTATCTCGTCCAGAAGTTCTCCTTCCCCTTGGCAGGCTTCTGCGCTCCACACGTCTCGGTTGGTACCTCTATGGCCTTGCGTTGTGTCAGGCCGCGCAATAGGATTCACCCCCTCTCTCACTGGCCATTCTACTACTCTTCGACCCTCTTTCTTTTAAGGGCGTAGCAGTTATGGGTGTTGTGTCGGTTGTTTTAGTGGTACTCACTATACATCCTATTGGACACCCTCGGGCTTGCTCTCGGCTTGACCTTGGTTCCTGATCGCCCTCTACTACTAGACTGGCATAGAGGTGCGGCTGGGGTCATGGGACGTGGTGGTCCTACCTCCCCCTGGCGTTAGGACCCTCATTTTTCTTATTATCCTAGTTGGGGCTTTCCAGCTGGTTTGCAACCCTTCTGTCCTTTTATTCCGTTTCATCCTGGCGAGGCCTTGTTAGAGCCTCGAGGGTCTCCTTGGTGTTAATGTACCCATCAACCTAGTCCATGAACTCTATTAGAGTACTAGGAGTTTTTCAGGCGATCTTCGACATGAATGGGCTCTTGGGCCATTTCCTGCCCAAGAGAGGTACCACGGTGATCTTCTGATCCTGGTCATCAATGGTCATGCGCTCTTGGTTAACCTGAGAGGGGTAGTTCTTCAGGCTTTCCCGACCGTGTTGCATGATAGTGAGTAAGTAAGCAGCTGAGTGTTTCCTTTGCGACTTGCCAAAAATGGGTCAGGAAGAGGTAGGCTAGCCCGTCGAAACTATTGATTTTACCTGGGGAATGGTCCCAAACCATCCCTGGGCTGCCCCTTTCAAAGTGAGTGGGAATGCCCTACACGCTACTTCCCCCGAGAAGTCATGCAGGCTCATGTATGTCCTAAACGTATCCAAGTGCTCAAATAGGTCTTGAGCTCCATCATAGAGTTTCATTTACAGTACTTTGAATTTGGGGGGAGTGGGACGACCATGACATTGGAGTTGTAAAGTGTGCCCGAGCTGTTGAATAGCTAAGTGGTTATGGAGGGCACCTCAATCAGTTTGGCCATCTCTACGTACTTGTCCCCAAGATCTCTGAGTTAAAGGTGTAACTTGCGTCATTCCTGTTCAAACCGATTGGGCTCTTCTTCCCGCCGGGAACTCGCATGCTCACTAGCGGTTGGCTCGTGGTTCGCAGTGTGTTCCTCATTGTTTCTTCGTAGCACTTCTTTCTCTTCGGTCAACTCTTGATATTCTCTTCCATTACTGCAAGTCTTGCTTCCATAGCGCTGTCTTGGAGTTATTCTCTGCACATTGTTTGGGATTTCATCATGGCTGGCATATGAATTACACATTATACTATTTCACAGACAGCGTCACTGTTGATGTCCTGTTACACGGCCTGAGTCAATCGGCGATCGACCAAATAGTCCAGTCCTGCAAGGGAGTAGAAGAGATGGGCGGTGGTTGGCGTAAGGCCACTCCGATGCCAAAGTCAAATGGGTAAGGGATGAGAATGCTTGATTGGATAAGAGTTTAGGGATTGAGAGCTTAACCTGTGTGCCATGGGGGCTCCTCATTATTCATAGGAGTGAGTTCGTGCCTAGTCTGCTCCCAAAGGGCAGAGGGTTGTCCTCTCTATCATTCGAGTCACCATTCCCTTTGTCGTGTAGGGGCGAGCCATTCTGCCATAGTAAGAGCAGGTGGCGAGCTATCCCCTCCAAGCTGTGTCAAACCCTACTTTTTTCAAACACGTGCCTGAGTTCTTGACCCGCATTTAATGTGACATGATGCTCACCTGGATTTAATGTGGAAGGGTGTGTGGCACGCTTCTGCCATGCTTGCATTTAATGCAAAAGCTTGATGCGGCTTGGCCCTAGCAAGCTTTCACATTTCATGCAGTAAGGGGCATGGCTTGTCACTTCCTGACTTGGCTCTTCCTGCCATAGGACACATTGTACGGGCACCATTCCTTCCCGCCAGGTGTGGCATCTCTCTTTTGTATCTCAAGGGTCACCTCTTTCCCGAGTCCCAAGCCATTCGACGGTATGCTGGGTTGACTTTGAGACTAGGCTTATTTTGATCCTTAATTGGGCCTCGGGCTTGGTTCATCCCAAATGAGCTCCCCCTCGCACATACTGTATATTTCACTATGTATTAAAATGAAATTAGGTTAATTAAACTGATTATCTATATACATCTTCAGTCACCAATCACTAGTAATTACAATCTTATTATACCAGTATGTTAAAAATAATTTTATTACTTTACAAAAATATGTCTATATTTGTTGTGGGACCACTACTCTCTTGCCAAAAAAAAAAAAGAAAAAGAATATCAATAATTTTTTTATGCTAGCTTAATATGTTGGCCGAATATTAAAAAGTGGATTTACAACTAGATTTTTTTCTAATGAAAAGGCCAAAAATATATGTTCTTTCCATAGTAGATTTACAACTAGATTCACAACATTTTCTTACATTCAATTTTTTCCTTTTCTGCACATTTCTTAAACTTCATTAATCTAGCAGGGTAAGAGCGCACATATCTAACCGCATTTCTAACCATTACAATGGCTTCACCGCACTCTTTTAACCCCTCAGTCACAACAAAATTTAATATATGTGCACAATACCTAAGGTGTATATACTTCCCTCCCAACACATTCCCCGTCAAATAACGCTTCAAATAGGCAATAGCATTTATCATTAGAACTAGCATTGTCAAGTCACAGTAAATATTTTATCAATCCCCCAATCAAGTAAGCACTGCTCAATATATCTCTTAATTGTGTTTCCTCAATGATTAGGGATCAAACAAAAATTAATGATTTTCTTTTGTAATTTCTCATCTTTATAAATGAAATGACAAGTTAGGCACATATAATTTAAATTTTGTATCAATGTCCACATATCAGTAGTCAATGAAACTCTCATGCCTCCATCTTTAAACAACTTCTTAAGTTTCGTCGTTTTCATATGCAAATAACTTCATACAATCTCTTACAACTGTGACCCTACATGGCACTTTAAATCTTGGTTCAAGCGACCAACACACCTTCCTAAAATTGTGCCCTTCAACAATTCTAAATGGCAATTCATCAAGAATTACCATCTCTGCAATGGCCAACCCCACTGCTTCTTCACTATATTTTTGAGTTACCATATTACTCGCCACACCACTTTCACTCTCTCCAATCCCCTCTTGAGTTATTGCCCCACCTGTCAATGTTTGTTGGTACTTATCTAGAGGTCCCTCTCTCTAAGGATTTTTTGGACATGTTTCTAGATGTAACTTCATAGTTGAGGTCCCGTTCCTCTTTGAGTGGTAAAGGTAAGTCTTGCCACAATAAATACACCTACCACTAGGCTCATCTAAGGGACAACCCTCCACTTTCTCAAAATGATTCCAAACATAGGAAGACTCTTTCCCCTTCCGTTTTCTAGGAAGTAGACAAGTATTACTTTTAGGGGCACTAGGGGAATTAGTGTGTGGGTTTGGGTCTCTTCCAAATTAGGCATCCCCTCATCATTGTCAAGATCAATTGGAGTTGACGACGAATCCATCTACTAATTTAAGTATAAAAAATATTGTCAAGATCAATAGTCACTAAACAGCTAATATTTTAAACAATACTCAATTTAGATTAAATCATTAAACAAAACCCAACCAAGTTAAACAATACCCAAATCAAATTAAATCATTAAACAAAACCCAATCAAATTAAACAATACCCAAATCAGATTAAACAATACCCAAATTAAAATTTAATTGATGTGTCCCAAACTCCCAACAAACCCAACCAAACAATAAACAGACCCAATTAAACCCTAAACAACCAAACATTAAACAAACACTAAACAAACCCATAAACACCCAATCAATACCTAAACTCGATTAAGCATTACCCAAGTCCCAATCAAACAATGAACAGACCCAATCAAACCCTAAACAACCAAACATTAAACAAACCTTAAACAAACCCGTAAACATTACTCAATCAATACCTAAACTTGATTAAACATTACTCAAGTCCCAATCAATACCCAAATTAAACAAACCCTAAACATTACCCATTAACTAATTTATGTTAAGTACTCGGCGATTTGCCATTCGTAAGGTGGATTCACAGAAAATAAATGAAATGGATAAAATATAATACTTGGGGGAGAGAGTATGACACCGGACGGAGCCTTAGAAGGTAGAACTTGGTTGATCGTCGGCATGGGGGCGTAGAGAAAACAAACCCTAATGGCGCCCCCCCGGGGGGGGGGGGGGGGAGAAGGAAATGAAGAAGGGGGGTTGTAGGGTTTTATCCCGTAGGCTCAAGAAACGGCACCATTTCCTTTTATGTGAAACAGCGTCGTGGGGGGAAGAAATGGTAGTTTGTGTATTGTGTAAGAAACATCGTCGTTTTATTTTAATTGAAACGATATCGTTTCTATATAAATATATAAAAAATAAATAAAAGAAATACTATCGGTCAGTTCAACGGTTTGACATGGGGTCGAACCGCTACCGACGCCGACCGATACACTTTATACATTTTTTGACACGCCATCCGACCGATTCTTGGTTGGCGGCGGGCAACCTGTTCCGGCATCGGCAATCGGATTCTAGCATTGGTTGGTCGGTTTTTTGTACAGTCTTATTCCATACCACCTTATTCCATACCATAACATATATGCATGGGTTATATATATATATATATGAAAATGAGCCAATTAATATTATAACGTCCAACAAACAAGACCGGGGATGACTTACAAGGATATTAAGTTTGCCATTGAAGAGAGATGAGACAGTGGTAATTAGCTTCTGTCGTTCAGATGGAGAGGTTACATCGCAGACTGACACAGTGACTCGAAAACCCTTTTTCTGCCACTCGTGCATGCATTCATTAAGCTCAGCTTCATTTCGAGAGCATGTATGTACAGCCGCACCAAAACGTGCAAGTTCCTCCACAATAGCATGCCTGATCATGATCGCAATAATAAATTTTTCATCTATTTAATTAATTGCAAGGAAAACAATCAACTCCCGCTCGTCAGGCTGGAGATCATATACGGGACTCACTCATTTAAAATGAAGATTGAAGTTACCAATGTTAGAATATGCCTTATAAATATTATTGCACCAATATCAAAACTTAACTCCTTTGTTGGAGGAGAGAAAGATAATTAATTTACTTAATTTCTTTAAAAAGAAAACAGGATCTACTTGATTAATCTAGTATTACTAGTTTCGTACAAACAATTTATGTGTATTAAAGTGGAGCGTTCGGGAGAGGTCGGACTAGTAATGGTAGAATACTAGAGTAGCAGCAGGCCTGCATAGATGGTGACACGTAGGAAAAAGTACAATAAACTAATTCGACCTCACTACAAAGAATCGCTACAGCACACGCAAACGATCCCGTGATCTTGGCCTCTTCCTCATTTTGTGGCCATCTCCAAGTTTATTTTGTCTCTTCCTCATTCCACCGCCATCAAGCTTGCCGCACAAGACCAAGCTCAACGGCATCGTCCGTCACCATTGTCCTCACCGTCGTGAATTTAACATCAGTCTGACTTCTACAAATGATGCACTTTTTACTAACTTGGCTCATGTATAGTTTAATTATAAAAATCTTTCGACAGAAATATTTGCTGGATGAGTACGAATAAGTAGAAATTTTTTTAATGGACATGAAAGTTCTAGATCTGGTGGGCACGAAAAGATTTTGTATGAGCAATAAAAAATTTTGGGATGGGCACGGAGGTTTGGTTGAGGCAAGTGTTTTCCTGCTTTTGTTTCTATTCTAATTGATTGGTCCTTCTCTTTTTGCAGTTGGTGGATAAAGATCCAGAGAAGGCGATTCCTCTGTTTTGGGCAGCCATTAACGTTGGGGATAGAGTTGAAAGTGCTTTGAAATGAAGAAGAGACGCAGACGGAAACTTGGGTGTGGTAATTTCTACTATTACTAGCCCGACCGCTTTCCAGTTTTTCTATACCAGAGATAGCGTATTCTGTTATTGTCATTGAGATCATGACCTCCATCGGATTTAAGTTGAAAGTTAGCAAATCGAATGGAAATGATGTACTAGAAATATGCAGAAGAAACGAGAAAACAAGAAGCTTTCATGCGTATCTGAACCAAGAGCTGCAGAAGACTTGGCTGCTTGGCCGTTGACAGCCGTACGTAGAAATTAGCAGAAGTTTTGGGGTATAGCATTTATTTCCATGTGAAGGAGACGCTCTCAAAGTTCTAAAATGCATTAGGGAAACAAGGGCATAACAGAACTCAATATATATAGCATGCTCAGGGGCAGACCTGTGTATAGTGTAGGGGGTTACCGCGGTAGCCCCCAAAGTTTAAAAAAGAAATTTATATATTATATAAATTGTTATATATTTTTTTTATATAATTAAAATTACCCTCTTTAATATTCAGACTTCTAAAATTATTATTGAAATCATCTCTTCAAATTACAATATTTATATTATTATGTAGTATTATTCTAACTATTTATTTTATTGACATCTAAATTTTCAATTATTGCTAACTAATAAATCTCAAAAATCCCTCAAAAAATATGACTAAAAAAGTTTGATTAATCTCTCAAAAAATTTGTTGAGTTGCAGTAGGAATGAGAAATCCATATTAAGAAAGAAATTTTCAAAAATTTTACTTCAGAGACGATAATAGATGAATTTTATTTTATAAAAAATGGTCATCAAGCTTAATCTAAAAGAAAAAATTTAAGTTGATGTTTTCTTTTCTTTTCTTTTCTTTTTGTAATGGTATCTAACAAACTCTAAAAATTTTAAAAAAAATTATCTTATAAGATGATTTATATATATATATTTTTTGTATACAATTTCAAGACGTATAATTATTATTTTTTATATAATCACGTGTAAAAAATATATATTAATACTTATACTCACACGTACTATATATTTTATCAATCGCCCTCTAAATACCAAATCCTAATTCCACTTTGGAGCATGCTAGCTAGGGAGCTATATTCTCATAGAAGATCAAACTTATTAAGATGTAAGTTGAATACTTCATATCTATGATGTTCTTTTTTTAACTACTGAACAGAAAGAAAACTCGAACAAAGCCGATCGATATATATATATATATATATATATATATATAATCCTAGCAAAATCACACAAACAGAAGAAATATGTACGTTTTTATTAAGATAAAGAGGTTTAAATCTGAGAGAAAAGGGTAGGAGAGCGAACCCAATTCCTTTTGTTCCGCCCGTGACCAGAGCTGTAGTTCCCTCAAGACTCCATCTACTTTCAGTACTACTGCTATTCGCTTCTGTTCTCCCCATCTCTCTCTCTCTCTCTCTCTCTCAGTATCCACTGCTATCCACTTCTGGCCGTAATGCAACAAAGGAGTAGATATTATATCCAAATACAAAGGAGCCGTTAGTTAATATCCAAATACAACCATTTTCATATATTTTTAAATTATTTTATTATTATTTATTATTTATAAGTTATTTTATTACTGTCATATTTTAAGATATTATCAATATCCAAATGAGCCGTTAGTTAATGAACTTACGTAACATATTTTTGTCGGTGGGTACTGTTAAACATTATACAGTACCTTCTCTACCACCAGCGGTTTTAGTACTAATTGTAATAATGATATGAACTAATAATTGTGCTTTATGTGAACGGCGTCACATCGTATACTAAGTTAATGCAGAAGATAATGTATATGAATCTTACGTGGACGGACATCCGAGATTCCGAAGTACTCATGCCTACTGTTGCCCAATAATTGAAGCATAGTCCAAATCCTCACGCTGCAAAATCAATTACGCACATCAAGAAGAGTGCAAACGAATAGAAGGAATTGATACTGCTAACTAACGATATCTTTATTATTTCACTACTACCTCTTTATTATTTTTAGTATATTTGAATTTTTTAATTATTTTTTAAAATATTTTTTTAATATCTTTTAATTATTTTTAAAAAAAAAATTAAAAATATATCACTTTATTAATAATCACTTCATTAATTATTGAATATAAGATTTTTTTTCTTTAAAAAAAAAATTGTTACAGATAAGGTTATCATTATTCATTGATATCACCTCACAAATATCAATCAAATCTCGACAACATGGTCACGCCTGGACTTTAGCATGGATCTGGGATAACACGTTACAAGTGAAGGGGACCCTCTCTAATAAATGCTTGAATGCACCAAGAGAGCGTCCAAAAGAAAAGCAGAAGATTGACCAGATCAGACCAGCCCAGCCCAGCCCAGCCCAGCCCACTGGAAAAGAATCACTAAAGGCTGAAGGAAGTAATATAGAAGAGAAGTTAAATCAAACACGTAAAGGTGAAAGAAACATAAGGCCCAATAAGAGATCAACCATTCCAAAGGGGTCTCGGTAATAGCCATTAGCAATTAGCTTTTGGGGAGTTCTAGAGGCATCAGCTTCTTTAATCCTCTGGCTGAAGGAAAAAATAATTTTCAAGTTTCAACCTCCAATTGTATTGAGAAATGCATGAAGTCATGAGAGACTGAACGTATGCTTTATGGCTGACTATATAAATCCTGCTCACCCTCTGTCTCTAGTAGATTTGCCTTCAAAACACCTTATGAGCATAGGCTTTATCGCGGACTACATAAATAAATCTGTATATTTTTCTTTCATTTAATATTTTATACTTGTGGATAAATGCAAGGGCACCATACCAACGTTCAAGCCACTATCGTGGGCTAGTCAATTCCAAGATTAGAAGATAATGATCCTGTTACTCTGTTCATTATGATATTGTACAAGCCAATCAAGTAATGGTGTTTCTTCTTGATTCTAATCAATGCTATATAGTTTTACTTATGGGTGAAAGTTTTTCAGTATGGATTGGAAAATTTGATCGAACTGAATTCACCCCTTCTTCGTCTCGATATTCCATGATGTCTTCAAAAATTTGATTTTCAGTCTAGTCCCAGAGTGTGGGTTTTTTGGACTGGACTAAACTGAAATCAACTGAAATAACTTACATATAGATTTTTAAACTATATAATATATATATATATATATAATTATTCAGATAGTAGTTGTGCGAGTTAATTATACAAATTTCTCTAATCTATCACCATTGATCATATATATAAAATGTAAGGTAATATATGCTACCAATTAACTAATATATGAACGATCAATCATATAATAATATATGTTATTATATGTAGATACATGCTCTACTAAAGTACTAAGTTAGTAATTATTAACATCATAGATATAATTATAATTCATTATTGTTTAATGAATTAGTTACATAATCTATTTTAAAGAGTTCACTTAATTTTTTTTTTATTTTTTTTATTATTTTTTGTACTAATCTATCTACCAAAAAACTAAAATAAGAAAAAAAAATACTCCAAGCTCATATGGATTGAATCGAACCGACTGGCCTGATAGCAATTACGGATAATCGGTCCGGCCCGATCTAGAAAAAGGATAGAATAAAATTCTTTGTCCATAATCTCGTACTAGATTTGACTGGACTGAATCGATTACACTCAAATTAAGTAAGGGAAACATGAATTTCTTTGTTTACTATAGATCATTGTTGTTTCCCTTAAAATAATAAGAAAAAGAAATGTATTGTGCTTGAAACCACTAAGTTTTTTTTTTTTTTTTTAAGCAAGAAAATTTCCATTAAAAAATGAAAAGATGATGCATGAGAAGAGGGTGAGGTTCCCCAACAAACGTCGCAACACAATAACAACAGTACAAAAGTGGAGAAAAAGAAAATAAACTGGTTTTGAGACCAATTTTTTAGTTTCCACCCATGGCCTACAAAGAAGGTATATTCTTAAAAGATGACTTTTGACTGTTCACAAAACCCTACGAATTGTAAAACCACCACTGGATGCGGTGTAAGCTATGGGTGCATTGCAGATTCTTGTCTTGAGATATTTTTTGAAGAGATCCGCAAACTTTTTTTTAATATCATATATTAGGAAAAACAATAACATAGTAAAAAGTCCAGAATTAGATGGATCGATTGAGTGACAAATTATATATCTTCCCACACACTTGTGGTGGCACGTAGAGAGTACGCACAATTGCTAGGAGGTGAGGTGAGACAAATTTGGAAAATGGAGAATATGTTGGAACGGTGCGTGTAGCTAACAGAGTCGTCTGGGCTCGGTGTCGCGTGAAGACCATACGCAAAGCAAGCTGATGTGAGGGTCACGTGCCGAGATTTTTGGCACAGTTTCACATCGTCTCAGTAAATCTCTTTCATTTATATTATGTGATTCTTATTCCAAAACCTACATATTGGTACTTATCGAATATAGAACAGATCTGCTTTGGTAGCTGTAGAGTTGCATGGTGGGGCGCGTGTCAATTGTCAGTGGCAGGAGTACAATAAATCTGATCAAAACAAAACTAGTGGAGGGGAGAGGTAAAAAACAACTACACCCTCCTTTCTTACAAAGACATTCAAAGATATTGGACCTATAGAGAAGAGATAGTTTCTCTTTCTAAAACACCTTAGAGACCTTGGTTTGGCATAGCCAATAAGTTGCTTATTAAAGCATGCAAAACTATAATTTTTGTTTTGCCCAAAATCAATCTCAATTTCAATTAAGTTTGTCATATTTAGAAAGTAATATATATATATATATATATTATCTAAATTTTTTTATTAATATTATATGTTAAGATATAAAATAAATAATAAAATCTATATATTTCATATTAATTTAAATTGTTAGGAAGAGTAAAATAATTAATTAAGAAGTTTTACTATATATTAGACATGGAGGGTAGTGAAGCATTGAAGCTAAGGGTGAAAGCTAGTCAGTCCGGATCAGAGAAATTGATCAAACTGGTCGTTTCAGTTTGGTCCCAATCCAAAACTTTTCCACCCCAAACCTGATCGAACGAATCGAATTTAAAATTTAAAAAATTTATATTTTATATATATTATTTATAAAATAATTGTATAATTAATTATGTATTTTTCATATAATCTATCACTATTAACAATATAAAATTTTAAGTATGTAATTAACATTATATCAATTAACTAATTATAAAGTAATTATATAAGTCAATAATGTAATTTTATCTAATTTATAAATATCATTGACCATATAAAATATTCTTTATTGAGTTAATTACATAATCCACATTAGTAATTCATTTAATTTTAATTTAGTATTTTAAATAATATTTTTATTAATTTATTTGAAAAAAAGAAATAAAAAATAATTGGGCCAGACCAGATAGCTATCATTCTGGTTTAGTCCAGTCTGATCCGAAAAGAATGATAGACAGAAAATTTTGATCTATCACCCCTCAGACCGAAACAAACCGGACAGATTTGAAACCCTAGTTGAAGCCATCAAAATAGTAAGTGTTCCTAGTTTTTCCAAGGCAAGCTGGGGTGGGTGAGACATGAAATCACCCACATTTTTTTCATGTTAAGAATGCAATGTCAAGGCAGGTGAAATAATAGGATTAAGATCTCCTCAAATTTTTAACTTTAGGCAAATATTTGATGAACATGCCTTTTGCATTTACTTTTGTAATCTCAAGAACGAGTTCACAAATGATTTCATTGACTAAAACAATTACCAAGACACTATTTTCTTAATGAATATTTTCCAATCAGAAAAAATAATAAATAAATGCTTTGGGGTCAAAGTCGTGGATATCTACTTGGACAAAAACCATCAGCAAATAACGTGTTGAACCCGGGAACATATTTTAGGGAAAGCCACGGACATTTTAATACAAGAAGGATGGGATCATACAACATTAGACAAGAAACCAGCAACCCCACAACCAAACACATTATAAACAACTGCTCTTTGTTTTTTCTTTTATTAAGGAAAACGATGTCATTTAATAGATCACACTTTTGGCAGAAAAATACCAGTTACATACAAAAACTTGAAAGTTACAAAAAATGGAAGAACTAAACTTACATTAAAAAAAAAAAAAAAAAAAAACAGAGACACAAACATTCTAGTTGGAACTTGGAGCAACTTGAATATGGAAATGTACTTTTATTCAGTTCCTGCATATATAATTGGGTAGGGAACTGGATCTCAGGCTCTTCACTTATATGGAGAATCCATTCACAGTCATCCCTCCATCCAAGTAAATGACCTGCCCAGTTATGTAAGAGGCTGCTGGCAGGCAGAGAAAAGCTACCAAGGATGAAACCTCCTCTGGCTCTCCAGGTCGTCTAAGAGGTGTGCGGAAATTTACCAGTTCCAAAAGTTTTCCTTTAAGATCCTGCAATTTCTCATTACAAGTACTAATGTCAAGGATTTATTTAATCACCGTATTTAAGAACTACATGAGAACTCCCAAGTTTTATACCAACTGATGTAACACGTTTTAAGTTTGTGCAAAAAGTCACTCAAAACTTTTGTAATTCGATCATGTTAAGGAATTCAATGATTAAAGATGCAACTTGTCCCAAATTCAGAGAACAAATGAAAAGAATCTTTACATTTTCAACTAAAGGAGTTCTGGTGGCCCAAGGTGCAACGCAATTGCTCCTGATATTATCTCTTGCCCACTCGCATGCCAAACTTTTTGTAAGTTGGTTTACAGCTCCTGCACAAATCAACACAATTCCAAGTACACTTAATAACCCTTGTGATTGCAGCTTAAACTTTCTTCCACACCCCCGAGATTAGTCAGGGACTTCTTCCCGGACATCCATTGCTAATAAAAATCAGAGAAAAAATATTTACAATCGTAAATTATGTAACTGTTGTGTAATTGTTTTGAATATAGTGAATAAAATATGGAACCTACATAAAAATAATTAATTTTTTAATATTGGACCCCCTCTCTTTTTCAAAGAGATTACACTTCATCTCGGACACCCAGTACCAATAAAAATAAGAGAAAAAATATTTACAATCGTGAATTATGTAATTGTCACGTAATCGCTTTGAAAAAAAGTGAATAAAATAAAGAACCTACATAAAAAAAGGTTAATTTTTTAATATTAGACTTCACTCATTTCCAAAGCGATTACACAGCATTTACGCACCTACGATTGTATGGAAACTGTTCTAAAAATAATGATAAATACCTTTGCTTGCTTCATAAACAGATCCAGTGCCTATAGACACGTGTCCTCCAACAGAAGAAATGAAAACAATGCTTCCACCACTTGATGCTTTCAGCAGAGGATGTGCAAGTTGGCTCATGTGGTAAGAAGATTCGAGGTTTGTTGTGACAATGAACGAGAAATCCTCAGCTGTAGTCTCTACGGTTGATTTCTTTATGTTGGTTCCCACATTGTTTATCTAATTAAACAAAACAAAAAGAACAGTTAGAAGGACAGAACCGCCCCCAAGAAAAAGCTAGCTTAGAACATTCTCATTGAATTACAAATGCATTTGCATTTGTAATAAAATCTTTATATGAGAATAAAAATAAAAAACAGAATATTAGTTGTTTCCTCCATTGATACCATGTAAATTATCATGCCCTAAAAAATCAACCTAGAGAAATCCCTGGTGCCAATTGCAATAATTTATAAAATTAAAGAATTTGATTGGAAAACAAAAAATGAAGGACATAATTAGAACAAGTCGGAAATTAGAGTACGATAGGTCTAAAAGTATATTTAACCAAAGAAAAAACAATTGAACTCTTATCTTGACCAGCTTGATTAAAAAACAGACAAAATCATATATCTATATATGCTACAATACTTGCATCCTAAAACATCTGGATAGCACTGATTCATTTTAAGGGGAGGGGACGGTGGCAACTAGGCTACATGGTGGCATAGGGTGGAGCCAAAGAAGAGAGGGAAAGGGGAGGGGAGGCTGTCGGCTAAAGTGGGAGGTAGGAGAGAGAAGGAGGTAAAAGAGGAATGGGGTACCATGTCATGCTCAATGCGGCCTTCTATTTGAGAAGGAGAAGTGATACATATACACCATCATACGCAACAATTTACACAATATCTTACGAAAATAATGATATTTTTACAAAATGATGTTAAGTTTATCGGGTAGTTCACAATATACTCTTATTTTTATATAATGTTGTGTAAAATATTGTGTAAGATATTGTGTGTTTATCCTTTCTCTTTGAGAAGATACAGCCAGCACTAAAATCCAAACAAATTTGGCAAGTTACTCCAATGTTTCCTTGCATTATTGCAAAGCCACCAGTTATGTGGTCTGGCATTGTCATAAGGATATATAATTGTTTTTTTGATCGGAGGGATATATAATTTATTGTGTAGTATATTGCCTTGTCAAATCTGTTATTATAAAATAATACATAATATTTCTCTGCACTTAAGTCTTAAGAAAAAAAATTGGCAGCAGCCCGGCTGCGTCTCTCACGTGAACAGTAGTTATACTGTTCACGTTACTGTTCACGTGAGAGGCTGCCGCCGCATCTGCCCATCACGTCTCAAGTCTTAAACCCAAGTTCCCCTGCCCACTTCCAAGCTCAGCACTTGGCAGACGACTCAAATTACCAAGCTACCCGCTTCTTCCCACCCATCTTCTCTCGTTGTTCTTAAATATAGAAAATAAAATAAAAAGAAAGAAAAGCCGCCATCTGCACCTTTAGATATGTGATCAAGACAGAATATAGTTCATTGTTCTGATAATATTTCACTGTTTTATCAAATTCTTACGCTTTGCAATTAAAACTGTGTGTACTCAAAAGAGAAAAGGGGCGCGGCGGCCGGGGCGGCCGCGGCCGCGGGGGGGGGGGGGGGGTTTGGTGGTGGGAGACTTACAAGGATATTGAGTTTGCCTTCAAAGTGATGAGAAACTGTTTTCATGAGCTCCTCTCTTTGGGGTCGAGAAACAAGGTCACACACCGAGCCGGTGACTCGGAAACCCTTCTTCTCCCACGCGCGCAAGCATTCGTTAAGCTCGGCTTCATTTCTAGAGCATGTATGCACAGACGCTCCTAGCGCTGCAAGTTCCTCCACAATAGCATACCTAATGGATCACAACACAGGGCATTAAACTATTGTTACCAACAATTTCATAAGAACAGGTTTTTTTTTTTTTGTAATGCTGCATAAAGCAATGATCTTTTTTGGAATGAGAACAGCCTTCAAAAGAAAATTTAATTTGTATTCAAGATAAACTAGACAGGACAGAATCATGTTGATCTTTTTTCATTTTGGGTATTTTTGAAAAAGAAAGTATAAAGAGATGAGAGAGAGAGAGAAAAAGAACCCGATTCCTTTGGATCCACCAGTGACAAGAGCGGTCGTTCCCTGAAGAGACCATCTTCCGCCGAGATTTTTAGCCATTTACGTTCTCTGCTATAAATTGAGGATCACCAAAAAATACGAACAAAAGTAGTACTATTTTCTTACCTTTGTAAGTCATGTGTTTATATAGTGATCATTAGTGCCATGCCCTTTGCAGATTAGTCAAGTACTGGAGCATTAAAAAAGGGAAGAAATATTTGGTTGGTGGTGGTGGTGGTTGGTGCGGTGAGCATGGTGTAAGCGCTGCCATCGCAGCCGGCCGTTGTCCGCAAAATCAACAAATTATATTTATTAAAAAGTCAGATACTGCTATAAAGTTAAAATAAAATTACTATTGCAAAAAAATTTATAAGAGGAAATATTTAAAAATTTTATTATTCAATAATTAAATTTTTTCTCTTCCTTTCATTCTTTCTTTCTTTCTTTTTTCTCTTTCTTTTTTTTTTCTTTCGTTCTTCATACATAACGGATCGCGATAGAGGCTCATATTTATAAGTCTTGATTACTTGACAAATTATTGTGCAGTTTACTTAAAAGTTGCGATAGGAGTAGTGGCGGAGCTAGAGATTTGTTATAGGCAGGTCAAGCAAAATTAACACAAAATATATTTTATTTCTACAAATTTTTTTATACAATATAGAATAATCTGATATTAAAATTTATAATAAAAATAAAATACATTTAATACAACATATATATTAAAAATATATATAATATATCAAGAATATGTCATCATAATAAAAAATATTAAAAATACGTTAGAGATCATCTAAATTCTTTTTTATTTTTATTTTTATTTATAATAAAAATATGTTATTATGTTATTATATCATTTTATTTTATATGAGATGTATTTTATTTTTAAATTAGATTAAATTTTATAGGAGCCAAAATAATTTTTAGAGATGAGTCAATACAAAATAAAGTTAATATTTATCTTATTAAATTATAAAAAAAATTAATCTATATTATTTTTTTTCTTTAGAAAATATATAAAATATTTTTTAATTTTTTTTAAAGGATGGGGCCAGGAGATAGGTGGGCCATGCCCCCTACCCCAACGTGACTCCACCACTGGATGGGAGACGGGAGATATATTCACATGGGTGCGTGAGGGAGAAGGTCATTAATGTCCCCTTCCATAATTACAACAGATACAAAGTTATATTTATGAATCTATTATTTAATATTAAGATAATAAAAAAAAATACAAATAAATTTATTTAAAAGACAGATACAAAGTTTACACGGATACAGACATTATAAAAATATAAAACTGCCAAAGCCAAAAGCACACGACCACTTCTCCTTTTAAAATGGAGAAACCGGGTTGGATCCCCCTCCCCCACCCCTGTATCCGGTGGCTCTTCCAAGTTATCAATATGCAACTCCAGCAAGTATTGAGGAAATTTGATAAGAGAGATGTTTTTAGTAATTTTACTGGATGCCGCCCATTTTGCAAATCCAGTATTTTGCTTTTAGTCCATTTGTGAAGAAGCACCTCAGCTATTCAACTATCAACATTTATATTTAAAATTTTAAAATTTTGCAATTGTAGTTTTTGTTGATTAAGAATATATTATAATTAATTAGTTTTTTTGTCTAAAAGATAAGTAATAATTGTACATTATATTAGAATAAAAATCCTGAATTTTATGTTTTATTCTATTTAATTAATTAAACATTTCACATAGTCTATTAGTGTTCTCTTAATAATTTTATAATGTGTTTGTTTTGGGGGTGGGTGATTTTGACATGTTATCTGTGATTCAAAGAGGTTAAATAAATCAAATGCATGGCATCTAGTATCTACAAAAGTTGACTTAAATATTAGACAATATATATAACAGCAGTTTGGTTAAATTGATGAAATATGAATGTTGTCTAACTTTGACCATCCATCCCATGGTTATATATACCACATCCGATGGTTATAACAAAAGAAGAAAAGCCAAAAAAGGGAAGACGTGGCCACATTTGCGTCAGATTTATAATTATTGAAATATCATATAAATTAATCCCTCGTCACTATAGGAACAGGTCCAGTGATGTTGAGTTCTTAGGATGGATATATATTTTGTTAGAGTAATTCTAAGGAGTATCCACACTCAGGATACTCCCTCTCACATGAACAGTGTATGAAAAGTGTCATGCACTGTTCATGTGAGGGGGAGTATCCTGAGTGTGGATACTCCTCGTAATTTTTCATTTTGTTAGAGTCAAACTCATTAGGTTGAAAAAAAAAAAAATGATCCTCCTGGTCATTGATTAAGACGGGTTTGTCCTGAGAATACTTTTTTTTTTTTTAATATTATTTAATAAATGGTGGTAGGCTTGCATTATCATTTATCACACTGGCTGGGGTGGCGAATAGCCACAACAAATGCGAAATCACAGGTCAACATTGGGCGGTTGTCACTTTCATGGAAGGCGTCTCCGTCGCCGTCCCTCAGCAAGCAGAGAAAACGTTGAGTCCAGAAAGACGGCCGTAGACTCAACTCAATTTATTCAAATAAAGCCCATATTTCCTTGATTTTTAATCCATGTTTTAATGGGTTTTGACTGGCTGGCATCCCGACTGCTTCTTATTCTTATTTGTCTTTTTCACTTTTCTTGAACATTTGGATCCGGAAAGAACAACCGTTTGATAAAAGCAAAGTTATTATCCATCGTTTTCAAGTGAAATTTTTCTATTCATCATCTTCGCATATTATATTTTTTTATTTTATTTTTAATCTTTTTTATTTTATTTTATTTTTATAAAACTAATTAATTTCTTCTACATTTTATTTGTATACCATATATTTGATAAGATAAAAAAAAAAATATTATGTGTGTGTGTGGTGTAAAAATAAGTAGAATTTTTTTTTTATGATTTTCAGATCAATAATTGGGACCATATCATGTACCACTAAGAGGATGACCGATAATCTGAATTAAAATGTCCATGGAATACAAAATGATCATTACACAACTTATAACTTTTGTATCAACGTTTAGTTCTTTACACTAATCTAATTATGACTACTGTGTTTAAGAGAAAATCTTAACACCTGTCAGTCCAATCTTATTCAATTAACAATCTACTATAATTAAATGACGTAGATGTTTTCACCCCATAATTATAAAGTAGATCCAGAACATCAAACTCTCAAATTTAAAAAAAAAAACTCTCAACGTTTTGTGTGAGGAGAGGCCCTCCTATCCAATAATGGGCCTCGGGCCCATTCCTGATTAGCCGGAGGTCCAGAAGAAGAACTCAGGCCTACGAGAAATAACCAGCGAGAAGTCTAGCAAACGGAATAGGAGGCGAGGAGGGGGGTGGCTACCAAAGGCGGGCAAACAGGATGGCCAACGCGAAAGGAGAAATGAGGCTTACGAGAAATCCGGCAAGGAACGACCATCACAAGAAACTAGGAACGATCCCATAAAAAACCAGAAAGTGAAGTCGTCCCATTCTGCATTTAATGCCAAACTATGTCATAGCACTTACCGCATTAAATGCAGGTCAAGAACTCGGACATGCCCCTACGACAGAGGAAATCCCTGAAATGTTGGCTCGAGACTGGCACTCCCTCAATGCATTAAATGCGGTGAGGAGCCTAGACATGCTCCTGTGGCAGAGGAATGGGCTGGTGCATCTTGGAAGAAAGGACAACACGCTGGATAGAATCCAAAGGGCTGGAAGATCTGCTCAGAATCAGTAAAAAGAACATGAACGATTCGGTCAGGATTGGCCAAATCCTATAAATAGTCATGGATCCCACCGTACAAAGGTTATGTAATCACTCTCCCTCACTCTTACTTCTCTTTTACCCTTTGCACACGAACTGACTTAAGCATCGGAGCTATCTTAGGGTGCCGATGCCCCCACTCATCCATTCTTCTCAAGAGTAGGAGTCGTTCGGGTCTCGCCTCAGAGCTTAGGCTGCGGAACACGTCACTAACATTTATCCCTTTGCACTCTTGGCCCTCACTCTCCACCATTCTCAGCCATGTTAAACTCTTTAAGCTAACCCGTTGTTGAGATGGATGATGAGACCTTTCAAAGAATGCTTCCAAACTTTTAAGACCCATTTGCCCTTTGGTCCTCCATATTAGACAAGATTTTTCTTTCAAGTCCATAGATTCAAGTGGGACAAAGAGGCATTCAATCAATACAAGCTATTGCTACTTCCTTTGGTACCAAAAAGCAATATTGTTTGTTCAATATGCCAATTCTCATCTTGGCAATTAGAATGGACAACTTGAGAATATTTGAAACCTTTTGGAGGCTGGGTCTTTTTTTGAGCATTTTTTGTGGTGGAAACTCAATGTATCAAGAGAAATTAGATGAGATTTGGGAAAACACTCTATCTAGTTGCATAAAATTTGGGTGGGACTTGCTTTTAACCATGGAAGGGATTGAAGCTTTTTAAGGATAGAAAAAGATGAATGATTTAGGCGGATATAATGTTTTGCAGATGGAAATGTTATTGTGATGGAGAAACCAGAAATTTCTATTAGTGAGAGTTATATCGTGTGAATGACTATTGTGTATTTGGTGGGATTTCTAACATGGTAGTAGATGGAAGGAAGGCCATAACACTTATAATATCGGTTGGATTGCTCACGTTAATTTCATATCCCTGGCCCTTTACCCAGTGGGGCCTGAATCTGATCGGACCTTTCTTTCTCGGGAAGGGGGAAAACTAAGTTTATCATGGTAACAGTCGATTACTTCAAAAAATGGGTGGATGGAAGTAGACGCCCTCGCTAGTATCACCTCTCAAGCCATCACTAAATTCTTATAGAAATCCATGGTTTGCCGATTCGGGATACCTCAAAACTTTATATCAAATGACGAAAAGCAATTCTACTGCCATCATTACCAAGAGTGGTGCATCGAGTTCAAAATCAAAGTAAAATACTCCTCGCCCGGACACCCACAAGCCAACGGACAGGCCGAGACAACTAACAAGATGATCATATCTGCACTAAAAAAATGGCTCGAAACCCACAAAGGAGCGTGGGTTGAGGAACTACCAGGAGTACTTTGGGCATACCGAACTACGGTCCGAACTCCCACTGGCGAGACATCATTCACCCTCACCTATGGCTATGAAGCAGTGATCCCTGTCAAAGTCGGGATGCCTACACAATGTATTCAGCACTACTATACAATAACTAATAACACCAAGATAATGGAACAGTTGGACTTATTGGATGACCGAAGAGAGGAAGACCTTACCCAGATCGCCAGCAACAAGTGCAAAATAGAACAGTACTTCAACAAGCAAGTAAAACCACACAACTTCAGGGTCGGGGACCTAGTATTGAGACAGACAGGCGTCACAGCCCAAGCACAAGGAAAATTAGGGCCAAATAAGGAGGGGGCATACGTGGTAACAACAACTAGCAGACCTGGGTCATACCGACTCAAGTATAGTCTTGGTACCGACTTGCCCCACCCATGGAATGTTGAACGCCTGAAGATATATTATGTATAGTGTTCCATTGTTGCCCAGATGACTAACACAAGAGGGGGGGTGAATTGGGTTATATTATAAAAATTAACATTTATTAATCAAATACACATATAAAATATAAACAGAATGTAAAGAAGTAAGAAATGTAAAGAGTAGGGTAAGAGAAAGCAAACTCAGTATTTTTACGAGGTTCAGCCCCACTGCCTACGTCCTCACCTCAAGCTACCCCTTGAGGATCCCGAATTCACTAGTCAATCTCCTTTAGGTGGAGATAGAAACCTATTACACTTTTGAGCAGCACCGCTCTAAAGAATCCATGTAGAACACCCTCTACACTTCCAATCACCTCACACTTGGTAATTTAACTATTCCCCGTGTAGAACACCTTCTACACACACAAGGGTTATACGCACCCTCTTACAAATACAAAAGTTGATAGTGGGTAGACTATCAAAGTACACTCCTCAACGAGTGAGATAGAAACAATATAGCGCAACCTATATCTCTCTCAACAAGAACAAGAATTAAGGCTCAAAATTTTAAAAAAGAGAGAATGAGAGATTTGAAAGAATGATGCAAAACTTAACAATAGATGTGTAAGCTCTTATTGTGATTTTTGCAAAACTCAAGTGAGCTATTTATAGGCAAATGAGTCTTCAATTTTAAATTTGAAAAGATTCTCATATCAAAGACATCATCATTCACTTTTCAAAAATTTCAAATCTAATCTTTTTACTTTTTGCATGTGACAAAAGGAGCACACTTTGCTTTTTAAAAATTCAAACCTAATCTTTTACTTTTTGCATATGACAAAAGGAGCACACTTTACTTTTCAAAATTTTCAAATAAAAACATCTACTTTTTGCATAAGTCAAGAAAAGCATCCACCACTTTTGAAAATATTCAAATAAAACATGCACATGTGAAAGATGACAATCAATCATCTTAATATTTTCAAAATTCAAACCTTTAATTATGTCATGCACATGTGAAAGATGACAATCAATCATCTTTCAAAATTTTCAAATTTAATTTTCAAAATATTCATGCACATGTGGAAAATGTATTTTAATGCTTTATGATAAAATATTAATTTTGAGCCTTAATCCTAATTTCGAATTTTTAAGAGATTTACAACATTATTCTATGACTTTAATGTGAACTTGTTCCCTTCTTGCTCATGCTTGGTTCCTTGGTGTGCTTGATTTTATTGTGTGGACAACTTGAGCTTGAGACTCCTTTATTCTTTGAATTCATTTGTTATCATCAAAATCCATGTGTAGATTTATAATTACACGAAACTTGAAATCTTAAGTTCAACAATCTTCCCATTTTTTATGATGACAAATAGTTGATAGAACCTGAAGCCTGTATTAATACTTAAGCTCCCCCTGAAAATGTGCGTTAGTTTTTCAAGCAAAAATATAAATATAATTCCAAGCATATATAACAAGTTTAGCAATTTAAACAATGTTAATGTTCTAATCTAAAATTTCTCCCCCTTTTGGCATCATTAAAAAGGAATCATAATTAGCTCAATAAGATATATTCCTACAATAACCAATAGACAAATAAAACGCTGCATTAGTAGAGACTGTAGAGAATTCGGTGCGTAGCTACACGTGTTCGACAAAACCTGCAAAGGCTGGAGGCCTAGTTCTGGCAATTTGGTGCGGAAGGAGATTTTGTAAAGAGCTGAATAATTGAAACCACCCGTGCCCGACAAAACCTGCAAAGGCTGGAGGCATAGCTCTGGCAATTCGGTGCAGAGATTTGATCCGCTTGATGTTGCTGAAAAATGAGATATTATCAGGATTTGTAAGTTTGTCTTGTTCTTATTTCCGTTTCTATAAGAGCAATCCTTAGCTTTATCTATTTCGCATCAAGCTTTCTTCTCATCTTTGCAATTTGCTTGCATTCTCATTCTACAAATTTTCAATGGCTAGTCGATTTCCCTTCAGTGCTTCCCTTCAGTGCTTCCCTTCAGTGCAACAGAATTTTGTTTTTTACTAAACTAGGAAACTAGTGCATGACTTAAGAAGTGACATGCTCCACTAGTACTTTTTCGATCTATTTTACAACCAGCATAATCTGCATCTGTGTAGCTGATTAGATCGAAAGATGTGTGCTTAGGGTACCATAACCCTAGTTAATTGTACCACTAAGATATTTAAAAATGCGCTTAACTGCAATTAAATGTGATTCTTTTGGAGATGATTGAAAGCGTGCACATAAGCATACACTAAACATAATATCTGGTCTACTGGCCATCAAATATAATAAGCTACCAATCATACCTCGATATACTTTCGAGTCAACTGGTTTACCGGATTCATCTTTATCAAGTTTAGTGGATGGGCTCATTGGTGTTCCAGTTTCCTTAGCACCTTCCATCCCAAACTTCTACAACAATCCCTTGATATATTTTGATTGATTGATGAATGTCCCATTTTTTGCTTGCTTAATTTGCAATCCGAGAAAGAATGTAAGCTCTACCATCATGCTCATTTCAAATTCTTCCTGCATAGTCTTAGCAAAAACTTGGCACATATTTTCATTAGTAGCACCGAATATTATATCATCAACATAAATCTGAATCAAAAAAATATCATCATTTCCGTATTTAATGAAAAGAGTTGTATCAATTTTTCCTCTTGAAAAGCCTTTTTCAATCAAGAAACCATTGAGTCTCTTGTACCACGCTCTAGGAGCTTGTTTGAGTCCATATAGTGCTTTTGTGAGTTTGAAAACATGATTTGAAGAAATATGATTTTCAAAACCTGGAGGTTGCTCAACATATATCTCTTCATTTATAAAACCGTTTAAGAAAGCACTTTTAACATCCATTTGAAAAAATTTGAAATCTTTATAACAAGCATATGCAAGTAGCATTCGAATTGCTTCTAATCTTGCGACTAGTACATATGTCTCATCATAATCGATTCCTTCTTCTTGATTGAAACCTTAGGCTACAAGTCGAGCCTTATTTCTAGTAATGACTCCTGACTCATCTTTCTTGTTTCTAAAAACCCATTTTGTTTCAATAATAGTATGATTTTTGGGTTTAGGAACAAGTGTCCAAACATCATTTCTTTCAAATTGATTAAGCTCTTCTTGCATAGTTAGAATCCAAGATTCATCAAGAAGTGTTTCATCAATATTTTTAGGTTCAATCTGAGATAGAAAAGCAGTATGATTGTAAATATTTCTAAGAGATGATCGAGTGCTTACACCTCGTGAAGGTTCTCCCAGAATTTGTTCCACTGGATGATCTTTCACAAATTTTCACTGTTTGGTTGCATCTTGTATTAAATTTTGATGATCTTTCCTGATGTCTCCATGTTGGACTTCCTCTATTGTGTTCTCTTTGTTGAGATTGAGACTTTCCGTATTATTTATACCTCATGTTTCTTCATCAATGGATTTCTTGGAGAGTAGAGAATTAGATTCTTCAAATACTACATGCATAGATTCTTGTACAGTCAAAGTCTTTTTATTGAATACTCTATAAGCTTTACTATTAGTAGAATATCCGAGAAAGATACCTTCATCAGATTTTGCATCAAACTTGCCTAAATTATCCCTGTCATTTAAAATAAAACATTTGCATCCAAATACATGAAAGTAACCAATGTTGGGCTTTTTCTCATTCCAAAGCTCATAGGGGGTTTTATCTAATTTGGACCTTAGCATAACTCTATTTATAACATAACATGCAGTACTTACCGCTTCGGCCCAAAAATAACTAGGCAAGTTGTTCTCATTGAGCATTGTTCTTGCCATCTCTTGAAGAGATCTATTTTTCCTCTCTACTACCCCATTTTGTTGAGGAGTTCGAGGAGCAGAAAAATTATGCACAAAACCATTTTCATCACAAAATGTTTTAATATTTTTATTAACAAACTCTTTTCCCCTATCACTTCGGATACTTGAAATAGTATAACCCTTTTCATTTTGAATTCTCTTGCATAACTTGGTAAAGGTATTATGTGTCTCATCTTTATGAGCAAGAAAGATAACCCAAGTATATCTAGAGAAATCATCAACAATAACAAATGCATAATATTTTCCTCCTAAACTTGCAACTCTATTTGGTCCAAAAAGATCCATGTGTATCAGTTGTAATGGTCTAGTAGTGAAAATATGTTTCTTGGTTTTAAAAGAAGCTTTTGTTTGTTTACCAAATTGGCATGCATCACAAATTTTGTCTTTAAGAAAATTTGCATTTGGTAAACCTCTCACAAGATCATTTTTTGAAAGTTTGGAAATAAGTTCCATGTTGACATGACCTAGTCTTCTATACCATAACCAATTAGTTTCATTTTGAGCTGAAAAACAAATAGCATCTTGTGAGGTAATTTCTTCAAAATCGATTGTATAAACATTGTCGCTTCTAAAAGCAATAAAACAAATATTACAATCATGATCATTCAAAATAATGCACTTATCCATTTTGAAAGTAACTGTAAATCCTTTATCACATAATTGACTTATGCTCAAAAGATTATGTTTTAGACCTTCAACAAGTAGAACATCTTCAATTATGAGAGAAGACTCATTACCAATTTTACCTATTCCTACGATCTTCCCTTTCGAGTTGTCTCCAAATGTCACGTGTCCTTCTTATTTAGATCTAAGATCAAAGAACTTAGTCTTGTCTCCCGTCATGTGTCTTGAACATCCACTATCTAAAAACCATTTATTTTTGTTTGTGGAGGACTTCATGCACACCTATAAAAATAATTAAAATAATTTTTCTTGGTACCCAAGTTCTTTGGGTCCTTTATTTATTAGTATTAGAAGAAATAAGATTTTTAAGTACCCATATGGCCCTAATAGTCATTGTATATTTTCTTCTAATAGGACAAGCATGATAATTATGACCATTTCTATTACAAAAATTGCAAATAGCATGTGACATATATGAAGAACTTGAGTGATTATAATAGTATCCTTTTTAAAAAAAATTATTTTTATGAAAAGAATTTTGAATATTGGACTTTGATGTAGAAGGATTATCAAAGAAGTTTTTATAAGGTTTGTATTTTTGTTTTGGCATATATCCCAAGCCTGCCTTGTCAAAAACACATCTTTGACTACCAAGAAGTTTTTCAAAATTTCTTTTTCCATTCGTAAAGTTTTCAATAATATTTTCTAAATCAGTTTTCTTTTTCTTCAACTCAAAATTTTAATCTTTCAAAACAATACTTTCTTTTCTTAAAATATTAATTTCGTTTGTTAAAGAAAAATTTTTCTTTTTCAAAGCAGTATACTTGATACCCAATTTTTCAAATTCCTCATATACCTCTTCTAAAACATTTTGCAATTCTTCATATGAAGGATCTTCAATATTATCAAGATTTGTTACCTCAATGTCATCTTTAGCCATAAGACAAAGATTTGCTGATTCTCCATTGCTTGCTTCACTATCTGAGCTACTTGAATCATCATCCCATGTAGCTTTTATTGCTTTTTTGCCTTTGTTTCGATCTTTCTTTAGCAGAGGACAATCTGACTTGATATGACCAGGCTTATTGCATTTATAACAAATTAAAGTGTCATTTTTACCTAAATCTTTCTTGGAAAACTTTTTGAAGGATTTCCTTGGAGGAGTTTTATTTTTTTTTTAAGAACCTCTGAATTCTTCTTGTTATCATCGCAACTTCTTCATCTTTGTCGTCATTTTCCTCATCTTCATCACTTTCACTTTCACGTGGAACAGCTTTAAGTGCCAAACTCTTCTTTGGCTTTCCTTCTTCTTCTTCTCCTCTTTTCAATGTGTACTCATGGGTGATAAGTGACCCGATGAGTTTATTCACTTCGAGCTTCTTGAGGTCTCTAGCTTCAAGAATCGCTGTAACTTTTGATTCCCAGCGTTTTGGTAGAGAGTTGAGAATTTTTCTTACTATCTCCACTTTGGAATAAACTTTGCCAAGAGCTGTCAAGCTGTTTATGATGTTAGTAAAACGAGTGTGCAGACTAGAAATAGATTCACCATCATTCATCTTAAACATTTCATATTCATGAGTAAGAATATAAATTTTTGATTCCTTGACTTGAGAAGTTCCTTCATAAGTAACTTCCAAGTTATCCCAAATTTCCTTTGCTGTAGCGCAAGTCATTACTCTATTAAATTCATTACCAATGAGAGCATTATATAATAAATTCATAGCAGTTAAATTCAAAGTATAAAGTCTATCGTCTTCACGATCAAACTCTTCTTCTTCCTTTTTGACCTTTACTCCATCAACCACTTTTGTTGGAATATAAGGTCCATTTACAATGCATTTCCAGATTTCTCGACCTTGAGCCTGCAGGAATATTCTCATTCTTACTTTCCAGAATGAGTAATTGTCTCCGCAAAAGAGTGGAGGCCGACTGCTAGATTGACCTTCACCAAATGAAGCTGCAATGTTAGCCATAAGATCTTAACTCAAAAGATAGTTAATCTTATAACAGAGCTCTAGCTCTGATACCAATTGTTGCCCAGATGACTAACACAAGAGGGAGGGTGAATTGGGTTATATTATAAAAATTAACATTTATTTATCAAATACACATATAAAATATAAACAGAATGTAAAGCAGTAAGAAATGTAAAGAGTAGGGTAAGAGAAAGCAAACTCAGTATTTTTACGAGGTTCACCCCCACTGCCTACATCCTCGCCTCAAGCTACCCCTTGAGGATCCCGAATTCACTAGTCAATCTCCTTTAGGTGGAGATAGAAACATATTACACTTTTGAGCAGCACCGCTCTAAAGAATCCGTGTAGAACACCCTCTACACTTCCAATCACCTCACACTTGGTAATTTAACTATTCCCCGTGTAGAACACATTCTACACACACAAGGGTTATACGCACCCTCTTACAAATACAAGAGTTGATAGTGGGTAGACTATCAAAGTACACTTTTCAACGAGTGAGATAGAAACAATACAGTGCAACCTATATCTCTCTCAACAAGAACAAGAATTAAGGCTCAAAACTTTAGAAAAGAGAGAATGAGAGCTTTGAAAGAATGATGTAAAACTTAACAATAGATGTGTAAGCTCTTGTTGTGATTTTTACAAAACTCAAGTGAGCTATTTATAGGCAAATGAATCTTCAATTTTAAATTGAAAAAGATTCTCATATCAAAGACATCATCATTCACTTTTCAAAAATTTCAAATCTAATCTTTTTACTTTTTGCATGTGACAAAATGAGCACACTTTACTTTTCAAAAATTTCAAACCTTATCTTTTACTTTTTGCATATGACAAAAGGAGCACACTTTACTTTTCAAAATTTTTAAATAAAAATATCTACTTTTTGCATAAGTCAAGAAAAGCATCAACCACTTTTGAAAATATTCAAATAAAACATGCACATGTGAAAGATGACAATCAATCATTTTAATATTTTCAAAATTCAAACCTTTAATCATGTCATGCACATGTGAAAGATGACAATCAATCATCTTTCAAAATTTTCAAATTTAATTTTCAAAATATTCATGCACATGTGGAAAATGTATTTTAATGCTTTATGATAAAATATTAATTTTGAGTCTTAATCCTAATTTCGAATTTTTAAGAGATTTACAACATTACTCTATGACTTTAATGTGAACTTATTCCCTTCTTGCTCATGCTTGGTTCCTTTGTGTGCTTGATTTTATTGTGTGGACAACTTGAGCTTGAGACTCCTTTATTCTTTGAATTCATTTGTTATCATCAAAATCCAGTGTAGATTTATAATTACACGAAACTTGAAATCTTGGGTTCAACATCCATCTTATGCATTTCGTTTTGAAACTTGTAAACTTCAAATATTATCAATGACATTAGGTATTCGAAACTGAAGAACAATCTATTTACTTACGCGAAGTCCCGCGGGGTCAGTCCACCCACCTACGCGAAGTCAACTAAGTCCACGGGGTCGAAGTTGGGCACAAACCCCGAACCCTCAAACCCACCTACGCGAAATACCGTGGGGTCGGCCAACCCACCTACGTGAAGTCAACCAATCTCGTGGGGTCGAGGTCGGGCACCAACTTCGAACCCTCAAACCCACCTACGCGAAGTCCGCAAAGTTCTGTGGGGTCGGTCAACCCACCTACACGAACTCAACCAATTCCCATGGAGTCGAGATTGGGCACCAACCCCGAACCCTCAAACACACCTACATGAAGTCCTGCGGGGTCGATCAACCCACCTACGCGAAGTCCCGCGGGGTCGATCAACCCACCTACGCGAAGTCAACCAATTCTCGCATGGTTGAGGTCGGGCACCGACTCCGAACCCTCAAACCCACCTACGCGAAGTCCCATGGGATCGGTCAACCCACCTACATGAAGTCAACCAATTTCGCGAGGTCGAGGTCGGGCACCAACCCCGAACCCTCAAACCCACCTACGCGAAGTCCCCCAAGTCCCGCAGGGTTAGTCAACCCACCTATGCGAAGTCAACAAACCCGCGCGAGGTCGAAGTCAGGCACCAGTCTCGAACCTTAGAAAAGAAAAATTAAGTAAACAAGCAGTTCTCAAAACAATTCTCGAACAAGTTCACCTACTCGGAAAGATAAAAACTTCAAAGGGAAAAGACGAAACAAAACTTCATTCCAAAAAGCCATTAACATTTCCATACACTGTTCCATTACAAAAAAAAAAAGAATTATTATTACAAAAAGCTAAGCCCTCAGGGGCGAACGAGGAGGAGGATTCAAGTCGTCGTAAGGAGGAAAGCCAGGTTTCCTAATCTTCTTGGCAAACTTCTTAGCAATTCGATCAGGCTGAAGAAATCTCGGGCTATGAGTTCCGATGTCAAGCTTAGGATCTACCAAAAGCTCAGCCCTAATCCTACGCAAGCCCTCGGCATAACCATAGCCCCAAGCAGAATTATGAATGGTTGTAACTTGGGATGCTTGAAACTCAAGGTCACCCAACCGCCTATGCGCATCCTCCAAGGCAGCCCAAACACCAACAAGCTCAGCATCTTGAGCAGCCTGGGCACGTTTTGAGCTGGCCAGTTCCTCCTCAAGAGATGCTCGAGCACTCTCCGAATTGGCCAACTCTTCCTCTCGAGCCACAGGGGTGCATTCTGAAGCTGCCAGTTCTTCTTCCCTCAGAGAAAGTGCTTGGGTAGAAATAACCAACTTTGACGACTAAGCAGTTAACTCTACCTGTAGGAATGCCTTGTCTTTCTCAACAGCTACACGAGCATCAAGAAGACGAGCATTCCTTCGATGGGCGATCACCAAGGATGTTCGGACAGACTCTAGCTCGGTCCGGAAAGAAGTATTAACCACCTCCAGCTTATCCTTATCAATTTTCAGCTCCTCAACGGTCTTAATCAAACCCCCGCAGGTTCGCTGAGAAGACTCAAGCTAGCTCGGTCTGCTTTAGCTTGTAACAACTAAACCTGTAGACCGTCTCAAGCTCGCGAGTGAATTCGCTAAATTCCACCAACTCCAAACCAACCACCCGAGATACTTGTTCTGGGACCTGAACACAAAAATGAATATTAGTCAAAGCACAAAAACAAAAACTCAAAAGAAAAAGAGGGTAAATAACAGGATCTTCCCTGGGCCAACAGAGGCTCCAGCATCTTTGCCACTCGCTCAGTGGCATCCTCTTTAGCCCAATCGAGCACAAAGAAGCACCCGAGGCCTCTTGATCATTTCTTGGACCTTCCTCTCCCTCTTCTTGCCGACTTGGTTCTGAGTCAAAAAGTTGCTCAAGGGCAGCGACTCCACTACGAAATCGGAAAGGGGATGGAGGACGATGATGAGCCTTTGGGCTAGGAGAGGGTTGCTGATGAGTCTCAAGTTGTGCCCAGAAGTTGATCCCATCTCAAAAATTGGTGGTAGCTAAGTCTGTGCACCTAAAGTCGACCCCGTCTCAAAATGGGGAAATGGTCCAGTCTAAGCCCCGAAGCCGACCCCATTTGAGAAATCGACAGGGGCTCCTGTGGGGACTCATCAATGTTGACCTTGCCCCCGCCTGAAGCCTTATCTACCTTTTATGTACGGGTTGCTTCCTGGGGAATAACCCTCCCTTCCTCGTCCATTTGGTCACCATCCCCCTCATCTCCGTGACTGTTGTCTTCTCCACCTTCCTGGTCAGCCCCCTAGTCATCATCTCCCGCGTGCTCATCATCTCCCACGTGCTCATCATCTCCCCCATCGCCCTCGAAATCAGACCCATTCTCATCATCATCACTCTCTGTGGAGTCAGAGTGATGCTCAGGAACGAAGGCCTGGTCAATGTCCTCTCCATCCAAAGACTCAACCCTGGCTGCTTGAGTTGCCTCCGCCTAAGCCTCAAGGACTATCCCCCTGGCCTCAAACCTGACCCGTTCGGTTTCCAAGAATCGAAGCTCATCTGATGAAGTAAGGGGGGAAGCACGAACTAGGCTGTGGACCGAAGATATCCCCGAGAAAATATCCACATCGAGGTCTTCATCACAAAGATCCTTCTTCTCTGTTGAGGATCTCGGCTCGACGAACCCTCGCCATAACGACTCTTTGTCCACCTTTCTTTATAAGCGTTGTGATTGGGGGCACGTTTGCAAGGCATACGAGGAGGATCCTTGGGAACCTGAAGGATGTTCTGGCCTTTAGCATAAGACTGGTCCGGCTGAGTCAAATGCTCTCGGATGTTCTCTTCGATGAGGATAGAAATTGACCATAGCCGATCGGGGCCCTTCGCCCCCCAGGCGAGTACAGGCTTTACCCTATCGATTTCCAGGGCAATGAGAGCGATCTCCAAGTGCGTTGGTGAATGGAGAAAACCTCAATCCATTTGGACCAGGAACTCACTCCCTTCACCCTCGGGAAATTCTCAATCCCTTTCCGAGACAAAAAGCAACCTCCGGTGGTCGTCCTTGGCACTCGAATGCCTCTCTTCCATCCGAATTAGCCGGTACTTAGATTTTATTTGGAAACCCGCAATGTTTCCATCGCGACGAAGTAGTCGATACATTGAGAAAAACTTCAAGCCGTCAAATCGGAATTAGGATCGTTCATCCTGATAAGAACGATCTAAAAAGCCACACAGGTGGCTAACAAGATACACCACCTGTTCGGTAAGATCTGGGCTAAAGCCAAGCCCAAGAAATGGAGGACTTCTTGAATAGGTCTGATAAAGGGAAAACGAAAGCCCTTCGAAAACATGATCGAGAAGACGGCGACTTTCTAGGCTTTCCCCTAGCCATCGTAGGCTTTAACACCATCCCCAAAAGCCTCTAGAATATGCTGCCAAGAAATTTTGTGCTTCTTCCTCAAAGCATCAATATCGGAAGGCTGCATGGTGGAAGTCTAACCATGACCCGAAAAGAAAGGGGAAGGGGCTGAAAAAGCCATGAGAGTAGGGTTTCGAGGTTCACAAAGGTAAATTGGGGAGTTGAAGGAAGAAGAAAAACAGAGATCAAACTAGGGGAGACAAAGCCAAGGCGAGGGATGAGGGATTTATACACAAAGCCGAATTAAAGGCGCGCGGAAAATGAAGTGACACAATCGTCGAATTTCCCAACTGACCGTTAAGGGAATGGGGCATGCTCAAAACGAGCCAATCAGAGGCAAGGAGCCTGCCCAGTAATGGCAGGCCAAGTGATGATGGCCTTCCTGTGCAAATCACTGGCCAATCACCATTCGAAAACGTAGCGCGAAAACGGCAGTAGCAACTCGGAAGTCGAAGCGACGAGACACTTCGATCCAAGTACATTAAATACCCATAATTTGGGATACGAACCGCACGCCCAACGACTTTGGCAAAATCAGAAGACGAGGCAACATGATTTAATGAACCATAAACATTGGGAAGTCAAATCGTCTCCAAAAGTTGAATCGACCAGGGTCACGTTCGCAATTAAAGCATTTATGACCCTGGATTGGCATATCGGGTCACTCAGGCCCAAGAGACTGACTTCCTAGTATCAAGTCCAAGCACAAATAAAGTGAGATAACCATTCTTCCCCAAAATTTACAGAATCCCCATCAAAGTTCTTCCGATAAAGATTCACGAGGTACTATGTAGGAGATTTTCAACGGACTAAGCCCAAAAAGGGTATAAAGCCCACCGTCTGTTGGGACAATCCAAACCTAGGCCCAGTTGTAGGTCCAAAGGAAGAAGGGTAAGCGAATCTCGAGTGTCCATAATGTTGGAAAGGTGAGCCTAGGCAATCCTGATCATCCACTAAGCTAGAGTTGATATCAGATTGGGAAGACGACATATATCCCCCTCCCACGCCACTACCGACTTGGCATTACTGACAACAAGACTTCTTCCAATCTTTCAGAGCAATTCATTGAATGCAGGTCCAATTCAAGTGTGCTACATTAATTGCTAGAATGGACAGAGAAGGTGCCGCATTACTGTCCACAATTCAGTCTAGTCGAACATCGATCGAAGAGATTAAGCTGGCAGGGATGGGATGGAAAGAACCAGACCATCATTCACCGGGTGACGACCGGATAGTGTCACAATGAATCACCAGCTCTTCCATCCTCATCCTCACGAAGAGCACGCAAACATCTATAAATAAGACCCAATCTGTCCAGAATCAAGTTAGGATATACATTCCTTGGCATTTTCATAAAACAATCTCGGTGATCATTTGTCTCGAACTGACTTTACCGTCGGAGAGGTCTCTGACCTTGACCCTCTCTTATCCACATTTTACAAGAAAAAGATCGACTAGGAATCTCAGAGAGCTACGCTACAAAACACGTCCCAAACGTCTTTTACAATTCCACTTCTCATTTCATGTTCTCCCTCTTTTTGTGAAAGAGATAAATGAAAGCTAACTTATATGTGCTTGGAAACGCTCTGTGAATTAGGGGAGAGCTACACATGAGTTCTTGAATGGACCCAGAATCTTTTGCAAAACGGAGTGATCTATATGCACGCCAATTGCTTGATGAGAAGCCCGAACGATAAGTAGTTTCTTGGACCTATAGCTCAATTGCTGAAGCGAGGATAACGAGTGGAGGACCAAGGCGTCCTTTTGATTTGCGCATTGGATTTGATTACTGTTCTAAAATTGATGTAATCTCCAATGAAGGATGTCTAGAAGACAAGCCACTATATCTTAATTTCAGTCACAAAAAAAGAGCTTCGGAGGATTTAAGATTTCCATTGTTGCATTGAGACAGGTCAATTAATCTCTTGTGGGAACTGAAGAGATGTGTACAGTGCTTGAAAAATGAAGTGGAATTAAAACATATAGAGAAATAGAGATGCTGCTCTGAAATTTCTTATTGATCTCAACATCCTTGTTCCTCTCTACCGAAGCTCATACATATCTGTGATTGATATTAAATATAACAGAGACGGAAATGAAAACAAGAAGAAAGAAAATGGGTGAGAAATTTTAACTATATGTTTATTATGCTCCGATTGAATCTCACAAGCTGTCACGAGAGCACAAAAAACATACAGGGAAATCTAAAGTGGAAATTAATCCATTTTGAAATAAAAAGTAGAGACTAGAAAGGTCGGTCTTATGCTGTTGCCAAAAGTCATGGTTTAGAAGCCACACACGGTCATCCCTCCATCAACAGAAATAGTCTGTCCAGTTATGTAAGAGGATGCGGGCAGGCAAAGGAATGCCACCAATGACGAAACCTCCTTCGGCTCACCTGGCCGTCTGAGAGGAGTTCGTGAAGCTAAAGCTTGCATAATCTGTTCATTAGAAAACACCTGCAATGGAATGACAAAATCACAGCATTGATTTTAGTGGGGCTGTCCTACATTTCAAGAAATTAAGTGAGACTTGCTTGTTCATGAATTTTAACATTTGCTAGTTATGGATGTCAAATGTTGTGATCGCCCAAGATAGATTGAGAGTTATAGCTTTCTTGGTAAAAGAAAGTTCCACAACTGTGGTTGAAAAATCCTTTATAATGCTCATTCATCTTGATCAATTCAAGAATTTGTATGACAGAGATAGAGCAGTTTACATCTTAATATTTCTGTGATCAGCTAACCAAACACGAGGACTCATTTGTATGTGGATTAATGAAAAAAACTCAATGATGAGAATGAAGAAGCTTGGAGAAAAGATGTTACAAAATCAAGGAGGGGAGTTCTGATCCACCATGGCGCAATGCAGTTAGTCCTAATGTTGTCTTTTGCCCACTCACATGCCAAACTTCTAGTAAGTTGGTTTATTGCTCCTGCATAAAACAAGAAAATTCAGAACCTTTTAGGCTGCAACTAATGCTTTATTTTTGTCGATAAAAATCCCACAAATTTACAGCGAATAAGATGTCAATAGAGATATGTAAAGAAGCAAAGTTTACCTTTAGTTGCTTCATAAATAGAGCCACTTTGTGCAGACACCACTCCAGCAGCAGAGGAAATGAAAACCACGCTTCCTGCCCCTGATGCTTTCAGAAGAGGATGTGCAAGTTGGCACACATGGTAAGCAGATTCAAGATTGGTACTCACGGTGAAAGCGAAATCTTCGGCTGTGTACTCTACTGTTGGTTTTGGAAGGTTGGTTCCTACGTTGTTTACCTAGAGCCAAACAAACCCCCCACAAAGAGAGAGTTATTAATAAAAACTTTTGTGAAATTAAACAGAATACTACCGAGAAGGCACTGCAGGCGTCATTTTAGGCCCTGTTTGGTTGTTAGATTCAATTGAGAACTATTCAGTTCATCTAATTTTCAACTGAATCTAACATTCAAACCCCCAACTTTCGAATTACTAAACTCATATCAAATCAATAATTTCTTTACACATGGATTCATAGCCTTTTTTCATTCAACATTTCTTAATATACAAGACCCGTATCCTTTTTCAACTTCTCATAATTTCATCTAAACTCATCTCAATCAGAATGATCCTTTTTCCCTCGAACCAAAAACAGAATATGTATTCGTGTGGGACAAGACCATGATTTATGGGATGTTTTTGTGCTATTACGCTATACTGTCACCGATGACTCAATCAATACTTAAACTAACAACAACGAAGCTTGATTAATTTCAGGCTTTAACTTGTAATCCACCTCTATCTTCACCAAGTTTTGAGAATCCTCTAAAATGATATCGAACAAATGCAATTGGTTTCTTGAAGGAAATAGGGAACTTACAAGGAGATCGAGTTTGGCTTTAAATTGATCGGAAACTTTGTTCATGAGCTCCTCTCGTTGGGTTCGAGAAGAAAGGTCACAGACTGAACCGGCGACGCGGAAACCCTTCTTTTCCCAATCGCTTAAGCATCCATTTAGATCAGCTTCATTTCGGGAGCATGTATATACAGTCGCGCCCAGCCCTGCCAATTCCTCCACAATAGCATACCTGAACACAGCATACAGTTAATAACCAAAATTACCCAAACGAAAACTCAAGAAAAGAAAATTCATCAAGGCCATATAGCAAGAAAAAGTTCGATACTGCCATTAAAGATCAGAGGAATATTCCAATTTTTTATGCTTAAAACAGAAAGAGGTATAGCAAAATAGAAGTCAAGGGGAGGGAAGAACCAACCCAATTCCTTTAGTTCCACCAGTAACAAGGGCGGTCTTTCCCTGAAGAGACCATCTATCAGTCTGTGCCATTTCAATTTTCTCCTGCTAGTACTATCACTGCAGTGCCGAGTAGAAGTGATGAACTTTTCCGTATGGGGTGTGCGTATATATATATATATATATATATATATATATTCTATTTATCAGTTTCTATATTACATATTATACATTTTTTCTAACAAAATTTTTAATATATAAATAATGAGTAAAAAAAATTAATTAATTAAAAAAATTTATTTAAATAAAATTAAACAAAATTTTAAAAAATAAAATAAAATAATAAATAATAATAATTTTATATCCAATCATAAAATGTATAAACATTATGTAATTATTTTTAAAAAATAGAATTTATTATTAAAAAATTATTTTTTATGTATTTTTTTAAATAGTTATAAGATATTTACATATTTTTATAATTATAAATATCATCTATATTTACTTAACTTGCCGAGGAAAAAAAAATATATATTTATATATATATATATAGATGATTATTCGGCCGACTGCATGTGGAACAATGGCAGTAGTTGAACATATGGATGTAGATTGATCACGTTGCAGCTATTTTATTAGTTTTTTAGTTCTATTTTCGGGTCTTCACCGAACGCATTACAAGTTTTTGGTCAAAGTTGGCTCACCAAATGCATAGTTTCTCTCTTATTTCTTTATTGTTTTTGGATCATGGGTCGTTGGAAAACTTTTTTCCCACCTACCGCGTCGGCTTCCCCACCAATGATCCAATAAAATAATACCATATTGGACCATGCTACCAAATGACGGCATATTCCACAGAACTTTATCAATTTTTGTTCTATTTTTCTTTTAACTTTTATATATATACTAGTAGTAAGGCAAGGCATATTACCTGTTGAGAGAAAAAGAAGTTTTTAAAAAATATTTATCAAAAATTACAACAATAAATTAAAGAAGAAAAATAATATATTTTCAATTAAAAACTATTAATGCAAGTAATAATAAGTTTAAACAAAATATTGGTTGAAATAAGTTTAGAAAATAAAACATGTTCATTAGAAATTCAAATTACAGTTCCTTACTGAAACACCAATAAATGATGGAATTGTTTTCTTCATCATTCATACTGTGGTTACAATGTTTTAGGATTTATACATATAGATATCATGTGGTGTCTTCATCCACAACATTTATCAAAAGAACATTGAAATGTTTGTGGCACTGCTTTTGGGAGTTGATCTACCTCTGCGTCTAGTTGTATGATCTATCTTTTTTGTAAACACAATGTTGCAATGTTTTAAACATATGATAGATGTTTGTATATCAAATGAATTTGGAGTTTAAGTATGGTTATCAAATATAAATATAGGAAATATAAAGTATGGTGAACAAATATAAATGTAATAGTCGGTTATTATGAATCTTGTGACCCAATACATAAAGATGAGTAATTTATAATCAGAAAAATGAATGCAGTAAATTTCATGATGTCAACGGCTTATGATTATCAATGATTTATCGTTACTGCTTAGATAAGCTTCCTTATAATAAAAGAATAGAAGATGAACATCAAAGACAACTTTTTACATTATTTGGCTTAATGATCATGAATAAGTGTTTTTACATGAATCAAGCTTATAAAGAATTATGAATACTAGCACAATCAAACAAATAGAACCTAAAAATGGAAAATAATATGAATTTTCTCATGGTTCGAAAAATAAATTAAAAATGTTCATTTAAAATCCTTCTAGACTGAAAAGATGCACCAAACAATATGTATGTTCATCTGAGAAAGATTTGGGGGCAATGAATGGAAATTGTAGATTTTGCAAAGTATAAACATAAACATAAATTGAAATATTTATGTTTTCTCTAAGTTTTGATATCCAGAGATATGAACAGAAATTAAAGAAAATGTTCTGTTATATTAAAGGGGAGAGTCGAAATATGTATGAAGCTATAAATGGTTTTTGAGATGACATGATAAATAATTATTCAAATTTTAAAGAATAAATATGATACTACCAATATAAAGGAAACATTGGAAAAAATAAAGATTAAATTTAAGGAAGTTGAAAATCTGGAAATATCTTGAGGACATCATAAATATCAATATTTCAAACATAACATCATGACACAACTACAAGTTAGACTCCTGAAAAAATCTTTTCAATTAAAATATATGTTCCAATAGGCCAAAACCAACAATCAAATTTGATATATACATTCAGTGCATCGTCAGTTATCTCGGGACTACTGGAAGTAAAACAAAGAAGTCTAACCGACTAAGCAAACTTAACTGAGCTGAAAAAAATAGAGAATGAAAATTAGAAGTTGACTACCAACAAGCATAAAAATTGTATGACCCTTTTAGTGGCATTATAATTGAGACCTAACTATAGAAACATTAAACAGTTTTAGAATTCAAATATATTATTAATTTCATCCTGTTGAACTCAATGTTTCAACTTTCGTGTAATTATAAATTTACACATGGATTTTGATGATAACAAATGAATTCAAATAATAAAGAAGTCTTAAGCTCAAGTTGTCCACAAAATAGAATCAAGCACATCAAGGAACCAAGCATGAGTAAGAAGGGAACAAGTTCACATTAAAATCATAGAGTAATGTTGTAAATCTCTTAAAAATTCGAAATTAGGATTAAGGCTCAAAATTAATATTTTATCATAAAGCATTAAAATACATTTTCCACATGTGCATGAATATTTTGAAAATTAAATTAGAAAATTTTGAAAGATGACAGATTGTCATCTTTCATATGTGCATGACATAATTAAAGGTTTGAACTTTGAAAATATTAAGATGATTGAGTGTCATCTTTCACATGTGCATGTTTTATTTGAATATTTTCAAAAGTGATGGATGCTTTTCTTGACTTATGCAAAAGGTAGATGTCTTTGTTTGAAAATTTTAAAAAGTAAAGTGTGCTCCTTTTGTCATATGCAAAAAGTAAAATATTAGGTTTGGAATTTTTGAAAAGTAAAGTGTGCTCCTTTTGTCATATGCAAAAAGTAAAAGATTAGTTTTGGAATTAGATTAGATTTGGAATTTTTGAAAAATAAAGTGTGCTCCTTTTGTCATATGCAAAAAGTAAAAGATTAGGTTTGGAATTAGATTAGGTTTGGAATTTTTGAAAAGTAAAGTGTGCTCATTTTGTCACATGCAAAAAGTAAAAAGATTAGGTTTGAAATTTTTGAAAAGTGAATGATGATGTCTTTGACATGTGAATCTTTTTTAATTTGAATATGAAGTCTCATATGCCTATAAATAGATCATTTGAGAGCTTCACATACACAACACCAAGAATATACAACATTCATTCAAAGCTTTTATTCTCTCTTCTCTAAGCATTGAGCCTTAACCCTTATTCATTTTGAGAGATATAGCTTGCGCTGTATTGTTTCTATCTCACTCATTGAAGAGTGTACTTTGATAGTCTACCCACTATCAACTCTTGTATTTTTAAGAAGGTGTGTATAACCCTTGTGTGTGTAGAAGGTGTTCTACACGGGGAATAGTTAAATCACCAAGTGTGAGGTGATTGGAAGTGTAGAGGGTGTTCTACACGGATTCTTTGGAGCGGTGCTGCTCAAAAGTGTAATAGGTTTCTATTTCCACCTAAAGCAGATTGACTAGTAAATTCGGGATCCTCAAGGGGTAGCTTGAGGCGAGGACGTAGGCAGTGGGGTTGAACCTCGTAAAAATACTGAGTTTGCTTTCTCTCACCCTACTCTTTACATTTCTTACAGTTTTATATTCTGTTTATATTTTATATTATGTATTTGATTAATAAGTGTTAATTTTTATAAACTAACCCAATTCACCTCCCCTTTTGTGTTAGTCATCTGGGCAACACATCCTATCATTTTATATAATATGAACATGATAGATTATTATTTGGATAAAAATATTTACACCATGACATGATTTTTTAGATGACCTAATAAATAATCATTCATATTTCAAGTATTAAGATAACCCAAAACTCAAAGTCCACATCATTCGAATCATAAGAAAATGCAACTGATAAATTTATTCAATATTTAGAACATGAATAATAAAACATTTGATTTGGAGACAAAAATACCATTTTAACAAAAAATAAATCAAAGGTCAATATTTAGCATCCAAACCAAAGTCGACTTGTGTCGGTACTGGTCAAAGCACTGGAACAAAATATTTCGGTACCGATAGCAGTATCGTTTTGTGTACCATTTCGAAAAATTCTATTTATAAAAAAATTATATATATAAATACATATATAAATTATGTTTCAAAAAAATAGTCAATATATGAATAGATTATATATATAAATACATATATATAAATAATCTAGTCTAAATTGAGGTAAAAAAAAAAGTAAAAAATTAAAAAAAAAAATGAAAATCCAATACGACCGGTACAGGCCGGTACGGCCAGTATTTGGGCCAGTACGGTACAGGCAGTGACCTGTACTGTCTAAGTGACCGGTACAGCATGTACCGGCCATACCAGCCGGAACAGTATGATACCTAAAACATTAATCCAAACGTTTCTATTTCTTTTTATATATATAAATTATTGCTAAAATCCAAGTGTCTGCCAAATTCCATCGATTTTTAGCTAAACCCAATAAAGTCACAAAAAACCTTTTACTAAATTTTATAAATAAAAAAAAATAGTGGAAATATTTATATGTAGGAAGAATAGAAAATATGAGTATTTCAGCAACAATATCTATGCTGCTTCCTTTTGCACCAATGTTGATATTGGGTGCTGTTGCCAAGGCCACAAAAAATTGTTGCACTTGATTCTTTTTTATTTTTTCACATTTTTTTATAATTGTATTTTTCCACATAGAATGACAAAATAAAATGTCCCTTTACTTTGGGAAGAATTAAGAAGGGAGTTGCCTACTATGTGTGTGTGTGTGTGTGAGAGAGAGAGAGAGAGAGAGTTGCCTACTATGTGTGAGGATTCAACAATGGTAATTTGAGGTTGAATGTGTGGTCTTGTGTGCATGTTGGGTGGCCTGCAAAAGCACTTCCCTGTATATAGGAGTGTTCATCCGGGTTCCGGATTTGAGAATCCCGAATCCGGATTCAAAATTTTCTTAAACATTTTATAAAAAAAAAAAATTAAAATATTAACAAATAAATAAAATTTTAAACCGGGCCGGGTTGTACCCGGCCCGGATGAACAGGCCTACCTGTATATAAATGGAGACAAAAGTGTTAGTTGCTGTTACTGTTTTCAAGTTACAACCAAACAAGAAAATCATGCAACAAAACTACATCCAAAATAGAAGCTCAATATGCTTAAAGAAGCAATCCTTATATTGAGAGGTGAGTAGAAGCATTTATCATCATTGCTGCAAGAAAGAAATTAAACAACATTTGAAAACATAAACAATAAAACATTGCTACTCTTCATTTTAAATTTTATCATCCACAATCACATTTGTTGATGTAAGTCGGTTCATATAAGAAAATTTCATAAGATTCTACTCTAATCCGATACGTTGAAGTTATACAATATGAAACAACCAAATTCAAACTATCAACATCTTTGAAATAATAGCAAAAACAGTTAATTCACATGTAGGTAGCATGCAAGCTCCTAAATATCTACTCCAATCAGCGAGACCAAAGCTGATCCTATTGTTACAAGTGGATTTTGTAAAGTTTTATATCAGCAAACGTAATTTCAGTTACTCAAGAAATCCAAAGAACAAAAAATAGAATATTTAATGCACCTTGAAATCATTGAAAAGTTGAGAATACGCTACACATACGACGGCAACGCCATGGCGAAAGGGGTAACCCATGGAGGGTGATACCCATTTCATGAGAGAGGGAGGGAGCTGCTCGTTGGGGCTTCATTGGTGGTTGTGTTCGATGGTGGTGGATGCCAGTGTGATGGGGAGCTTGTGTTGGTGGTGATGATGTCGCCCGTGGCACACATTGATTGGGTGAGTTGGAGCACACAAGGGGGGTGATTTTTGGCTAAGGTTGAAAGGGAAATGGGTGAAAGAATAAATGAGAGGAAATGAACTTTAGGTTTTCTCTTTAGGGTATTTATAGGCTCTACACCTTGGAGTCTTCAAAACAGATTTACAAGAGACTTTAAATACTGATTTGAAAATGCAAAAATGTTAACTTAACTAAAAACACTGAGAAGAATTAAAATAGAATATTATTTTAACATAAATTTAGTTTATAAAATAATATTTTTTTATCAGTAATTAAATGATGAAGTTTTGCTAATTATTTTTAGGAGAAAAAAAAAACTATCTAATTAAATTAAGGTTTTCAACATAATTTAAATTCCATAATATTTTAAGTAACTAAAATCATATTAATAAAAAATATTTTCCACAATTATAATATTTTTGTAGCACTCCAAAAAATATTATGATTATCTTTTATTAAAATCAAGCTTGGTCCAATGATATTGGAAATATCTTAAAAAAATATTTTCATGACATTTAAAATACTCGAGGACATTAAAATGCTCTGCGTACTTTTAAAATCAACTGCAAACTTTAAAAACATGCAAGTTTGTCACATACATTGAAACTCGTGACTACTCAAGAGAAAAAGGAGCATACCATTACATCCTCCCCTCTTTATTATATATTTTGTTATCAGAATCTGCTCAACATTAGAGAGAAGAAAGGACAGGTGGTTACACACTGCACTCCTTACCTCGTAACTCTTGCACATAGCATTCCTTTGCCATTACCCACTCACCACAAACCACTCATTTGCCTTCATCTGTTGAGAACTTCGTCTTGAAGTGGGGCATTGCGTCATCGATTTTAAACTATTCAACATTGGCTACCCAATGATGGGGTTGTACAAGGAGTGAGCCTTGACCATGAGAAAGTCCACCATGGTGGTTGTCATGTGTCTTTCTGTCGTGATAGTAACGAGTAGCATTACTACAATAAGCCAATTAAGCATTTGTGTGCCTATAATTATGAAAGGCACACCACACCTATATATCGACAATGAGTATAATTAGTTTATGTGTGTGCCTGAAATTTGATGTTGGGAATAAATCAATAAAACAAAACAATACAGATATGAAATCAAATGTAGCGGTAGCAACTAAGAGAAGTAAAACAGTAAAGACAATGCAGAACACACAGATTTAAGTGGTTCAGCTCAACTGAGCTTACATCCACTGGGGGTTGATCTCAAAACTTCACTATGATCAAATGAAGATTACAGAGAGAGAATCAAACGGTTCTTACGATAGAAATCACTCACTTTACGTGTATACACTCAATCCTCACGTGTTTACACTCAACCACTAAAGAAATGGAGAAGAAATGAAGCTGAGAGGGTGTTCTGTTTTTCGGCATCGAAACAGGGGGATGGAGCTCATTCGGGACAAACGCAGAAAAGAGATTGCGATATTTATATTTATACGATCTTGCTCGAGCGAGCGTTAATCTCGCTCGAGCGAACACTGCTAGATCAATCTCGCTCGAGCTGAACGTCGAGCGAGGGTTAAGCGTAGTCTCTGCCTAAATCTTGCTCGAGCAGGACCTCGAGTTAGGGTCGAGCGAACTCTCGGATTGCACTTCGCTCGAGCTGGACGTCGAGCGAAGGTCAAGCGAACTCACGAGTTGAACTCTCGCTCGAGCGGAAACACTTTCGCTCGAGCGAGAAAGCAGGGGAGGCGTGTATCCAAGCCATAACTCAACAAATCTCCACCTTGGCTTGAATACCCACAAGCCTCATTGAAAACCCAATATCAACAAAAGAAACCAACCCCATCAAAAGATCCCTTAAGGAATCTGGAAATCTCGAACTCCAATCAAGTCCAAACAGAGTTTGAACTTGTGTACTACAACTGGCTTTATCATCATGTCTGCTGGATTCTCTAAAGTAGCAATCTTCTGAATACCCACTGTACCATCTGCAACTACTTCTCTAAGAAAATGATACCTGACATCGATGTGCTTCGTCCTCTCATGATACATTTGATTTTTGGTCAAATGTATAGCACTCTGGCTATCACAAAACACTGTCATCCCCTCCTGCTGAAGACTCAGGTCACTGATCAGCCTCTTCACCTAAATGGCCTCATTGACAGACTCAACTGCTGCCATGTATTTTACCTCCGTAGTTGATAAAGCAACAATTGATTGAAGTGTTGCTTTCCAACTAATTGCAGAACCACACAATGTGAAAACATAGCCTGTCAATGATCTTCTCTTATCTAAATTTCCAGCATAGTCAGAATCAACAAACCCAACAACATAAGAACTGAGATTAACATCTCTATCAAATAACAAGCCAACATGCGAGGTTCCCCTCAAGTACCTCAAAATCCATTTCACTGCCTGCCAGTAAACTCTACAAGACTTAGCCATGTACCTGCTAACCTCACTACCTGTGAAATGTCTGGACGGGTACAAACCATGGCATACATAATGCTACCAACTGCACTAGAGTAAGGAACTCTTGCCATGGACTGTTCCTCCTCATTTGTTTGGGGAGATAGGGAAGCTGAAAGTCTAAAATGCATCGCTAACGGTGTGCTTATAGGTTTGGAGTTAGACATTCCAAACCTATCAAGAACCTTCTCAAGGTACTTTTTCTGGGACAAGTACAACTTCCCAACTTTTCTATCCCTGTGAATTTCCATTCCCAAAATCTTTCTAGCAGCACTTAAGTCTTTCATCTCAAACTCATTTCTAAGTTGAGTTTTCATCAAATCAACATCAACTATGCTTTTAGCAGTTATAAGCATGTCATCAACATAAAGCAATAAGTGAATGAAAGACTTATCAGGCAATTATTTATGATACACACAACAATTATAGGTACTTTTCAAATAACCATGATAATTATAAACAAATCAAAACGTTTATACCATTGCCTAGGCGACTGCTTCAACCCATACAAAGACTTCTTCAGTCCGCATACTCGGTCCTCTTTGCCTTCAACAATGAATCCCTTTGACTGATGCATATAGATAGTCTTTTCAAGCTCGCAATATAGAAACGCTGTCTTTACATCAAGCTGCTGAAGCTCCAGATCAAACAAAGCCGTGATGGCTAGTAAAACTCTGATTGAACTGTGTTTTACTACTAGAGAGAACACTTCATTGAAGTCAATCCCCTCCCTCTGACTGAAACCTTTAGCAACTAGGCGTGCTTTGTATCTTGCATCTATCTCAGACTGGATTCCCTCTTTTCTCTTAAAAACCCATTTGCAACCCATAACCTTTGTCTTTGCTTGTAACTTTACCAAATCCTAGGTTTGGTTCTTATGAAGAGATTCAATCTCTTCAGTCATAGCTGAGCACCACTGAGCAGACTCGGTACTCTTCACAGCCTCTAGTAACTGGAAGGCTCCTGCCCAACAATTTCTTCTGCTGTTGCGAGTGCATACATAACCATGTCTACTTGAGCATATCTCTGAGGTGGTCTGATCTGTCTCCTCTGTCTACCAGTAGCTATACTGTACTGCTCCTTAACTGGTGCTTCAGTCTCAGACTCAGACTCAGAATCATACTTATCAACCATAGCATGATCCTAAGTTTCAAATGGTGTCCGTTGTAAAGCCTGTTATAGCTCCACCTTCTTCCCTATAGACACAGGAATCTCCTTTATCGGATTAAGTATAGATTTTTCATCAAAAGTAACATCTCTATTAATTACGAACTTGGGTGACTTGGAATCAGTACACCATAACCTATATCCTTTGACCCCAGTAGCATATCCCATAAATATGCATTTCTTTGCCCTAGGTTCTATCTTACCATCATTAACATGAGAATAAGCAGGACAATCAAACATTTTCAAATTCAAATAATCAGTAGGTGTAGACCATACCTTATTAGATGTCTTCAAACCAATAGTTGTGGCTGGAGAGCGATTCATCAGAAAGCAGACTGTGTTGATTGCTTCCGGCCATAAGTCCTTAGTCAGCCCGGCAATAGAGAGCATACTGCATGCTTGTTCTAGGAGGGTTCGATTCATCCGTTCAGCTACCTCATTCTGTTGTGGAGTGTGCCTAACTGTATGGTGCCTAACAATCCCTTCATTCTTGCAGAACTTATCAAAGTCATTGCTACAAAATTCCATTCTATTGTTAGTGTGAAGTCGTTTAACCTTCTTGCCGGTCTGGTTCTCTCTTAGAACTTTCCACTGCTTGAAATTCTTGAAGACATCACTTTTCTACTTCAGAAAATAAACCCACACCTTCCGTGAGTAATCATCAATCAAAGTAAGCAAGTAGTTTGCTCCACCTTTCGATGGAACTGAGGATGGACCCCAAAGGTCGGAATGAATGTAGTCCACTATACCTTTAGTGCTGTGGACCCCTATTGCAAACTGGACCCTGCTCTATTTGCCAAACACGCAGTGCTCGCACAAGTCAAGTTTGCCTAAATTCTGATTTCCTAACAACCCTTGCTTACAGAGAATAGACACCCCCTTCTCACTCATATGACCTAATCTCAATGTGCCATAGACGAGTGTTATCTGACTCTGCCTCAACATATACTGAAACTGCAGTTTCACCACTGACAGTACTGCCCTAGAGGAAACAGAGACCATCTTTCTGGTCTTCTTTCATAATAATCATGGAGCATTTGCTGACTTTCAGTACTCTACCTTGTTCTGTGTACTTCAACTCCAAAGAATCAAGGGCTCCCACGGAGATAAGATTCTTTTTCAGATCTGGAATGTGCCAGACATTGGTCAATGTCCTAACTATCCCATCAAATATCTTGATCTTCACTGAACCCATTCTCGCAATCTTGCAAGCTGTGTCGTCCCTAACAAAACAGAACCACTGTTGACTGGTTCATAAGTCATGAACCAGTTCCTTTTGGGATACATGTAAAAAGTGCAAGCTGAGTCCATGACCCACTTGTCACTAAACCGACTGGTTGAATCACTAATTGCAAGGACCACATCTGAGCCATCAAATTCATCAGCAATACTGACGGCATTAGAGGAACTCGTGGATTCCTCCTTCTTCTTCAGCTTAGTACATTCACTCTTGTAATGTCCAAACTTCTTACAGTAATAACACTTGATGTTTTTCTTGTTGGACTTGGATTTCTCACGGGACTTGCCTCTGCCCTTCTTTGAACCCTTATTACTGGATCTTCCTCTGTTAGAAGAATCTTTGACAATTAATCCACTAGCTTGAGTTTCACCACCCTTATCACTATACCTATTCCTTAATTCCTTCGAGTTCAAATTTGACTTCACATCAGCTAAGGAGATGGTATCTCAGTCATATAGCATAGAATTTACAAAAATTTCAAATAATGCAGGTAATTAACACAATACTATTTAAGCTTGATCTTCATCATCAAGCTTGATGTCAACATTTCTAAGATCCATAACAATTTTGTTAAACTCATCTAAGTGTTCAAATACTGACGAACCCTCATTCATCTTGAGAGTATATAATCGTTGTTTCAAATAAAATCGGTTAGTGAATGATTTCTTAATGTACAAGCTCTCAAGTTTGTTCCAGAGACTCTCAGCAGTCTCTTCCTCAGCAACCTCTCTTAACACTCCATTAGATAAAAATAATAAAATAGTGCTATGTACCTTATCTTCATCGTCCTTAGATGTTACAAGAGAATCAGCAGACCTCTCCTCAAGAATTTTGAACAACCCTGCTGGCGCAACAAAGCTCTCATCTTCAAGCACCACAAACTGAAACTGTTCTGTCCGTCAAACTTCTCTATTTCAAATCTGGCTATGGCCATCCCTTCTGTCCTTCACAGAGCTCGATAGCTCTGATATCAGTTTGTTGGGAATAAACCGATAAAACAAAACAACATAGATATGAAATCAAATGCAGCGGTAGCAACTAAGAGAAGTAAAACAGTAAAGACAATACAGAACACACAGATTTAAGTGGTTCAGCTCAACTGAGCTTACATCCACTGGAGGTTGGTCTCAAAATTTCACTATGATCAAATGGAGATTACAGAGAAAGAATCAAACGATTCTTAAAATAGAAATCACTCACCTCACGTGTTTACACTTAACCACTCAAGAAATGAAGAAGAAATGAAGTTGAGAGGGTGCTCTGTTCTGTAACGTTGAAACAGGGGGCTGGAGCTAGTCGAGGACGAACGCAGAACAGAGATCGCGATATTTATATTTATGCGATCTCGCTCGAGCAATAGTTAATCTCGCTTGAGCGAACACTACTAGATCAATCTCGCTCGAGTGTAGTCTATGCCTGACTCTCGCTTGAGCGGGACCTCGAGCGAGGGTCGAGCGAACTCTCAGGTTGCACTTCGCTCAAGTTAGATGTCGAGCGAACTCACAGGTTGAACTCTCGCTCAAGCGGGAACACTTTCGCTAGAGCGAGAGAGCAGGGGAGGCGTGTATCCAAGCCATAACTCAACATTCGATATCCCTTGTTTTACTAGTAACAAGAGTAGTCACGACTCTAATTAGAGACTGACCGCCATTGTTGCTAACTATTCTCTTTTAGCCATTAAAAATGACTATTCTTGAGCAACTGCATTTAAATGTTACCTAGTTGGCCAACAAGTACCACATGGTCATTCTTAACAAGATTATACTCCCGATTAATGACTATTTAAAATTGTTTTAGAAGTTGTAAAAAGTATTTAAATAGTTTTAAAAAAATTAATAATGAAATTAGGTTGTTTGGTCGTTTGGAATCCCATAATTTAGTTAATTCCACTGCTTGGAAGACTCAACTTATATTCATCTTCTTCAAAAACATCTTATTACTATAAATTTTCAATCATTTAAGATGTACCTTTTTACTTTCAAAGATACCAGAAAGGATAAAATATAAGAGACCTATGATATTTTCCAAGCCTAGCTTATTTGGGTGATATCGTCAAGAGAGAGGAAAGAGAGAGAGAATGAGAGACAAAAGACAAGGGTAAATGTATTAGGCAAAATGAGAATAATGTATTAAGAGAGAGAAAAGTAGTGATTTGACATAAAGCAAAAAAAATGACATAAAACAAAAGTGACGGGAGATAAAATTGATTGGCACCTACAATTTCAAAGATTTTTTGGCCAAGCTTCTAGGGGGACTATAATTTATTCATGACCAAAATCATTTTTACTTTTTTAAAATTTTTATTATAAAACATAAAAAAATTTATAAAGCAAAAAAATCTCATATGTTTTATCTATCCAAACACGTTCTTAATTAATAGTCTTTACAATTTTCACAAAATCTTTATAAATTAAATTTGTCTTCAAATATATATTTTCCATCCAAACGAAAGACTTTGGGTATCTGAAGTTTAAACACGCAGTAATTAAGAGGTGAGAGCTAGCCCAGGGTACCCAGCCCTTAACTGGGCTGGACTGGAATGCATGCCTAATAATAATGAGGTAGCAATATAAACGCTAGAGCCTAGAAATCATTTCAATAGTCTGCAGTATCGGCAGCGACCTCGCAAGCAGTACTCACTACAGGCTTGACCCACAGAGAAAATGGCCACCCAAGCCCAACCCAAGATAAGATAATTGGACTGCAAAATGCAACCTAAGAGCATTAGTATTAGTCTTATCAAAATAAATTATCAAAATTTGATAAAAAGTATAAGTTTAATGAGAAGTCAACACTAAAATAATTCCACATTGAACTCATTAAAAATGCTTTCGTCATATTTGATAAAAAATGAAAGTTGATGATTTACTATTCAAAAGTCAAACTAAAAGTACTTTTATTTTATTATCCTCACTTTCTTTTCCTCATTTTTGATCAAATATAACGAAAGCATTTTTGATGAGTCTAATATAGGATTGTTTTGGTGTTGGCTTCTTATCAAACTTGTATTTTTTATCAAATTTTGATAAGACCAATGCTAGTACTCTAAGAGCATTGGTATTGGTCTCATCAAAGAAATCATCAAAATTTGATGAAAAGTACAATTTTAATGAGAAACACACACATCCACATCTATAATTCCATATTGGACTCATCATAAGACTCATCAAAATAATAATATAATAATATTTATTTAAAAAGAATCATATAAAAAAGAAAAGGAAATGGAGAAAAAGAAAGTAGGGAAATAAAATATACTAAATAAATATTTATAGAGGGTGAATAGTGACCCTTCAAATTTTAAGGGTGGATTTAATCTTATTGTAGCTCAAATTAAATATTTAAAGTTTGACGAGACCAATATGAGGTTGTTTGTAGTATAAATCGTCAAATTTATATTTGATGAATCATTTGGTGAAACAATGCCAATGCCCTAACAAGTTATATATATATATATATATATATATATATATATATAAACACACTAGGTAGGGATAACGTGCAAAGCACGTCTACCTAGTTGGATCAAACAATTGTTTTACAAAAATAATATGCTTTTACAAAATATTGATTAATGAATAATTTAATGTATAGAAAAAACAGAGCAAATCTTAGCAAATGTTTTTAAATAATGATAACTTAGTGAAATATAATAATTATATATTTGATAGATTAGAAATAAAAAAAAAGATTAGTCCAAAATACACCATAATTTAATACAAGTTTAGCAAATTGATCATACAAAACTGTTAAATGGAGCAAAACATATCTCATATCTATGACCCACTCAAAATGACTTCTTAGCCTAATCAAATCAATAGTTTTTCTGTTATATGTGTATCAAATATAATTTTTTGAGTAATATGCAATAAGTAAAGACCGTATGAAAATGTATAATAATTGCATTCTATTTAATGAGAGCTCGCTCGAAGAGGAAGAGAGATGCACCAGAAAGAAGAAATGATAAAGGTCTAAACTATAAGAATGATAGGTATTGGAAGTCGAAGAGGAAAAGTAGGGGAGAAGAGGCCATGTTAAAGAAAGGAGAAAGGAGACAATCACACATGCGCACTGTGGAGAAGTAAAGCTATCCGAACTCAACATCTACACTCGCCAGGCCCTACCAGGTTAGGCGCCCGCCTAAAGGCGCTCATGGAGAGGATAAATGCGGCTTGTGAGTCCGAGACAGGAGGATCGGCTCAATCCTACGTAAAGGGGAATTTGAGGTTGACGAGACAGTACTCGCCGAAGAAGGGGGTGAGGCGAAAAGATGAGGAGTCAATTCCTTGCTCCGCTAAGTTCATCCTTAACCCGGTCGAGGCCATGAAAGGCCACCTCATGCAAAGCATTAAATAGCTATCTATTCCCAGTCATATCGCCTAATGATAAAGCATTTAAGAAGAAGTGTTTCAGTTAATAATTGACATAAACTCGTCCAACATTTAATGCGAAACGTGATCACATTCGCTACCTACCAAAGTAATAAATGACCCCAGACAAGAAGAATCATGAGCATGATGAATCATCCTCCTCACCGACGGATTCAAACATTCAAGATAAAATCACACAAATTCTTAACCCCTATAAATAGCAAGAAACATTGATATTCACAAGTACCTAATTTTTGGGCAACCCTTTCACTTTTATACGATACATAACTCTCTTTCTTACTAAATCTTCGGAGTGCTTATAGGGCTGTCAAGCCCCATTCCTTTCCTTAGCAGGTCTTGAAAATCTAGAATCGCCGAGTGGCCCAAGGTGTGGAACACGCATCAACACGCACCTTTATTTTTTTTTACAAGATTGTTAATTTAACCCAATTCAATTCAAATAAAGTCTAATTCAATAAGTAAATTGCAATGTCAAGACCGACATTTCACAAACAAGTTAATCTCCAAATTTCCTTACTAACAGCATAATTTCACAAACCAACATTTTCATACACATGAAGATCATATATTTGTATACCCCTTTTGTAAGTCATAACCAAAACATCATAACCACATCACAATCTAGTACAAACACAATAATATGTCTTTTCTTGTGAACATTTATCTCTCGATCTCTCTCTCTTAGTTTATCTTTCATTTTCTAAACTTCATACTTGGATGTCATTCAGCGTCTTCCGAACATGCATTTTCTCTTCTACGAATGTTCTCACTCATCGAATGAAGTGTATCAGCCAATATGAAAAATTCACATCTTGCTTCTCATTGCACATAGTAGGAACATTTAATTAACATGATAAAGTACACCCTCTAAACTAAAAAAGAACAGGCATTTGGGGGCTGCTGCTGCCCCCGTTACTTGGGTCTCAATTTGGGACCCGCTAGGTTTTTTTTGTTTTTTACATAATTTTTTAATACTTTTAAACATTTTTTAAAAAAGAACAAAAATTATAATATTATTAAATAATATTTCTTTAATCAATTAAGTCTAAAGAAAAAAAAGAAGAGAGCGAAACTCAAAGTGAGACTCAAATAATGGTATCTTTATCAATTTTCTTATGCATTTATTGTCATTTATAAACTACTCTAATATAAACTTTTATAAACAATTCAAATATTCTGTTTGATGATGATATGGCTATTAGAGATTTCAAATATCCCAACTGGCACGTATCGATGGCAAGGCAACAACACTTTCATGCATATTTGCCCAGATCATCAAACTCTAATAGCCAAAATTATTAACTCATTTTCTACATTTTTTTTTAATTTGAACCGTGACAGTAGGTTAGAAATTAATATGTTTTCCATGTTTTCCTTCCTGCATTCTTCCTCCAAGTGTTGCTTGTCAACCCATCTGTTGTCAAGATCAGCCCTATACAAACAAGAACGAGTAAAACAATTAATAGAAATTTGACTATTTAATACGAGAGAGAAAGAGAGAGACAGGAAAATATTTTTCAAGTTGAAGCAATACTTATAGATTTCCTTGTATTCCCAGCACTTGCATCAATGGCCTTAAAGAATAACCTGTTGGGAATTATAAATATCATTATACATATAAATACTTGGTGAAAATGAATAAGATAACAAATCAGAGATAAGAGTTGAAGTGAGAGCATAGATTGAAAATGGTCTCATCTGGTATCATCAAAAGCAGAGGTGAAACAGAGCAGAATATGCAATTAGGACATTAATGTACGTACATTCAAGCGTATATTTCAAATGTGATCACTCATAGCAGATGACCAGAATTTATCAACAAGGGTTTTTACAGAAGATTGAGAAAACTTCTCATTGCATTAGCATTTTGATTACATAACCTAAGATGAATATTAAACAAAGATGTGTTAAGAAAAAATAATTATAACAAAAACATAGAGTGGATAATTTTTTAATTAATAAAATATTTTATCATATAACTTATCAGTTATGACCCTGGATTCTTAGATAATGCTGTCTTAGAATGAGCTCTCCAAATCCAGCAAACACACATTTTGTAAACAAGTGGAAAGGGAAGGGTTTAAAATCTGGATCCATTTTGACAAAAAGGGTGTCATCATAATCCTGACAAGCCATCAATATCCCCCACAGAGTCGCACACAACCGGACCCCCCATAATGACAATCGCCCTACTGAAAACACTTTTCCAGAACCTTGAATTAAAAAACTCCGGAAACCCATATAAGGGGCTCTCTAAAATGACACCCATATATACAAATTGCAAACAGATTTGAATGATTTCGTAACTGTATATTCTGGTGCCAGAGAATACAAAATTAAGCCATCTAATTGCCGGTCAAGCTAAAAAAAAAAAAAAAAAATCAGCTATATACAATCAAATAGGCAAGTGAGACATTTAGCCTGGTTATCTTATTTGATTATGAAACACAGAAAAAACAGAAAGAAAGAAACTTCGATTCTTTACGTGGTTTCTCAGTAACCAAACAAGCATAAACAACCCTAGAAAAACAACTTAAATCTCAGCAAACCGATCATTTTAATTGCACAAAGACAAAAGATACAAACCTGCGAATGAAATATCTTTTACTGTAGCGTGCGTTGCCTCGAAGTTTTGTTTGTCAAAGGATATAATAAGATTAGGGATTGAGAAGATGAAAAGACGAAAAAGCGAAAATAAACACTACAGATGGAGACTCAGAGCATTCCTAAAGGAGTAGCTGAACCATCTTTTTCTAAATAAAAAAATAATAATAATAACAGATCCAAAAACTAGTAGCTAAAATAAATTTCTTTTGAAAGGATGAATAGTTTTTACGCTAAAATAATTTTAAGGAAACAAATTTTAGAGAGTTAAAGAGAGAATCGATTTTAGTTTAAAATATTTTTTTTAATTTTTAATCTTGTTTTTATAAATCTAATAAATTATATTATTTTATTTTTTATATAGGAATTAAAAATAAGATTAAAAATGAAATGTTAACTTTATTTTCAATATTTTCATTTTCAACATTATTTTTAGTTTTAAATTTTTTTTCTCTTATTTTCGACCTTACTTTTATAGATCAAATGAATTATATTAATTTATTTTTTATATAAGAATTAAAAATAAATTTAAAAATAAAAAAAATATATTTTAAATTAAAGTCAACTTTTTCCCAACTTTATAAAACAGACTCTCTTTAAAATTACTCTTTAGCGAAATACTATTTTTCGTTTAAAATATTTTATATTATTTTCGTAGTTTCCCGATTTCTTCCTCCTTCCATATCATTTTCTCTTCTTCCATCTCCGCCCCTCGTCATTTCCTCCCAGACCACTATTCACACTATTTGCCTTTGTTTCTAACTTTCGCTGCCATGGATTTGGGGTTGATGTCTTCGTTTGCCGTCTGGGTTGTTGGTGCCAGTGTGGTCTGGGTACACGCCTTTTTGAATTTTTTCCCTCTTGGTTGGATAAAAACTTGTGGGATGAACTTGTTTTGTCATTCTCCAAATATCTTCTAAATGCTACCAGGGAATAGATAATTTAATACTGCAAAATTTTTACTCATTAGTTAAATGATTGAAATTGGCAAAATTTTTACTGTTTTAGTTTTCTCTCAACTCTAATTTTCTCTCTACTGTTTCTCGCATCTCCCATAAATACTCTCTATGCATTGCGGAGAGGGGAGTTAGTGTTTTGACTCCACCCACCTTTTTCTTTGCTAGGCATGACCATGCTTTTTTTTGCTTTTTGTTTTTTTTTTTTCTGAGAATTTTTCTATTTTCTCTTTGTTAGAACTGTCCATCACCGATTTACTACTTTTCGAAAACATAGGGCTGACACGTGCCCCACCAGTAGCTTCTCCTGGCACCGATCTTCACAGGCATGGAAAAAATCCACTCAAAAAAGCAATGTGTACATCTCCTGCACGGTGACTTTGGATTTTCCAAATCTGCCTGTTTACACATACCACCCTCTCCAATGTTGAACCTTCGCCAACGATTCGTCAATGGTTCCAGTTGCAACGCTATGTTTTCATTTTTCCTAATCAAGAATCGAGTGAAAGTAGACATGCTAGTTTCTTATAATCAGTCTAGACCAATATTGTGTAGCATACACTCATTTGCTATGGCTTCCAGCCGTAACTTTATAGTCTGTTCATCAAACTATTTTAAAATCGTTTCCAAGCGATATTCCTTTTTTGGAAAATGGGTAGGAGCTATTCGTTTAGCTCTGGTCATCACTTTTTTTTTTTGTTGCATTGTGTACTGTTGGCTTTTGGAAAGAATGTAGAGGACTCCTACCCTACTCAAATTTGTATCTTGTAATCTATTAGTTTATCTAATAGAATGCTAAACTTGCTTTAAAAAAAGGATCCACATGTTGTGTCTATCTAATTTTTAAGTCATCGAAAATTCTAATCCTTCCATAAGCTAGCCCACTAGCCAGGCAATCTCGCTACAAGAAAATTGATTATCTGTGACCAATTATTTTTTGTCAAAATAGTTATTTTTTGTTAAAATAAGTCTATTTTTGTAATAAATAATCATCTTTATAACAAATAATTTATCAAGAATACTCTTTTTTTTTAAGTGTCAAGAAGTTTTGAGACATTTTCTCACCATAATCTATCTATCTATCTATCTATCTATCTATATATATATATATATGTATGTATGTATGTATTGTATACATAAACACATGTAATATAATATAATTTTTAGTTTACGACATAATTAAGCCAGCTATATATACAGTTGGCGTTAACAATGGCTCTTGAGCATCCAAATGGCAGACGTGGAAAGCTTGGTGCTGCGTTGGCATACTCGGACGTTTTAGATGAGCAAGCTAGACATCCTCTGTCAAATGGTTCTTTGGAGTTGCGGGGCTTCCTTGGCTTCTACGGTACTACCGGCCAAATAGGGATAAAGACAAATTAATGCCAATGGTTTTGAGCTTTATTTTATTTAGATCATCTGCTCGAGAATAATATCAAAAGTTACCAAAACAAAAAAATTCAAATGTATCCTTTAAATTATAATTACAAGTCTATAATTCCAGTACCGGTTCAATAAATTAGAGAGGTTCAAACAAAAATTTTAGTTGAGGCTTTTTTTAATTAAAGTAAAATTAAATTAATTAATTTTAAATTTTACATTACATTTTTACTTAAAAATAATATTTATAATTTTTCAAGTAAAATTACTAATTAAGATTTATATTATAATTTCAACTAACAACTAACTTAATTTTTATTTAAAAAAATTGATTTAGAAAGATTTTATCAAACCTAGTTTTATAAGACGTATTTTTGATCAGTTTAGGGGTCATTTGGGAACACAACTATTTTTATGTATTCTCACATATTTTCAAAGTCAATTTTTTTTCTCACTTAAAACTTAATAAAATATCTTAATTCAAACTATTTCACTACTATATTAGATATTTTGCGATATTTTTAATATCTAAAAGAGACCTAGAAGCAATTATATTAATCATTATCAACAAAGTTTTATAAAAAAGTGAGTCATTGTCTCTTCAAAAAATCATACAATTTTTTTTTTATGAACATTCAAAAATTAGATTTTGTTATTTATAATCCTTACATTATATATTAAATTAATAATAATAAAAGATAATTGTATTATTTTAAAGAGAGTATTTGAAATAATTATTATATAGAATACTTTTAAAACTAATAATGATATAAACATCTATTTACAAATTTTGTTCTCTTATTAAATTATTATTTTTTCTTTTTTTAAAAATTATACTTTAAACTTTTTAAAAAGGGGTATTTTGTCACTAAGGGGCTTTAGGCAACTGTTTAACTTGCCTAAAGCAAAACTCGGCCCCATATAATTCGTGCAATGCACATATTGCTGTTTATGTTGTGTATGAAGAAAAAAGAACTAGAGATATAGGATTTTATAGTGGAGAATTTTGAAATGCTTTATAATGCGACTTATTTTGACGAAACAATTATATAAAGGTTGAAATAGTGCTTTTGAGTAAAATTTTGAATCGGTCTATGTCTTTATATGAAAAAAAAAAAAAACTTAAAAGTTATAACAGTTTATGATAAAACGCATTACTTTTAAAAGGATTATCGCTCTATAAATATAACAATTCAATATTCCATTTCTTTTTCTAATTATTGTTAACAATAGCCTATTTTTATGGGTAGAATACCAGGTTGAAATCATATAACTCTATTTTTATATATAAAGTAATAAAATTTTTTCGTTTGTCCCACAATAGTAGAATCCAAAGCAGAGGCCAGGCATTAATTAGTTGATCATCTAAGAAATTGTAGCTTAGTATTACAAGAAAATGTTGTTTTTGTTACAGATCACTAGGAAATGGAACAGGGCCAGGTCACTAGAAATTGCGATTCATTTTATGTGACTACGTACAAATAGATTAAATAAGTCAATTAAAATGTATTACATAAATAAATATAGAGAAATAATAATTGAAGTTGTGAGATCACTTTAAGAAATAAATGAATAAATATGAGATCTTGATAAAAAGAAATTAACATTTTATAATAAATTCTCCTCTTTTTAAAATGACTACACGATCCTTACATATTTTACCATTGTACAACATTACTCTAAATCATGGGACTAAATACTATTGCCTGCCCTTTTTTTGGGGCATTCAAAAGATCATGAGAATAGTCATTCGAGTTAATTAAGCTTGCGTTGGAAGGGGTACTTTAAAAGTCGTGCATGGTTACGTACGCAAAGAGTAACGCAACAAACAATAATCTCATTTCATTTTTATATCATTATGCTAGAATTTGGGTATGCATATTGTGAGCGGAAGAAGCCCATCCTAGAAAGGAAGACTCGGGCCTGATGAAACAGGTCCATAGCCCATTGTTAAGGAGATGCCCAAGAAGTAAGCTCCTGGCCTGGTAGAGACGCACCCGAGCTTCAACCACATGAGTTGGGTCAAACAATAGACCTGGATACCCGACCTTCAAGGGGTCAAATGATGACTGAGTTGATAGACAAGACATTTTCATTAGCCCTCTCCAACAAACAAGGTTTGGGCGGCCTACAATTGTCAGAACAAGGGTGAAATTCTCTCATCTCCTTGCAATCATATGTTTCGCTCTCAAACTCGCTTGACTTTATCATCGAAGCGGTTACCAACCCTTGACCTCCTCTCTTCATCTCCAGGATCGGATTGTTCAGACCATCGCCGAGTAGCCCAAGCCTCGAAACACGATATCAATAGTGGTGCCATTTGTGAGATTATTGATTCCATAGTAGCATGTACTTCGTATGCCAACAATAATGCGATCCCAGACAACCTGAAGGGAAGAACATCTAAACGACGCCATGGAGGTAAGATTAGTAGTCATGAAGGAGATCATCAAGAAGCTAACGGAGGAGAATGCAGCTCTCCATCGAACTAATGAGGAATGCCCCATCAACTACAAACCCAGTGCCAATGAGCATGTAGCCTTATGAGGGGGGCTTGAGCACACCATGACAGAAGATGAATGATGCAAGATGCATCTTGAACTTCGGGAGATAGGAGACAAGTATGCGGAGATGAATAGACTAATCAAAATGTCATCTATAGCAAATCAGCTATGTAACAGCTTGGGGACACCATATAATGCCAAGGTCAAGGCAACTCCTCTCCCACCCAAGGTCAAGGTCCCTTAAATAGAGCTCTATAATGGCTCCAAGGATTTGTTCGGGCACTTGGAGACGTTCAGAGCACATATGAGCTTGCATGATTTTTCGAGCGAAGTTGCATGCCGAGCCTTCCCATTGAATCTGAGGGGAGCAGCTTGGATGTTGTTCAGAACCATTCCAGTAGGAACTATTGATAGGTTTGAAGTGCTGGCTCACCTCTTTATTACACAATTCATGGCTAGCCGAAAGAGGAGACGTCCGGCTGTCTACCTCCTCACAGTTAAATAGCAAGACGTAGAGAGCCTAAAAAAGTACCTTTCTCGTTTCAACCGGGAACACATGAAGATCGATGACCAAGATGAGAAAATCACCATGACAACTCTCTTAGGCGGGATCTAGCCTAGAAGCCCATTCATGGCCGAGATAGCCCAGAAGACTCCAACCATGCTAAATGAGTTCATAGATCGAGTGGACGAGTAAATTAACGCTAAGGATACCCTGAATTAACAGTTCCATGCAAGGGGGAGATTCAGCAGGCACATAGAAGAGCGCCCGAGTAAAGAGAAGGGCCCAACGGGGACAATAGAAGAAGAACCCTAGACGAGAAGAAGAGGCAGGAACCACCCCCCAAAATCCATGAACAACCTCGCGCCCATGTGAGCCTAACGGTCGAAGGCAATCACGAGCTAAGCCCAAGGAAATAATCGGCCCGACCCCACGAAGCAATCGGTTCTACGAATACCACCGGTCCAACAAGCACAATATTAAAGACTGCTATGTCTTGAAGAGACGGTGGGAAGAAGACCAATGGCGTGAGAGGCGGCAAATACCTGAGCAGGGCAACTGCCAGGAAAGAGGCCGATCTAGACCATGACAGAGCACAAGCCCACAAAGGCATGAGTTTAGGCGTAACAGCAGAAGAAGCCCCCAACAAAATAAGCTCCTTGTCTTAAAGAGCGTACACCCAAAAAACCCGCTATTAAGAAGTGTTCATGACAAGGAGCATCCAGACCAAGGTCCCCGAACCCCAAAGAGCCCTTCGATTACTTCAACGAAAGAGACGAGGAAGGAATCCTCCATCCCCACGATGATGCTTTGGTGGTAACTATGTAGATCACCAATTACACCACCTGAAGGATCTTGGTGGACAACAGAAGTTCGGCGGATATCCTGTTCTGAGACGCCTTCACCTGGATGGGCATCCATCCTGACCAATTGCGACTAGTCCCGATCCCACTCAAGGGCTTCACGGGCAACGTCAGTTAGCCAGTCGAGGCCATCACCTTACCAATCTTGGCAATAAACAGCCTTTAGGACCTCTTTAACTATGATCGACTTCTTGGTAGTCAAAGCTCCGTCGTTGTATAATGTGATTCTTAGGAGACCAACCTTGAATAGCCTGAAGGCAATTACCTTCACTTACCACCTCGAGATGAAATCTCCCATTAACTCGAGAACAAGTGAAGTTTATAGCGAGCAAGTTCTCGCCCGTGAATGTTATGCCCAAAAATTGCAACATGAGGCCCGAATAGTTGCCACCATTGAAGAAATTAGCAAGCTCGCTGAGTTACCTCTACTACCAACCTTCATGGACTAGGGCGAGGAAGTTCGAGATGAAGAGACCCTAAAGTAGGTCAAACCCGACGAGCCCATAGAGCGAGTTAGTATTGAACCATGGAAGCCAGAGCGAATGGTGCGAGTCGGCCCTAAAATGGACTTGGAGTTGAAGATGGCCCTGAACAACTCCTCATGGAATATTCCAATGTCTTTGCTTGGACGCATGAAGACATGCCAAGCATAGACCGCTTTGCCACTGAGCACCATCTTTGCGTTGACCCTAAGCCCCAAAGGATCAAGAAGAAAAGATAAAACTTTTGTGTTGAGAAGTACGTTATGATAGCCAAAGAGGTCGACCAATTATTGGCAGCAAGGCTCATCCGAGAAGTCCATTACCTAGAATGGTTGTCTAATGTGGTCATTGTGAAGAGGGTTAACGAAAAATGGAGAATGTGTGTCGACTTCGCCAACCTCAACAAAGCCTGCCCGAAAAATAGCTTCCCGTTCAAGTTCTCGCTCGTGAATGTTATACCCGGGAATTGCAACATGAGGCCCAAATAGTTGCCACCATTGAATAAAGTAGCAAGCCCGCTGAGTTACCTCTACCACAGACCTTCATGGACTGGGATGAGGAAGTTCAAGATAAAAAAACCCTGAAGCAGGTCGAACCCGACGAGCCCATAGAGCGGGTTAGTATTGACCCATGGAAGCCAGATCGAATGGTGCGAGTCAGCCCTAAAATGGACCTAGAGTTGAAATAAGCTCTGAACAACTCACGGAATATTCCGATGTCTTCGCTTGGATGCATGAAGACATGCCAAGCATAGACCACTTTGCCATTGAGCACCGCCTTTGCGTTGACCTAAGCCCCAAAAGATCAAACAGAAAAGATAAAACTTTTGTGCTAAGAAGTACGCTATGATAGCCAAAGAGGTCAACCAATTGTTGGCAACAAGGCTCATCCGAGAAGTCCACTATCTAGAATGGCTGTCTAATGTTGTCCTTGAAAAGAATGCTAACGAAAAATGGCAAATGTGTGTCGACTTCGCCGACCTCAACAAAACTTGCTCGAAAAATAGCTTCTCGTTACCTCGTATTGACCTCATTGTAGACTTGACGGCGGGCTACCCACTCCCGAACTTCATGGACGCCTACTTAGGATACAACCTGATCAAGATAAGTCCAAATGATAAGGAGAAGACATCGTTCATTACCAATCGAAGTTTGTACTATTATAAAGCGATGCCTTTTAGTCTAAAAAATGCTGGAGCCATGAACTAGTGCTTGGTTAACTGGATATTCAAGCACTAGATTGGCCGGAAATTCAAGCACTAGATTGGCCGGAACATGGAAGTTTACATGGAGGACCTCTTGGTTAAGAGTCAAAAATCCGAATTGCACCTGGCAAACCTCCAAGAAGCCTTCTCGGTTATAAGGCAGTACTGGATGAAGCTGAACCCCCCAAAGTGCACTTTCGGGGTAAAGTCCAACAAGTTCCTAGGTACATCATCTTTGAGAAAGGGATCGAAGCCAATTCTGAAAAGGTAAATGCGATCATAGGGATGCTACCCCTGCGTACCATCCATGAAGTCCAGCGGCTAGTTGGGAGAGTTGCAGCCCTTAACCGCATCATTGCCCGCTCCACTAATTGGTGCCTGCCCTTCTTGAGGATAGCTCAAGAATGGGATGAGAGATGTATAGAGGCCTTTACCGAGATAAATGAATACTTGACTCACCCTCCTTTGCTTAGCCAAATTGAACTAGGCAAGGTCTTGATTGTTTATCTTGCTATATCCCCGAATGCCATCTCAGTCGTTCTGGTCCACAAAGTCAAATAGGGATAACAACCTGTTTACTACATTAACCGGGCATTTCATGGTGCCAAAGCTAGGTAACCATGAATTGATATGTTAGTCTTCACCTTAGTCGTAGCTGCCCAGTGCCTACGTTCCTATTTCCAGAACCACTCCATCCAAGTTCTTATGAATAATCCTTTTAAGGTGGTCCTTTAAAAACCTAATACTTTTGGTTAACTTGCTAAGTGAGCACTTAAACTAAGTGAGTTCGACTTGGCATACTCGCCACAGATAGAAATCAAAGGACAAGTATTGACAGACTTCATAGTTGAGTTTACTGATTTTTTCGAGGAAGTACATTGTGCACCTTAAGAACAGCCTTAGCAAGTTTACGTCGATAGCTCGTCCTGTCGAGCTGGTGGGGGTGTAAGGGTGCACACCATAGCATAACTACGCGGTGAAGGTTGTCTTTAAAGTCACTAACAATAACATTGAGTATGAATCACTCCTGACTGGGATGACTGTAGCCCAATTGTTAAGGGCAAAAGAAATAGAAGTCAAGGCTAACTCTTAAGTTAGTGTTAGCCAATTACCAGGTCAGTTCATCACCAAAGGAGAAAAATTAAAGAAGTACCTCTAACTCGTGTGTAATGAGTGAGATCGCTTCCATTACTTCCACATAACTCAAGTGTTATGAACAAAATTATCTGAAACATGATCTAGAGCTTGTAGCAATGATTTTTGTGTTGAAGTTATGGAGATGAAGTTATGGAGACACTATCTTTATGGGGAGAAGTGTATGGTCTAAACAGACCGTAAGAGCCTAAAGTATTTCTCCACACAAAGAGTCGAATATGAGACATCGTAGATGGTTATAACTTTTGAAAGATCACGACTGCAACATCAACTACCATTTGGGTAAAGCTAATGTAGTGGTGGATGCTCTAAAATCAAAATCGTCCACTGGTTCCCTTGCTACTATGTACACCCCATAAAGACATAATTTATTAGATATGGAGCAACTAGAGATAGAGATAATTAGATAGATAGGCTCAATTAAGTAGTTTGACCTTGTGTTTGTCATTGATAGACTAGATACGGGATACCCAAATAGTGATTATATGTAGTAAAAATTTCATAAGAGAGGTAAAAGAAGTCAAAAAGCCCGAACTTACTGCATCTGAAGATGGCACCCTAGGGTACAAGGGAAGAATATGCATTTTTAAGGTTAAAGAAATTAGGGATGTGTCTTGAGAGAGGCTCACCGCTCATTCTATACTATTCACCCAGGTAGCACTAAGATGAACAGAGATTTGAAGCAATAGTTTTGGTGGACTGATATGAAGCACTTGATAGCTAGCTATATGGCTCAGTGTCTAACTTGCTAACACATTAAAATAAACCATCAGAGGCCTTCCAGGTTATTACAACCACTCCCTATACCTGTTTGGACATGGGATGTAATTGTTATGGATTTTGTGTCACGATTTCCTAAGGCACCAAGGGGTCAGGATCCCTCTTGGGTAATCATTGAAAGATTTTCAAAGTTAGCTCACTTGATTTCGATTCAGATGGTGTATTCTACAGAGAATTTGACAGAGCTATATGTATGTGAGATTGTCAGGTTGCACAAAATCCCCTCTAAGATTGTGTCAAAAAGGGACACATGGTTCACTTCATCATTTTGGATGAGTGTGCAGAAAGAGTTAGGGACAGAGTTGACTTATAGCACAACCTTTTACCCACAGATAGATGAACAGTCAAAGAAAACAATGTAGATATTGGAGGATATGCTTAGAGCCTGCGTAATGGATTTCAATGGCAGCTGGATTAAATACTTACACTTGATCGAGTTTGCGTACAACAATAATTATCAATAGAGCATCCAAGCGGCACCATATGAATTTCTTTAGGGTCACAAGTGCCAGGATGAAGTGGGAGAATGTACAATCCTAGGGCAAGAGATTATTTAGGATATGCGTGAGACGGTAGCAGTTGTCGCAAGATGCTCGCCATTGCACAAGAGCGACAAAAAAATATGGGAATCAAAAGTAACGAGAGTTGTAATTTGAGGTAGGAAGCAAAGTGTTCTTGAAGGTTGCGCCGATGAAGGGAATTATGAGTTTTGGAAAGAAAGGAAAGTTGAGTCCGAGATATTTAGTCTCCTTCGGTGTACTAGAAAGGATTGGAGCTGTAGCATATAGATTGGCTCTCCCACATAGTTATCAGACATTCACGATGTTTTCCGCATCTCCATGCTTCAGGTGTATATTCCAGACCCTACACATCTATTAGAGTATGAGCCTTTCCAAGTTCGTTAAGATCTCACCTATGAGGAGTTTCTAGTAGGGATTCTTGGACAAAAGGTTCAAGTACTCTGCAATAAGACCATTTTGATGGTAAAAGTGCTTTGGAGAAACCACACAGGAAAAGAGGCCTCTTGGGAGCGAGAAGAAGACATGAGAATCAAGTACCCATACTTATTAGATTGAGTTACATTATCTCATGGACGAGATTTTTCTTAAGGGGTGAGATTGTAACATACGGGCGCAAAAAGTTGGCATTCAAAATTTGTATTATTATTATTATTATAGAAAATATGTTAACTGATCAAATTCAAGTATTGATTTTATTTCATTTGGTATATTTCTCTATCAACATTTCCGTATAGTCATCCATTAGTTTCCTAGTTTGAAGGATCAAAACGGCCAGTTATTAATAGAATTCTTTTTTGACTCTCTGTAAAATACTCATTTGGACGAGAGCACACTCCCACTAATTTCGAAAAAAATATAAATACGTATCAAATTAGAACTAGCCACTAATTTCAATTGAAATGGATTTTTTTTATTGAAACTATCAAGTGGATAGATTCACCCTCTAAAATAAGAAGTTTCAGTTCAACAAATAGGATTTTAAATTATTTATTAAAATATTAAAAATTATTCAATAAATAAAGGATAAGATCAATTCAGACGTAGACAAATTCATGATTTTTTCTAAAATAAAATTCTAACAATTGATATGACAAGATTAGATAAGTTTTATAGTATAAAACTTCAATTCAAATATTAACATTCTTGTATCTCCACAAAAAGTCTAAGGATCACCTCATTTCCGCATTTGGAGTTTCCTAATTGGAAACTAACTCTCAACTCAAACCATTAAGAAATCCTATCTATTCCCTTTTTATAACCAACAAGAGCCTGCAACCAAAAGTTTTCTTCCTTCAAAGCAACCAAGTAATTATCTCACCAGAAACCCACCACGAGCATGCCGACAGTAAGATTTTCTTCCTTCCAGTCAATTCTCTTCTATCACTTTCTCTCTTCCACTATTATGAATAACGGAATAACACTATGTTCTTTATTCTGCCAATGTCGGCCACCTTAGAGGACGTCGGAGCACCACCCACGATTTCCAAAAACTGCCAGATAACCCAACCTCGTCGAACCTCCACTATTCCGATAAGCCCACTACTGTCTCTGAGCCTTCTCTCTTTATTACTTCTCGGCTCGACAGATCTTCTCTCTAAACTCTCTCTCCCCTACTATTCCATAGCATGGGCTGCCAGTTACCCTCTACCACTAGATCCATTGTCGCGAGATCAACATCCTCTCTCGACCACGAGCTATGATGTAAGATTGTGGAAGCAATGTTAAGAGGTAAATAGCATGATTATAATTATATGTGTATTATAATTATTCTAATTGTGCATAAAAAATGTGATGGTTACCTACGCTACGTTACAAGACATCAGGGTTAGGCCCCCTTTTCATGAACCTCGATGAATTACGATGATATGCTTGTAAGTGAGTCTATGTAGTTATGCTAATATGGATTGTTGTTTGATGGATGAGATGTTATGAAAATCACATGCATGCCATGTAATGTTCACGTAGTGATTAAATGATGTATGCCATGCAATGTTCACGTATTTAGATCTTGTATCCCATGTAATATTCATGTAGTAATTGATCATTTATGTCATGGAATGTTCATGAAATGTTTAGACAATAATATGCCATGTTCATATTATGTTATACAGTATACGACTCGCATCAATAGGCTATGTATAAGAGTATGCTAGGCTATAAAAAGTTTATGAAATCAAACAAGTTCTGATGCATTATAAAAGATAAGATGCTTTGAGGTGACATTGAACCAAGCTTGTTTCACAACAAGTTATGATATGTGGTGCCACAGACCCAAGTGTGATTAACCAAGTGTTGAGTGATAACACCATCTCAAGCATGTTTACCTACATGATATGACATGTTAGACAGTGCCACTGACCCAAACGTGGTTCACCATATGTTAAGTTATAATATGAACTCAAGCATGTTTCACTTCCCAATATGACACGTTAGACAATGCGACAGACTCAAGTGTGGTTCACTATATGTTAAGTGAGAATATGGACTCAAGCGTGTTTTACTACATGTTATGACACGCTAGACGGTGCCAGAGATCCAAGCATGGTTCACCACATGTTAAGTGATAATACAGTCGTAAGCGTGTATCACTACATAATATGATAAGTTATATAGTACCAAAGACCCAAGTGTGGTTTACCTCATGTCACGATAAGTATAGAGGTAAAAAACAATTAGATCGATTCATGCATGTAATGATAGCCACTGATATGTTAAAGACACGATGAACAAGTCATGGAGTCAGTCATTCATGCATTCACCTTTCCTGTATTTTCATGATTATGTATGATTCCATTCATGATGATAATGAATATTAGATATATTATGTGAACTATGATGATATATGTAAAGATTTTCAAAAATTAAGCTTATGTTAAACTAAATTAAGTTTATAGTATGATCTACTATTACTGAGTCGACGACTTATTAATTTTCTATTGTTATGTTTTAATATCATAGATGATGATTGTAAGAACATTGAGCTAGAGAGCCAGGAGTAGATTAGTTTGGAGACCTAGATCGAAATAAATAGGGATGTCAATGAACCGGGCTAGTTGATAGCCCACTCAGTACTCGTTCAGTTAAACTTAAATCGAACTCAAAAAAAAAAAACTCGCTCTTGAAAGCAGATAGTCGCTCGATTAGTAAATGACACATACTCGACTTGACTCGACTAAAACTCGTTAAGACTCACTCGTTTATGCTCGAGTCGACTCGTTAGCTTGGCTCGATTAAAATTCATTTGTATATTGATAAATATATACATATATATGTTATATATATATGTACTATTAATAATATAAGTCTAGCATTTTTATAATTAAATATGTAATATGTAATCCTATTACTTATATTTATATGATGAATATATTTCATAGTTATGTTTTATAATTTGTACAATAATTAGTCTATAAAATTTAATAATTTCATATATTAGTACGTGGAGAAGATATAAAATACGTATATACTATCATATTATGTGTATCTATTAATAATATATATAAACATATAACATATTGTAATGATGAATAAATATCAACTAGTTAGATATTAAATATTAATTTTTTATTAGTTATTTATTTATTTATTTATTTATTTTTAAATTTTATTCAAAAAAGTAAAAAATAAAAATTCGAACTCGAGCTCAAGTTGGAAGTTTAGTTTATCGAGCCGAGCTCAAGCAAAGAATAAATAAAAACTCGAGCTTGGGTTCAAGTATTTTGAGTCGAGCTCGAGTTCAGCAAGCCAAAATTTGGCTCGATTTGGCTCGATTACAGACTTAGAAATAAATGTTATCTAAACAAGGATTTAGTCTTTATTGATTGAGCTAGAATATTATGATTATTTTGGACTTTAATTTGAATAAATCACATGTTTCTCACAAGTAATTGTTTGAATGGGGTTTTGATAAATCAAATCTAACTCAATTGATAAAAGTCTAACTTTTAATCTCTAATCTCTAATTTCTAATATTTATTGGGTGCCTCTTAGAATTGATATTTTCCTCTAGAATTTGATTTATTTTTTGTTAGACAGTAAAATGGTGTTTGTTTTCGAGCCGAACTTGGGTCACACCCTTGCATTACAAAGAAGCACCTCAAGGGATTTAATTCAACCTTTGCACCTCAACATGCCTAAATTCATGCAAGTTACGGCAAGTCTATCTCAAGTCAGTCTAGTCCCTACACCCAAGACACCACATACTTAAAGTCCCTGTACTCCAACACGTAGTAGCTCCCTCATGGATCGATTATATGCATCGAAAGCAACCCTACAGCAAATTTAAGAATACGAAATCCTCAAGCATGATTCTCTTGCACCAACTTGCCATTACATGGCACTCAAACCTCTACACGTGTCCTGCATCTTTGCCCTAAGTGAAACACCAAAAAGCAAAAATGACACTACAAGCACAGTAGAGTAACTCCTCTGGTCCGTTGGGTTAAAAACATCAAAATATCCATTAGTTTTTGTCCGTTGGTAGAGTACATGCAGGCAACCCATTTTAGGGTAGTTCTGATTTGTACACATAGAAAGGCATCATGTTTTTTTTGCTTGAAACAAGAGACAAGATGGAAGGGAGGGAAGTGAAGAATTTGGTTTTCGTTTGGAGGAGTTTTGTAGATTGGTTTCTCTAGCCAAACCTCCTCTGAAGTTGCCCCTGTTTTTGGTTTTGGTTTTTTAGTTTTCTCTTGAAATCATAGACCACTTGTGGCTGGTTTTGAATTCCTTTTTATTAGCTTACCTTGTATTTTGTTTAGTAACCTTTCGTTACATTAGCTTGTACTCGGTAGTGATGATTTTGGATTCAGTTTACTGATTTGCATTTCGGCAGTTCATATGCTCATTTCAGTTTAGTAATTTCTTTGTTTTGTTGACGTTTTCCATTTTTATTTCTTCAACTTGCTGTTTGTTTTTCTTTTCATTTCCGTTGGTGACTGATATTGTATTCGGTAGATTTATTTTGCTCACAATCTCAATTTAGCATTTCTGTTTTGATGGATTATTCTCTTTATTCCGTTCGGTGCTGAAGTTTAATTCTTATTCAACATATGGTTTCCACTAGCTCTTGGTCAGTGGCTGCATTGGATAATTGTACCTTTATTTGTTTGTTTAATGTGTAGTTTACTATTAGTGTCGATTGCATATGTCCCAATAGTCAAAATATCTTTTTGTGGTTTAGTTTTTAGTATCCGTTTATTTCAATAGTTTAGCCATTTGGAGTCAACTTCGGTTTTACATCATTTTTTTATTGGAAGACTTCAAGTGGCACAAATATTTTTGGAATTAGATAGAGCTTGTGGGAATGGGAAATATTTGGTTTATGATTTGCGCACATGGTGTTTGATAAAGTTTCCTCTAGAACGGAAAATTCATAATCTCCCACTTATTGCTTGGAAACGTTGGATTAGATGACGTTAATGGGTGTGGTTTAGCTTCTCAAGCGAGGATAACCATAGTTTATTTAATGCACGTTCACGAATCTAATTAATTTATGCGAGTGATTGAAGTAGCGTCAAGATACATTAGAGAAAAATTCCTTAGATGCTAGCTAATATTTCTTGCTCCCGATCCAAGTTTGATGCATTATTTTCCTTTATTTGTCTAGCATAAATCTTAGCGTTAAGTCATCTCAAACAAAAAGAAACTTTATATTTTTATAATGTCGAAAAGAAAAATTCATTCTCATTGTGAATATCATTGTGGATAGTTTTAGATTATAACTTTATTTTATTTTTGGTAGTGGGTGAATTTGCATATTAAATTAACCGTTTATTGAGGAAATGATTTAGGAACTTTCCTATTATTACTTGACAACTCTTATACTTTGGAGTTATTTCTAAAAGACTTTTTAGAGCGAGTCATTTATATTATTTGAATAAGTGGTCACATATAGGAGTAGTTTATGCCTTTACATTACGTTTTCAATTTTATGTTTCAAAGACCGTAATGTTTAAGCTAGTTTGCTGATTTTTTCTAGGGCATACGACAATTCTTCCGCCATCTGAATCTCTTTACCGAGCATTATGTTATGAATGTCGGTAATATTCCTATCCTACGGGAAAAGGGTGTAACACCTTCACCTTCAAAGCCTCTGACGGCTCCATCATCATAATGATTTGATGTTTCTTTTTGCCTTTTCTCTACATATATCAAACAATAATTTAGACTATGATAATGATAAACCTTTTATTTGTACCTTTATAACGTTGACTCTTGGTTTAGCTCGATTTTGTAATACGAGTAGGTTGCCTTCATTGAGTTTTATTTTTGCTATATTAGGGGTTTCTTTATTTCCTTTGTGTTATCAACATACATGCTCACTACGAGTATTTACACTTGACACTTGACCTTGGTAGCTAAGTAGAGGGGTCGTGGAGTCTCTTGAGCTCTACCCTCATTTGTTGCACATTGAGTTTTTGGACTCGATTTTGGTAGCTAAGTATGGAGGTCGTGGGGTTTCTTAATCTCTATACTCATTTGTTGCACCTCGAATTTTTGGACTCGACTTTGGTAGCTAAGCATGGGGTTGTGGGATCTCTTGACCTCCATGACTATTTGTTGCACTCTAACTCTTTGGAATCGACTTTGGTAGCTAAGATTGGGTGTTGTTGGTCTTTTGACCTCCACGTCCATTTGTTGTACCACGAGTCTTTGGACTCGACTTTAGTAGCTAAGTATGTGGGTGATGAGAGTCGAACAATCATCCACTTTTATTGATTTGTCTCTATTGAATACATGTTAGAAAAAGAACTAAGGATAAAATTGCTTCAAATGCTCGGCATTCGAAGGGTGTTGCAACCACTTTTCTTGACTACCCTTGAGGTGGTATAACCCTTTGTCAGTTGCTGGCAACTACTATTTACAACCTTCCCATTGTGGACTGAGTTTTTCTTCACCTTAGACTGTCACTCCTATTTCTCTGAGCACTAGGTCCTTTACCTTAAAAGACATAGCTTTGAATCATTTGTTAAATTAATACTCTGCCCTCCATTTGCTGAGGATGTTTTGGATCTTTACTTTTCCTCCTTTTTTTTCTAGGAGGTCAAGATGTTCTTCAAGTGCCTTATTGTTCTCCTGTTGGTTGAAGTGGAGTATTCGGTGCTTAGGCAAACCGACTGACTTCCATAAGGGTGACTGCTTCAGTCCCAAAATCCAATTTGAATGGTGTTTTGCTTGTTGGTGTCTTCACAGTTGTCCTATAAGCCCTTAGCATTCCTAGGAGCTCCTCCACCTATTGTTATTTCCTATCTGTGAGCTTCTTTTTGAAAATTCTAAGTAAGAACTTGTTTGTCAACTCGGCTTGCCCATTGGCTTGTGGGTATCCTGGTAACGAGTACTGGACTTAGATTCCCAACTCCTTGCACCATGCTTTGTAATATTTTGAATTAAACTATTTTCCATTGTTGGAGATTATGCTATAGGGAATGCCAAACCGGCAGACAACGTTCTTCCATAGAAATTTGGTAATGGTTTTTGTCATTATACTTGCAAGGGCTCTGCTTCCGTCCATTTTGTGAAATAGTCTATAGCAACAATTATGTGTTTTACTCCTTCCATCCCTGGTAGAAAAGGGGTCTACCAGATCAATTCCCATTGAGAAAATAGCCATGGGGCAGTACCAGAAAGTAACTTCTCGGGAGGCAATGTTGACAAGGGTATAGATCTAACATCTAATGTACTTCTTTGCGAACTGATTGGAGTCTCTTAGGGCATTTGGGCTAGTATTAGCTTGCCCTAAGGGCTTTTTACCTCATCAAAGCATTTGTGTCAGAATGGTTGTCGCGGACGCCCTCATGTATTTTCGCTAAGACGTACTCTACTTCCTTAAGTGAGATACACCTTAGAAGAGGGAAGATAAAGGTCTTTTTGTAATGGAATTCATCAATCGTGACAAATAGTGCTGCAGTCCTTCTAACCTTCCTTGCTTTCTCTTTCCCCTCAAGGAGTTTGCATGTGTCCAAGTATTATAATATTCCCTTGGCCCACTCTAGCCCTGTAGACCTTAGCTGATTCACCATACTTCGATTGTCGGTATCTCTATCACTCTTCTCTGTACCTCTCAAGGTACATCTACCACATCTTTCGTGGAGGCAGTTTTGGCTAGCCTGTCTGCAATTGCGATATCTGCCCTCGGTATCGACTTAAGACTAAAATAAGCAAGCTAGTCCAACACTTAGCTCAAATCCAACACTCAGCTCAAATATTTCTTTAGTGTTTTCCCTTTCATGGCATACACCCTAATTACTGGTTTACCAAGATTTAGGAATCAACCTTCTCTTCAATCTCTACAATGCCTAGAGTTTTCAAGATTGAGAGTCTAGCTATCAAAGCTTCATACTTGACTTCATTATTGGTGGTCTTGAATGTAAGCATGGCCATGTGTAGTGCCCTTGTCCATGATGCTGGCAACTCTGTCAACGAACACCAACCAAGGTTGTCAGTGGGGTGCAACTTTAGTGTCCATTGGAAACCCAATGAATTTGACAATGAAATCTGCTAAAGCCTACCCCTTCATTGCACTCCTGGGCACATAATCAATGTCGAATTCATTGACTTCCCTTGCCATGCGACCAATCTTTCTAAGCTTTTTGTTTGTTGTAATTTTCTCTCGAGGGGGTGATCTGTTATTACTTTCATGGGGTGAGATTGGAAATACGGTCGCAATCTCATGGCGGTTGTCACTAATGTGAATACGACCATTTCCATTCATAGATATCTAGTCACAGTGCCTCTTAATGCGCAACTTGTGTTGTACTCGTGCCTGTGTTGCTTCCTCTTCCTTGGCTAATACTATAGAGATAACATGAGGCAATACCACCAAAACCTAGTCGTATAGGTGGGTTAGATAAATTTTGCTTTAACTCTTAAAAAACCTGGCCGCATCCTTCGTTCCTTGGGTATACATTTTGTAGTATCTTAAAAAGGGAAAGACATTTATCTATAGATCTTGACACAAATCTATTTTAGGGTTGTCACTCTACCTGACAACCAATGTGCAACATTGATGTGCTTAGGTGGCTTTATACTTAGGATGTCATCAATCTTCTTAGTGTTTGCCTCAATGCCTCTTCAGAAATAATGAAACCCAAAAGTTTTCCCAAGTCTACCCCAAATGCACACTTCACCGGGTTCAATTTCATTTTATATTTATGTAGCACATTGAAAGATTCTCTTAGGTTTGCTAGGTGTTAGGTGGGTTCCATACTTTCACCAAGATGTCATTAACATTTACTTTCATAGTCTTTCCAATTTATTGTTTGAAGATTTGACTGACCAGTCTTTGATAAGTTGCATTGGTATTCTTCAGTCTAAAGGGCATCACTCCCTAGCAGTAAAGATCCCTGTTGATGATGAATGCTTCTTCTCCTCATCTAACAAGTTCATGTGGATCTGATTGTGTTCTAAATATACATCCATGAAACTCAACATTTGGGTCCTATCATGAGATCTAGATAGCATCGATTTGTGGCAAAGGAAAGTTGTCCTTGGGGTAGGCTTTGTTCAACTTTGTTCAATCCACACACATCCTCCATTTTTTGTTAGCTTTTTTTTACTAACACCACTCTAGATAGCCACTTTGGGTAGTATGTTTCTCTTATAAATCCTGCTACCAGGAGGCAGTCTATTCTTTGGCTATGGCTGTGCACTTCTCTGTACTGAAATTTCTCCTTTTTTGGCATATCTTCTTTGTCGCTGGATCAACACATAACTTGTTCTATGATGACATTGTCATTTCTTGGCACGTAGCTTGTTCTGTGATCGATTATCAATTATCAATTATTTTAACAATTCTCTATACTCTGGGGGAGCCTTGTCTCTACCCATGTTGTGGCGTTCAGGCGATCTGGAGGTAAGGCTACTATCTTTGAATGTTCGTTTGCCTTTGCCTGCATTACATTGTTTTAATTCTTACTTCCACATATTTGCTTACTACGATTAATGGTGGGGGTGGTGGCTTCCCTTCTAATCTTTCTGTGACACACAGCTTGGCGCCCTTGCTTTGAGCTACTGCATGTAGCATTCTCGTGTCAAGATTTGTTCTGTCTAAACCTCATCGACGTCTGTCCTATTGGAAACTTTTATTTTAAGTGATGAGTAGAAGTGACAACCTTCAATCTTAAAAGTTGGACATCCCAATATGGCATTGTAGGATGACGAAGCTTTGACTACCAAGAAGTCCGTCATTATATTAATCGTGTGTGCCCTTGGCCAAACATGACAGATAGTGCAATATCCCCAATTGGTTGAACAGCCTCATAAAAGAATCCTTTTAAAGGGGTAGACGATGGGCGTAGTCTATCGTGGCTAATGTCAATTTTAGCGAAAAGCATTATGGATTAAGATGTTGGCTAAGTTCCAATTGTTGATTAGGATTTGTCCAGTCATGTAAATTTCTATCAACAAAGGTGACTACTAAGGCGTCATAATGGGGGTACAAGACCTCTTGACAGTCTGCGTCTCCATAAAATATAGTAGGTGAGGTACCCAATTTGGGGTGTTTAGAGGGCTTTTTTGGCACGTACTCCTCGTGGTACCTTACTATATGGGTGACGGGTGTAAGCCTTTCTACTAGACGTCGTCATGCCGCCCTAGGAAATCCTCCTGCTATGGTGAGGATTTCTTCCTAGGGAGCTTGGTCTTGGTCACTTGGTTAGTAAGGGGTGTCATATCTCCATTGCCTTTCTTGTTTCTGCATTTTTGGACTTCTGCTCCATTTGGGCCCGATGCGCCCAACCTTCCTCCCTCCTTGTTTTAACGTGTTCGGTCAACATCCACTTGATCTTCCCACTTTTCGCTAATCTAGTTACTCTTTTTTTCAAGGTTAAGCATTCTTTTGTCCACTGGGTATTTGATTGGTGGAACTTACAATAATGTTGGCCTCATGTGGATGGGAGTACTTCTTTCCTTTTGGTCTCTGCATTTTCATGCAAACTTAGCTTGTTGTGGATGAGGCGAGGCCCTTGGTGTTGGTGGTTAGGGTTCCTTTCTCGTCTCTTGCCTTGATGACTTGGCCTGGTCTTCTTGTCTCTCGCACTATTTGACTTCTTAGTTTTTGACTTTATCTCTTGCTTCCTATGTTTTAGAGGGCATGTAACGTATTATCGGTGCTAACATAATCATCAGCTCTGTCAATGGGGTTTTCCTGGCCAACTTTGTTAAGAATAGGCTCTAGGGCCATATGCCTCCAAGAAGGGATGCCAATATGATCTTCTCATCATAATCGTCAATGATCAATTTTTCCTCGTTGAATTAGGACAGGTATGCCTTTAAACTCTCCACTTCCCTTTGCTCTGGGGCCTTCAACACCTCTTACTCGCCATAAATTGTGTCAAGAACTACTTAGCCAACTCTTCAAAATTGTTATTAGATCCTGGTCGTAAAGCCCCAAACCAGTTTTGTGCTATTCCTTTTAATGTTAATGGGAAAGCACGACAAACTACCTCTCCTTGGAAGTCTTGGAGAGTTATGTGTACTTTAAAATTCTCGAAGTGATCTACATGGTCACGGGATCTATCGTACATGTTAATCTAGGGAAATTTAAATTTAGATGGGACTGGTAACATCATTACTTCTTTGCTATAGGGAAGATCAGTCTGGTTCAGTAGCTGCTCTATGGAGGATGATGCTCCCTTTTTTCTCGACACCTCATATTTATCTAAGAGGCTACGCAGCTCGTCAAGTAATATTTTCTTTCCTAGCTCTTTGATGTTCATGCCTCCTGCGATTTGTGCATCTCTTTTTATTTGTTCATTCTGGACAGGTAGTGTAATCATATTCTATCATTTTAGCTCTTCGTTCTCCTTCCACAACTGCTCAACTACTGTCCCCGCCTTCTTCAACATTTCTTCAGCTTCTCCAACCTTACTTCTACATCTGTCATATTCATATCTTGGTCACGGATTGCTTGGGATCGCGTAGTAAAAGATCACGTTAAAAGTCTGTAGAGATCCCACAGACAGCGTCACTGTTAAAGACATATTTCACACCATTAACTACACGAATGACCTATAACAAATGAGACGGTGGCATGGTGTGTCTAATGGAACTCCAATGCCAAAATTAGAGAGAAGTGGTCTCTATATAAGCATACCAATGAATCACCAATATGTTACTTTTAAGTATTATTTATAAGAGTAATATGGTATTATTTATAAGGGGATGAAGGTGCCAATAATTGCTAGTTCTAGAGTTATCTTAGATAACCCCTAAATAAATTGAGATGATAGATTTCCAGATCCATCAGAGGCATTTTCTTTTAACTAAATTTAGGCATGTAACCGGCCTAGTTTGTTCCCATTTTGGACAAAATTTAGGACCGAATAGGTATGTATCGGTTTTACATTTTCAAAAATTCGATTACGCATATGTAACTCCCTAAACCAGTACTTCAAATTTTACCAATTTCACACTGGTTTGATCTGGTTTTCTGGTTATTAATATTTATTAAATCTCTAATATCTTATATTTGATATATATTAATATAAATTAGTTATACAATTATACTATTAGTATATATTAATACTATTGGTATAGTACTATTACTATATGTTAGTGATAATATAATAATTAATATACTAATATATATTAATATTACTAATATATTTATCAAACGAGATATGTTGAGAATTTATTATGCCATAAAAGATAATTAATATATTTTTTATATTTAAAACATATGATCAAATAAATATTCATATTTAAGATTATAATTTTATGTCATAAATTATTATATAATTTTATGTCATATATAATTATAATTTATAATATATATATTATAAATTATATATAATATATAATTATAATTTATATTTTATATAATATTTATATATAACATATATAAATATGCGAATCGGTCCGGTCCAGTCCTATAATATATTTATTAATGGGCTTGTTCCTTTGAGGCCCTAAATATCCCTTCCAATTATAGAGATATCTTGATTCAAGATCTTGCCAAATAGACCTTAACACCCATCTAAGGGTTGAGTTTTAAATAAAAAACTTGATTAGTAACAAAAGTAGAAGGATCAAGGAAAAACAAAAAAAGAATTGAACTAACTATACATTAAGAAGCCAGAAGAGACAAAGGAAAAGGAACATTAATACTTATACATGTAGATGTCACGACTAGGGACCAATTTGTGCTTGCAGAGGGAGCAAGACCTTGAGAAGTGAGCCAAAACGACCTTTACAAAATTGGCTAAACTCTGCATGAGGTTTCCTAGGAGAGACCATGGTCAAAAACCACTAATGATCTAGCCATGGTCTAGGATTAAGGGGTTTTGAGGATTGATCAATGGCGGAGAAGCATAAGCACAGTCAACGACATCAGTGTTTAGATTGAAGGTAATCTTCGTCATGCTCGTCGTCCTTTTCATCGAGTGGCAACTAGAAGAAAGAGAGGAAAGAAAAATGGACTCTATAATTTGCATGTGGGTTTAAACTAAGTATAATAGAATCATGATGTGTCATTCTTCCATTGGAGGCTATAAAACTCCCAAAGACATCACATCTGGTTTGAAAATTTATCTTTTCTATTTTGTTGATCCATTCTTGGTTAGATGCCTGTAATTTTGTGATAGGAGCTGCTACAAACACAAAGGGAATCCACACATTGAGGTGGCACAATGATAGTGTGCCACATCCCCCCCACCCTCCCCTATTATTTTTTCTTTTCTTTTCTCTCCTCCTCCCGTTCCCACCCCCAGTCATCTCTTTCTCTCCACGCAACCCACACACTCGACCACCTGCAGCACCATCGACCACCTCATCGAATTCCCCTCATGTCGGCGAGTACCTCCACACAGTCGGCAATCCCTCACAGCAACTCCATGATCCATCTCTCACATGCGACATCAACCCAAATCAGGAATGCGCATGGCCTTCGGCCATGAAATTGGAACTCTTACGGTTATCCAGAGGCCTGCCGAAGTTGTTTGTCCCTCCTAGGGGTGTTTTCCAATCACACTAGCGATGGAAAGTCGTCCCTGAGGCAAAGTTCCTTTGGCCATGAAATTGGGACTCCGATAGCCACCCAATGTCCCCTCAGAGTTTTCTATCCCACCAAGGGTGGTTTCCAATAATCCCAGCGATGGACGGTGGTCCCCGAGGTAGGATGCCTTCAGCTATGAAATTAGGATCTGAAATTGAGACTCCGACAGCTGCCCCAATGGCCCACCAAAGTTTTATGTCCCTCCCATGGATGGTTTCCGACCACTCCAGCCACAAACGGTGGACCTCGATCACATTTGGCTGGCGTGGGGGAAAGGACAGAGGAAGGGAAGAAAGGGAGGTGGAGAAAGGAAGAAGTGGAAAAATAAGGGGATATGTGGTACACTATCAGTGTGCCACATTAGTGCGTCGGATCTCTTTGTGATATCTTTTTCTATCTATGGTGTTTTCCTTTAGTGATTGGATTGTTCTTGTGAATTCAAAAAGGAAGTTCATACCACTAGTTCGATTGAAACTATGTTTTATCGGGTGGTTTTCGTGAGTTGACTTTATGTTTTGGTATCAGAGGGAGCAATTGAACCAAATTAGGGGTTTGAGTTGAGGATTTGATGATCATGACTTATTTTTTCATTGTCAATGTTCTTTTTGCACATTTTTATGCACTAATGTTGTGATTAAAGATAGCAATAAGATAGGCATATTAATTGCAGCCGCAAGGGTTAGAGATACAAGGTAAATATAGATTAGTTCATTGCAAATACAAGGTTTGAAGCTTTAGGACTTGTTTGGATATCAAAATCATATATCTCAACTTATTTTATCTCATTTTATCATTACAATTAATTTTACAAATTTTTACATAAAATATAATTAATAATTCAATTTTTTAAAATATCAAAATAATAAAAATACAAAAAACAAAATTAATAATATTTAATTTATTTTTAATTTTTAATTTTTAATTATCTCATTTTATCTTAATTAAAATTTAAAATTTCATAGAAAGTGATAGAGAAACGGAAAAAAACCAGGGACACGTACACATAAATTGTACTCTTTATTAATATAGTACATCAATTTATGTGTCTGTGCTCTTCTCCGTCCTTTTCGTCCGTTCCCCTGGCAACAGTACTCTTCCATTCATATATGATTATCTCTAACTGCAATATATCTCTATATCAAAAAGATGATTTAATTCTATTTGTCGTTTTCGATCAAACTGATCATGTCATCATCATTTTAAGGTGTTAATACGAGTAGAGCTATCCATGCTCTCCTTGTATATATTATAAATGCTACGAATATCATGGAATATCATGGATTTTTCATTCATTTAAAATATTTTACGAGTAATATTTAGGCTTGATTTATTTGATAGGTAAAATGAGATAAAAATTAAAAATTAAATAAAATATTATTATAATATCTTTTTTAATATTAATTTTATTTTAAAATAAAAAAAATGAAATTATTTATTTTATTTTATATGAAGATTTAGAAAAATAGTAAATATAAAATAAAATAAGATGTGATTGTTTAGAAAAGCAAAGCAAGCCTTAATGCTCCGACGGCCATGCATTTTCATATGAATGGTGAACCTTCTTGTAATTTAATTTACATGATCTAATGCATTTTCATATGAATCCCAACAAGTTAATTTTATACATATCAAATTACCAATAAATTTGGCATGCTGCACGTTTTGCAAGTTGATTTCACACGTGATATGTTTATTAATCGTGTCAAACCAAATAGTACATCCATTTTGACTAGAACTCCATAATATTAGACGTTAACTCTTGGTGTTAATCAATTCATGTTGGATTTTAATTGTATCAAATATTGTCAATCGTAAAAGTAGGCCGGGTATAACTAGGGGTTGGGGATCACCTAGCCCTCCAAATATCAAACAAAAGATAAAAGAGGGATACTTTTGTACTGTTTAGAACATCATTTCTCTTAGAATAAACAGTGCCTCAGTATTAATCTAGCTTCGCCCATATCTAAAAGATGAAATAAGCTCTTAAAGATCTTCATGCAATCTTGAATTAAGGAATAATAATTCGATAAATCCTTATACTTTTAATTGAGAATTAAACCCACTGAATAGGAACAAAAAGAACTGCATTAAATTATTAATTAACACAAAGCTGGCATATACACAGTACTAATTGTGTCGCGCGTATGTACCATATTTTGAGCAAGAAACTCCATGCCCATAAATCAAATTAAGAGATTATTTTTAGAAACAAAATCCAAGTTAATTAATCATGTTGTTTGACGTGCAGGGAATAACTGATCATCGGGTGTAGCGCTTAATTAAATTAGTTTGGGTGCATTGATCATGAAGCAGCTACCTTAATGCTAGCTCATGAGAGTGGATAATTATAAACAAGTGCATGCATTCAGATAGTTTTCAAGCTGTTCTATATATTTTACCTCTTCTTTGGTGCCCTTTATAATTTCGAGATCTGCATATTAATAACTTTGGAAATTTTAATTTTTGTTTTCTCGACTAGTAATTATCATATAATTGTATATTCACCCCATTTTCTTTACGGGCTTTTTTTATTTACAACTAATTAAATTAATATGCATGTTTGTATTACTTAATTAAAAAAGAAATTATTAAAATTCTTATTGATTTGAATTTCAAAATCAATATACATATATATATATATATAGCTAGACACGTATGTATAAATGTATATATAAAATATGAAGACCAAGTTGGAGGACATAATATTTGCCCTTTGGTATAAATTAAATCGCATATATATACAGGAAGTTACAGATCATAATTAATCTAGAAGCAGGCCTTCTACCCCTCAACGAGACACCATCATCATCACTACCGGCCAGTGGACAATTTCTCTCACGACCATCATCACTACTGTGCCAGCCATCCAGGCACTAGTTGGAAGTTGGCAATCTCTCCATCTCTTTTCTCTCTATCCACCTCTAATCTCTCTCTCTCTCTCTCTCTCTCTGCAGATTCCTAATTGGAAATGGAGTCGGACCGTCCAACCGGATCATCAACCCAAGAATTAAACCTGGAGCAGGCCGCAACCTCAGATATTCATGACCAAGGTACTGGAAGCCAGGCCAGGTCCTATGACTGCACCTTCTGCAAGAGAGGCTTCTCGAATGCACAAGCCTTAGGAGGACACATGAATATCCACCGAAAAGAAAAGGCTAAACTGAAGCGATTCGTGAATGAAAGTCAACCGTCTTCGAACATCCCAAGGGTCACTCCCTCGTATTCTCCAATACCTAGGAATTCTTCCTGGCCATTGGAAGCCAAGCCTGGAGATGAAAGAAGCACCATCAAATGGCCTTGGCTTAATCCCACCGCCCAACAATATTATGGTGATCATTTTGGTACGAGGTATGATCAAACCCATGTTGCTGATGACGTCCAGCAGCAACTTCCACTGTTTGTCGAAACACCAATATCGAACAAAGATCAAAAGTCATCACGTAGCCAATTTGATCGGGAAACAGACGAGGGTTTGTCATCGTCAGCCACTTGCCATGAGTCGTCAGGTTCGGAGATAGACCTTGAGCTCAGACTGGGGGCACCTGAGCCTCATCAGGACCCATATTCAACAGCAACGGGTACTAAAAAGTTCTTCTGAATTTGAACATAAATATATATAGTGGAATTGCCGTAGCTATATTACATATATAAATATATAGCCCTTTTTTGGTAATTATTTTGCATCCCACAGTAAAGCTAATTTATTAGTTTCCTCTATATATATGGAATTGTTGTCATTTTTTTTTTTTATTGTCATTTTAAACCTTCATGTTCAAATATATATGTGGTGATCTTTCCGAGTTTAATTTATTGCATTTGGTGGTTTATCAGTACTACATGAGTTTACTTCTGTGAAATGTTCATCTAATTATAGATTAGAAGTTCCCAGCTGAATTGTTTGCACTATTGAGAAAGAAAACAATTATTTGATAGTCCCAATTCTGAACAGCCTGTAAATTCAGTGCTGCTAATATTGATCGATGGATCGTTAGTACTCAAAGCAAAGTAATGCAAGTGATCATGAATAGAGGCCTCTACGGTTCCAATCAAGAACCTCTCAGTTAAACCCTAGACGCATTTCATCGGGGGAAAACCAGGGCTTATAACTTAATATTTAATAGCTCTCTTCATACACAAGTAGGAAGATTTGTATGTACGAGGTAAATAACTTTCATCATCCTCCTCACTATCTATGATTATGATCAAGATAATCATCTTCTCAAATACCTTAAGTACCAGCAAAGCAACACATCCACACCCCCCCCCCAAAAAAAAAAAAAAAAAAAAACAGAATAGCTCACCCGTTAATGAATTAATTTGTTGTGGTTTAATTTGCATTAATGTCGTGAGGATAAACAATACGATCACTAATTTTTATGGACACCTATAAAAGGGTGAAATATCACTTCATGAACTTGATCATTTCCTTAAATAAGATCACAACCACTAGTGAAAGAACGAGCCGATGGGTCGGATGCGTTGTCCACCATCATTAATCTAATACTTGAAAGGGTGAGAAATAAGTTAACTTTTAACCCATTAAAACCCGATTAATTAGGCTAAAATGAAATAAAGTAAATTAATTATGATCATAATTAAGGATCATGTAAAGACTGTGTAGTCACTGTAATTAATTTAGACTCAGCTTAATTGCTTCTAAAATGAATTAATGGGAAAGATAGAACTTTATTGCAGGTTTGAGTCAGGTGATCATGATCAATATATGTAACTTAATCCTCATTTTCTTGATTTTCCCGAACGCAAAGTCGGTTAGAGTCAGGTAAATCTTCTCAATTCTCAAACATGTAAGATCAACAGCTACCAAGAAAAATTAATCAAGAGTCTTGCATGCATGCATGATATAGCTAGATTATACATTGTAATTTGTCTTTTCCAGTACCATATATATACATATATATGATATAGATATACCGTACGTACGTGTTTAGATGAATGTCACATGATAAGTACTTGTTTCTTTATCAAGTAATACATATGCTGTGGATGATCAAGTACTGTTCATAATTAACTGCATAAATTAGAACTAACGGCAATTTGATTAATACAACGGATTCGGAGTACTTGTTCGCAGAAATGGTTTTACTGATGACAGAGACTCAACTACCTTGAAGGACAATTTTTAAGATTGGCTTAATTGGGATGTGACTAGCTTGTTCAAGTATTCATTGCAAAAAGCATCAACAAAAGTCATGAGGTCGATAGTGAAAGCTGTACATATATTAATTCTGACTGGTATCATGCATATTGCATTAATCAATATGCAATGTGTGTGTGGATGGAGCCATATTACTTGAGCAAAAACAAGATCCAGCCCTATTAATTACTTGTACGGAGTCTGGAGAGTCTCTGTACTGATCTATGTAGTACATTAATTCCGGCCTTGAACTGACTCCGTCCTATATTTTGGTTTATGTTAGAAATAAATTCATGAATTCCGATTTTAGCGTCCCTACGTAGGATTTGAAAGTTGAAAAGTTTTATTTGGTTGATCATCGATCAATGCCAGCTACCAATTTTTAAATTTTTGAAATATGCAACCACACATACTTAGTATATATCATTTTACTCTCTTGACAGTTGTCATGATTTTAATGCATATTGAGTTATGAGTTTCCTGACAATTACTCCTCTTATATATATTTCCAGGGAATCCGTCGTAGCTAGGGCCTTGAATGCCATAAAAATCGAGGTAAAAAATTATTCAAAATTATGATGCAAGCAGTTAATTTCTGATCATCTCCTGATCACAATATTCGTCATTAATATTTCAATTTTTCGATCAGCTATATAAACATAGTTGGAAGAAACTAAATCCGTATAGATTTATGAAACCCCCTTTGGATCGACCTGCTAAATTAACTATGATCGAGGCACCACGTATATAGATCATGTTCTTAAATTGAAGTGCCTGATTTATTTATTTATTTGATATGATCGTGTGAAATAGAAAATGACGGACATACCTGCATGGTGCTGCCAGTATCTTGGTATTGGCAGCACTGTCTGTCAACTAAGATTGTCATGATAACCTAGCTATATAGCTAGGCCGCAATAAAATCGGATCCAACAAAAAGTGTGAAGTGGCGACCTACGTATAACTAGGATGATTAATGATGTTTATTTTTATTTGTTGGCCAAGTAAATCCAATACGTACAGTACGGATGAAAATCGACATGGCCTTAATTTGTCTATTTATTGCAAGGGGTTGAAAATATACATATACATATATACTAAGGGTTCTGCCGTATACAAAAAAAGATTTGCATAAAAATTACACATGAACATATTTAAAATTCTGCGTAAATTATATTTTAAAAAAATTAAAAATAAATAGAAATTATCATCTGTCCAACACAATAAAATTAAAAATTAAGAAATCTAAAATACAAAACATAATCAAAGATAAATTACAATTTATTTCTTACGTAATTTCTGCAGAAATCGTCCATTAATCCCTGCGTATATATATGTTTATCATACATTTGTGATGTGGTAATAAATTATCGTTGGGCAGTTGTAATGTCAAGCTAGCGTCTGTTAAAATGGTCCATTAAGATTGGAGTAATGCTATAATACCACACTTTCATTATACTTTAGTGATACATTTTTTGTCATTTGATGATAAACAAGCATCCAATAAATGACTATCTAATAGTGATAAATGTGCCACATTTTATTTAGTGATTTTCCATTTATATTGATATAAATGTAAGAATTGGATACAGGAGAGAGTGCTTGGCGCAGTTACATGATGAAAATGGTAGTTCAAATCTAGTGCAAGCTACCTAGCTGTCAAAAGTGGGTACGTAGTTGGGATACTATCACTTTGTAAAATATAAGGTTGTTTGGGATGCCAAGTTGATTTTCTTCTTCTTATCAAAATTTATTTTTATATATGCTTAATTAGCTAGCCATGTAGTTTGTATGGTAAGTTAATTATATTCGAGTATTATATGCTTAGATCATATGGGTATGTATCTTAATGAAGGTCGGCATTTACTAATTGATCATAGTTAATTTATCTTTTCTCTTGTCAAATGCAAATGTAATATATTTCTAAAAATGGGAAGTGTTACAACCACAAAGTTACACGAAAGTAATTTCACAAGCTAACGTAATTTTATGTGATCCATCAAACCTAGTTTACAATAAATTACAATCTAATCAATCATATCAAATCACATTAATTCATAAAATTATTTTCGTATAATCACTTTGTGGTTAGAATATTTCTCTTCTTGAATTTGCCTTAATCTAGGAAGGTGTATGTGTGTGTGTGAGAGAGAGAGAGATGAAGGCTTGATGCAAGAGGGTCTCATGTGAACGATATAATTATATATAGTGTGAACACTAGGCATTAATGGTGCAATATTGGAAGAGTAGGAACCACATGGAATGGCGTTAAAGCTGGCATTAAGCTGCGCGCAATCTATGTTTACGATGAATTTAAAAGATCTTTTAATCTTGTCTCTGAAAATTTATTGTGAATAAGGCCCTGGGGTGGTTGATTGATCCTACGTCTACTAGTATTCCGTCACATGGAGCAGCGTATTTAAGTCATGCATGTTTGACCATCTGTACGCTTAGTGTTCCGGCCACGTGAAAAAAAATAAAAACAAACAAACAATTAGCGAAAGAAGAAACCAATTTGTAATATTAATCATCGATCATATGGGGCCGGCGTGCTTATATATAGTTCAAATTCGAAAATTTGGGATACTATACTCATCACGTGTTCTATCTATATGCATCCATATATGGAATTAGCTAGCTAGTGAAATTAGTTACAAATAAAACAGGTATTTGCGATATTTATTTGTAAATAAAAAGATTATTTGTGATTAAAACAATCTACCTATTTTTCTTGTAGTAATATATATATATATATATATATATATATTTGCTTTGTATAGACGCAATCGGACCTTAATGCTCCAGCTTCCCATTCCATCCCGATCTAGTGATCTCGATTCTCGATAGTTAATTCATCACAAAAAGTTGCAAGGTCAATTACCATTACCATATTGTTTGATGTTCCGTACTGTAAAATTATGTACACGGTTTGAATCATAGACTCATATATAATATATTTATAGTAGTAATATGACAAAAATCGGCACACAAATGAGAGGAGTAAAGAAGAAATTCCATATTGCTTAAGAAAAAAATTATCCTAAATTTTATATGAAGTGTTCTCTCTTCTTTCCTAATAACACTTTTTAAAGCATGGTATAGGAGCTTCTTTAATAGGATAAGTACCCTGTACAATCATTTATTACTTACCTCGTGACCATATTTTGTAGCCGGTGAGAGGAGGACCTGAATTTTTGAAATGAAATCAAGACTCTCACTACTTGATGATGAACAAGCCACTGATCGTGTACGAGGTGATGATCTTGATCTAACGTAAGTGGTAACAATTTGGTTGATCGCAGGCCAGCTTGGTAGTTGTCTTGTCTGTGGCCGCCTCGAAGAAGAAAACATGAGGAGCTTCACATGGATCGACATGTGAGGGAAGAGGTCGAGTGTTAAACATGAAGGGAGGATTAGACATCTTCTTCCACGGAATAAATGTTTGTAAGGATCTCTGCAAAATGCTTGGTGGGTAAATTTTCTCTCGTAAATGTAAGCAGCATAGCCCCATGATATGGATATAGACCAGCAGTTCTGCTTATTGTAGCAGATTGTCTGCTGCAATAGTCTTGACTGATCCGCTTTTGCAGCTTCCATCAGGTGGTTTAGTGATGCGTAGCGATTCTGGATGAAAGGGAAAATAGGGTGGACTGCTTTAGATGATGAAGCGAAACTGATGGAGACTGCAGGAGAGCTGATAGCAGTCCGGAAATGTCACCGTGTAGACCAACCTGTAATGGAAAATATTAATGTTTAGGAGTACGTCGTACGTGAATGTATAAGAAAATTCGATCCTGATGTGCCAGTACGTTAAATAATGTTTCTGTCTTGCTTATTTTTATTAGTAATTAGTTATTATTCTATAACTTTCTCATTGTTTCATCGCTAGCTGTATTAATCTTTCACTTTCATCTGACCATGGCAAAGAGATTCTGCATGTACCCATTTGCAGAAACTGCTGCCCGCCAAATGTTTAATCATGAAATATATATATATATATATATATATATATATATATAAGGGCCACTATCATGACACATGAAATAATATATGTTTTCTTATAAAATAATCATCCATGTTGCTTAATTAAGAAGACTAACGAAGGATGTTCAGCTTGCAAATTATATAAAATTAATTACTTCAAATTAATTTGCAAATATATAAAAATAGTTTATACCTGATGAAACCCCTTTTCCTGGGTCAGAGAGACACTCAATCAGCAATACAGGACTGCAAAATATGATTACTCCCATACAAAGTTGGATATCTCTTGATGCAGACTTCTAAATTCTTTACCAGCTAGCTATCGCCTGTGTCAAAGGATAACTCAAAGCATATCCAGCCCCACCAAATGCCATTCCAAAAGAATGATCAAAGTTCGATCCCACACACTCTGAATTAGGACCCTACATAAAAATACTTATTGTGGTCATATTTGGCCAAAACCTCAACGAGATTATCCACCAAAAAAAAAAAAAAAACGGTGTCATCATCCGCTATGACATGCCATCTAACCCCATTGTTCACCTCTCTGAACAGTTTCAAAACTATCCGGCATGCGGATTTGGGTGTCTGTTGTATTTTAATTTGTGTTTAGAGGTATCTTGCGAAACTCGAAAAGGAGGAAAAGATGGAGGCCATTGCTGTGACTGATCTGTGGGAGGCGCTCTATCAAAAAAGACAAATCCCTGGGTTTTGTTAGGCTGCCACCATGCATGCTTGTACGTAAGGTCTTTTATTTTTCCATGTATTCGCAGAACTCGCTATTCCCAACACAAGGTGGCTAATATTGTTAGTCTGAGGATCCGCAGTAGAAGATGAAGTCCATAATCTGTATCTGAAGTTTGCCAATAGCACAGAGGAGTGGCAGCAGGCCGGATGGGTTATAAGAGAGGATAATGTAGAACAAGTATAAGACTATTCCTGAATAGCTACAGATTTCCATAAATTTGCTACAAATTTACTGGATTAAAACCTTGATATTTCTCGCGCGAATCGCGCTAGCCTAGACTTGGAAGCAATCATGAGTAATGAATATTTAATGGTGAAAAAAAGAAGAAAATATTTGAAAATAGGATTGCTAAAATGATGAATACTCGGGAAAGATCAGAACTTTCGATCTGAGGGTGCATGGGTTTCTGATCTTCGATCGTTATGTTGATATATAATTAATATGATTTTTCAGTTGCCTTTTGAAATTTGGTACGTTGTGCAGCTAATTAATGATCAATCAGATCATTGCGTTTTACATGCAACGTCGTTGGAATGCTTTAACGGGCGGTATAAACATGGTGTATGTGGGGCATCTCGCATGCATCATATACTGTTTATCGTCGTGAAGAACACGAGAAAACGTCCCACCGGCTCTGCCCTGTTGATTGGGCCCCTCAATTGTCACTCTGTGACATGACAAAGGTTTGATTATAGAAAGAGGTCATACAGCATGCTTGAGGCCGTTCTACTCCCACGCCCCGGACTTCATAACTATTTTAATTATAATTCTATATTTCTTATAATATGTTTTAAGATTAAATCTATTACGTATATATGAGTCATTTTATTTATAGGTCAGTATAAGATTAATTAATACACCATCTATATCATTGCTGGTATATAATATTGATGGGTAAGATTCAATTTGTAAGATTTCAATTTATTGTAAATTTTTCTTACGTCAAATCTTTCCACATTGACAATAGAAATTAAATGTGTTTTACATACTGACTTATTAAAATAGTTTTTTACATACATAACAAAATGGGACTTGGTCCCAATAATTACTTCTGTAGCCCACCCTCCATTTAAATAATTGAAAGAGTAAGAATTTATCTGAGAGGTACTGAAATCTTAGTACAATAATATTTATTTGCATATATAATGTAATATTATAATGTAGTGAGTACTTATATTTTCTCTACTGACCCTCTACTACCCAGACGGCCACATGGCTGCCTCGCTCTTTCTTTCTTATCTTTCGCCTTTTGCTGAATGAGCTTCAAGCTTTCGACCAAGAAATGTAACAAAACCGCGCGCTACTTCCGAATCCGAGAAGGTATATGCAAGTCGCCCAAGAAAGCTAAACTCGAGAAAGAATATAAATAATAGAAAATGCCATTTTCTTTTTAGTATTACAACAAGGATGACGGCTGGAGGAGTGGGTTTTGTATTTCCATTGGGTTCCAACTATGGACTTGAAAGTAATGAACTGTAATGGAATGTAAAGGGATGGATGTATTTATCGAGGTCATATTTTGCGGCCGGGGCAAAACCACTCAGTTGGGCTCGATTTTTCAATTTATGATCACAAAGGATGAAAGGGGGGTTCGGGGAGCCGTGATACCCCCGATAGTTAAGTTAGTACTTGAGTATGTGAGAGATCAAAATAGTAGAAAGTATGAGAGATTGAATCAATAGAGAGAGCACCCTAGTGAGATGAGGGGGCATTTAGATACTTGGCCAATGAGATCTTCTGACGAGGGGATTCGGGTGTTGCTCTTATCTGTCAGTTAGATCATGAGGTTGTCACCCGTACTCCCTCTATATACTGCATCATCTTGCTATCAGGCGGCAGCGCCCCCACAATCAATTGTGTCGACCCCTAACACCTTTGCAGTGTCGTGTCGTGTCGTATCGTGCTCAATGCCGCCTTCCATTTAATCGGGTGTGATCCTCATTTAATGCAGCGTGTTCCTGATCTGACATGCTTGAATTGCTTGGTCCTGTCCACCTATTGACACTCGAGTATTAGGGTGGCGAACAGGCTCTAGGCCCTTCAACTGGCTTGGTTTGGGAAAGAACAGCTCAAAGAGATCTCTTCAAGGGAAGCACCTCCACAACTTAATAGAATAGTACAAAAAATATTCCAGATGATTCCATTACTTCCACACTACGCAATAATATACTATGATAAAGTAAAGTACGAAAATGACCTTTGAGCCTATGGGCTATTTAGCAAGTAAACTAATAGAAAACTACTAGAGACACAAAAGAATCTCACAAACTGACATGATATGACATATCAATGCCAAATCATCAAATAAAATAAACCAAAATTTTTCCATTATTCCCAAACCCACACTTGCATTTGTTCCCAAAGTCAAACCCCTATCTGTGAATGCTGCCAGATCCTATTGATGTCGTTGTTTCTGGACATCCTCATTGTTAGGTACCTCTCTCTGTCTTTCTGTCTCTCTCTCTCTCTCTCTCTCTCTCTCTCTCTCTCTCTCTCTCCACTATCAATTTTAGCCTTTAATATGGGAGTTTTTTATCTGCCCAGACTTGGGCGACAGCCTAAACAAGCCATGGAAACTATAATCATCCAATCCATCCCTCAATGGGACATTCAGGGCATAATTATTCACAGGTCCCCACCCCATCTCCTTCATGTTACTAGTATCCAGAAAGAAATGGCTCCTCAACAACATCTCCATGGTGGACATCAATATCGACATAAATCAAATGCTGATAATTAAAGACAAATTAAGAGTGAGATTGTGGAGCCATTGGTAGAGGATTGGTAGAAGCCATAGAGGTCATCGTAGAAAGTGCAATCCTTCCCAACATTGAAGTGCCTAGTTTGTTGAAAAAAGGCTTTATCTGAGAGAGTAACAAGGGAGATGAAGGTAAGGAAGTTCACATACTCCTAAAGTGATGAAGGTTGGCCAGGCAGAAAAGTTCAACATATAAGGCTAAAATCCATAGTGGAGAGAGGGAGAGGGGTATCTTGTGCTAAGGATCTCGGGAGACATCCTTGCTAGTGGTAAAGACTAAAATGGGAGAGGGTTGCACAAATGGGTGTGGGAAGGGGTGGGGTTTGGAGATGAGTGTTTACGAAAAAATGGTGGGGTGAGGGGATTATTTTTTATTATTTGATAATGATAGTTCAGTTTGTGGATTCTTTTTATGAGATTTTGTTTGTGTCTGTAGAAGCCCTCAAACTAATATTGGTTATAATAACAAAAATAAACACATATTAAACTAGCCCAGAGACAACTTGGCCCATGACCCACTAGAAAGCATGTTGCTTCCAGCCAAAGCATGGTCTATAGGTCACACTTTATTTAAAGCCTAGTCAGCCCACCTAGACATCTATTCTAGGGTTAACACTCTTACTTGGCCAACACCCACTTCACTCATAAGTCTTCATCTCTTTCAATTCTATCTCTTGATGTCAACGTGTTACACTTTTCCCATCCTTTTCACAAGTTTCTGTTGTGGAATTGTTTATGGTAAATTCAAAATTAGTTAATCGGAAACTACATATTTTTCTTATTTTTGTGGGTCCCCAAAAGTGCCCTTGATTTGTTCATCTTTCTTTTTATTGTTTGTTCATACTACTGTATGACCAAGTGTCACACGTTAGTTGTGATGGTGGATTTTAGTCTCAGCTTTGAGGGTGAGAAGCTTCCAAAGAAGAGAAAGAGTTTTGAGAGAAATAGAATTTTATATGTAACTAATTCAATAAAAAAATATTTATATGACCAATGATAATAAACCATATGACAATTACATTATTAATTTATGTAATATTATAGATTTATACATATAATATAATTTATACTATAACTCTTATAATATATTGATATATTAATATATAAATATATACTAATACTATATATTATAGTTATACATTAAAGAATATAACATTTATGTAACATTGTGATATATTAATAATTAATTATATACAATTATTTATATAAATAATACATATATATAATGAAATATATATTTTTATCTTCATTTGGTCTAGTCTGGTCTGGGGTGAAAACCCCTTAGATCAGGACTGAACCAAATGAATTCAATCCTACAAATTTTGGATCAAGACCGACCAGACCCAATTCAGTCCGATCCAAAAATGGTCGGTTCGTTCGGTTCCTCCAATCTGGACTAGTAGAATTTCACCCTTACTGGCCCCATGATTTCATGGCCTTTTCCAGATCTTGAGCAAAGTTAGAGTGGCCTAGTGGCTGGATTTGTCTTCCACAACACATATCCCGCCAGGTATTTCATGTTTATCAACTAAAGAAAAGGTTGCGAATGGGGATCGAGGCAATGAAGAGGCTAACTCCCATGGGGAACCTCGGCGTATTATAGCCAAAACCAGAAAAGTTGTGGAAGGGAGAGGGTTAGGCCTTTGAACTATCAACCATTGACTGAATTGTTGATCAGGTGGCAAGGGAAAAAGAGGGAAGATGCAACTTGGGAACTACTGCAAGCTAAAGACAGCCTTCTCGCACCTTGTAACAGTTAAGGCTAAGATGCAACATAGGCAATTAGGGGACTGATGGCGTATGGAGGCTAGGGTTTGAAAGAAGATGAAAAGGAAAAAATTAGAAGAAAGAAGGAAGAAAGAAGGTTTGGGAGATAAGGAGAAGAAGACTTTTCTTGTGTGTGGGCTTATTATGGCATGAAATTAAGTCTTTAGGTCTATTTTAATTGTTAGCTGTAAGGGCTTCAATCATTTAAGTTGTAAAGGCTCCGACCCATTAGTTGTAGTGTTGTTATTTCTTTATCTTCACAATCAGTAACAGTAGCAGTACTTGCTATAGTTAGTTACAAACATATGAGGTATACATTCACGTGAATTAGAGATTTCCATCTGGTATGGGAAAAATGATCCCCCCCACTTTCCCTCGGGGGACCAGACCATTTTCACCCCTAGGGGCAAGCTTCAAATCCCACCGTCAAGCCACAGAGGTATGGTGATATAGCTACAATCTTAGGAAACTTAGTCATTCACTTCGAAGTTTGTGTCAGAGGAGTTAGGGTATTAGGCCCTTGGTCTTAAGTGTTGCCTCCACCTCTCCCACTAGTATAGTACCCGGCTTATAAGACAATAGCTTAGAAAGGGATAGCAATATAACCTCTCAAAAGGTGTCATATTGGTTGAGGCGTTTGGACTAGTGTTGTACCACCACTCCACAAGAGAGACCCATTTCACCCAGTCCTTGGGCATGTCCCCCACAAAACACTTTAAGTAAGTTTCTAGGAAATTGTTCACGGCCTCAGATTGGCTATTAGGTTTTGGGTGATAGCCCGTGCTGAAGGCCAACTGCACTCCCTGTAGTTTGAAAAACTCCCTCTAGAAAAGCCTAGTAAAGGTAATGTTCCCATTTGAGATTATGGATTTAGGCATCCCATAAAGTTTGAATACATGCTTGACAAATAGTCAGGCCACTATTTTTGGCTAAATAAGGATGCTTTAGAGGGAGAAAGTGGTATTCTTTGTTATTCCACTACCACCCAAATTGTATTAAACCCATCAGCTTGGGGAAGGGCTTCCATAAAGTCTATTGAGATATGGCCCCAGGGCGTTGTTGGAATGGGCAGTGGCTGCAACAGCCCATTAGGAAAGGTAGTCTTTGCTTTCTACCTTTGACACGCTTCACAACCCTTCACCAAGTCATTGACATCTTGTTTTAATCTAGGCCAATAGAATTCCCTCCTTACCCTTTGGATTGTTTTGTCAAACCCTAAGTGACCTCCCCATGAACCTCCATGCATAAGCTACACTAGCTTACTTCTGAACTCTGGATCCCGAACCACATAGAGCATGTTCTTGTAAAATAGCAGACCCTTTCCTTAGTGTATATCGAGAGCTTAACTTCTCTAGGTTGCATTTCTTGATTAATTCATGGATTTCTAGGTCAGCTTCATACTTCCTTTTTATCTATTCAATCCAATCCAGAGATGGCATTGGAATTAGTGCTAAGAAAATCTCTTCTTCCCCCTATTGAGATAGAGCGTCAATATATTTTCGGATCCCCTCTTATATTCCACAACAAGTCATAGCCTAGGAGCTTGCTAAGTCATCTTTACTGCATAGGAGTGCATATCTTTTGATCCAGAAGGTGTTTTAGGCTGTGGTGATCTGTCGCCACTACAAAGGACCTCCCATAAAATATGGCCTCCACTTTTGAATAGCTAGCATTAGAGCATAAAACTCCTTCTCGTAAGTAGATAGTAAAATGGCCATACCCTTCAAGGTCTAACTGAGGAATACAATGGGCCTACCCTATTGCATTAACACTTGTCCCACTCCCTTTCCACAAGCATTACACTCTATAATAAAGGGCTTAGAGAAATTTGGCAGAGCAAGCATTGGGAGCTGTAATAGGGCCTTTTTCAGACTTGTGAGAATTGTTTAGTTTCTACTGCTTCATTCCACTAAAAAGTGTTCTTCTTGAGGAATACAGTAAGGGATAAGGCTTTGACACCCCATAATTCCTAATATAACACATGTAGTACCTTGTGAGACTTAGGAAACCCCTCAAGGCCTTCACACTTTTGGGTTTGGGCCATTCCATCATGGTCCTCAATTTTTATAGGTCAACCCTTATCCTTAGGCCAAATATTAAGTGGCTTAAATAGCTTATTTCCCGATAACTAAACTTATATTTAGATCCTTTTGCAAATAGTTTCAAATGTTCCCCATGCTCTGCACTATTTTTGTTGTATATAAGTATGTTGTATAAAAAAATCAAGACAAATGATCTCCTCATGTATGGTTTAAAAATCTCATTCACTAAACTTTCAAATGTTGAAGGTGAATTGGTCAGCTCAAAAGCCATGATCAAAACATCGTAGTGGCTCTCATAAGTGCAAAAAGTAATCTTATGGTGGTAATCAGAACTTAGATCGAATTTAGAAAACAACCTAGATCCACTTAGCTCATTGAACAATTTCTCCACCATGGAATGGGGAACTTATCCTTCACTTCAATTTAAAGTCCTATAGTCCACACATATTCTCCAAGACCCATCGGCCTTCCTCACCAACAACACTAAGGAGGAATAAAGGCTTTCACTACACTAAATTATTCGTAAGTTCAATAATTCTTGCACTATTCTTTTTATCTCGTCCTTTTGAAGGACTGGATATCAATATGGTCTCACTGACATTGGTTTTGGCTTCTAATATTAAGGTAACGGCATGGTCTTGAGATCTGTTGGAGGGAAAAGCTCTTTTGAATCTTGGAATATGTCCCCAAACTACATCGGGATCTCTTAATTGGGTTATTCACCACAGTACCAACCCTCCAACATGCCCAGTTTCTACAGAGCTCAAGTTGTTCCCTTTGGAATTCTTTTTACTGAACTTCACACGTTCTTCCTAACGTTTACCCAAACTAAAGGTTGTTAACATTATAGAGGATTAAACATTCTTACTGCTAGTCAGATTTCATCCTTCAGACCACTCAGAAAACATCTTAGATTATGTAGATCTGAGAGTCTCCTCAGCCAATTAGAAATTGTTTCAAACTCTACCTTGTAATCCTCCACAAAACCTGTATGCCTCTTGTTAGGGCCTCTATTGGGTCATGTATGAATTAGACCCAAACCTAAGCAAAAATGCCTTTACAAAGGATACCTAATCCACTAAGATTTCAGACTCCTCCAAATCCTAAAACCAGATCACAACCCTCCCTTCCATGCAGAAGGAAGCCTATCTGAGTTTGTGTTGAGGCATAGTGTTGTGAAATAGAAAAATTAGTTGGCCTTGTAGAGTCATCGCAAAGGATTATCCCCACAAAATGAGGGAAAATCTATTATCACTAACCTGGGTAATGCCTCTCCATGAGCTTCCCCAAATCCTTCAGATATGTGATGGCTCCTAGAACATTCTACCTCATTATAAGATCCTTCGTTTTCCTTTTGTAATTCCAATGTTAGAGCTGCTAATTGTTGTACCACTTAATTAGATTGTCTCTTAATTGCTAATATTTCTGCTTCCAAGGTCTTTAACTGGGATTCTGTAGCTTTCTTGAACCTATTCAAATCATCCTGCAACTGGTTTAACTCGATGCATGTGCCATGGTGATGATGAAGATCAATTGCCAATCGCCTAGATCTTGATACTAATTTGTTATATGCTGGTTGTGATAGTGGGTTTTAGTCTTGGTTTCAAGAGTGAGAGGCCTCTAAAGAAGAGAAAAATTTATAGAGAATTAGGAATTTAAATATTGTATTTAGCATAAAGGGAAATCCCTAATTCTTGTGAACGAATACCTCATATGTTTGTAACTAACTATAGCAAGTAATGTAAGTGTTATTGACTATGAAAATAGAAATAACAACACTCAACTAATTACCCGGAGCCTTTACAACTTAAATTGGTTAAAGCCCTTACAACTAACAATTAAAATAGGCCCAAAGCCTTAAGCACATGCTCGGCCCATAACAGACCCACCCACTCAAGAAGCCTTCTTCTACTTATCTCCCGAAGCTTCCTTCTTCCTTCTCATTTTCCCTTTTCATCTTCTTTCAAACCCTAGCCTCCATACGTTGTTACCCCTGGTTGCCTCTGTCACATCTCAGACCTAACTATTACACTGGGTCTAGTAATAATTGTAGGGTATATGAGCTTAACCATGAGGGTGTTTTTTAATCTTGTAGCACAAATGGCTAAAAGGAGAACAAAAAAAATTGCGTAGGCTATTGGGTAGTAGAAGGGGATTTCCCCCCTCACACAAAGCCCATTCAACCTTTCCCAGAAAGTAGTGGCTTTCACCTACAACCTAGCCCAAAGTCTGACTTGGCACATAAAGCAACTCGCCTGCAAAGAAAGCAAGTAATGATGGTTGAAAGACCAAGAGCACCTAACACCATCTGACTACAACACGTTCATAAAGACTCATGCAAGGTGTTGCAAAAAGAAGGAAGAGCCATTGATCTACTGACAAAAAAGCATTAACGGATGACCAAAGAAGCTTACAGAGGAAAAAAAAGAAAAGGAAAGTCATGCCATATTAATGGTACACTATCTAGACTACATGCTGCATTAATGATGCTGGCACAAACGCCACTACGCAGTAAAGGACTCTGACAAAGGGATAGAGAAAAGGACGAGGGGCCTACAGGAGTAGGTAATCTCGAGGCTCTAGGCATAAATAGCATTTTCCTAGGTACGAGCAAACCTCCAAATATTTACTAACTTAAGAATTGGAGACTACATGGCCTTCAATGCCGCCTCTCCCACCTTCTTCTACATCGTTTGTTGCAGACTCAATCTAAAAGACTCGAGTGTTGGAACTTGGCCCATAGGGGTGCGAAACACAACGTTTAACAATGGTGCCGTCTGTGGAAATTTTTGTAAATTTTAGTGTACATGTGCACCTCTAACAACCCATTTAAGACAACTCAAGAACCAAGATAGATGACATTAGCAAATATGGAAACTGAAGTAGACAAGTTTACAAAATAAAGGATAGGATATTGCCAAGAAGGGGCACCGTAGAATGACGGGGATGGTCAAGCCTTATCACCACGTCCCGAACGATCCCCCATAAAAGGAAAACTCAAGACGAACAAACCCTCAAAAAAGTCGAGCCGAATGAGCCACTAGAGTTTTGTCCTTTGAGCCCACATCATTCCAAAGCCACCTCCAGGATCAGTGGAGAAATGACGCCCAAGATGCGAAATGCCATGCAGCAGCTCCTTGCTAAATATCAAGACTTATTCGCCTAGAGCCACGAAGACATGTTCAGCATAGACCCGAAAGTCATGCAACACCACTTTAATATGGACTAGAAGGCTAAGGGGGTTAGGCAAAAGCGCCGAAGCTTTTGTACAAAAAGAATATTTCCATCATTAAAGACATTGATCATCTACTAGTCACAGGTTTCAATCATGAAGTCCAATACCCAATCTGGTTGTCTAACAGGGTGTTGGTAAAGAAGCCAAATGGCAAATGCAGAATGTGTTTTGACTTCACTAACCTCAACAACGCCTACGCAAAAGACAACTTCCCACTCTCACCCATTCACTTGTTCATTGATTCTATAGTAGTCTATCGTATGCTCAAATTCATAAATGCCTACTCTAAATACAATCAGATTCGTATGAGTCTAGAAGACGAGGAGAAAAATGCCTCCATCACCAATCAGGAGTTGTATCGTTATACAGTCAAGCTGAAAAACACAAGGGCCATGTACCAGTAGTTGATAAATTGCAAGTGTAAAGATCAACCAGGGAGGAATATGGAGGTGTATATGGACAACCTTCTAGTCAATAGCAAAACTCCATACTTTAGGGGAAGGTCCCACATACTCAAGGCCCTCAGATTGCACTGAGGGTTTAGCAGGAGATGGGTCTTCATACTCTCTAGGCCCTCATTAAAACCAGACTATCATGTGTCATCGCGCATAGCATATACATTTGAAAGCTCATCCCTGAAGCCCCGAATGGTTGCCCTTCTATCCTCAATTGCCTGCTTATGCTCGTTCTGCTGCCTCTTGTTCACCCAGGCAACCTGGTCCTACTTCCTGCGCAACTCTGTGTACTCTATGTGCAACCACTCGAGCTCAAACTAACAACCATCAAAGGACTCCTATAAGGAGTTCCTCGCCTTAATTGAACCAAGGCTTGACATGGAGAAGTCTCACAGACTCCCAGTGTAATGCCTCAGTCCCAGTGGTCTGGAGTGTTAACTCATATCACTTAATATCATTTTCAATACCACAATATAAATAACCCAAACACTCCATAAAACACTAGCTTACCTGTTCAATACCCATATCCATGTCCCTCCACAAAAATACTTAACAAAAACCTTAAAAAAACAAAATAACATTTCCACAAAGACTTGAATTATCCATAATTCATCGTACCAAAATAACCGTCAAAGATAAATCTACAAATTATGATCCTCCAAAAATACTTGAACCCTCAACACTTATTCATCTATGATCATCAAACATTTCCAATACTTCCTACTCTTGTTCTTCAACTGAACTATAAAAAATATCTAAAAAATATTATAGAAATAAGAAGTAAGTTATCAACAACTCAGTAAGCAGAGAACATATACTAATATGTAAACATGAACATTTATAGAATTCAGGATGCAGAACAAAAATATTCACTTTCAGAATGCAAAATCAGAACATGTCACCAAAAATATCACAGCGAAAGTTCAAAAATATTCTTATTCAAAATCTCTTTGGCATATTATAACAGATTATGTTATTAGAACAAAATATCATATTAAACTCTCATGGTAGGGTTATGCAAATCCCGATGGTCAACCGAAAAGAAACAGATCTGAATTTTCTTTTATTATTCTCGGAGCCCCGAGTGTGCAGTCGAAAGACTGCATAAAAAATCACTTTGCATCCAAAGTGGGTGCACCAAAAACAAAAAATTCGGTACCAATGTAAACAGAAGCCACAATTTTGCACCCATGATAAGGCCAAAATAGAACAGAAACAGAAACAGAATGTGATTTCAGAATTTTTTAGAAAACACATCATATCTTATTAGAATACAAAACATATTCAAAACAGAATAAAATAGGATCACAATAATATACTTCATGCAGAAAATTTCATATTCCCTCACTTTTGTACAATTTAGAAATAAAAATGCCAAAATAACTTATGTCTACACCAATCATACTAAAAAATACTTTATTCTTATACAGAATCTTATGCATATACGGAACAAATAATTGAGGTGGTTTCAAGATTTCATTTTGTAACTAAAATATGCATATTTTTCCAAACTTGACCTTATGTTATTTCTTTAATACAAAGTCTATTATAAGAATCCCGCTTACTTGAATTTTTTAACTTTCCACAAATTTCCACAATAATGTCCAACAAAAAATCAATCATCACCTATAAAATAATTACATAATTTTCATAAGTATTTGATTGAGCACATATCTTGATATTTAAATATGAAATACTAAAATAACCTAATTTACTTTCTCGAAACCTAAAATTCTCAATTTCCTAAAATACTATCATTTTCCAAAAACATCGATTTTCACTAGTATCTTTGATTATTCAAACTCTAATTTATCTCGATAACTTAAAATTGGCTAACCATTATCCTGATTTTAAGAAAATAATAATAATGGAAAAAAAAACTAGCCTGATGATAAAGGGCTAGGTAAAAAATAACCCACTGCAATATACAAGTCTAAACATTAAAAGTTAAGCCTAATCCGTATTTTGTCAAGGCCTTTATATTAAAGGCAATTAGGTCAAAATATAAAAGAGTTTGAGTTCAAAATCGTAATAGCTTATATCTCATCCTTTTAACTTCAACTAAAGAGCAAAACCATAATTCTTACTTGCAAATCAGGTGATCAACAGAGGCTGAAGCTTACCAAAGAGAAGAGATGGCAGCAAAGCTGGAGAGGAAAGTGGTTGTCCCAATGTCTGGTCACTGAGAGAGAAAGGAAGTTATAACAGAGAGAAATAGATGAGAACACATGGAGAGAGAGTAAGCCATGAGAGGGAGAAAAGGGAGGGTGTCAGTGGCTTACCACGACCTATTGAAGGACTGACCAAGGGAAAGCAGATGGCAATTTTTGTGGCCACTTAGGTGGTTTTCAGCGTGGTAGCCTCATGGTTAAGGTAGTTGCGAAGGTGGGCAACAAGAAAGGTGGGTTCTCTATTTCGAGAAATAAAAACACGGTGGGGCTTGGCTGCGATGATGGTTTCCCCACCAAGAGGAAGACTGTTGTAGAGCTGCACCGAGGCTAAGCATTGTGAGGAGGGTAGTTTCTACAATAGTGTGGTTGCCGATCTCATGTGGGCTTGATAATGGGGTTGTCACACGATGGTTGACGTTGATGGTGATAGGGTGGTTGCCATGATTATGTAGACACAGCAAGTTTGGAGAGGAATGTGACCACTAGGGTTCCTTCATGAAAGGGGGTACACACATTTATATATAGGGAATTGAAAACCAAAAGGAAACCTTCGGATGAGGGAAAGAGGAGACCTACATGGGAAGGAAGTTGTCGCGATAAGGCTTTGTATGCAAAGGAAACCGACGTGGGGACTTGAACGTAATGGGGCTGATTCCACGATTTTGGATTTTAAAGGGATTGGGTTGGGCCCATTCTAAGTATTTGGGCCAATTCTTTCAATAGTGAAAAAGAACTCAAAGAAGATGGACTATTCCCCAAATTTTTGGGTTTCAACTCATCTCCTAAAAATAATCCAACTCGTCTTAAAAAATCCTCTCAGCCCATAAAAAAAATTCTACCAAATAATCAAACTTATTTAAAACAAAATTTAATTCACCTAAAAAATATATATAAGCTCGTAGTCTTTTCTAGAGGACAAAAAATCTTGAAGTTCTAAATGGGCTTTTATATATAAATCACCCAAAAAAAATTGAAAAACGGCCATGGTGCTGGGTCCAAGTGTTACACCCAAGCCCTCTTCAAGTTGGTATTGAGCTGGTTCCTACGCTTACATAGCCTTCGGACCCTCTGCCAAAATCGTAGCCTGCTACATTGCTCCCTAACAAGATCCTCCTCAGCCCCCACCTCCTCTAGTGCTCCTCCTTTGCATAACAAAGAACTCGTCGGGTGCACAAGTGGAGAGCCTTATTCTCAATCTTAACCTACTCCTGGCTATCCATGATTAATGTGGCCAAGTTCTCCTAAGTCCTATCACGAAATCACACATTAGCACTCAAGAAAAGTTACTTTGAAATAAACAAGTAAGGATTACATGAAGGAGCCATTATCCTAGTCAGCAATCTCTTGAGCCCGCTGTCAACTTGGCAAATGCGATCATCACGGCCCTTGAGGGCTACAAACTAATTGTCGGCTAGGATAACATAGGAGAGAGTGTGACATCCACTAGTGGGGTAACGGGTGTGGGCTCCACAACCACTCAACAAGTAAGTAGTACGTTCAAGGTAAAGTTTTTGGGAACCATTATGCTCGTCGGTCAGGATAGCTCTAGCCAGATCACCAACACCTCCATCGAGGGGCACTTGGGAAAATTTGAAATTCATTAGAATTGGATTGGGGAGGGGACAAATGTCACGGCTTATTTCCCATTCCCTCCACTAGCAGGCTAGGAGGATGCTTGCAGTTCTCGGGGACAACATCCCTTACTACAAAGCTGAAGTTAGAACACAAATTGGCCAGGGGACCAAGTATTTGTAAAGACTGTATTCACTCAACGGAGTTTCCGTGTAGACATCGTCCGAGTGTCTCTTCACTCAGTCACAGACAACCTCCATTCTAGTCGTTTCTTTAAGAATGGGAGTAGGGCAAGCAACCCCATCATCACCTACCAACTCCCAAATGGCATGAACTGGGAATGCGCAATGAATGGCTTAGCCTCAAGGAAATTTTCATCCCGTGCCCGATAGAAAGAAGAATTGGGGATCCCACTTCACCTTATTATACCGATTCTCCAACTAACCAACTAAGCCAGTGCATAAATCACTTTGAAATTGCAAGTATTGTTATTTCAATACAAGACATTATGATTAAGGAGGAGTTTATTCGACGTAAGATTGGGGAAGTCAGCCTCACCACCTTCATCACTTGGCACTAGATGACACAGTATGACACAAAGATCCTCTAGGCATTCAGTTGAAGCTATGTTGGGGCCAACTGAAAAGGGTCCAACAACTCCTGCACTGGGTAGCAGAAGAGAAGTCAAATACCCTTAGAGAACATGGCAAGATACACCACGAGTCCACGACCTTGGAGGCAAAGCCCTCTAAGTCAACAGCCTCCTTGTTAAGATAAGGCACCACCAGCCCCACAAGTGAGTAATTTGGGAATTCTCCTTCAAAGACTCCTACTAAGTTACCATCAATCTCCAAATCAAACCTGCAATAGGCTCTGGGTCAGCGCCACCCTGAGCATGAGTATTAGGAGTAGCTTCAATGACTCAGCACACTTGGAAGAGCATGTAGAAACCTTGGGAGCCATTTGCAACAGCAAGGGAAGAAAAGTAAAATGGAAAAACGATGTGAATGAAAGAGCTAAGGAGGGAAGAAGAAGAAACACAGAATTTGCAAAGGAGATAGAGTGAGCGAAGTGAAGTATTGCCAAGAAAATGGGGACTTTATATAGACTAATGCAACGGTTAAGGTCCCAAGGAGATTAGAGCTCATGCGCCATATTGAAATCCCACAATTCACATGATTCGAGCAGCACACATCCAATGATGTGGCTTGGGAGAGAGTAATCGTTCAACGGGATTAATGCCTAGTGGACTAAAAGATGCCCTTCAATGCGAAGCAAAATCATCAAATATTGCCATGATTATGGAAGTCGAACCGTCACCCAGAAAATGCATGAAAGATGAGGAGGCCATGCTAACACAACCTGTTGAACCCAAGGTTTCAAGTCTCGTATTTACGTATAAATTTTGATGATAACAAATAATATTGAAAACTCAAGCTCAAGTTGTCTATGCATGAAGGGAGCTAAACACATCAAGAAATCAAGCATGAGCAAGAAAGATATCAAGTCTACAAATGAAGCTCATAGATTATTTTTGTACATCTCTTGATAAAATTAGAAATTGGATTAAGGCTCCAAATTACTCTTTTTTTTCATAAAACATCAAATTACTTTTTCCACATATACAAGACATTTTTAAATGTCTTAGTTTTGAAAATTATGTTTTTCACATGTGCATAACACCATCAAACAAAATAATTTCGAAAATTATATTTTTTTATAAAAACTTGATTTTATAAGATGATTGATTATCATATTTGACATGTGCATATTTTGTTTGAAAGTCTTGAAGGGAGGTAGTGTGTTTTTTTGACAAATGCAAAAGGTAGATGATTTTGTTTGAGAATCTTAAAGGGTGGTTGTGTGTTTTTTTGACAAATATAAAAGATAGATGATTTGTTTGAAAATCTTAAAGGGTGGTTGTGTGTTTTTTTGACATATGCAAAAAGAAGATGATTTGGTTTGAAAAATAAATCATGCTCATTTTGTCTTGTATGAAAAGCAAAAGATTAGGTTTGATTTCTTTGAAAAATGAATGGAATTGTCTTTGACAAATGCAAAAAGGAAATGTTTTTATTTGAATTTTTTGAAAAGTGAATAGTGCTCTTATTTGACATGAGAATCTTTTCAAATTTGAATTTGAAGACTCATTTGCCTATAAATAGCTCACTTGAGTTTTGCAAAACTTACAACAAGAGCTTACACATCTATTGCTAAATTTTGCATCATTCTTTCAAAGCTCTCATTCTCTCTTTTCTAAAGTTTTGAGCCTTAATTCTTGTTCTTGTTGAGAGAGATATAGTTTGTGCTGTATTGTTCTTATTTCACTCATTGAGGAGTGTTTTCTGATAGCCTACCCACTATCAATTCTTGTATCAGTAAGAGGGTGTGTATAACCCTTGTGTGTGTAGAAGGTGTTCTACACGGGGAATAGTTAAATCACCAAGTGTGAGGTGATTGGAAGTAAGAGGGTGCGTATAACCCTTGTGTGTGTAGAAGGTGTTCTACACAGGGAATAGTTGAATCACCAAGTGTGAGGTGATTGGAAGTGTAGAGGGTGTTCTACACGGATTCTTTGGAGCGGTGCTGCTCAAAGGTGTAATAGGTTTCTATCTCCACCTAAAGGAGATTGAATAGTGGATTTGGGAATCCTCAAGGGGTAGCTTGAGGCGAGGACGTAGGCAGTGGGGCTGAACCTCGTAAAAATACTGAGTTTGCTTTCTCTTACCCTACTCTTTATATTTCCTACTGCTTTATATTTTGGTTATATTTTATATTGTATATTTAGTTTATAAGTATTAATTTTTTAATATAACCCAATTCACCCCCCCTCTTGTGTTAGTCATCTGGGCAACACAACCAAAGGATGGTAACACGACATGTGGAAGACGGCAAGGTCATAGTCATTCGCCCGGGATCAAGGAAAGCCTTGCGAGCCAAGGACGTAAAGGTCAACTAGTCATGGTGGAAAGTAAGGTATTCCCATAGGACTAGACTAATAGAAATTGGCAGGGTAAAGAGATTTTCTCCCTCACTCAAGGCCCATCAAACTCTACTAGAAAGTAGTCAGCTTCACCTACAACTCGGGCCAAGTTCTGACTTGGCCCATAACGTGACTAGCCTATAGAGGAAGCAAGCAATGATGGTTGACAGACAGGAGCGCCTGACACTACCTGACTACAACACGTCCATGGGGACTCGCATAAGGTGTCACGAGAATGAGAAAGGACCATCGATCTAATGACAAAAAATCATCAACGAATGATCAAAGAAGCTTGCAGAGAAAAACAAAATGGGAAAGCCACGCTATATTAAAAGCACACTACCCAAACTACAATCTGTATTAATAACACTGGTGCAGAGGCTACTCCGCATTAAAAGACTCTGACAAAAGAATAGTGGAAAGGATGAGGATCCCACAGGGGCAGACACGATCTGTCCCCCCAAACTCTAGGTATAAATAACGTATCCCAGGTACGAGGAACCTCTCTAATTCTAATAATAGGCAAACCTCCAAAATATTTATTAACTTAAGCATTGGAGACTCCTCGACCTATAAGACTACCCTCTCCTCCTTCTTCTACATCGTTTGTTGTAAGCTTAATCCAAAAGATTCGAGTTGCTAGAACTTGTTTCATAGACATGCAAAACACAACATTAATAAGGTAGTACCGAGCTAGTAAAGGAAATATTAGGGTATCATTATCTTTAATGTATATCACTTATATGCATGATAAAACAAAAATTACCGTTATAAATACAATTTAACTCAGATCATAATTAGGGAAAGTACTCATGGTAACAACATATATCATGAGTTATAAATTATGATTTTCTCTATTTTGAGGATTAAAGGACTGGTTCATTTTCCTAAGGAGTGTATTGGATTGTTGCCGTCGTTTCTTTCTTATTTATCACTAGCTCCTTAGATCTTTTTAATGGGGTTATTTTTCTTTGGAACAATTTTTATTTTCCTACAGTGCTTCCATGAATCTTGGTGACTATTTTAGTATTTTACTATATATAGAGGCTAAAATATGAAAATATGTTATCTTCAATAATTTTCCTGAGGATTTTAGAATTTGTTTTTATTAATAATTCATGTAATAGATGAATTTCTAATTGACTCCTTGATGTTGTACATGACTAAAAGAAAATTGTTGTAAAATTTAATAAAAAAATCACTTAGGTGATTTGCAAGACATAGAGAAACATCAATTTTCATTTTGATAGTTGGTCAATTGAGTATATCGGGATTGAAAAACAACAGAAATAATGAGAGTTTTTTTTTTCTTTTGTTTATAATTTGTTACAATAAGTGGATACGGATATAATTTTAATTTATTAGCTTATTATCTTAAGTCTTAATATAATTTCAAATTTATGCTTGACCCCTCCTGATAAGAAATCTAGCCAGCTCTTAAAATGTATTCCTGAATTATCCTCATGAAATTGCTTTGACGACTTAAAATTTGTTTGTGAGTTGTAAAATGAAGCTGGGCATATCAAATAGTTTCCAAGCAATAGGACTAAAGAGAAAACCAAAAAACCTGCATTTCATTGAAATATACACATTCAAACGGCTAGGGGAGCTGGAAAGATATAGAGAACTGAGGGGAAAACGCAACACTAAACAAGATTAATAGAGAAATTCATTGTCAGCCTTAAATTCAGTAAGAGTTTCTAGCTTGCTGAAACTCATAAAATTACCACCTTTCAACAATAATAAAAATTACAGATATTACACCAAATCTGAACCAAAACAGCCTCAAGCAAAGACAGGATCGATCACTACAAAGTCACATCTTAGTCCTCATCAACATATACAGTTTCTTGTGAAAACAGGCCGCCAAACACCTTCCTGACTTCTTTCTTCTCCTCAGGCTGTTTGGCTTTTGGCTTAGGTTTCTCCTTTGGTTTCAAATCAGGAAGCTTGAATCTAGGCTGTTTAACAACAGCTTTCATTGCTGGCAAAGACCGAGCCTTGGCCTGTCCCCTAACAGTTGCAATTTGCACTTTTGGTTTCTCTTGATCAGGATTTTGAGCTGTGTTTGTGAGCTGAGAACTAAACTTTTCCCAAGAAAGACCTGCCCCGAAGTCTTTAGCTTTGCTCAGAAGGGTTTCTACTGAAGCTCCAGCAGCTTCTGCCTTGCCTAGAGCTTCTTGGGCAAGAGTTGAAGCCCGAGCTTCTTGCTCAGATAGTTTTTTCACCTCTTCTTCCAGTTTCTTTGTTGCTTCAACTGCTTTTCGAGCTTTCTCAGCTGCTACCAATGCCTCTTCCTCTGCTTTCGCCTTTGCAAGCGATTCGGCATATGCTTTTCTTCTCCCATCCTCAGGAATGGCACTAAATGCAATTCATTCAGCCCCCCAAAACAAAACTCGTATATTTTTTTTTATTACTATTTTTTTAGACGTATTTGGAACTATTTTCCAGCCAAAAGTTGTTTTAAGATTTTTTTTTTTTTTTTTTTTATATTCTCTATGCACTCTGATAACGTGAATTTACCTGAAAAGCTCGTCTACACGCTTTGAGGGGGCTGATGGATCTGCAAAAACTTCCACAACCTATATATATATATATATATATATATATATATATATATCCAAATCATCATATGCAAAACAAAACAAAACAAAAAACACCAGCTTGATCGAAAATGTACCTTATTTTCAGCTACTGCTGTGTTTGAGAGAACGCCAGCTACAACAGATGCTATCTTCGACTTGGCTACCTAATTATATATAATTTTCGGATATGGACAAGAAAAGGAAGATATATTAATTTATAGAACCATATCAATAATTTTACTGCTCACGAAAGGCTGGGATGAAATTTACGATAAAATACAGATATTATCGCATACATTACATTACTTTGTAGTCGTTTGCACCAGCGCTTCGCTCGGCCGCCACCACAACGTTGTAGGAACTCTCGGGCAAAAAGTCTTCGGTCAGACTCGTCTTTATGAACGTATAGCTGACGTCCGTCTCGATGACTTTTTGCAAAAACTCAGGCACGCTCAACAGCTGTGATCGCGAGAAGAGGTTGTTAAAGAAGGTGGAGATGCCATCCAGTACGTTGTACGTTGATGCAAACCCGGGGTTTTCGTCATAGATAATAGCCACGTGGCTAACTCCAGCCAGCTGGGCGGCCTGGATTACTTGTAAGGCGTCCAACGGGGAGACTTCGGATGTGGGACCATTCTCGGCGGAGCCTATCGTGACGACGACCTTGCTAGCGTTTCCAATGGCCTTGGCTATCGATTGAGCATCTTGGAAGGCGGATTGGACGGCATTAAGGCGTTTCAAGTCTTCGTTTGATATGATCTAAGCCGTTTATACAGTTTTTTACAGGAAAAATCAGTGTGCAGGCCGAGTGCATATATTATATGGTAGCAACATAATTATAACTTTGTAATGGATTAATATAATTTGCAAAACAAGTGAATTCAAACTTCCCTAATCCTCTTTTCAACTTTTTTTTTTTTTTTTTATATTTATTTAGGTAATCGAATCTTATATAGTCGAATTATTCAGGTTTGAATGTATGCTTTCAAGTTTTATATATAAGTTATTCTGTTAGCAAGTCGACATGAAAAGACACCATTAATATATGCTTATAATATTGTTGATATGATAATAATACCATTTGATTTATAAGATTAAAATATGTTTCTTTATAAATTAAATCCTACCACATTAGTAGATGAAATGTGTCCCCTACGAATAAAAATTAGCTTAGATTTATACTAGATTAAAAAATATAAATAAAATTTACAGTAATAGAATTAAGTAAGTATCACATAAATCTTTTAAAAAAATAAATAAATAAAATTCCTACTTCCTCCACTTACTCTAGCGAAGTTATGCTGCTGAAACACTGCTATGTTTAACTTTACCCCCAATATAGCGGAAGTTAAGCAAAAGAAAGAAATTAAATACCTTGTATTTGGCAGCAAGACTAGCTAAGTCTTGGGCAGAAGCGAGGTCCGGCACACCAGCCCTGACATTAAAACCTTCGCGCAGCAAAGTCTGGGCAATGCGAATGCCAGCCTGCCCAGTAGCGCCAGCGACAAAGACCGTGCGGGGATCCTTACGTCTTTGGTAACCAAATGACAAGGCCGAAGAAGGGTTACTTACAGCTGGGACCAAAGCCTTGACATCCGGCACCTTACCCAAGTTGAAAGAAAACGGATTGCTATTACCCGAAGCATCGGGTTGAGTCTCTGCGGAGTCGTTACTACTCTTCCCAAAACGAAGTGAAGGGAAATTAGGACCAGACTGCTTGGAAAAAACTGTGAGCCTGGAGCGCGGCGTCGGAGTTAGAAGAAAGGAATTGGCCGTGAGGGTTGGAGCCATCGATCGATAAAGAGAAAGAGAAAGAGAAGCCACCACCCTCTCCTCCAAATCAAGGGTGCCAAGTTGTATGTATGTATGTATTTTGTCGAAAGCAAGCACAAGAGTCATTCATGCCTATGGCTATGCCAATTGCCAAGCAAATTTGTTTGGTTGTGATAAAATCTGGATTGGGGAGGGAAAGGAGGGAGGCATAGCAAATGGGATTAAGCCACGTAGTGAGGGTTTATCTACTCAGCCAAAACTGACACCAATCGTTCTGGATGGCACAGAGACAAACAGCAGAAAACGATAGGGCCACAAGGATTAGTACAACTGTACAGGGAGGAGCAGGGGACTAGTACACCAACACAAGATTATTAGTATAGAAGCAAGCAAACGTACTAAAGAGTTTGGAACGGACGTGCTTTGTAGGAGTTTATCCGCCACGTTACCACAGAATTCAATACGCATGGCCCACGGAAGCCGGTGCGAGATTCACGAATGAATGTGGTTAAGAAGGGACGAATCAACGGCTCACAATATATGATAAGACCATTTTTCTTTTGTTATCAGATTCCGAACAATTAAGTGTGTGTCGTATATTTATAGAAACTGATAGTTAATAAAAGACATGTATATTTAAGTATGTATCATATATCATATATGTATTTGTGTGTGTGTGTGTATATATATATATAAGAATTTTTTATAGGTGTATTTGTATATATATATATATATATAAGAATTGAAGACTTCTAACATGTATATGCGTTGAAATTATTATTAAAAAAAAAAAGAGCAAACATATTATTGCCAAACGATAATAGTAAAAATTTCACAAACTTGAGTTGAAATAAAAAGAAATAAATAAAAATTACAGATCCAAAAAATTATTAAAAATAATGAGATTTAAGAAAACGATGGGATATATTTAAAGTTACAAAAAAAAAAAAAGATTATATAAATATGCTTTAGATTATTAATTTGTATAAATGACATCTAAATTTAAAATATATAAAAATAGAGTAAAGTTATTCACTTACCTCCTTTCACATATACCACACGAAACTATGATGTGGCGTTTATTTTTATTTGTTTAACAACAAATTGCGTTTAGTCCAGACTCCATGCTCAAATCAGACCTTCCTCCTTATTTTTTACCGAACAAAATAGGGTGGACTTTGAATTTGCTTTCCCTCCCCCACGCGTTCTTCCAGCTCTACTAGTCTTCACCTCCACCATCTGGGATCTCGGACGAGTATGCAGATGCTCCAACCGACTGACGGAATATAGCCACAACCGACTCTCACAGATTTTCTATTTCTTTTTTTTTTTTTAATTTCTGAAAAATCTTATTTATTTTTGTTTTTCCTATGCCCTGTAATTTTTTTTCAAGCATCCATGGTTGAAGACAAATAATTGTTATAGGCCTCCAGATCAGATCAGTGTTTGTTGGTGGATAAAATAGCTGGAAGTTTTGAGTTGTTTTTTTTCTTTTCTATTTTTTGTCCACTTATTGAGTGTTGGCGTCCTCCAAAATCAGAATTCTCAGCTCATTGTAGCAAAAGAATTGGAATGATTTAGCTTTCCATTCATCCTTTAACTTTTTAAACCGAATAGAATTTTAAATTACATGTTCTTCTCTAAATCTTGGACCGAGTTATTACTGGCTACAATTTTAAAATAGTGAAGATAGATGGTACTGTAGCTAAAGACCTATGCACGCTTGAACCATCCAAGCTCTCATGGATAGCTATAGCCTGAAAAATGAAAACCAGATGAGGATTAAAATCCCATAGCAATTCTCAAATCAATGGGTAGGGATTTCTAAGTGACTGGGGAATGATTTCTTAGATTGCGACATCGCGAGGGAGAGTGATGATTTCTGATGGGAGAAGATGAAACCGTCGCGACTGGAGACTAACGCGGGGAGGTAGTTCTCACATGTGGAAGATGAAATCGTTGCGTGGGACACAGGTTTTTCCTTAGAAATTCGAGGGGAGGGGAGCCACTGAATCGAATGTAAGTAAATTGGGTTTGCCACCTCAGCCTTCATATTTCGTGTGATAGAAAATTGGATGAAGAGTAGATTTTCTCATAAAAATATCATCTAAACTCAAGATATTCAAAACAATCCAGAGGCAGAATGTAATCCAAAATTGATCCAAACGGGCAAGAATTTGAAACAATAAAGAATGAGAATGAGAATGTATAATGTACCAGATACACGCTGAAAGGAAAATTTCAGCCGTTGCAAACATCCTGTAATTACTTTTAAGAAAATAAATAAATACGAAACTTAAATAAAATAAAATAAAATAAACTATTAATAGATCCCATTCTCTTTCAAAACAACGCCTGTAGTTAAACATTATTATCTATTAATAGATCACAGAAAGCGAATGACCAAAATCGCAGACACGAGAACCTATAACTTAACGTTCACTGCCTAATCTCCCACGAGGAAATATAAAATTTTCGGGTCTCATTTTTGAGCTGAAACGGCATATAACGTAAAAGGGCTAAAAGAAATCAGCAAGTCGGATTCTAGTCTCTTATATACTTGCCCCTCAATACTGTATTAGTCCAGAAAAACAAATTCTAGCTTCTCAGATCCCCCAAAGACAGCTCGAATAACATTCGTATATAGAAGGATTTTAGTCTACCAACATGAAATCCTAGAAGGCCTAGACCTTGCTTGGATAATCATATGAGATGAAAAATATATAAATAATAATGAGATAATTTATAAATAGTAAAATAATTTGAGTTAAAATTTCTATTAAATTCTACGAATGAGAAAAAAAGTTAGAATAAAAATATTATGAAGTTCAAACATTGTTAAAATGTAACCAATAAAAAAAGTTTAATATAATTTTTTTTTAGAATTTGAAAAGGTTAATTATTTTTTTATTTTATACGAAAATATAAGAAAGTTGTGCTGATTAGTGATGATTATATGAAATAGTATGAAAGAGAACTTAAAAAGTGTGTGAATGGTGTTTAGATGTTGAAATGAAAATGGATATCACAGCATGTCCAGTGTCCACGCCATAATTAAAATTTTTACTAAGAGGTATTTCTTGACTGAATTAAAATGAATCATCTGCACAATGTCAAACCAAGGAAGCAAAAGCAACTACTCATACAGATATTATTACCTATTCATTCTCACACAATCAATCCTCATATATGCATATATTGATGCCATCTCTGCAGACTATATAGCAAATATCAACATCAGGACAGGATGAGTCCAAGAGCAATAGCACCATGAAGTATTTCACAAAACAAAGTCCGACCAACTCTCAAGCTGCCAACCATACAGATGTTAAGATAAAAGTACTGTGAGAAGGGATCTAATATACGCATGCAAAGAGGATTACCCAACAAGATAAGAGTTGTTGTTCTTAAAGAGCCCATAAAAGAATGAAAACACTTCACCTGAATTGATGTTCAGAATGTGGATCTGCATATTTGTCTGCTCAACCAAATCATCTAGTTGACATTATTTTCATCTACCAATTGACCAGAAACCCAATTTAGTATCAACTTCAAATTATCGAAAACTACAGGACCTTCAGGCTAACTTTGGTCTTACACTCCTACAAAAAAATTAAATAATAAAATAATAAACAAATAAAGAAAAAGAATGATTCCCTCCAACATAGCTAGATTCCCCTGCAACATTACTTTTAACCACAATTGACACCACTGAATCTTGTGGAATGAAAAATTTTGAAATCTAAAACAACATACACATAAAACTATCATCCATCACAGCAGAAAGATACCTTGTATCCAATGAGGCAATGACTAATATATCCTACAAAACATTTCAAGTCCCCAACCAAGGGAAGACAATTATTACCAGAAAATCAAGCACCAAGTTCTGCATAAAGTTGCACTCAAGAGAATAGCTCAGGAAATCCTCATTTATCCATTTCCGCTGCCAGCAGTAAACATAAAATACATCAAACAGTAACCAATACCATTTCAAGCATAAATTTCCTAGCAAGCTTTAAAACATAACGTTCAACAGAAACTAAAGACAAAAAATGACATAAGAAAAAGAACAGCATAAGGTTCCAATGGCAGCAAAAATTTTAGTGACTGATGCCCTTCTTCGCTTTAAGTGATTCGAGAGCCTTCTTCCGTAACTCAATCTCAAGCTTCTTCTGCTCAGACTGCATCTCTTCATCATCGCTTGGATGAGACTCCCTCCTTGCAGTATGTTCAACCTCAGAACCATAAACATCATCCTGATTCTTCAATTTCAGCTTCCCTGCACGCCGCTCTTCCCTTCTCCGACGCCGTTCCTCACGCCGTCTACGTTTTTCCTCCTTCCGCAGTTTCTTTTCTTCCTTCCTCCTCCTCCTCTTTGCCTCCTTCCTACCCTCCAATTCCGAATGGTAACTGTCATCATCATCTGAATCAACCTCCTTCCTCTCAGATCTTTTATGCTTTCTCCTTTTCTTATCACTTTTGTGCTTATCACTTTTATCAGAACTGGAATCATATGGAGCAGTCTGATTATTATGGTCAACATCTTGAACCTCATCTGCATCACGTTGATTGCTATTAACATTGTTTGGACGAGACCAATTCTTCTTGTCAGTACTTTCTCCAGGGTATGATGGATGTTTCCCATCACCTAGCGAAGTCTCTTTATACAATGTTGGAGATTCAGGCAGAACGGCTCTCCCAGAAGATTTATCACTGTCAGAAAAGTTTCATAATTTCAGATGCAGTTAATGCATAAGAATAGGTCAGGTTGGCACAATCATATATGTTATAGAGACAAGAATACCTTCTTATCTCCTCTCCTTTCCTTCGCATTACTGTGGAATCAGGAGCAGCCTGAGATTCAGTAACCTGACGATCTGCTAATCCTTTAGGAGCAAGTCCGTCCTTGTAACGTACCTTGATAGGTGAATCTTTCTGTTTGTCGACAGCAGAGGAATGCATAGACCTTTTCCGTGACGACTTTGATGTATAATCCACATCCTCCCTACAAAACCAGCATCAATCAAGATACTTAGCAAACTCAAAGCATTCTCTTGTGGTGAGACAATGCTAATGGACAATCAGAAAAAGGTAGTTCCAATTTAACCTCGCAAAGTTAGGTTCTTCCCTTTCTTCACTTGTTTCTAGACTGTCATAATGAGGATTTTGTGGAGAACTGAAGCTGCCATCACGGCTCACTTGCTTCCCTGCTTGCCTAACAGGACTCTGGCGCGGACTAAATGACCTATGCATGCAACCAAAGTGGCCTAAGTATACACATCAAACAGAATAGTCAAAATGATAATGCAATAGCTGAAGTTATGGAAAATACTTCCTATCTTCACCATGAATCCTGTTTCTGGTCAGTGGTGGGGATTCTGAAACAGATAAAGACCTCTCTGGTGAAGACTTTGAAAGTGACACTTTATTGCGGATATTGCCTTGAACTCTTGGATCCCTCTGCGGAGACCTCAAAGAACTTGAAGATCGCCGTGCCAGGGGTGTCAGTTTTTCATGTGTCCTGTAACACAGATTTACACAAAATAATTGAAGCTTTCATACATTGACCACGAGATATCAATAAGAAATCAATTAAGGCAAACACAAAAGCCAGAACACATTTCAAATGCAATGGGAGCTGCTGTAAGGGGTTTGAGCTTAAAAATATCTTCTACTTCCACAACAAAATCATAAACACGCTCCTTACACCAACCACCAACTTGAAACCAAAAGTATACAGAATAAGGGAACCTAACCAAACAGAATATCTCACAGGAAACAAACAATAATGTCCTAAATACCTGATTCTTTCTCTGGGGGATCGCATTGGGCTCCTATGTTGCAGTGGAGATTTTCTCCTGATTGGTGATGGAGATGTATGCTGTATAGGAGATGATGAACTTGATCTGTAGGGTGAAGGAGACCTACGCAAGGACGGGGTCGATGACCTCCTACGTCTAGGTATAGGTGACCTACGCCGCACAAGTGGAGAGATGCGTCGGGGAGGAGACCTTCGATATTGTGGTTGTCCAGGAGAACCTCTTCGAAAGGGAGATGGTGATCTACGTCGTACAGGTGATAGTGATCCACGGTGCACAAGAGAAGGGGATCTTCGTCGAATAGGTGATGGCGACCTATGTCGTCGCACAGGTGATGGTGATCTCCGACGCCTAATAGGAGAAGGTGATCTTCGACGTCTAACAAGAGAAGGTGATCTTCGACGTCTAACAGGAGAAGGTGACCTTCGACGCCTAATAGGAGAAGGTGATCTGCGGCGTCGAACTGGAGAAGGAGATCTACGCCGTCGAACCGGAGAAGGAGATCTACGCCGTCGAACTAGAGAAGGTGACCTACGGCGAAAAGGAGAGCGCAACCGACGCCTCACTGGAGAGGGTGATCTGCGATGTGAGCGTGATCTAGATCTTCGCCTTGAATAAGATGATCTCCGTCTTGAAGGAGAGCGGGAATGTATAGGTGAATGCCTTCGATGAGGTGTCACAGATCTGAGTGGGGAACGATACACCCTGCCCACAGAAATAGATCGCCCTCGAGCTTTAGGTGATCTAGATGAGCTTCTTGACTTGTGTCTGTCACTGAGAATAAGTTAGAAAATGCATTTGAAGGATGAAAAAGAAAAACTAACACCATGATCGTTAAAAATAATAAAGTAATACATCAAATGTCCACTAGAGACAGAGACCAAAAGAATTCTTCTAGCCATAATAAACCAATAATGAGTATGATTACTGCTAGAAAGTAAAGAAACATACTCTGAATGGCTTTTGGCATTAGAAAAGGATCTGCTAATTGACCGAGATGGAGAGCCTCTGCACAAGAAACAATAATGTCAATGATTTTCCCTCAAGCAACATAAAGCAAAGAATGAAAGCAAAAGAGAGAAAAAATACCGAGGGGATGAAGGGGAACGTTTGGCTGGATGTGGTGATTCCAAAACCCTGAAGCGTTTCACATATTAGTAATATTGCACGTCTTCATCATATAAAAATTCTGAAGTTATTTTCTCTAATAAAGTACAAAATAAGAAACTCTAACATGCACAAATGGTCACTTTTGCCATACGCAAAAGGGGAATTGACCCTAACACGCATAAATGGTAACTTTTTGCCATACACAAAAGGGGAATTGACCCCTTCCCTCTTTCATAAAAGAAAAACCATAAGGAAATAAAAGACAGAAGCACCACCCGAAAATGGCTCAGCATGCATGCTAGCAAAGAAAGCATGCTAAAGAAAAATTAAAGAGCCATCGCAAAACTATAGGAGGAATGGGAAGAGGGAAATTGGAGAAATATAAAGTGGGGAAACAAACATTATTTCTTGCAGACATAACGGATATGTGGTAAATGCATGCGCACAAGACTCAACTTACTACAAATGCAGAATGTCGACATATATGATGGGTGTACCATTAAAAAGGGATGATGAAAATTACTCACAGGAAAGGAACAACAAAAACTTTGTAACACGTAGAAGACCTACTAGTAAAAATGCTTCCCTGTCCTTTGCCTATAGCAGATGGAAAAGCTGATAGTAAAAAATGTTTTCCTATCCTTTACCTGTTCCTTCCTCTCACGCCATTATTCCTCTTGTCAGCTTCTTCCTCATCCTTAGAAAGGTTACTCAAAGCCCTGGGCTTCAAGTTTGGCTCCAAAGCAGAGTTAATTCCACTCATTTCAGCCATGTCGTCCTACAGTAGTTTGAGGTAAAGGACATGAACCCAAATAATTGCAGAAGCTAGCTGAATACCATGAAAAACACAAACGAAAGTTAAAACCAAACACCCAGATCTAACGAATGCAACTCCAGCATGAAAAATAAAAGTCTAACCATTTTCTTCAATCTCTCTTGCTCAAGTTCTCTACTTTCCTTAGATTTATTCTTCTCAATCTCATTTGCTATTCTATCTGCCTCAGCCTGAAACCACCCATGAAAGAGTACAGCTTTGTCATGAAAGAGACACTGCATGGCCAAATAAGAAGTATTCATGACTGTGAAAAAATTAATACCTTCTTCTTCTTATTTTCCTCTTCTTTGGCATCCAAAAACTGCTGAGGAACACCGCTTACATTCTTCTGTGCACTAAGGAGGAGCGTCCAAAGCTCTTTCATAAACTTCACAGTATTTTTCTCCATGAATCCTGTTAGTGATATTTGAACCTCCTTTCCATTCACTTCCTGCATTAGGACAAACAACATTGAAACACTATTTTTAACATATGCTAACACGAAAGCCAAAGCCCTAGTGTATCAACTAACTCTCAGGGAAGTTGGGAAAGTTGGTAACCAAGTGTTATTGCTTCTATTTATCTCAACGTTAGAACCCCATTTCGTGTACCACTTACAAGTAGTTATGATATAAAAACTGCCTGACTGTCGTATACAAAATAAAACTACATAGAAATAACTCGTTTATTAAGATAAATGAAGTTGCCACCAATATATTTATATATACATATATAAGATTATCATGACTACCTTTTTCTCCAGAAGACCATAAATAAAGTTAATAAGAACTTCATCTTCAAATCCGAGAAGTTCTGTCACCCGATTAGCAATCCATGGTTTGATAACATCCATCTTGACCTTTGTCATGTCCACCTAATACACAAAGCACATCACCCATGCGCAATTAACATAACCAAAACAAAAAACAAAACAAAAATGAAACAACCAGACTTAGAAGCAAAATTCAGTCAAATACAGAATATGTAGTTATTTGTTCCCGCAAAACGCAAAAGGCAATGAAAAAGCAACATCCATTCAAGGCAAAGGTAACAAACCAGGTGCTCTAATTCAGGAGAGAACTTCTGCGATTTCAACAGCTTCGCTTGTTTGTTCGAAAACCGAGTGTCTTGATCGGCCGAAGTACCCTAAACATAGACACAACTAGGGTTTCGGTTTGCAGGTAGATACATAAAGAAAATTATATAAACCAAAGAGTTACACAAGAAAAGTGGTTAAAGCATTCAATTGCGAAGATCTAAGTAATATAAACGCAATTAGGTTCGGATCTAAGAAGGAGCTAAAATAAGTTATCGTGTATACAAACTTACCCGGAAGAAGCCGCCCGACATTTTCTATGGTTTGTGAGGAAGTGCAGGAAGTTCTTGGCCGAGATGGTGTAGGAATCTAGGCTATGTGACTGAAAAGAGAGTGGGTGACTGGCGTTTAGGCCATGGAATGGAAGAGCAGGGGGAACTCTTCGATGTTTTAAAATTGACGAGTAAAAGAGACGCTCGAATGCCCTAGTAATGTGCTGCAATTACGTTTATACCCATACAACATTTTTGCCCTTGTCTGTAGGAGTGTAATCGAGCCGAATTCGAACGAGTTGAAATTGTGTGAACTCGATCTGTTTACTATTCAAGTCGAGTTTGAGCTCAACTCGTTTAATTAATGGGCCCAAGTTAGTGTTCGAGCTCGGCTCGATTTTGCATATAGGATAGCCGAGCTCGACTTGAATTCAGGCCCAATTTCGAGTTGAGCCCAAACTTGACTCAAGCTCAGTCAAGCTCGGCCCATTAAATACAGCCCAAATATAATTTCAGCTTGTGTTTTGAAACATCCATTCTCAAATTCCAATTTACAACATTATAGATCTAAATTCCAAACATACATTATAGGTACGTATAATTCTTAATTACAATTTACAACATTATAGGTCTAAATTTTAATACGTTATAGGTCCAAATCCAAATTTTAATATTGAACCTAATTAGATACTCAAGAATCAAGATTTGAGTATGGGACCTATGCTAAATTCTCATATTTCAGTATTAGACCTAATTAAATGATATACAATTACAATAAATTAAAACTTAACTAATTAAATTATTACAACTTTATAAATAAGAAATTAACAAATTACAAATTTACAACAAATAATTAAATATATTTCTATTAATAAACAACTCAGACAACCAAGATTATTGCCCACTTGGCCTGCTGCCAGCTTGTCATTACTAGCCTGCAATTTAGTAACCACAAAAACTATTATAAGAGTACCACAGAAACCATTACAGAAATGCAATTTAATAATTACGTAAACCACAGAAATGCAATTTAAATAGTCCTTAAGTACTACTAATTACCACAAAAATCATAACAATTTATAGGAGTTCTTAAGAATTAGGAGTACCACAGAAATACAATTTAGTAACTACAGAAATCATTATAGAATCACAAAAATGCAATTTAGTAACTGCAAAAACTATTACAGAAATGCCATTACAGAAACCACATAAATGTATTTTTAATAGTTTTTAGGCAGTACTAATTACCACAGAAATCATAACAATTTACAGGAGTTCATAAGAGTTAGGAATACCACAAAAATGCAATTTAGTAACTATAGAAACCATTATAGGACCAAAAAAATGCAATTTAGTAATTGCAAAAACCATTACGAAAACCACAAAAATGCAATTTAAATAGTTCTTAGACAATACTAATTTAATTACCACTAATATCATAACAATTTATAGGAGTTCTTAGGAGTACCACAAAAATGCATTTAGTAACTACAGAAATCATAACAAGAGTATCACAAAAATGCAATTTAAATACTCTTTAGGCAATACTAGTTACCACAAAAATCATTACAGGAGTCCTTAGGTAGTATAGTGTTTCAACCAAAAAATGCAATTTAGTAACCTACACACACTGATATACACTAAAAAATTAAAATTATTTTTAATCCCTTACATTATTACTCAAGAACTTACAACTTAATAATTTAGTCAAGGGATGTTTCCAATGCAAAATTTAATTTGCTATTAAAAAAATATACAAGGAAGGTTGTTGAGAAGTTAACTGAAGGCTGAAGTCATGCTTTCATTACTCAAATTAGACCCAATAGTTTAGTCAAATAGAACAAAAAAATTGTCCAAATTATAACAAATTTAGTAACCACAGAAACCATTACAAGAGTACTATAGAAATTATTATCATTACAGAAAAACAATTTAGTAACCACAAAAATCATAGAAATGCAATTTAAATAGTTCTTAGGCAGTACTATTTACCACAGAAACTATTACAATTCACAGGAGTCCTTAAGAATACTACAAAAATGCAATTTATTAACCATAAAAATCATTACAGGAGTACTACAGAAACCATTACAGAAATGCAATATAGTAGCCATAGAAACCACATAAATGCAATTTAAATAGTCCTTGGGCAGCACTAGTTATGACATAAACCATTACAGGAGTCTTAGGCAGTATAGTATTCTAGACCAAAAATACAATTTAGTAATCTGCACACATTGATATACACTAAAAAATTAAATTTATTTATAATCCCTTATATCATTACTCAAGAATTTAAAACTTAGTAATTTAGTCAAAGGATGTTTCCAATGCAAATTTTAATCTGCCATTAAAAAAATTGTTTAAGGAAGGATGTTGATGAGTTACATGAAGGCTGAAGCCTTGCTTTCATTACTCAAATCAGATCCAATAGTTTAGTCAAATAGAACAAAGAAACTATCCAAATTATAAAAAATTTAGTAACCACAGAAACCATTACAAGAGTACCATAGAAATCATTACTATTACAGAAATTAAATTTAGTAATCACAAAAATCATAGAAACGTAATTTAAATATTCCTTAGGTAGTATTAATTACCACAGAAAACCATTACAATTTACAGGAGTCCTTAGGAGTACCACAAAAATGCAATTTAGTAACTATAGAAACCATTACAAGAGTACTACAGAAACCATTACAGAAATGCAATATAGTAGCCATGGAAACCATATAAATGCAATTTAAATAGTCCTTAAGCAGTACTAGTTATGACAGAAATCATTACAAGAGTCCTTAGACAGTATAGTGTTCCAGACCAAAATTGCAATTTAATAACCTGCACTCATTGATGTACACTCAAAAAATTAAATTTCTTTTTAATCCCTTGCATCATTACTCAAGAACTTACAACTTAGTAATTTAGTCAATGGATGTTTCCAATGCAAAATTTAATTTGCCATTAAAAAAAAATATGTAAGAAAAGATGGTGAGGAGTTACTTGAATGCTAAAGTCATGCTTTCATTACTCAAATCAGATCCAATAGTTTAGTCAGATAGAACAAAAAAACTATCCAAATTATAACAAATTTAGTAACTACAGAAATCATTACAGGAGTACCATAGAAATCATTACCATTACAGAAATTAAATCTAGTAACCATAAAAATCATAAAAAAAACCAATTTAAATAGTCCTTAGACAGTATTAGTTACCACAGAAACCATTACAATTTACAGGAGTCCTTAGGAGTACCACAAAAATGTAATTTATTAACCATAGAAACCATTACAGAAATGCAATATAGTAACCACAGAAACCACATAAATGTAATTTAAATAGTCCTTAAGCAGTACTAGTTATGACAGAAATCATTACAGAAATCCTTAGGCAGTATGGTGTTCCAGACCAAAAATGCAATTTAGCAACTTGCACATAGTAATATACACTAAAAAAATTAGATTTCTTTTTAATCCCTTGCTTCATTACTCAATAAGGCAATGCCTTGGTGGCTCAATGAGCCTCCGATAGGTAAGACTGATATATTTAATTAGTTAAAGTCAAACTATTTTGACTCTAATATTTCCAGTGTACACTTGCATCGGTGGCTCGATATGCCTCCAAAAGTAAGGTACAAAAACAACACAAACACACAAACATGTTAAGGTAGCCCAGACAGAAACAAAAAGTATGTTGAAAGTAGTCATATGGTAAGAAATTAAAAAAAATAAACAAGGCATATCAACAACATAAACACACAAAAATATTAAGGCAGTCCAGACATAAACAAAAAGCATGTTGAAAGTAGTCATATGGTAAGAAATTAAAGAAATAAACAAGGTATATCAACAACATAAACACACAAAAATTTTAAGGCAACCCAAATAGAAACAAAAAGCATGTTGAAAGTAGCCATATGGTAAAAAATTAAAGAAATAAACAAGGCATATCAACAACATAAACACAAAAATGTTAAGGCAGCCCAAATAGAAACAAAAAGCTTGTTGAAAGTAGCCATATGGTAAGAAATTAAAGAAATAAATTAGGCATATCAACAACATAAACACACAAAAATGTTAAGGCAATCCAAACAAAAACAAAAAACATATTGAAAGTAGTCATAAGGTAAATTATAAACTGAAACAACATAAACATCAAAACTCAGGAAGAAACAACATAAGCAGTTAAGCACACAAGTAAGTTAATGCAGTCCAAACATAAACAAAAAACATACAGCCTACAAGAGTCGGAAAAATAGATGAAGAAAAGGAATTAAATAGAGAACACATGCTAGCAACGTTTTGTTTTAAGAAGGCATGTTCCAATTAAATGAGGCATTCAAATGCTAGCACCAATAGTTTAAAACAGATGGAGAAAATAAAGCATATTTAAATAAAATGAGGCAGCCAACTGGTAGCACGAATGCTCCAATACAGATGGAGATTAGGGTTTGCTATTTAAGGGCCTAAGGTCAATAACATGAGAACCAAATCAGAGAATACATGAAAACATATAAACATTACAAAGAAATTTAAGAAAGCATGTCCCTTTAAATTATAACCCTAAACATCAAAACAATAAAACATAATAAGTTATAGTTGAAATGATGATAGGATCAGATAACCCTACTCCTAAACATCTTTTAATAAATTATCAAGTCAAAAATATGAAAGGATGATAGAATCAATCATCAAGGTTATTTAACCAAAACATGAACACACAAGTATTATTAAATTTATCAAGCAAAAACATAAATAAAATATACCTGAAATAACTCACAAAGGGATTTGAATGTTACTTCAACTTCAAGCACAAATTTCAGATTTGAGATTAGAATTCTTAGATTTGAGATAACTCGCAAAATGAATCTAGGCAAGTTGTAATAGATAACACACAATGTAATGCATATGTAAATTTGTAATAGGGGATGATTGTCTATAGACTGCAAGTACTAAATAAAATATGAAATAGATCATAAACAAGCGAGCCTTTATAGTGAATAGTGATGGACCTTGTTAGTTGTCACCTCAAACAGTCACATACAGCCTACAAGAGTCAGAAAAATAGAGAAGTTTCGAACATAACTAAATGACATGAACATACAACCTACGGCTTCAGTTCTCAACCAATGAAATAAAGCGTAAAAATAACATAATAACATTAGCGTATGAGTAAATTTGTAACCGAGTGAAAAGAAAGTCATGGATGGAGAAATTAACAAACTAGAAAACCTTAAACCATAGAATCAGGGAGACAGTTGATTGGGACTCATTAAATGCTTGTATTAATGACCCAACCTGTCAAGGCCTATCTACCATCTCTGAAAAGGAGATGGCAGTGAGCCAGTGACGGTTTCCCTCAAAACTCGGCCGACGCCTTCGTTTGCAAGGGGCTACGTTTTGACACGCACGAATTACTCACGGATTCACACCAAACGTGCACGATTCATAGGCTAACAGCTATGGAATCACACCAAACTAATCCAAACACACGTGAGAGAGAGACGGAAAGTAAAACCCTAGAAAAATCGAGAGAGATGCGTGAAGGATCGAGAAGAACGACGCTAGCGTTTGAGACGGTGAGAGAGAGACGTTTAAGATTAGGATTTGTCGGTTTGGGAATTTAGAATAAGTGATATTTATATCATTTGGATGAACGACGAAGATTAATCCTAGGATTTAGATCCAATGGTGCAAATTTAGGGTTTCTTAAGTTATAAATCAACGAGTGAGATTAAACAGATGCAGATCTAACGGTATACGGTTTAAACAATATTAATTATTTTAATTAAATGTTAAGCATATTTATTAATAAACTATACTAGTTTATTAAAAGTAATAAATTTTTTATTTATAATACTATATTAATAGTTTTCGCAATTAGTTATATAATATATTAATATTATACTATATACGAACAGTGAGTACTATTAATATATAAATATAGAAATTTAATTATACATTTATAAACCTAGTATATTAGTAATATTAGTAATATATTAAATTTATATACATTAGTAGGAAGTTGGGAACGGGTAAATAATATTAGTAATTTAGTAGTATATTAAGTTTATTATATTTATTAATAAACTATATTATTTTATTAACTACTTAATAAGTTAATATTAATAAACTATTAATCTATAATACTATATTAATCTATATATTTATTAATACACAAACTGCCAACATATCTTATATCACTATATCATATGAATATAATATAGATTATAATACTAATAAGTTATCATATGATTAGTTTTTGAGATTTTTAATATAAGTTATGATACTAATAAAATACTTTTACTAGTATTAATACCTCTACTAATAAGTTATAAAATTATAAATTATATACCAATACATAAACATATATTTTAAATATATATATATTTTAGTAATATATTTTTTATTTTTAATACTGATATACTAGTAGTAGTAGACTACTAGTATATTACTCTTTTCTATTCATTCTAAGTCCACCGTCCATTTTAAGTCTTATCTACTTAGGACTATATTTAATATTGATTAACTAAAGTAATAAGATTAACTAAAGTAACAAGATTAATAATACTAGACATTATTATTGATTAATTATATATAAAGTAATAAGATTAATAATTGGTGATAAATTATTAATAGTCTATAGTATTACAAATTTTAATTATTATATTATAATTATATTATAAATTTATACTTTACAGTCTATTATATTAGTATTTGACTCTTTATTTATAATACTATTAGTAGGTCGCCATCTTTTTTTCATATATATATCTATTAGTATATTAATATTATGCTAATAAAGTACTGAGTACAGACCTATGGTATATAGTATACACCACCATATATTAGTAAATAGTAATAGCCTAATAGACTAATAGTATTAGACTATTAATGTTATATTGTTATATAGTACAATTTGTAAATATATAATATTATATAGTTATAGCAATTTGTTTCCACATATTCATCAATCATCATTCATCACAAAGTATAGAACTTATATACTTCTATCACACTAGAAAATAATATTATAGTTTATCAATTTATATATAGTATATTATAAATTATGTATATTTACATAATTATGTCTATATATCGACTTATAATTTAGATTATGAATTTTATTATGTATAAAAATATATACAAGTTGAGTTCACGCATTTATACGAGTCGATCAAGCTTTATACAACTTTGTTTACGAACATTTATCGAGTTGAGTCAAATGAGCTATATACGAGTTTGTTCCCGAACATTAAACAAGTCGGTCGAGTTTTATACGAGTTGTATTGTTTAATTATCAAACCTAATTTTGTGTTCATGATCGGTCCATTTAATATACGATTCAAGTCGATCTCGAGTTTTATCGAATCGAATTCGAACTGCATATTGAGTAGCCTGTTTATTTTACAGCCCTACTTGTCTATGTGTTCGTCTATTATTTTTCATTTTTTCTTTGTTTTTTTTTTCTTACAAGGAGTTGAGGTCACGTGTCAATAGCCTCTCCTCAAGTTTATTACATTTTATCTTCATTTTATTCTCACCTGCTATTCTTTCTGACAAGAAGAGCTAACGACTGATGCTAATCGTGTACCTACAACTTACCACGTAATTGAAAATTATATTGCAGCATATATAATAAAAATAATTAAAGATAAATGAATAATAAGTCTAATAAAATAAACTTAGCCCATGATCACAGGCTAAAGCCACCATTAAAGTAGTGTTTCTACATTCCAATTAGTGGATTCATAGGATCACACCATTAAGAAAACAAGCATTTACATAGATCTGTTTTGAAGTTATTGAAAGGTCTCCACACGTTTACATAAAAATTTGTTGAAATATTAAAGATAATTCTAGAAAAATTATATGATGTATATTGCCATCAATCACAAATTATATGAAGAAGGTTTATATATAGTGTAAAGGTCAAACCTTAATAAGGAAACAATTATAATATTAACCCTATATAAATATATACACTAACATTATCCCTCAAATTCTTTGTGGCTAAGTCAATTGAAGTTAAAAAATAAGATCACCAAACCGATTAGGTGGATGTGATTTTGTAAAGATATCAGCAAAATTATCTTTAGAGGAAATTGAATGTAACTGGAGGACAACATATTAAAGATGATGGTAGATGAAATGACAATCAATCTCAATATATTTAGTATGCTTATGAAACACATCATTATGTGTAATCTGGACCACACTACAATTATCACAATGAATAGAAAAACTTATGGCTTGAGAAACACACATATCTTTCATAAGCCAGCATAACTACAAAAGTTTAGATGTTGTATCAACAAGAGCACGATATTCAGCCCCAGTACTAGAATGGGCAACAATAGACTATTTCTTATTATGCCATAAAATCAAAGAAATATCAAGTAAGAAACAATAACCAATAGTTGAGCAATGATTAGTAGGATCACCAGCCCAATCGGCATTTGAATAGGCCTGTAAGTCCAGAGAGGAGTGGGAGGAGAAGTGTAGATCATGAAACATAATACCTTTGATGTAACGCAAAATGCAAAGAATAGCAGTAAAATGGGTAGCTAGGTGAACTCATAAACTTACTGACTAAATGAACAGCAGATAAAGTGTCATATCTAGTGACAGTAAGATAAATAAGACTGTTAACTAACTGTCGATAAAGTGTTGCATTTGCAAATGGGAAATCGTCAATGGCCAGAAGCTTAGTATTATACTCAAGCGAACTAGTGGCTATTTTGCTATCTGTCAGCCCAGCTTTGGAAAGTAAATCGGAGGCATATTTAGCTTGGGTGAGATAATAATCATCCTAATTCGAAGTAATTTCAAAGCCGAAAAAGTAGTTAAGATAAAATCCTTCATCTCAAAATTCAGATTAAGTTTGAAGATCTCAAGTACCAATAATATCATCACCAGTAATAATCATATTATCAACATAGAGAAGAAGAATGATAGTATATGCCCCAATAATGCGAACAAAGAGTGCAAAATCAGATCGGCTAGAAAGAAAACCTTGTTGAGAAACCACTAACTGAAATTTTTCAAACCAAGCTCAAGAAGCCTGTTTAAGCCTATAAAGTGCACGCAAAGGTGACAGAGTTTATGTGGAGGATGCTCATATATAGGTGGAGGTTGCATGTAAACTTTCTCAGTAAGATCACTATTAAGGAATGCGTTTTTAACATCCATTTGAAATAGTTCCCAATGTCGAACGGCAACAACTGCAAGTAAAGATCTAACAGAGGTAAGTCTAGCAACAAGAACAAAAGTCTCATCATAATCAATCACGTACTCTTAGATGAATCCCCTTACAACAAGTCAAGCCTTGCAACATTCAACATCCATCTGTTCAAGTCTTGATTTTATAAATCCACTTGCATCCCACTGCACCTTTTCCAAGAGGCAAGTCTACCAAATTCTAAGTATGTGTTTTGATAAGAGTATCCCATTCATCAGACATAGCTTGTTGCGAAATAGAGTCAGTACGTGCCTCACAATAATTATGAGATTCATAAAGGGTTGCAAGCACAGAAAAATAATGATAATCACAAAGATGAGTAACAAAGATGAGTAGAATGAACACTTACCCAACTAGAACAATGATGTTTAGGGAGTGGAGGAGACTAAGAAATGGGTGGTGTTGCAAGCGATCCATCAAACACATTAATTGAATTGGGTACAATAGTAGAAGGACTGTCTAATGAGCTTGAAATCTCTGCAGAAGAATAAAAAAAATAGGGCAATAGAGGGATCAGTGAATATGAGGGAGTGGGTAAAGGAGGAAGGGGAGAACGTAGAGATGTTAGTAAATAGTTTGTGTTCCCAAAACTCCAAATGACGAGAGACTCGAAAACGTTTGAAGATAGAATCATAACACTAATAACCTTTTTTAGTTAGACCATAGTCAAGGAAACAGCATAACCAAAAACAAGGCTCAACTTTGGTCGGTTCATGAGGAGAAAGAGTAACAAAATAGGCACAACCAAAAACTTTAAGTAGAAAATAGTTAGGTGTCATACCATATAGAAGCTCTTAAGGAGATTTGTTATGAAGTATAGGTGAGGGGCTTAATTGATAGTATACACAGCGATAAGAGCAGTTTCACCCTAAAACTTTTCAGGTAAAGAAGTAGAAAGTAAAAGAGTTCTTACAGTATCCAGGATATGACGATGTTTTCTTTCTATACGACCATTTTATTGAGAGGTATAGAGAAAAGAATGATGAGATAGTGTACTTTATTGATGCAGGAACTCAAGAAGAGTTTTGTCATTGTATTCCATGGTATTATCTAAATAAAAACTTTAATGGTATGAGAAAATTAATTTTGTACCATTTTGTGAAATTTTGGTAAACATGAACAAGCTCATAATGATGTTATAACAAATATAACCATGTATAACAAGAATAATCATCAACAAAGATAACAAAATAACGAAATCCCCCCTCAGTAGGAGTGGGTGTAAGACCCCAAATATTAGAATGAACCAAATTAAAAGGTGTAGTCGAAAAAAATTCACTGATATTAAAAGGTAAATGAATTTGTTTTCCAAGTTGACAGGAGACACAATTAAAAGACTCAAACTCAATAAAATCTAGATGACCTTGGGAGGCCAAAAGACAAATACGAAGAAGAAAGGCATGAACTAAACGAAAATTTCATAATTGGGACGCGGTGACAGTAGCAACAACAGAGTGAGACAGATGTGTTGGAAGCTACAAAGAAGTGAGCTCGAACAAACGTCCAACCTTACATCTTGTCCCAACGAGTTGGTCTATTGATCCTACACATCAATACCAGTATTAGAAAAGGTAAGCTTAAGATCTAACTCACAAAGTTGACCAACTGAAAGGAGATTTAAGGACAATTTGGGAACAAAATAAGTGTTGTCAACAGATAAGGTAGGCAAATAAATAAATCTAATGTGACTAACAAATAAATGAGAAGCATAAGCAATATATATGGTAGGACTGTGTGACAAAGCAGATTTTTGAGAAAAAATACTAAAATCAGAGGTCATGTGATTACAACATGTAGAATCAAAAAACCAAGGAAATGTACCAGAGGTGATAGATAAAGTACAAGAAGATCGAGATAAAACCTAATCAATTAATACCTTAATGTCAGCAACAGTGAGAGAAGTGGATACTGAATAAGGCTTAGTAGCAGACTTAGGAGCGGAAAGAGCAATTGGAGTCACTGAAGCAGCTTGCAACAAAGGGGCCTAAGAGTATTTTTGTTCTACAATTTATGGCATTCTGTAATACAGTGACCATGATATTTGTAGTATTTGCAGAAGATAGTCTTAGAAGACTGAGAAAGGGCACAGTCTACTATTGTAGAAGACCTAGAAGTAGTTCTGGGGATGGTAGTAAGAATTGAGGATTGAGTTTGGACCCTCATAGGTTTTTTTTGGGTCAAGTCAACCAAAAACAGTCAAAGGAAAAAAGTCAACCAAAAGAATCGGGTCCAGTCAATGTTGGCCAGGTGGGATACGATCTTGGTCGAGCCGAGTGGAAATGAGTCATTTTTTAATGGAGTGTAAAGGGTCTGGTCCAAGAAAGCAATGGACCGATTTTATTCAGTCTGGCATTTTCCTCAACTTGGGCCGGATCGAACTCATATTCAGTCCATACTTGTCCGATCTCATTTGATCCAAGACCGATCCAGGAAAACCGAATATAATTTAATAGGCCAAATTCAACCCAAAATTCTATAATGATCAAATTTTTTTTGTCCAAATTCTATTATTTTCAGCCCATTTCACATTTTATCACATATTTACGCTAAAAAAATATTAAAAAAACTTACTCTTAAAATAAAATGATAGAAGAAAAATAATCTAAATAAAAAAGAAGTAGAAAATAATAATAATTATACATTAAAGAATAATAATTATATTAATAATACATTGATATAATTATATATAGTTATTAGTTATGGTCTATAGACTTACAACTAATTCTATAACTAATAACACTAGTATATTATATGTTAGTGAGAAATTGGTAATAGTATATTAAATTATAGTAATACTCTTCTTACTTTATTTTATACTACAATTCTAATACTCTTAGTACTTATATATATATATATATTATATTATAGTTATACATTATTACTAATATACATTATTACTAATAATTTATATATTAGTACTTATATACTATATATTATAGTTACACATTGAAGACTATATATATATATATGTATATTTTATTAAGTTCTTCGATCTGGTCTGGTTTGGTCCAGGGAGAGAAATTCCATGGACCTAAACCGGACTGAATACTATTTGGACCAGACTAAACCAAACTCCATTCGGTTCATTCAATCCAGTCCGGTCCAAAATAGCTAGTCCATCCAGTTCAGACCGGATTTCTTATACCCCTAGTCTTCTTATATGGATCGCAGTTTAGCTTGGATACAGCTTGGTTGGATACGGCTCAGCTCAGCTTGTAAATGGGTACTTGAGAAATAGTTGTGTGTGGCGCATGGACAAACATGCAAAAAATGGTGGTGGCACTTGAGGGCGCGTGCGGAAGCGTATTGGTGAAATCTTGAGACAGAAACACCGAGAAAATTCTCAGGATTCCGTTTATGATCAAATTTGACAAAAAAGGAAGCAAAAAATAGACGTAAAACCACGAAAATCCCACTGTTAGTGTAGAAAAAACCAAAGTTAGTGTGAAACAAGAAAACATCAATGGAATGGCTTGTACAGACAGAAAGATCAAATTCATGGCTCTGATGCCATGTTGAAATATAAAGAGAATTATAGAAAAATCATATGATGTATATTTCCATCAATCATAAATTATATAAATGAGGTCTATATATAGTGTAGAGGCTAAACCCTAATAAGGAAACAATTAATATTAATCCTATATAAATATATACACTAACAAAATTAAAACATAGATTGATATCTAGAATGGGAGACCTAGATTGACGATGGTTCTCCAGAATAAATATGCAATTGCACATTAATAAAATCACACATTTGTGAGAGGTGGGACAAAATATGACCCAAATATGAAAGATCTGAAAGTGGAAATTTCACTCGTGCCATGTATGCGGCTATTAATAGTTGGAATAAGCATTAATAAGTGTAGGAAGTGCATGGCTTGGGAGGTATGCATGATCCATTTACGATTGTTTGTTGACACTTCTAACGGAAGTTTGAATATTGGTGATTGGTGAATGGTGTCCTAATGTGTGCGGTAGTCCAATCACTAGAAGACAATAAATCAAATATTTTTTTGATCTAGGTGAGAAATAAAACAGGCCCGGTTTGGATTCAAAGTTGAGACGAGTTTATCTCATTTCAAACTTATCATTACATTTTTCCAAATTTTTATATAAAATATAATAAACAATTTAATTTTTATAAATCTCAATTTAATTTTTTTTTCAAATCTCAAAACAATAATAATATTAAAAGATAATATTTCAATAATATTTTATTCAACTTTCAGAACTCATGTAAACTCATCTCTCAATCCAAACAGGGCCAAAGAGTTTCGCTTTGAACTAGTCAGTCTGTTTATGAGATCTTAGTAAACATCAATAGCATTTCACCACATCACATATTTCACGTAAGCTAAAAAAAGCACATCACACTGGATTGACAAATTTTGTATAAAGAAACAAAAGTTAAAACCCATTACCACTGTGGCGTATTCGCGACGTCTTTGGCATGGACAAGGCTGAAGAGGGTTAATGGCAGTGTGAGTGGCATTGTTGGCGGTAGCCTAGTGGTGGACACGACTGAGATTTTTAGAGTGAGAGAGAGAGAGAGAGAATGACTGTGAGAGATAATAAGGTCGAGAGAGTGAGAGAAGCTCATCGAGGCTTATCAGCGTGGACTTGTGGTCAAATGTCGAGGAAACGAAGGGAGCATGGAGTTGAACTTGGGTAACAGAAACTTACAGAATGATAAAGCGAGACAGACGAAGAGAGAGGGCGACTGGAAGAGCGAGAGAGGGATGGGTGTAGAGAGCGAAAGACAAACACGGGTGCTATTTTGCTAAAGGATTTAATCATCCTGCATCTGGGCTTAAGGTTATACAAGTCTACCCGAGATATTTAAGTTGTTTGGTTTGTGAGAAAGTGTTGGATAAAAGGAAAAGGTGGCGTTGTTATTTTTTTTGAAAAAAAGTTCAAAAGTTCCTTGAATACGCTGAAGCTCTTCAGAACTCTTCAAGGGTGACAAATTGGATCAATCAAGAGTCTGAGAAGCATTATTTTGGTAGATAAAAAATTGTTCAATGGGAGAGGATGGAGTGGATAAGGGATGGGTCACAATGAGTGATCTCCTTCAGTGGGGGCACATGGTAGCTAAAGTGAGAAGCTTATGTGGTACTCACCAAAAGGCTGTTATGTGAAGAATAAAAGTCTGGCTGGTCAGAAGATTAATTCTAAAACAAAATAAGAAAATAAAAAGCTAGAAGAAAGATAGTCTTCTTGACCAAGAAGAGAGTGCGTCGACAGAAAGGGATTGAGCTCAGTCGCACTTTTCTTGAAAGAAGTCGTGCAGAAAAAAACCTAATAGAGAGAAAAGGTGGGACAATTATTGGTAATTAAAGATGATTAGAGATTGTGTGGACTTTGTTATTCAAAAAATGCTACTTAGACTTGTAAAATTGACCAATTGTGATTTTTATTTAATAATTAAGAAATTGATTATTAGTAAATTGGTATTTTATTTTTATTTTTTAAAGATGTTTTTAAATATATAAAATAAAAAATTGAAATAAAAACACAAAAAATTACAATTGTACTTATCGGTTTAAGCTTATCAGTATGTACCCATAAGCTATCTCTTGTTATTAAGATGGAGCCACCCATGCCCCACAACTTATAATCCACTTTTCTCTCTAATAAGAATATTTTTCTATATAAGTAATTTATTACATTATAAAGAGAAATATAAAAAAAAAAAAAGAGTTGAGGTTTCTTAAAAATATACATTACAATAAATATAGTGTAGGAAAACAAAATTACAAAATGGCAATAGAATTTGAATCAATTTTTCCTAATAGAGCCGGGTATAAAGAACTCAAGCAAAAATTGATGATAATTGCATTGATCTTCTTTCTTGATAATTACAGACATATAGCAAGGAGCTATATATATTAAGTGCAGGTATACAAGTTTAAAAGTAAAGAATATAGAAAATAAAGTGTACAAAAGGGAAGAGTCCCAAGGACTATTTTCCTTATAAGGATGCTATTATTCTTGGTTGCATAGTCTGAGGAGTAAAGCTTGGGATAGGATGGTGATTGCTCTGATTATGGGATTGACTTATGATCCTTTCGTTATCACCCCCTTCCCCCCCTGGGGCTGCAAACTGAGCCGCTTTTGTAGGTTCAGTTTGGTTGCAATTCTGAGTAGCTAAGCTTGAGATAATGGTTTGGTGAACATATCGGCAAGTTGAAGTGAGCTGGGGACATGTCTTGTTTAAATGAGGCCCAATGCAACTTGTTCACGGACGAAGTGTTAGTCAATGCCGATGTGTTTGCTATGAGAGTGATGAAGTAGATTGCATGTGAGATGAAGTGCACTCAGGTTGTCGCATAGGAGCTTCTGTGTCTTTGTCAATGGAATACAAATTTCACAAAGAAGAGCAGCAAGCCAGGTGATTTTTGTAGTAGTGTGAGAAAGGCTTTTGTATTCAGCTTCAGTGCTAGAGCAAGAGACAGTATGTTGCTTCTTTGAACTCTAGGAGATGCAATTCTGACCTAAAAAGTGTAGAAACCAAAAGTGGAATGTTTCGTTTATGGACATCTAGCCTAGTTAGTGTCAGCAAAGGCATAGTGATCAAAGGTGAAGCTGGCAAATAGCTAGAAATGAAGCTTGATAGTGCCATGAACATATCTTAGTATTTGCTTGACCGCTTAAAAGTGAACCTATAGGGGGTTGTACATGTATTGTGCCATGAGATTGACATTGAAAGACAGGTCTAGGCATGTGAGGGTGAGGTAGTGAAGAGCTCCTACAAGGCTACAATAGAACTTTGGATCAAAAAATGGTGGAGAGGGATCTAGGTGCTTGGATTTGGATTTCATTGGAGTCACGACTGGTTTGCAATCTATCATTTGAGCTCGATGAAGAAGTTACAAAGCATATTGAGTCTGTTAAAGAAAAATACCATGAAAATTGTTTGTGACTTGTATGCCGAGAAAATAGTGCAAGGGCCCTCAATCTTTCATATCAAATTTTCAGTGATGTGCATCAACAAAGTTATTTAAAACAGTAGTGTTGGACCCTATAAACACTATGTGTTGCCCAGATGACTAACACAAGAGGGGGGGTGAATTGAGTTGTATTATAAAATTAACAATTATAAATCAAATATATAATATAAAATATAAACAAAATATGAAACAGTAATAAATATAAAGAGTAAAGGTAAGAGAGAAGCAAACTCAGTATATTAACGAGGTTCGGCCCCACTGCCTACGTCCTCGCCTCAAGCTACCTCTTGAGGATCCCCAAATCCACTATTCAATCTCCTTTAGGTGGAGATAGAAACCTATTACACCTTTGAGCAGCACCGCTCCAAAGAATCCGTGTAGAACACCCTCTACACTTCCAATCACCTCACACTTGGTGATTTAACTATTCCCCGTGTAGAACACCTTCTACACTTCCAATCACCTCACACTTGGTGATTTAACTATTCCCCGTGTAGAACACCTTCTACACACCCAAGGGTTATACGCACCCTCTTACAAATACAAGAGTTGATAGTAGGTAGACTATCAAAGTACACTCCTCAATGAGTGAGATAGAAACAATACAGCGCAACCTATATCTCTCTCAACAAGAATAAGAATTAAGGCTCAAAACTTTAGAAAAGAGAGAATGAGAGCTTTGAAGGAATGATGCAAAACTTAGCAATAGATGTGTAAGCTCTTGTTGTATATTTTGCAAAACTCAAGTGAGCTATTTATAGGCAAATGAGTTTTCAATTTCAAATTTGAAAAGATTCTCATGTCAAAAACATCATCATTCACTTTTCAAAAATTTCAAATCTAATCTTTTTACTTTTTGCATGTGACAAAAGGAGCACACTTTACTTTTCAAAAATTTCAAACATAATCTTTTACTTTTTGCATATGACAAAAGGAGCACACTTTACTTTTAAAAATTTTCAAATAAAGACATTTACCTTTTGCATAAGTCAAGAAAAGCATCCACCACTTTTGAAAATATTCAAATAAAACATGCACATGTGAAAGATGACAATCAATCATCTTAATATTTTCAAAGTTCAAACCTTTAATCATGTCATGCACATGTGAAAGATGACAATCAATCATCTTTCAAAATTTTCAAATTTAATTTTCAAAATATTCATGCACATGTGGAAAATGTATTTTAATGCTTTATGATAAAATATTTATTTTGAGCCTTAATCCTAATTTCGAATTTTTAAGAGATTTACAAAATTACTCTATGATTTTAATGTGAACTTGTTCCCTTCTTGCTCATGCTTGGTTCCTTGATGTGCTTGATTATATTGTGTAGACAACTTGAGCTTGAGACTCCTTTATTCTTTGAATTCATTTGTTATCATCAAAATCCATGTGTAGATTTACATGAACCTTGAAACCTTTGGTTCAACAATCTCCCCCTTTTTGATGATGACAAAGACTTGATAGAACCTGAAACCTGTATTAATACTTAAGCTCCCCCTGAGAATGTGCGTTAGTTTTTCAAGCAAAAATATAAATATAATTCCAAGCATATATAACAAGTTTAGCAATTTAAATAATGTTAATGTTCTAGTCTAAAACTTCTCCCCCTTTTGGCATCATTAAAAAGGAATCATAATTAGTTCAATAAGATATATTCCTACAATAACCAATAGACAAATAAAACGCTGCGTTAGTAGAGACTGTAGAAGTTAGAACCACCCGTGTCCGACAAAACCTGCAAAGGTTGAAGTCGAATTTCATCATCTCGGTGCGGAAGAAGATTTAAATTCGCTTGATGTTATTGACGAATTAGATGTTCTAGAGATTTGAAGTTGAATAATTAAAATTATTCGTGTCCGACAAAGACAGTAAAAGCTGCAGGCCTAGCTCTGGCAATGCGGTGCGGAGCTATGCATGTCCGACAAAATCTGCAAATGTTGGAAGTCTAACTCTGTGAATTTAGTGCGGCTGAAGATTTAAACAATCGCCTGATGTTGTTGACAAACGGGATTGAAGGCTCTGAGTTTCTATAAAAAAATCATTTTCACCTATCGGATACCAAAAAAAATATCGCTTCTTGACCTAAGTTCTGTTTTTCCATAACGATAGAATGGCCGAACAATTCTCTTCCACTAATGTTCCAGACTTGAATCAGGAACCCTTGACGCATCAACCATCAATCTTCTCTCCTAAGGCCGTCAATGCCATGATAGAAGCAGAGAACCGTTTTTCTAGTAAGAAAACTTTTGACAATGTGTGTCCAGCATATCTTATATTTCTTTTGACTAATAAGATTTGAAGAGACAATAGTTTGTCTTGTTCTTTATGCTATCTCTATAAAATCAGTTTTAAAGATCATCCGATTTGTATCAAATCTTATTCTCATCTCTATAACTCATCTGCATTCCTTCAATATTTTCGCTTTAAGTTTTCAATTCTTTTCTCAATGGCTCATTCTTCTAACATTCCTCTAGATGCATCCATGAGGTATTCTACATCTCAATCTCATGTCCTTTCTGCAGCTACCATTGGCGCCATGTTGCAGCAAGAGAATAATAGTTTGGCTAATAAGCCAGACTCCGATGCTATCTACGACTTGGTGAGTCTCGGGACTCGCTACTCATCCTCTATTGTTGCTTTTTCCCAGCGGCTACAAGTCAAAAATCATGAGGTTGAAAAGCTTAAAGAACAAATTGTTGTACTTCAACGAATTGTTCAAGAGTCTCACACAAGGGAAGGAATCCTTCGGCAGAAGAATAAAAAGTTGAAATCTCTATTGGATTCTTCATTCCGCTTGCCAGTTCCCATGGATAGGGATGACATGATATTGTATGAAGAGAATGAGCGTCTCAAACATGAGGCTAAGAACCTCAAGTTTATGTAAAAGTATTAAAAAAAATATCTCTCTATTTTTATGAACTCTGATCTATCTTTCAAGAGATATTCATAACATGCATCATACCTATTTCTCTTCTAATCATACATAATCTATCTTCTGGTAAAAGTTTTGTGAATATATCTACTAATTGATCGTATGTGTTTGTGAACTCCAGTACTATATCGCCTTTCTGCACATGATCTCGAAGAAAATGATATCTTATTTCAATATGCTTAATTCTAGAATGTTGTATTGGTTTTTTTTTTTTTTTTTTTTAACTAAACCAAGAAACTAGTGCACGACCTAAGAAATGACATGTTCTACTAAAACTTTTTCGATCATCTTTGTAACCAGTATAATCGGTACCTGAATAACTAATAAGATCGAAAGAAGTGTGTTTAGGATACCATAACTCTAAGTCAATGGTAATGGCAAAATATCTAAAAATCTGCTTGACTGCAATCAAATGAGATTGTTTTGGAAATGATTGAAAACGTGCATATAAACATACACTGAACATAATATCAGGTCTACTAGTTATCAAATATTATAAACTACTAATCATACCTCGATATACATTTGAGTCTACTGGCTTACCGTTTTCATCTTTATCAAGTTTAGTGGTTGGACTCATTGATGTTCCAATTACCTTCGCACGTTCCATCTCAAATTTTGAGTAACTCTTTGATATATTTTGACTGATTAATAAATGTTCCACTTTTTGCTTGCTTGATTTGCAATCCGAGAAAGAAATTAAGTTCTCCCATCATGCTCATTTCAAATTTTTCCTGCATATTCTTAACAAAATCTTGACACATATTTTCATTAGTAGCACCAAATATTATATCATCTACATAAATTTGAATTAGAAGAATATCATTCTATTCATACTTGATGAAAAGAGTTATATCAATCTTTCCTCTTGAAAAACATTTTTCAATAAAAAAAAAACTATTTAAGAAAACACTTTTAACATCCATTTGAAAAAGTTCGAAATCTTTATAACAAGCATATGTAAGTAGCATTCGAATAGTTTCTAATCTTGCGACTGGTGCATATGTCTCATCATAATCGATTCCTTCTTCTTGATTGAAACCTTGGGCTACAAGTCGAGCCTTATTTCTAGTAATGACTCCGGACTCATCTTTCTTGTTTCTAAAACCCCATTTTGTTCCAATAATAGTATGATTTTTGGGTCTAGGAACAAGTGTCCAAACATCATTTCTTTCAAATTGATTAAGCTCTTCTTGCATAGCTAGAATCTAAGATTCATCAAGAAGTGCTTCATCAATATTTTTACGTTCAATCTGAGATAGAAAAACAGTATGATTGCAAATATTTCTAAGAGATGATCGAGTACTTACACCTCGTGAAGGTTCTCCTAGAATTTATTCCGCTGGATGATCTTTCACATGTTTCCACTATTTGCTTGCATCTTGTACTAAGTCTTGATGATCTTTCCTTCTATTTCCATGATCTTTCATTTTGAATTGTCTCCAAATATCACACATCCTTTTTCTTTAGAAGTGAAGTCAATGAATTTAGTTTTGTCTTCTGTCACGTATCTTGAGCATCCGTTGTCTAAAAATCATTTATTTTTACCTGTAGAATACTTCATGCATACCTACAAAAACAATTAAAAAAAAATTCTTGGTACCCAAATTCTTTGGGTCATTTATTTATTAGTATTAAAAGAAACAAGATTCTTAGGTACCCATATGGCCCTAATAGTCATTGTATGTTTTCTTCTAATAGGACAAGCAAGATAATTGTGACCATTTCTATTACAAAAATTGCAAATAGCATGTGACATATATGAAGAACTTGAGTGATTATAATAGTATCCTTTTTTAACAAAATTATTTTTATGAAAAGAATTTTGAATATTGGACTTTGATGTGGAAGGATTATCAAAGAAGTTTTTATAAGGTTTGTATTTTTGTTTCGGCATATATCCCAAGCCTGCCTTATCAAAAACACATTTTTGACTACCAAGAAGTTTTTCAAAATTTCTTTTTCCATTCGTAAAGTTTTCAATAATATTTTCTAAATCAGTTTTCTTTTTCTTCAACTCAAAATTTTCATTTTTCAAAACAATATTTTCTTTTCTTAAAATATCAATTTCGTTTGTTAAAGAAGAATTTTTCTTTTTCAAAACAGTATACTTGATACCCAATTTTTCAAATTCCTCATATACCTCTTCTAAAACATTTTGCAATTCTTCATATGAAGGATCTTCAATATTATCAAAATTTGTTACCTCAATGTCATCTTTAGCCATAAGACAAAGATTTGCTGATTCTCCATTGCTTGCTTCACTATCTGAGCTACTTGAATCATCATTCCACGTAGCTTTCATTGCTTTTTTGCCTTTGTTTCGATCTTTGTTTAGCAGAGGACAATCTGGTTTGATATGACCAGGTTTATTGCATTTATAACAAATTAAAGTGTCATTTTTACATGAATCTTTCTTGGAAAACTTATTGAAGGATTTCCTTGGAGGAGTTTTATTTTTCTTTAAGAACCTCTGAATTCTTCTTATTATCATCGCAACTTCTTCATCTTTGTCGTCATTTTCCTCATCTTCATCACTTTCACTTTCATGTGGAACAGCTTTAAGTGCCAAACTCTTCTTTGAATTTCCTTCTTCTTCTCCTCTTTTCAATGTGTACTCATGGGTCATAAGTGACTCGATGAGTTCATTCACTTCGAGCTTCTTGAGGTCTCTAGCTTCAAGAATCGCTGTCACTTTTGACTCCCAACGTTTTCGTAGAGAGTTGAGAATTTTTCTTACTATCTCCACTTTGGAATAAACTTTGCCAAGAGCTGTCAAGCTGTTTATGATGTTAGTAAAACGAGTGTGCATACTAGAAATAGATTCATCATCATTCATCTTAAACATTTCATATTCATGAGTAAGAATATAAATTTTTGATTCCTTGACTTGAGAAGTTCCTTCATAAGTAACTTCCAAGTTATCCCAAATTTCCTTTGCTGTAGTGCAAGTCATTACTCTATTAAACTCATTACCATTAAGAGCATTATATAATAAATTCATAGCAGTTAAATTCAAAGTATAAAGTCTATCGTCTTCACGATCAAACTCTTCTTCTTCCTTTTTGACCTTTACTCCATCAATCACTTTTGTTGGAATATAAGGTCCATTTACAATGCATTTCCAGATTTCTCGACCTTGAGCCTGAAGGAATATTCTCATTCTAACTTTCCAAAATGAGTAATTGTCTCCACAAAAGAGTGGAGGCCGACTGCTGGATTGACCTTCACCAAATGAAGCTGCAATGTTAGCCATAAGATCTTAACTCAAAAGATAGTTAATCTTATAATAGAGCTCTAGCTCTGATACCAATTGTTACTGATCATAGACCGCACCTATGTCACCTAACAACTGTACCTACCAGACTAGCCGGCCACCGTCTCTACCGGTGCACCGTCACCCATGGTCGGAGAGTCTTGCTTCGGTGACACAGTCACAAGCGAGAGTTCCCATGAGTGATCTGCCTGTATGAACAGTACAGGTCAACTAGCTCTGATACCAATTGTTGCCCAGATGACTAACACAAGAGGGGGGGTGAATTGAGTTGTATTATAAAATTAACAATTATAAATCAAATATATAATATAAAATATAAACAAAATATGAAACAGTAATAAATATAAAGAGTAAAGGTAAGAGAGAAGCAAACTCAGTATGTTAACGAGGTTCAGCCCCACTGCCTACGTCCTCGCCTCAAGCTACCTCTTGAGGATCCCCAAATCCACTATTCAATCTCCTTTAGGTGGAGATAGAAACCTATTACACCTTTGAGCAGCACCGCTCCAAAGAATCCGTGTAGAACACCCTCTACACTTCCAATCACCTCACACTTGGTGATTTAACTATTCCCCGTGTAGAACACCTTCTACACTTCCAATCACCTCACACTTGGTGATTTAACTATTCCCCGTGTAGAACACCTTCTACACACCCAAGGGTTATACGCACCCTCTTACAAATACAAGAGTTGATAGTAGGTAGACTATCAAAGTACACTCCTCAATGAGTGAGATAGAAACAATACAGCGCAACCTATATCTCTCTCAACAAGAATAAGAATTAAGGCTCAAAACTTTAGAAAAGAGAGAATGAGAGCTTTGAAGGAATGATGCAAAACTTAGCAATAGATGTGTAAGCTCTTGTTGTATATTTTGCAAAACTCAAGTGAGCTATTTATAGGCAAATGAGTTTTCAATTTCAAATTTGAAAAGATTCTCATGTCAAAAACATCATCATTCACTTTTCAAAAATTTCAAATCTAATCTTTTTACTTTTTGCATGTGACAAAAGGAGCACACTTTACTTTTCAAAAATTTCAAACATAATCTTTTACTTTTTGCATATGACAAAAGGAGCACACTTTACTTTTCAAAATTTTCAAATAAAGACATTTACCTTTTGCATAAGTCAAGAAAAGCATCCACCACTTTTGAAAATATTCAAATAAAATATGCACATGTGAAAGATGACAATCAATCATCTTAATATTTTCAAAGTTCAAACCTTTAATCATATCATGCACATGTGAAAGATGACAATCAATCATCTTAATATTTTCAAAGTTCAAACCTTTAATCATGTCATGCACATGTGAAAGATGACAATCAATCATCTTTCAAAATTTTCAAATTTAATTTTCAAAATATTCATGCACATGTGGAAAATGTATTTTAATGCTTTATGATAAAATATTTATTTTGAGCCTTAATCCTAATTTCGAATTTTTAAGAGATTTACAAAATTACTCTATGATTTTAATGTGAACTTGTTCCCTTCTTGCTCATGCTTGGTTCCTTGATGTGCTTGATTGTATTGTGTAGACAACTTGAGCTTGAGACTCCTTTATTCTTTGAATTCATTTGTTATCATCAAAATCCATGTGTAGATTTACATGAACCTTGAAACCTTGGGTTCAACACTATGTCATTGACATAGAGTAGAAGGAAGATAGTGGCATCATTTGAATGGAAAGTAAATAGAGATGGATTCAAGATGCACCATGAGAAACCAAATTCAGTTAAGAAAGAGCTAAACCAATCAAAACAAGCCCTTGGTTTTGAACCATATAAAGCACGGTGTAATTTGTAAACATGTTTGGGTTTAGATGGATCAATGAAGCCTAATGGCTGCTCCATGAACACGTATTCTTGAAGATAATCGCGTAGGAAAGTGTTTTTGACACCTAATTGTCGAATTTCCCACTTGTGCACAAGAGCAATTGATAAAACAGTGCGTATGGTACCAAATTTAATTACTAGAGAGTAAGTTTCAAGGAAGTCGACACCATTAATTTGTTGGTAGCTAATGGCAACCAACAGAGCCTTGAGGAGATTAAGTTCACCATGAATGTTGAACTTGGATTTAAACACTCATTTGTTGGCGATGACATGCATATTGGTTGTCATAGAACCAAAGTCCAAGTGTTATTTTTGGTTAATGCAACGAGTTCTTCATGCATGGTACGAGTCCATCTTTCATGATTTAAGGCAGCTCGAACACTTTTGGGAACTTGCGGTAGAGACAAAAAGGTATCTAAGTTGACATACTTGGGATTAGGCTTGCAAATACCTAATTGAAGATGAGTTCACATTCTTGAAGTCGTAGTAGAAGACATGCTCAAGGAGGGAGCAATAGGTATGGGAGGGTCAGTCGTAGTTAAGTTTGTGTCCAAATGTGAGGAAGGATGAAATGTCTCAGTGGGAGTGGGGGCTTGTATTGCAGGTGGTGTATAAGTGGGGTTATATGAAGTGATATCAATTATAGTAGATGAAAAATTAAAGGCAGGGGTGGACACGGTTTGCCAAGAGAGCTATAGGTACGGGAGGGTCAGTAGTAGTTGAGTTTGTGTCTAAAGGTGAGGAGTGATGAAATGTCTCGGTGAGAGTGGGGGCTTGTATTGCAGATGATGTATAAGTATATGAAATGGTATCAATTATAGTAGATGGAAAATTAGGGGCAGGGGTGGACATGGTTTGCCGAGGGGATGGGTTCTCATCATGTGTAACGGAGTGATCCATCCATTCTGTAAATGTATACATATAACCCTATAAGTGCAAGTGTTATGAAGTGTGGATGGATTTTTGTAAGGAAAATGTTGCTCATTGAAGACCACACGGCGAGAAACATACATGTATCTAGTAGGAGGATAAAAACATTTATATCCTCTATGTTTACGCCTATAAGAACACATGGCAGCGACTTAGGATTAAATTTAGTACTTTTATTTGTCCAAGTATAGGGGAAACATTTAATCCAAACACATGCAATTAAGAGTAATCAAGATGTCGACCATGCAATTTAAAAAATGGAGAGTCATTACCATGAGCTGGAGTAAGTGTACTATTGATTAGGAATACCGCAGTGGAGAAAGCTCCCACACAAAATCATTTGGGCACGTTGCTATGGGAGAGCATAGTAAAACCAAGCCTTCTAATATTTCTATGACGACGCTCAGTCACCCATTTTGTTTCGGGGTGTAGGGGCAAGGCATTTGATGGAGAATGTCACGATCCTTAAGAAAAGTAGTGAGTTGTGTGCTAACAAACTCCCCACCACCATTGAATTAAAACACCTTAATTTTTGTAGAGAATTGATAAGAGATGTATTTAACAAAATCACAAAAGCAACTGTAAAAGTCCAATTTAATTTATTCTTCAAGGGGATGAACCAAATAAATCGACTAAAATCATCAATTAAAAGTGCATAATAATTGAATTCATCTACTGATTGTACCAGTGTAGGGCCCCAAAGATTACAATAAAATTTCTCTAATAAACCATACTGATGCTCGGAAAAAGTAGCAAATGGTAAACGACTAAGTTTGCTAATTTGACAACTATCACAAATAGAAGTTTTATTTTTTCCAACAACTTTGATCAAGCCGAGAGACTTCAGAGTGTCAAAAGTTACAAAATGTGAATGGCTGAGCCTTTGGTGCCATAAGTCTGGAGGTCCAGCTTGAAACTGAGTAGAGAACAAAGCTTGATGTGGTGCTTGAAGGGTGTACAAGTTACCCTTCTCGTGGCCCCTCAATAAAATGTAATTGGTAGTTCAGTCCTTAATAACAAAATTAACACCAAAGAATTCATATTTAAGAGATTGACCATTAGTCAATTGTCCCATAGAAAGTAAATTTCATTCAAGTGCAAGGATGAGTAGAACAAATTTAAGGGTTAATTGAATCGATTTTATGCCAACGTGTGTGTTTCCAATGTGTGTAATAGATAGGAGAGTGCCATTACCTACCATTACAAGTTCGGATCCAGTGTAGGGACATAAGTTATGCAAAATACCTGTATTAGAAGTCATGTGAGCCGAGGCACTTGTGTTCGTGATCCATTCGTGGTCATTAGAATTGTTGATGATAAGTGCTGCAAGTGCTTCTGGGATGTCATTGTCTTGAAAGGCTTTGTCGAAACGATGCCAACACTTGAGTGTTTGATGCCCATATTTCTTGCATATTTGACATTGAGGAAGGCCACCATTCGGGGCATGTTGAAATTGAGCACTGGAGCCACGATTGGTTTAATGAGGGGAGCCTTTCCTTTGGAAGAGAATTGTCTATTGTTGTTACTGTTGCCTCATTTATTGCTAGAATAATGGGAGGCCTTTTGTTTGTTACCATAGAAAGCAAAATGATTGCTGGTTTCAGTGGCATAGAGTTTATGGTGAATATCAAAGCTGCGAAGAAGAGGAACTACTTCGACATAGGATGACATTGGAGGTCTGAGCATGGCAGTGGTGAAACCTTCATACTAAGCACCTAAACTATTGAGTAAAGAGAAGACTTTCTCTTTGTCATCCATAGGTTTTTTGATCCTGACAAGATTATCAATAAACGTTTGAATTTTAGTAAGTAATCATCTAAAGAGAGATAAGAGAACTTACACTGGTAAGATAATTCTTGTTGAAGTTGAAATTCTTGTTCTTGAAGAGATTGAATGTATACCTCACGAAGGGCTATCCAGATTTTGGTGGCAGAATCAATGCCAATGACCAAGCCGAGAGCTTCTTCGGTGAGAGTCCTAATGAGCCATCTTCTAAGTAATCTATGATATTGTTTCCATGTAGTGTAAGCAAGTTTAAATAGCTTCTGTCCGTCACTAGATCCTTCAGGAGTAGAGATGTATTGATCGGAAACTTGGGTGGTACCTGTAACGACCCCAACGAGATCTTGACTCTTGGCCAGGATCAGAAATTATTCACGCCACAATGGGTAATTCTCATTGTTTAATCGAAGGGTCACAAAATTTACAACCTTAAAAGAGGAAGAACCCATTTGAGAGAAGTGGATAATGGAAAAAAATGTAATTGTTGAAAAAATCAGGTGTTAGCCTTTGCTAGCTCTTGATACCATAAAGAATTCAAGCAAAAACTAATGATAATTGTATTGATATTTTCTCTTGATAATTACAAACGTATAGCAAAGAGCTATATATACTAAGTGCTGATATACAGGTCTCAAAAGGAAAGAATACATAATATAGAAAACAGAGTGTACAAAAGGGAAGAGTTCTAACAGCTATTTTTCTTATGAGGATGTTGTTATTCTTGGTTGCATAGTTTGTGGAGTAATTCCTAGGATAGGATGGTGATTACTTTGATTATGGGATTGACTTGTGATCTTTTCATTATCAGATAACCAAAATAAAAATAAAACAAAATTAAATTAAAAAGGTCTTTTTTTGCTTTTATTGAAGCCCAATGAGAGATTATGATACTGCAATTAAAAGTGACAATGGATAATTATGCACCTTGACTAATTTAAACATCCAACCAAACTTTCTCTTGTCTTCGTCTTTTATATCCTTAAAAAAGAGAAATATTACTCATCATTATTATAAAGTCGTGTTTCGTACGCTTTTGACTCAATTTCAAGCAATTCAGATCTTTTAGATAGGATCTTACAAATAAGAAGAAAACAAGGAAAATGAGAACCTTAATGAGGCCGGAGAGTCTTTGATGCATAAATCAGTATATCGTTTTGGGAGTTTTTATATTAAATAAGAGAATTCATGGAGAGTTTTTTTCAAACCTGAAAATTGTTATTTATATTAAAATCATATGTGCGACAAATCGTATATGTCCTTGTGGAGCCATGTCCTTTCAGCTATTCACTTTGTCAGGATCCTTTAATAAGACGTGGTCTTTGTGATGTCATCATTAATGCGAGTTGTTATCCAGGAAGTTGTGTCACTAATGTGGCATGGCTCACTTTCTTTATTTTGTAGATATCCTGGATAGCTCGTCGATATCCTCCTCTCAAGAGATTAATGGCTCTTCTCAATTTACACCCCTACTTGGTAGGTAGTCATGCACCTAGCACTGTTGAGGTCAATGGAGTCTCAGGACAGTGAGTTCCACCCCCTCAGGCTGCTTGCCCTTACGTGAGGGTTACATGAAGAGATGTTCCTCTCGCAAGTCCTGGGCCCTTTGGGTGTGGGCTATACTAGCTTCCATCGGTGCAGGGCCGATGAGATTGATCATGTTGGGCTGGGTCTTTTTACCTTATTTCCTTAATTATTCTTTTCAAACTTATCACTTGGGACGTGAGGAGAAACCCATTACAATTATCCCGTCAATTTCAGACTAGTCCGATGGGAATTCCTTTTAGTCTTTAACCCTTTGCCTTTAATCCTTCTCATCATCAAGGTTGAGGTGGCCTCATCCCACATATCAGGCTTAGAGGTCTAGAGTAGCTTTTTGTCACTTAGTGATGCCCAGCAGCATTTCACTTTTCACCTTTATTGGCACATTTTCTTACGATTGAACTTGTACTTGATAACGTCCCTTCAATCCCTTCTGCATCAATGACGTCAAACGACGCTCTACCTTCACGTAGCATTGCAAGCGCATCCTTCGAGATTCAAAATGCTTTGCATCCCCTCAGTCTGCCACATTTGGCTGTTGTTTCTTTTTCTTTGACCATACCTTTGATCTTTCTTTCTTCTAACTTCTCCATTCTCTATGCTTAGACTTCTTTTTTCTCCTTTTGGTACCCTCTCATTTCTCTTCAATGGCTCCCAGAAGTTTGCACTGCCAAGCAATTCTTTATAAGCTACAACTGACATTCAAACGTCATTTATGAGATCTTGGCACCTCTAGCCTCTACTTTTTGAGTCCTAGAAATGGTGGCCTTTGAGGTACTTGGGCCATTGAGGGCACTATTGACGATGATGGTTATGCCTCTAGGGTTGCCCTCTTCCCTAGTATATTTTTGTGCAGCTTGAGACTACATTTTCCGCGTACCGACTATGACTTGCCGGACCATCTTGATCTTGCTCCTTCGAGCTTCATGCAAATGCTTAAAGACTTTTAATCTATTGTTTTATCATTTGGCAGCATTTTTGCTGGAGTCAGTCCTAAAGCATGTTAATCTCACTGGTAGTGAGTTCCTTCACAACTATAACGTCTTAAGGTGTGAGGGGAACATTTGTGGCTTTAGAGTGACAAATGCCCTTGTTACTTGAGAGTTACGGCACTACAAAGTAAAGGACTAGACCTCCAAGTTCTCCTTTATGTCCAGCCATGGGTGGGAGTTCTCGATTGATTAGGTGAGTCATCGCGAGTTTTCCGTTCGGGCCATTTGGAGTGGTCCCCAATGACAAAGTTGTTTGGCTGACATCCTCCCTTGGTGAGTTGAGGCACATTGCCATAATGAGAGAATGAGTGAAGAAACGCTCCAGTAGCGTTCTCTCGAAAGCCCTTCTTGGGGAGAAAGCATGAGGGCTTTTTTGCCCCCCTTAGCCATACCCTTCATGACAGATAGTAGGGTGGTTCCGACCCTTCCTTGGGCCATTTATGTTTGGAAGAATACTTAGAGTCTTTCTCCTATTGACCAGGGGAAGAAGCTTCATTTAAGGGAGGTCAAGGTTGTCAATAGGCCTATTTCCCAAGCCCATTTGCCAAGGCAGCATTAGTGATGCCTGAGGCGCAACGTGTAATATCCTGAAATTTTTAAGATGAAGTTTTATTTTGATTTCTTTAAAGGATTATATTTTGAATATATTTTCTAGGAAAAATAGAGTTGGAAACCTAAATGAGAGTATTGGACTTAGAATAAGTGAAATCATGTATTAGAGAAAATATTATGGAGAAATCTTGGAGATTTGGAATAAGGTATCGACTAGAGAAATTCATTTTAAACTTAGAAGGAGTTGAATTTTCAAGAATTAGGGTGTAAATGCAAGAGGAAGTGGTTGAACCAAAGATCAAACACTTGGTGTACATTCTTGGATTAAACTGTCGAGTTTTAGTGTAATGATAATAAGTTATTCATATGAGGTCCAAATGAGGTGATTCTAATTTGAATAGAATCCTAAAAGATAGATCTAAAACTTTTATGTTATGAGTTTTTGAAGATTTGGACAATATCAATGACTTATTTTGGAATCAAGTAAATAACTCTATACTAAGCTTAAACCAGAACTCGAGTTTGAGAATATGGATCCAGATGAGATTCTATCCTAACCAACCTAAGAAGTGGCCTTCAAAAACTTGTTAAGTAGAGTCCTAAGGAGGTTAGCAAGTAACCAAATGAGTTAGGGAAAGACTAAGAGCCGTGGCTAACCAGATGAAGGCTGGAAAGGGAGATGCATGCATGGGTAGGTGAGATGACACCTCATCTCTTATCCTATAAGCCTATACCCCAACTATTGATCAAATGGTTAGCAAAAATATCTCAAATACTGACCATTGGATGATCATTTTAACTGCAAAGCTTAGGATTTCTGAGGATTTAGTTTAATCATGAAAAAAGATTTAGAAGGGACACATCATCCCATGTAAACCAGAAACTTATGGTTTTTACCAAGTTATCTCTCTTATTTCCTTCACATGAGTCAACCATCACTCCTATAAATAGACATTTGGGAGTTTTCTAACTCTTTTGTAAAAGCCTAGCACGAAATCCTTTTGAAGGAAACCAAAGAAAACTCTTCTCTAGTCCCATAATCTCCAATTACATCCTAAGTGAGCTTAGTAAGAGTTTTGAGGAAAAAGTTTGTAAAGATTTGGTTTGATCATCTTCAACCAGACTTAGAGAGTGTGTAAATTTATATTTTAGCTTAACTTTAGTATGGAGATGGTTATTTAAGAGGTTGGACTATACATGTTAAGTATTGAACCCTTCTATTTTTGTTGAAGTGTTATAATAAATTTAAGTGTTGTTTGAAGTAGTTTTGTTAATGGAAATGTGTTAAATGAATTTAAAAGAGCCTAAAAACTATGTTATAATAAGTAAAAATCAAGTTTATGTGAAAAGATTGCGAGTTTTCGATTAAAAAGCCCATGCTTTGTAACTTCGCTCAACTCCTGCTCGAGCGAAGGATCGAGTGAAAAACAACTGTAAACCCTCGCTTGACTCTCACTAGATGTTTGGCTCGAGCGAAGTGTAACCCGAGACTTCGCTCGACACTCGCTCGATGTCTTGCTCGAGCGAGTTCTAACTCAAAAACTTGCTTGAATCTCGCTCGATACCTTACTCGAGCGAGATGCCTAGTTTGCCTAATATTCGTTTGATACTTTGCTCTAGCGAGTCCCAACCCGAGACTTCGCTCGATTCTTACTCGATACCTCGCTCGAGCGAGATACTTTGTTTTGCTGAATTCAAGGTTTTTGCTTGAATAAAGAGTGGACATTGAAAGAAGAAGAAATATTATGTGTTATCTTAGTATTTAGCTTGTGTAAAACACTTTGTAGAATTTAAGATACATGCATATGTGAGTATGTGATAATTTAAGATGTGATAATCTAAGAGTACGTGCATGTTCTAATATATGGTGAGAATTAAGAAAAGTGATACATCATGTACTTGAGAAACATTCCAAAGAGTAAGAAAGGAACAACTAAGAATAAGAGATATGGATAAGTTAGTCATGTCGTGACGGGGACGGCGAGACGTAATGCCCGAATGATTGACGTACCGATAGGGACGACGATACGTAACGTCTGTCGTATGATAAGAGTGATATGTATTATCACGAGGACGACGAGACGTAACGCCTGTGAAAATGATATGATTAGTGGGGACGGTGAGACGTAACGCCTACTATATTATGTATGTTTCGTGTCAAGACGGGGATGGCGAAACGTAACGCCTGGAATATTGACACGAGACTCATCATAACGGGGACGGCGATACGTAATGCCCGGGTGATTGATGAGTTATATGTAATGGGGACGGCGATACATAATGCCCATTGGTGATAAAAGATAAATATGCTGTAAAAGAGTTATCTGCGATGGGGACGGCGATACATAACGTCCATTGAGGATAATAATTGAATAAGTTCAAAAAATGTGTTGATGGTTAAGAAAAATGAACATAAGTTTCATAAGAGTGCAAACCTGTGTAGGTTATTGATAAGTTGTATGAAACATGTTTTTGATCACGTTTTATTAGTTTCTTTTTCTAAAAAGATTAATGATGGTTGTGTCCAGGCGATAGCCGAAGCGATTAAACAGATGACTGAAGTAGTGAGGAATCAAATAGAGCAGAGTTGTCATCGTCAGCCAGAAGAGAATAAAGGAGAAACTTAAGGATGTCCATATGAAAAACTTATAGTTTACCGATATCCGCGTTTTATGGGAACGGAAGAAGCATTAAGGGCTAATAAATGGATTATCGATCTGGAACATATTTTTAAAGTTAGTGGTTGCACTGAGATTCAAAAGGTGTAGTATGCTGGACATTTGCTACAAGGAAAAGCAGGATTATGGTGGGACACAAAACAGAGGCTGCTGAAGCTAGAGTTAGGAGAAAATGTAGTGCCCTCGTAGGAACGGTTCAAGAGAGAATTTGATGATTGATTCTTTCCAGAATCGGTAAAGCGGCAGAAAACATTAGAATTTGCCACATTGGTACAGGATGGCATGACAGTGGATCTATATGCAGCTCAGTTTATGGAACTGGCAAGGTTTGCCCCACACTTAGTGGCCACTAAGAAGATGAGAGCACAGAAGTTTCAAGAAGGATTGCAACCACGGATTCGTATGCAGGTGGCGTGCCTACGAATGGAAAATTTTCAGGAAATGGTAAACATAGTAGCCATAGCTGAGGCTGAACATAGGAGCGTGATGGCGCAAACTTCAGTAGCTGGAAAAAGAAGATTTTCTTATTCCGGAGGAAAAGATGCTGGGAGGAAATGAAATTTTAAATTCATGGATTGAGGAAAAGGAATAGTAGGTAATTCAAATGTACCAGTTCTATTTTTAATATGTACCAAATGAGAGCGTCGACACAAGGGAGATTGTAGAATGGATGCTAGGGCTTGCTTCAAGTGTGGCCGGCCAGGACATTTGATTAAAGATCGTCCTCAGAATATTCCTCAAGGCATCGCTATCCCAAGAGGAAAAACTAAGGCACTCATGAAAGCTAAAGTTTATGCAATCACGTCAGGAGAAGTTGATATGGAGGCTGATGAGACTATAGAAGCTAATGTTATTACTGGTAATTTTTTAACCTTTCTTCTTTTAGTCAATGAATATATTCTTTGGATTAGTAATAATAACAGTAGGATAACTTTCTTAGGTAAGGTTAAGTTGAAGCAATGCATGGTCTATGCTCTATTTGATTCGGGAGCAACAAGATCTTTTATTTCATATGGGTGCGTTCAAATATGTAAATTAGAGGTGGAACCTTTGGGTCAAAAAGTTATAGTAGTCATGCCTGATGGGAAGATAGCAGGATGTCATCGAATTGTAAGAAATTGTTCTTTGGAAGTTGGGAGTTTTCAGCTAGTTGCTAATTTGATATTATTCCATTTAATGGAATTTGACTTAATTTTAGGAATGGACTGGCTAGCCAAGTATAATGCTAAACTTGATTGCCATAAAAAGGAGATAGTTTTCGACTTACCAATGAAGGAGAAGTTTTGTTACAAGGAGGAGATAATTGATTTTGTTTATCCATAGTAACTGCTAAGCGAATGAAGAAAAGTATTGAGGAAGGGGCAAAAGTGTATGTTATAATAATGTTAAATTCCTTGGAAGTTGTTAAGAGTATCAAAGGAATTCCAATGTGGAAGACTTTTCCCAAGTCTTTTCTGATGACCTGTTGGGATTACCTCCTGATCGGGAAACGGAGTTTGCTATTGAATTGGAACCCGCTACAGCCCTAGTTCATAAGGCACCTTATAGGATGGCACCAGTGGAATTAGAAAAGTTAAAAGCCCATATTGAGGAACTTTTGAAGAAAGGATTTATCAGACCAAGTTCGTCGCCATAGAGAGCGTCAGTGTTATTTGTAAAGAAGAAAGATGGAACAATGCGGATGTGTATAGATTATAGAGATTTGAAAAAGGTCACAGTCAAGAATAAGTATCCGTTGCCACGGATAGATGATCTGTTAGATCAACTAAGAGAAGTTGTAGTATTTTCAAAAATAGCTCTTCGGTCTGGTTATCATTAGTTGAAGATTAAGGAGTAAGATGTACCCAAGACAGCCTTTCGAACACGATATGGGCATTTTGAATTTTTGGTTATGCCATTCGGATTGACAAATGCACTAGCAGTATTCATGGATTTGATGAACCGAATATTTATACCTTATTTTGATAATTTTGTGGTAGTTTTTTTTTTTTACGATAGTTTGGTTTACTCCCAAACTGATGAAGATCATAAAGAGCATTTGAGAATTGTAATGGAGATCTTGCAGAAATATCAACTGTATGCCAAACTTAGTAAGTGCGAGTTTTGGCTACGAGAAGTAAAATTTTTGGGTCACGTGATCTCAAGTGAAGGAGTTTCTGTGGATCCAATAAAAATAGAAGCAGTAATGGATTGGCAGTAACCAACCAATGCACACGAAGTACGAAATTTTCTAGGATTAGCTGGATATTACAGAAGATTTGTAGAAGGATTTTCCAAACTATCTGCGCCTTTGATAACATTAACTAGGAAGAATGCTAAGTATGTTTGGAGTGAAAAATGTGATAAAAGTTTCCAAGAGCTAAAAAGAAGATTGACTACGGCACCAATTTTAGCTTTACCGGAACCTCACAAACCCTATGTGATATACAGTGATGCCTCAAAGATGGGATTAGTGTGTGTATTAATGCAAGAAATAAGAGTAGTTGCGTACGCATCTCGACAGCTTAAGGATCATGAACAGAATTATCTTACTCATGATTTGGAATTGACAGCTGTGGTATTTGCACCAAAAATCTGGAGGCACTACTTATATGGAGAGAAATGTGAGATATTTACGGACCATAAGAGTTTTAAGTATTTTTTTAGTCAGAAAACTCTGAATATGAGGCAAAGAAAATAGATGGAGACTATAAGTGACTTTCATTGTGAAATAAATATCATCCTGGAAAGGCTAATGTGGTAGCAGATGCTTTAAGCAGAAAAACTCAGACTAAAGAATTATTGGTGCTACCAGCAATACGAGAGATTCTTGTAGACAAGTTATCACAAGAACTTAAGTTAATGGTGATTCAATAAATAGCATTCCATCACCTGAAATCATGTAGTGTGAAGACCCATCTCCTTCTAGCATTTGTTGTTTTATCATCTCCAGATTAGCATCCTTCTGTTGTCCTTCCTTGATCTCCTCATTTGTTGTCCTTCCAGATTAGTGCCGAATAAATAAGACTTGAAAGAAACATTGGTGAAAGAAGCTCATGATACGCCATATACTGCCCATCCTGGAAGTACTAAGATATATTAGGATTTAAAAAAAAGTTTTGGTGGGAAGGTATGAAGAAAGATATTGCAACCTTTGTAGCTAAATGTCCAGTATGTCAGTTAGTGAAAGCTGAACACTAAAGACCAGCCGGTAAATTACAACCCCTACCAATTCCTGAATAGAAATGGGAGGATATATTTATGGATTTTATGGTAGGATTGCCAAGAACATCGGCGGGAAAAAATGCGATTTGGGTAATAGTTGATCGATTGACAAAGAGTGCCCACTTTTTGCCTATTTCAAACACGGATTCTATGGAAAGATTGGCAAAAACTTATATATAAGAAGTAGTTCGTCTGCATGGAGTGCCCAAGACCATAGTATCAGATAGAGATCCAAGATTTACATCTCGATTTTGGCAAAGTTTACAGAAGATGATGAGTACCAATTTAAATTTTAGTAGTGCATATCATCCTCAAACGAACAGGCAAACAGAAAGAACCATTCAGACTTTAGAAGATATGCTGAGAGCTTGTGTATTAGATTTTGGTAAAGATTGGGAGAGTTTGTTACCATTAATCGAATTTGCTTACAATAATAGTTTTCAAGCTACCATACAAATGGTGCCTTATGAAGCACTTCATGGAAGGAAATGTAAGTCTCCTATATATTGGGATGAAGTTGGCAAAAGCAGCATTTTAGGACCCGAGTATTTACAAGAAATTAGGGAGCAGATTACAAGGATTAGAAATCAGATAAAAACGGTGCAAAGTAGGCAAAAGAGTTATGCAGATAATCGCAGAAGAGCTTTAGATTTTATGGTGGGAGACTGGGTGTATTTGAAAATTTCGCCTACGAAGGGAGTTATGCGATTCGATAAGAAAGGAAAATTGAGTCCTTGTTATATTGGACCTTATGAAATTCTGGAAAAAGTAGGTCCAGTGGCTTACCGCCTAGCATTACCTGATAATCTGCAAGGAGTCCATAATTTTTTTCATGTATTTTCCTTGAAGAAGAGTTTAAGCAATAAATCAGTAGCAGTGATGGATCCGAGTCCTATTAATTTGCGTCCCAACTTAACCTATGAAGAGGGGCTAGTGAAGATTGAAGATCAGAAAGAATAGACCCTTCAGAATCGCACGATTTCATTAGTAAAAGTGATCTGGAACAATCCTGTTTTTCAAGAAGCTACTTAGGAACGTGAGAATCTGATGAGAGCTAGTTATCCTCATGTATTTGAAACTTAGTTGTATGAATTTGTGTTTTATGTTTGAACTCTGATATATGTATATAAAGCTATTTGTATGATATTTGTGTTCTTTTGGTATCTATAGTTTTTTGACGATTGATTTTACTCAGGATTATGGCAACAAAAAGAAAAGCACAAATGTCAGTCACTCCTGTAGATCAGTTAAAGAAAAGATCGGAAAGGATTAGAGAGAGATTTCGTAGGGAACAGCTGAAACAATGGAAAACAAATAGATTGCGTTGGTTGAATAAGAGTGAAAAACATAGAACACATATCATGGACATAGATGAAAAAGGTAATCCAATCTGTAGACGAGCTTTGCCAGGTGAGGAGAGGTAACCCAGTCAAAAATGGTTACAAGCAGAAAGAGAATATTGAAAAGAGAAGATAAAGGAAAATCCATCATAATGGAGTTATCTGATAGATCTGAGGATAGAAAACGTCAATGTGAGGAGGGACCAATCATAGAAGAAACAGAATATGAAATACTGCGTAAATTACAGGAGATTAGTGTGAATATATATTTTGATTAGGATGTCGAGATGATCTTTTACTATTCTCAAGATGCCCTGTCAAATGAGGAGAAAGTCCCTACTTCTTCAGAAGAATCTACTGCTGCAAGCAATTGAGGTATTAATTCATTGAACCCTAAATTCATGTTTTAGCGATTTCGGGGACGAAATCACTTTTAAGGGGGAGAGAATGTAATATCTCAAAATTTATAAGATAAAGTTTTAATTTGATTTCTTTAAAGGATTATATTTTGAATATATCTTCTAGGAAAAATAGAGTTGGAAACCTAAATGAGAGTATTGGACTTAGAATAAGTGAAATCATGTATTAGAGAAAATATTATGGAGAAATCTTGGAGATTTGAAACAAGGTATTAACTAGCGAAATTCATTTTAAACTTAGAAGGAGTTGAATTTTCAAAAATTAGGGTGTAAATGCAAGAGGAAGTGGTTGAACCAAAGATCAAACACTTGATGTACATTCTCGGATTAAACTATCGAGTTTTAGAGTAATGATCATAAGTTACTCATATGAGGTCCAAACGAGGTGATTATAATTTGTATAGAATCCTAAGAGATAGATCTAAAACTTTTATGTTATATGTTTTCGAAGATTTGGATAGTATCAATGACTTATTTTGGAATCAAGTAGATAACTTTGGATTGAGCTTAAACCAGAACTCGAGTTAGAGAATATGGATCCAAATGAGATTCTATCCTAACCAAACTAAGAAGTGACCTTCAAGAACTTATTAAGTAGAGTCCTAAGGAGGTTAGCAAGTAAATAAATGAGTTAGGGAAAGACTAAGGGGCGTGGCTAACTAGATGAAGGCTAGAAAGGGAGATGCATGCATGGGTAGGTGAGATGACACCTCATCCCTTATCCTATAAGCCTCTACCCCAACCATTGATTAAATGGTTAGCAAAAATATCTCAAATACTAACCATTGGCTGATCATTTCAGCTGCAAAGTTTAGGATTTCTGGAGATTTAGTTTAATCATGAAAAAAGATTTAGAAGGGACACATCATCCCATGTAAACCAGAAACTTATGGTTTTTACCAAGTTATCCCTCTTCTCTCCTTCACATGAGTCGATTATCACCCCTATAAATAGACATTGGTGTCTTCTAACTCTTTTGGAGAAGCCTAGCACTAAATTCTTTTGAAGGAAACCAAAGAAAGCCCTTCTCTAGTCTCATAACCTCTAACTACATTCTAAGTAAGCTTAGTAAGAGTTTTGAGGAGAAAACTCGCAAATATTTGGTTTGATCATCTTCAACCAGACCTAGAGAGTGTGTAATTTCATATTCTAGCTTAACTTTATTATGGAGATGGTTATTTAAGAGGTTGGACTATACATGTTAAGTATTGAACCCTTCTATTTTTGTTAAAGTGTTATAATATATCCAAGTGTTGTTTGGAGTAGTTTTTTTAGTGGAAATGTGTTAAATGAAGTTAGAAGAACCTAAAAACTATGTTATAATAAGTAAAAATTAAGTTTATGTGAAAAGATTGCGAGTTTTGAATTAAAAAGCCCATGTTCTATAACTTCGCTTGACTCCCGCTCGAGCGAAGATCAACTATAAACCCTCGCTTGACTCTCGCTAGATGTCTGGCTCAAGCGAAGTGCAACCCGAGATTTCGCTGGACACTTGCTCGATGTCTTGCTCAAGCAAGTTCTAACTCAAGAACTCGCTTGAATCTCGATCGATACCTTGCTCGAATGAGATACCTAGTTTGCCTAATATTCACTTGAAACTTTGCTCGAGCGAGTCCCAACCCGAGACTTCACTCGATTCTCGCTCGAGCGAAATACTCCGTTTTGTTGAATTCAAGACTTTTGCTTGAATAAAGAGTGGACATTGAAAGAAGAAGAAATATTATGTGTTATCTAAGTATTTAGCTTGTGTAAAACACTTTGCAGAATTTAAGATGCATACATATATGAGTATGTGATAATTTAGGATGTGATAATCTAAGAGTACATGCATGTTCTAATATGTGGTGAGAATTAAGAAGAGTAATACATCATGTACTTGAGAAAAATTCCTAAGAATAAGAAAGGAATAACTAAGAATAAGAGATATGGATAAGTTAGTCACGTCGTGACGGAGATAGTGAGACGTAACGCCGGAATGATTGACGTGCTGACAGTGACGGTGATACGTAACGCCTGTCGTATGATAAGAGTGATATGTATTATCATGAGGATGACGAGACGTAACACCCGTGGAAATGATATAATTCGTGGGGACGGCGAGACGTAACGCCTACTATGTTACGTATGTTCCGTGTCAAGACGGAGATGGCGAGACGTAATGTCTGGAAGATTGACACGAAACTCATTATAACGGGGACGGGGATACGTAACGCCCGAGTGATTGATGAGTTATATGCAATGGGGACGGCGATACGTAACGCCCATTAGTGATAAGAGATAAATATACTGTAAAAGAGTTATCTACAATGGGGACGGCGATATGTAATGCCCATTGAGGATAATAATTGAATAAGTTCTAAAAAGGTGTTGATGGTTAAGAAAAAGGAACATAAGTTTTTTAAGAGTGCAAACCTGTGTAGGTTATTGATAAGTTGCATGAAACATGTTTTTGATCACGTTTTGTTAGTTACTTTTTCTAAAAGATTAATGATGGCTGTGTCTATGTTTTATTAAGCTAATTATGTACTTACTAAGATTTTTTAGGAAATCTTACTCTTTTGTGGTTTTATATTTTTTTCTTGTATGAAAAGCCCTGATGACACAGGAGATTTCGAAGAGTCTTGAGGGACTTTTTAAATATAATCTTTATGTAGATTTCACTTTTGCGACCCTAGGATTTTCTCTGTATGATCAGCTAGTGGAATTGTGGTATCACAGTACACCTACTTTTGCTGAGGAGGAGTAGCGTATAGGTTGCTATTTAACTTTGGGATTGGATGGTTCCTTATCTGTATGTGGGGTTTATTTGACACCATAGTGACAGTATTTTCAGCAAGATCGTTGTCTTAATTTGGATATGTTCCGTTATGGAAGGGAATTTTTCGAAGTTAAGAAGGAACCTAAGTGACCATAGTGATGGTCTTTTGATATGTATTTTTATTTGGTTGACATTGATAACTATTTTGGGCATATATATATAACAGTACAATGTTTGAGAAATGAAAGGAGAATGTGGAAGTTGCAAATTAAATTTTTCCATATGTGATCTTTAGAAATTTTTTTATATACCTAATCCGCTGTGAAATATATGGCTTATGCTAGTAAGTCAAGATATATATCTTAAATTATTATTACGTACGAGGGTGAGTAGCTTAATGTTACTTATCCTGACCCTTTGACTTACGTTAAATCTCAGACGTGAGTTGGGGGCATCACAGTTGTCCTATCATAGAAGACTCCTGTTAAGCCATCTCTTTTGGGACCGACAGTGAGGGCCATCTCCTGCGAGGTCTTTGTGCTGCTGACAGCTTAGTCTAGCCCTTGCATTATGTCAAAAAGGGCCAATATGTTTGCCATACAATTTTACGGAGCCTTATTGGATAAGGTTCTTCGGCGGCCTACTGTGTAGCAACCTCCCTCAGAGTGAAGTGTGGAGATGACAATATCCTCTACATCCACTGCTCGATCTGCCATCGGGGTGAAACTTTCAAAGGCTTCTTTGAAGTTTGCAAGGGACACTAGCCCAGGCAGCGAGAAATGCCTTCCATAGACTCTCCCTTTACGTGGCTGCCTAGCAAGGGCCCTGAGTCTCCACTTTCTACTGTTGGCACCAAGCTGATTGTAGCTGTAGAGTTTGCCGACAAAGTACTTGAGGTTGAAAGAGGGGAAATTGAGGCGATAAGAGGTCTCAACCTTGTTGTTGAGAAGGCAATTGTGATTCCTTGTTGTATCTACACAATAGAGTTGCCTATTGTTGAAGTCGAGGCAATCAGAGAAAGGGTTGTTGAGGAAAAGGTGGTTGCAAAAGAGGTCGTTGAGGAAAAGGTGGTCACAAGACAGGTCACCGAGGTGGAGGTTTTGCACAGATTCTGTATTGTCAATGGGTCCAAGTTTATGCGGAGGGCGTGCCTCTCATCGCTAAGGATTAACTTTTTACCTGTATAGACAGAGTTGGTTAGGCAAAGGTGGCCAGGCAGACAGGGCCTCAAGGGAGTCTTGTGGAGGTCACTCCTTTCTTGGCCCAGTTGAAGTGGGGGAGAGTTGAGCAGAAGCCTTGGACAGGGTTGTCAAATTCTTATCTGATTTCTTCTTTGAGGTCACTTGTGTTTGTTTGGTGATCCATTTTTCTCTCTTCTTTTCCCTGGCTAATTACAACATTTCTTTACTAGTAGCTTTTGCGTTGGTTTTGTTGGTGATAAGGTACATCTCGATTGATGACCTTCATCATGGATGGCCAAGAAGCTGCCGTAGGAAAACTAAGCCCTATGCTCGCTAACCCGACTAGCTCTACGGTGTGCTCGAGGGGAGAAAGAAGAGAATGAGCAGCTGGAGTTGGAATTGACGAAGGTCCAACTCGCCCAGAAGAAGAACTGTGGGTGAGTTAAGCAACTACATTGCCAAAAGAAGGTCTTGAAGGAAGAGCTCAAATTAGTGAAGGAATGAGCCAAGAGGGCAGTCAAAGATCTGACTACAAAAAATGACTCTTGAGGAGTTATTGAGCCAACTACTCAAGAAGTTAGAGGAGGATCATCAGTCCCCACTCTGAAGCTTTGAAAGAGTGGGAGGATTCCCTAGCAACTGCCTTCGTCGCCATGGAGCTTGAAAAGAGGAGGGCCAACCAAGCAACTAAGGATCTCGCAGTTGCTGAGAAATGGTCAATCGAGGACTTGGGGGGGACCAAGAAATGGTTAGCTACCCAAGAGGTGGTCATTAAGGACCTTCAAGATGATTTGTCCCAAGTTCAACTTGTCATTCCCCGCCTAGACAGTCAATTGAGATTAGTTATGGTTATCTATGAGTAAGCTTGGTCGCATGGGTACATCAAGGGCCCTAAATCAATGCGGGACTATGTCTTGGAGAACCCTCAACTAAGTTTGAGGGCCCTTGATGCACATTTACTAGTCTTCAACATTGCCAAGCTTCCTTTTGACCCTGAATCTTTTGAATGCGGCTGCACCATGGGAGGTACATGATCCTGGATGCCTTCTCAGATTATAAAGCTCTTAGTGCCAAACATGAGGGGCCCACGCTCAATCTTGATGCTCTTGGGTCCGATCTTGGTGCCCTTATCCCTTAGCCTCCATGCTGTAATTCTTCATTATTTCCTTTTTTTTCTTTTGTATATTATGAGCATTATTCTTTCTCTTGTAAAGATCTCTATTCACGTCATCTGCTTGCACTTTATATATATATATATATATATATATATATTTAATCATCAATAAGATTGACTCTTATTTTGTCATATTTTACTTCATTGTTTGTCACTAACTCTTGCCTTCAGAGTTAACCTATCCTTTTCCCATGATCTGCTCATGGGATTTGGGGTAAAGAGTTGAGTGGCTTGCATTTAGGTGGGGAAAGGTCTGAGATTTGGTTCTTTTGTCCTACCCCGCCTATACCATGCCCGTCGATGACAACCCTACCGACTGCTAACTCCTTGCTTCACGTTGTCTTTGTCTAACCCCGTCTACTGGTTATTTTCTTGGCACTTCAGCGATGACATTAGTGAAGTTAGTGTTTTCCCCTTTATTGCTAAGTCATGAATGTTAGCTTTTTTCTTGTTATCATTTCCCTATGCACGTCAAACCCTGCCTATTCCTTTATTTTTCTTTTGTGTTGTGCTTTGTTCTCATATGTTGCTAAAAATAAGAAATAAGTGTTATAAGCGTGTACCGGCTCCTACCCAATGTCGGCTCAGAGAGTGGAACACCTTTTAAGAATCAAGTTGCATTGTGAGGAGATCTCGATTGCCCCATCGGGAAGAGAGGTCAGGAAGTGCTTGGCTAGCCCTCCTTTATAGCCCTTCCCAGTTGCAACATGGTTGTGGAGTTGAATGTTCTGTTGGAAGGAAACAAATAAATTAATCATAGTCTCACTTTTGGTTGTATGGGCGTGAGACTTGTAAACCTGGACCGTTTTGCCTACAAGGTGACGTATTGTTTGTTTGGTGCCTTCTTGTTGGAGATAGTGCCCATGTCAGGTAGTCGAAGGACTTAGCCCGCATTCTGTCAGGTCGAGGCCAAGATGCTTCAAGCTAAACTCGTCCCTTTAGTTTCACAAAAAGGTAACTCTTATGGATGGCCAGGAAGCCGGTTCACTCTTCGCTTCAATGAGGGTTAAGATAGGTTTTCGTGTAGCTGAAAGGCTGGAACTGCTCTCCATCATTAGAGGGACAAGATGGCCTTTGGACCGACTTGCCCTTGTGGCCCCACGGGAGGTAAGTTGTTCGGACATCGAACACTATTTGATTATTTTTCCTCACTCCCTTTGAGTGAACACTATTTGATTACCTAGGGTACAAGCTATTGTTGCTCGTCTCAACATGGACATTGGATATGAGCATTCTTTGATCACCACAGGTGCAAGTACTATTCATTCGTCTCATTTCAATCACCCTTTGCTCGCTTTGCTGGCGAGCACTTTTGGTCATCTCGTATTGTTGAACTCAAGGTTTCAAGGTTCATGTAAATCTACACATGGATTTTGATGATAACAAATGAATTCAAAGAATAAAGGAGTCTCAAGCTCAAGTTGTCTACACAATACAATCAAGCACATCAAGGAACCAAGCATGAGCAAGAAGGGAATAAGTTCACATTAAAATCATAGAGTAATTTTGTAAATCTCTTAAAAATTCGAAATTAGGATTAAGGCTCAAAATAAATATTTTATCATAAAGCATTAAAATACATTTTCCACATGTGCATGAATATTTTGAAAATTAACTTTGAAAATATTAAGATGATTGATTGTCATCTTTCACATGTGCATGATATGATTAAAGGTTTGAACTTTGAAAATATTAAGATGATTGATTGTCATCTTTCACATGTGCATGTTTTATTTGAATATTTTCAAAAGTGGTGGATGCTTTTCTTGACTTATGCAAAAGGTAGATGTCTTTGTTTGAAAATTTTGAAAAGTAAAGTGTGCTCTTTTTGTCATATGCAAAAAGTAAAATATTAGGTTTGAAATTTTTGAAAAGTAAAGTGTGCTCCTTTTGTCACATGCAAAAAGTAAAAAGATTTGATTTGAAATTTTTGAAAAGTGAATGATGATGTCTTGGACATGGGAATCTTTTCAAATTTGAAATTGAAGACTCATTTGCCTATAAATAGCTCACTTGAGTTTTGTAAAAATCACAACAAGAGCTTACACATCTATTGCTAAATTTTGCATCATTCTTTCAAAGCTCTCATTCTCTCTTTTCTAAAGTTTTGAGCCTTAATTCTTGTTCTTGTTGAGAGAGATATAGTTTGTGCTGTATTGTTCTTATTTCACTCATTGAGGAGTGTTTTCTGATAGCCTACCCACTATCAATTCTTGTATCAGTAAGGGGGTGTGTATAACCCTTGTGTGTGTAGAAGGTATTCTACACGGGGAATAGTTAAATCACCAAGTGTGAGGTGATTGGAAGTAAGAGGGTGCGTATAACCCTTGTGTGTGTAGAAGGTGTTCTACACAGGGAATAGTTGAATCACCAAGTGTGAGGTGATTGGAAGTGTAGAGGGTGTTCTACACGGATTCTTTGGAGCGGTGCTGCTCAAAGGTGTAATAGGTTTCTATCTCCACCTAAAGGAGATTGAATAGTGGATTTGGGAATCCTCAAGGGGTAGCTTGAGGCGAGGACGTAGGCAGTGGGGCTGAACCTCGTAAAAATACTGAGTTTGCTTTCTCTTACCCTACTCTTTATATTTCCTACTGCTTTATATTTTGGTTATATTTTATATTGTATATTTAGTTTATAAGTATTAATTTTTTAATATAACCCAATTCACCCCCCCCTCTTGTGTTAGTCATCTGGGCAACAATTGGTATCAGAGCTAGAGCTCTGTTATAAGATTAACTATCTTTTGAGTTAAGATCTTATGGCTAACATTGCAGCTTCATTTGGTGAAGGTCAATCTAGCAGTCGGCCTCCACTCTTTTGCGGAGACAATTACTCATTCTGGAAAGTTAGAATGAGAATATTCCTTCAGTCTCAAGGCCGAGAAATCTGGAAATGCATTGTAAATGGACCTTATATTCCAACAAAAGTGGTTGATGGAGTAAAGGTCAAAAAGGAAGAAGAAGAATTTGATCGTGAAGACGATAGACTTTATACTTTGAATTTAACTGCTATGAATTTATTATATAATGCTCTTAATGGTAATGAGTTTAATAGAGTAATGACTTGCACTACAGCAAAGGAAATTTGGGATAACTTGGAAGTTACTTATGAAGGAACTTCTCAAGTCAAGGAATCAAAAATTTATATTCTTACTCATGAATATGAAATGTTTAAGATGAATGATGATGAATCTATTTCTAGTATGCACACTCGTTTTACTAACATCATAAACAGCTTGACAGCTCTTGGCAAAGTTTATTCCAAAGTGGAGATAGTAAGAAAAATTCTCAACTCTCTACCAAAACGTTGGGAGTCAAAAGTGACAGCGATTCTTGAAGCTAGAGACCTCAAGAAGCTCGAAGTGAATGAACTCATCGGGTCACTTATCACCCATGAGTACACATTGAAAAGAGGAGAAGAAGAAGGAAATTCAAAGAAGAGTTTGGCACTTAAAGCTGTTCCACATGAAAGTGAAAGTGATGAAGATGAGGAAAATGACGACAAAGATGAAGAAGTTGCGATGATAATAAGAAGAATTCAGAGATTCTTAAAGAAAAATAAAACTCCTCCAAGGAAATCCTTCAATAAGTTTTCCAAGAAAGATTCAGGTAAAAATGACACTTTAATTTGTTATAAATGCAATAAACCTGGTCATATCAAGCCAGATTGTCCTCTGCTAAAGAAAGATCGAAACAAAGGCAAAAAAGCAATGAAAGCTACGTGGAATGATGATTCAAGTAGCTCAGATAGTGAAGCAAGCAATGGAGAATCAGCAAATCTTTGTCTTATGGCTAAAGATGACATTGAGGTAACAAATTTTGATAATATTGAAGATCCTTCATATGAAGAATTGCAAAATGTTTTAGAAGAGGTATATGAGGAATTTGAAAAATTAGGTATCAAGTATACTGCTTTGAAAAAGAAAAATTCTTCTTTAACAAACGAAATTGATATTTTAAGAAAAGAAAGTATTGTTTTGAAAGATGAAAATCTTGAGTTGAAGAAAAAGAAAACTGATTTAGAAAATATTATTGAAAACTTTACGAATGGAAAAAGAAATTTTGAAAAACTTCTTGTTAGTCAAAGATGTGTTTTTGACAAGGCAGGCTTGGGATACATGCCAAAACAAAAATACAAATCTTATAAAAACTTCTTTGATAATTCTTCTACATCAAAGTCCAATATTCAAAATTCTTTTCATAAAAATAATTTTGTTAAAAAAGGATACTATTATAATCACTCAAGTTATTCATATATGTCACATGCTATTTGCAATTTTTGTAATAGCAATGGTCATAATTATTTTGCTTGTCCTATTAGAAGAAAACATACAATGACTATTAGGGCCATATGGGTACCTACAAATTTTATTTATTCTAATACTAATAAATAAAGGACCCAAAGAACTTGGGTACCAAGAATTTTTTTTTAATTGCTTTTGTAGGTATGCATGAAGTCGTCTACAGGTAAAAGTAAATGGTTTTTAGACAACGGATACTTAAGATACATGACATGAGACAGAATAAATTAAATTCATTGACTTCACTTCTAAAGAAAAAGGATGCATGATATTTGGAGACAATTCAAAAGGGAAGATCGTGGAAATAGAAAGAAAGATCATCAAGACTTAGTACAAGATGCAACCAAACAGTGAAAATATGTGAAAGATCATCCAGTAGAACAAATTCTAGGAGAACCTTCACGATATGTAAGTACTTGATCGTCTCTTAAAAATATTTATAATCACACTGTTTTTCTATCTCAAATTAAATCCAAAATATTGATGAAGTACTTATTGATAAATCATGGATTCTAGTTATGCAATAAGAGTTAAATCAATTTGAAAGAAATAATGTATGGACATTTGTTCCTAGACCTAAAAATTATGCTGTTATTGGAACAAAATGGGTTTTTAGAAATAAGAAAGATGAGTCTAAAATCATCACTAGAAACAAGGCTCGACTTGTAGCCCAAGGTTTCAATCAAGAGGAAGGAATCGATTATGATGAGACATATGCACCAGTCACAAGATTAGAAGATATTCGAATGCTACTTGCATATGCTTGTTATAAAGATTTCAAATTTTTTCAAATGGTTGTTATTAGTGTTTTCTTAAATAGTTTTTTTTAAAAGGTTTTTCAAGAGGAAAGATCGATATAACTCTTTTAATCAAATATGAATAGAATGATATTCTTCTAGTTCAAATTTATGTAGATGATATAATATTTGGTACTACTAATGAAAATATGTGTCAAGATTTTGCTAAGAATATGCAGAAAGAATTTGAAATGAGCATAATGGGAGAACTTAATTTCTTTCTCGGATTGCAAATCAAGTAATTGGAACATCAATGAGTCCAACCACTAAACTTGATAAAGATGAAAGCGGTAAGCCAGTTGACTCAAAGGTATATCGAGGTATGATTGGTAGTTTATTATATTTGATAACTAGTAGACTTGATATTATGTTCAATGTATGTTTATGTGCACGTTTTCAATAATTTCCGAACAATCTCATTTGATTGCAGTCAAGCGAATTTTTAGATATTTTGCCAGTACCATTGACTTAGAGTTATGGTATCCTAAACACACTTCTTTCGATCTTATTAGTTATTCAGGTACCGATTATACTGGTTGCAAAGATGATCGAAAAAGTTTTAGTAGAACATGTCTTTTCTTAGGTCCTGCACTTGTTTCATAATTTAGTAAAAAGAAAATTCTATTGCACTATCTACTGCTGAGGCAGAATATGTTGCTGCGAGTAGTTGTTGTGCTCAAGTTCTTTACATGAAACAACAACTTGAGGATTTTAAACTTATGTACAATCACATTCCAATCAAATGTGATAATACAAGTGCTATAAATCTTTCAAAGAATCCAATACAACAATCTCGGACCAAACATATTGATATTAGATATCATTTTCTTAGAGATCATGTGCAGAAGGGCGATATTGCATTAGAATTCACTAGTACACGATCAATTGGCAGACATTTTTACAAAACCCCTATCAAAAGATAGACTACGCATGATTAGAAGAGAAATAGGAATTATGCATGCCATAAATATCTGGTAGATACTTTTATTCCATTAACTCAAATGACCTACATAAACTTGAGGTTCTTAGCCTCATGTTTGAGACGCTCATTCTCTTCATACAATATCATGTCCTCCCTATCCATGGGAACTGGCAAGCGGAATGAAGAATCCAATAGTGATTTCAACCGTTTATTCTTCTGTCGAACGATTCCTTCCCTTATGTGAGACTCTTGAACAATTCGTTGAAGTACAACAATTTGTTCTTTAAGCTTTTCAACCTCATGATTTTTGACTTGTAGCCGTTGGGAAAAAGCAACAATAGAGGATGAGTAGCGAGTACCGAGACTCACCAAGTCGTAGATAGCATCGGAGTCTGGCTTATTAGCCAAACTATTGTTCTCTTGCTGCAACATGACGCCAATGGTAGCTGCAGAAAGGACATGAGATTGAGATGTAGAATAATGAGCCATTGAGAAAAGAATTGAAAACTTAAAGCGAGAATATTGAAGGAATGCAGATGAGTTATAGAGATGAGAATAAGATTTGATGCAAATCGGATGAACTTTAAAACTGATTTTATAGAGATAGCATAAAGAACAAGACAAACTATTGTCTCTTCAAATCTTATTAGTCAAAAGAAATATAAGATATGTTGGACACACATTGTCAAAAGTTTTCTTACTAGAAAAACGGTTCTCTGCTCCTATCATGGCATTGACGGCCTTAGGAGAGAAGATTGATGGTTGATGCGTCAAGGGTTCCTGATTCAAGTCTGGAACATTAGTGGAAGAGAATTGTTCGGCCATTCTATCGTTATGGAGAAACAGAACTTAGGTCAAGAAGCGATGTTTTTTTTGGTATCCGATAGGTGAAAATGATTTTTTTATAGAAACTCAGAGCCTTCAAACCCATTTGTCAACAACATCAGGCGATTGATTTAAATCTGCTTTCGCACCGACTACTAGAGCTAGGCCTCCAACCTTTACAGGTTTTGTCAAATACGCGTGGCTCCGCACCGCATTGCCAGAGCTAAGCCTGCAGCTTTTGCTGTCTTTGTCGGACACGAATAATTTTAATTATTCAACTTCAAATCTTTGGAACATCTAATTCGTCAATAACATCAAGCGGATTTAAATCTTCTTCCGCACCGAGATGATAAAATTCGGCTTCAACCTTTGCAGGTTTTGTCGGACACGGGTGGTTCTAACTTCTACAGTCTCTACTAACGCAGCGTTTTATTTGTCTGTTAGTTATTGTAGGAATATATCTTATTGAGATAATTATGATTCCTTTTTAATGATGCCAAAAGGGGGAGAAGTTTTAGACTAGAATATTAACATTGTTTAAATTGCTAAACTTGTTATATATACTTGGAATTATGTTTATATTTTAGCTTGAAAAACTAACGCACATTCTCAGGGGGAGCTTAAGTATTCATACAGGTTTCAAGTTATATCAAGTATTTGTCATCATCAAAAAGGGGGAGATTGTTGAACTCAAGGTTTCAAGGTTCATGTAAATCTACACATGGATTTTGATGATAACAAATGAATTCAAAGAATAAAGGAGTCTCAAGCTCAAGTTGTCTACACAATACAATCAAGCACATCAAGGAACCAAGCATGAGCAAGAAGGGAATAAGTTCACATTAAAATCATAGAGTAATTTTGTAAATCTCTTAAAAATTCGAAATTAGGATTAAGGCTCAAAATAAATATTTTATCATAAAGCATTAAAATACATTTTCCACATGTGCATGAATATTTTGAAAATTAACTTTGAAAATATTAAGATGATTGATTGTCATCTTTCACATGTGCATGATATGATTAAAGGTTTGAACTTTGAAAATATTAAGATGATTGATTGTCATCTTTCACATGTGCATGTTTTATTTGAATATTTTCAAAAGTGGTGGATGCTTTTCTTGACTTATGCAAAAGGTAGATGTCTTTGTTTGAAAATTTTGAAAAGTAAAGTGTGCTCTTTTTGTCATATGCAAAAAGTAAAATATTAGGTTTGAAATTTTTGAAAAGTAAAGTGTGCTCCTTTTGTCACATGCAAAAAGTAAAAAGATTTGATTTGAAATTTTTGAAAAGTGAATGATGATGTCTTGGACATGGGAATCTTTTCAAATTTGAAATTGAAGACTCATTTGCCTATAAATAGCTCACTTGAGTTTTGTAAAAATCACAACAAGAGCTTACACATCTATTGCTAAATTTTGCATCATTCTTTCAAAGCTCTCATTCTCTCTTTTCTAAAGTTTTGAGCCTTAATTCTTGTTCTTGTTGAGAGAGATATAGTTTGTGCTGTATTGTTCTTATTTCACTCATTGAGGAGTGTTTTCTGATAGCCTACCCACTATCAATTCTTGTATCAGTAAGGGGGTGTGTATAACCCTTGTGTGTGTAGAAGGTATTCTACACGGGGAATAGTTAAATCACCAAGTGTGAGGTGATTGGAAGTAAGAGGGTGCGTATAACCCTTGTGTGTGTAGAAGGTGTTCTACACAGGGAATAGTTGAATCACCAAGTGTGAGGTGATTGGAAGTGTAGAGGGTGTTCTACACGGATTCTTTGGAGCGGTGCTGCTCAAAGGTGTAATAGGTTTCTATCTCCACCTAAAGGAGATTGAATAGTGGATTTGGGAATCCTCAAGGGGTAGCTTGAGGCGAGGACGTAGGCAGTGGGGCTGAACCTCGTAAAAATACTGAGTTTGCTTTCTCTTACCCTACTCTTTATATTTCCTACTGCTTTATATTTTGGTTATATTTTATATTGTATATTTAGTTTATAAGTATTAATTTTTTAATATAACCCAATTCACCCCCCCCTCTTGTGTTAGTCATCTGGGCAACACGTATGAAAAAAGCTTTGCTCGCCATGAGGGTGACAAGCAATTTTGATAAGTATATTGCTTCTCTGGATATGAGGCACACACTTTTGCTTGCCCCAAAGGGCATCCTCGTTCTAGGCAATGAGTTTATTTTTTAGTCACATCTTCATTTTTTTGTCAAAACTTGATTTTTCATCCAACCTTGATTTTTCTATCCTAGGCTCATTTTTCCATTCAAGATTTATTTTTTCATTCTACCATCATTTTTCATCATACATTCACTTTTCGTGATACTTACCATGAGAGTGGTGACCACTTTTCCTCAACATGGTGCTTACCCTAACTTAACACTTTTTTAGCATTATATTCATCCAAGTGGTGGGATTTGTTGCTTGGCTCGGAGTTCAAGCACTTTTGCTCGAGTTCCTTGGTGTAGGTAGTTATGATCAACATAGTCCTCATCTAGAGCTCTTTTCAATGGCTCATGAGATGAAAACTTTTTCTCGTCATTCCAGTGGATGAGCATTTTTAGACCAAAACTAAAATTTCATGCTCTTTCATGGGTGCTCAACCTAGGGTGTATGCACTCTTTACTCGCTTGGAGTGTGGAGACACACCCATGTGAATACTCATTGTTCACCCTGGGTTTGTTCGAGCAATTTTGCTTGTCTGGGGTCCAAGAATTATTTGCTCCTTTGGGTTTGAGCAATTTCCTCATATAGTATTTTAAAAATATCACTTATTTTATTTTTCTACAAATTTCAAAGTATTTTTATAAGCAGAGTCGGGCACGTGCCTCCTTATTAGTTCATATTTTTAAATGCAAGATTCTTTGTTTATAAAAATATTTCATAAAAATAAAATTATAAATTAATGTAATTTGATATAGTAGATTTGATTATAATTTTTTTAGTATAAAATAAATATAACATATTTCATTCAGCTACATCATTTAATTTTATTTTTATAAAATTTTTATGGACCAAACAATTTTTTTTTTTTAAGGTTTTCATAGTTTGCTAGTTTAGATCATATATCAATATATAAATATATTTTTAAAGAATAATGCTATAATTATAAAATGTATAAATGCTACAAAATTATTTTGAAAAAAGAATATAATTTATTATTAAAAAATTATTTTTTCATATAAGTCCATAATTAACTTATTTAAAAAAAAAAAGAATTATACTATACTTACATTCTTAACTACTATAATTTTTTTTCTTATTTTAAAAATCATTTCGATTAAGTTGTCTGGAAATCACTTTAAAAAATAATATTCCTCATATTTAATAAAATGAATTATTCAAAAATCGCAGTAATATGCGGCGGTGGGTGGCCCTGTGGGTTTAGCCAACAAATCAAACGCAGTGCCACGCTCGTTTACGTCTGGCCTTCTACAAAAGGAAAATGAAAATCAGTAAGGTGCAGATCTCGCCACGTGGAAACCGCGCATATAATCGGATTGCAAACCTATTTATATTCCACTCTTTATTCTTCTTTTCTGGTCCGCCCCTCTCTCTCTCTCTCTCTCTCTCTCCTCAGCTCGCTCAGTCACACATCCCCCAAACCCTAGAACCCCTCTTCATCCACAAGCTCTAGAATTTACATGCTTCATTCGGATCTTTGTTCCTGAGATTTTTACCCACTGATTTTGCCGATAAAAAGTCACCGATTCGGTAATTCGGGGGTACTCGGAGCTAGGAAGATTCGGAAATGGCGGCTTCGACGACGAGCAACGTTTACATCCAGGTCATCGAGGATGTCATCAATAAGGTCCGGGATGAGTTCGTCAACAACGGTGGCCCCGGAGAGGACGTTCTCAAGGAGTTTCAAGGAGTAATTTATATTTTCGTTTCTTGGATTTATTTTTCCGTTGCTATTATTAGGGTGTTACTAATAGCTAATTCGTTAAAACAAAAAAGGGTCTATGAGATATTTAGTTCTTCGCTTGGAAGGGATCGGGAGGGGAGGGTTTTAGTAAATTGATATGGGGGTTTGATCTGTTAATTTCTACGGATTTGGAGATTTGTAGTCTTTTTAGGGTTAAATTGTTTTATTGGGAAAATATCTCGAGCTTTTTTTTTTGTCACTTGAGTCGGGTTTAGCTGATTTTGTTTATTTTATGGGAAATTTATAGACTTGGGAGGCGAAAATGATTCAAGCCGGTGTAATTATTGGTCCAATAGATAGGACCGGCGCACCTAAGCCCACACCTGGGGGTCCTATCACTCCCGTTCACGATCTTAATGTGCCATATGAAGGGACTGAGGAGTATGAAACTCCGACTGCCGAGATGCTCTTTCCACCGGTGAGTTCATACTTTCTTTTACCTCATCGGGACGGTTTCTGCCTAGTTATTGATTCTTTTGAAAGTAACTTATGAGTTCAAATGGTGGATAGTTGAAGACTTACTTTTTTGGCTTTTCTTTTCCGGAAATGTAGACGCCGTTACAGACTCCCATTCAGACACCTTTGCCTGGAACAGCAGAAAACTCGATGTATAACATTCCTACTGGACCTAGTGACTATCCTACTCCAGGAAATGATACTGGCGGCGGCGGCGGCGGCAACAGCAACAACCATAATGAGGTGAAAGGTGGAAGACCTAGTCCTTTCATGGTAAACACTACATAAGACCATTTAATTGGGTAGTTTCTGTTGTGAAAGCTTTAGTGTCTGATATGACACATAAGTAACTTATCAAAAAATTATCTGATATGACACATAAGGGTTTTTTCTATAGCTATTTTCATCTATGAGCTGGCATTGGAGTTGTGCCATATACATATAAAAAATGAAGTTGGGAGGGAATATTATCCCTGGACCCTAGCTGTTTTGTGAGTGACTGAACATGTTCCATAGATTATAATTCTCTGGTATGGTTTAAAAGCTAATCTATGTATTCTTGTTGCAGCAACCCCCGTCACCTTGGATGAACCAAAGGGCCCCACTTGATGTTAATGTTGGTAAGTATGATGTAAAATAAGTCGTATAGGTGTTTGTATAAGACTTTGAAATAATTAATGTTGTACTGGTATAGCTTACGTGGAAGGGCGGGAGGAGGTGGACAGAGGAGCCTCTCATCAACCCCTGACACAGGTAATCCCAGTTATTACTTCATTTTGCCGAAGAATCTCTGGTTTTCTTTTTAAGAAAACTCATGATTGAAGATATCTGATGACTAAGGTGTATACATCTCATTTTGGCCTGTATTTTTTGAATATATTGGCATATATAAATGTGTGCATATTTCTTATGAAAAAATATATTGTTGTATATAATCTTTGTCTAGGATCAAAGATGCTACTTTGCTTTGTTAGTTCTAACCATTTGACAAAAATCCAGGACTTCTTTGTGGCTCCTTCTGGAAAGCGAAAACGTGAGGATTTTTCTTCGCAATATCATGCTGGTGGATTCATACCTCAACAAGATGGGGCTGGGGATGCTACATTAGAGGTGTTTGAGATTGAGGTTTGTCTGTCTGTCATTTTTGGATGGTAATGTTGTGAAGAATCTGGTTATTTTGAGTTATTTAAAGGGTTCGTTTTTCAGAGAAACTTGAGAAATCACTTGTCTGAATATTGGATTAAAATTTGATTGCAATCATTTGGACAATCTTTCTAGCATTGGAAGATAGGTTTAAGAATGTAAGTTTGGGGTTTTTCTTCTTTTTTTTTTACAAAAAAAAAAAAAAAAACTACATACTTGGTTGGAAGTCCATTTGTAGGATGCTTGGAGTTGACTAAGAATCTCTTAAAAAAGGGTACAAAGCTGGGCATAAGATATAATCGTGATGTTCATATATTGAGTCCAGGTGGCAGATAATGTCGGATCAATTTTAGTTTTTAGAATAGCTGCTCTTGATGGAATGGTTTGAAATTCTACTGACCTTGCTGATGAGGTGTTAGATGAGATGGAGGTACTAAACACGGACAAAGTAAGAAGAAATTGTCAGAAATAGAATTGACAGAGAGGCTGTAAGAGTCATTTTGATAAAACGTCTTAGGGAACAGAATCTTTGGGAATGAATGTGAAGAGAAAAGGCTATCACCTGCTTAGTTGTTATGTTCACAAGGTTGTAATTAATGTTCGGTGGGATGACTTTCCTACCAACTGAATCCTGCTGAGTCAAAGCTTTCCATACAAAGCACAGTTGAGATCTCCCTTGCAGAACATGGTTGAAGGCTATGTGAATTTCTTTTCAGCAGTTAGTTTTGGATTAGCTAGATTAGTTGGCACTAGAAATAATTCGGGGACTTTTTGCCTTTTTCCGTAGTTCTAGATGTGGTTCATGTTTGCTATGTTCGGCTAATGGATTGGAGGGACTTTTTGCCTTTTTTCCGTAGTTCTAGAATGATTCAAACTTGACAATGTTTGCTAATGTTTGGCTTCTGGGCTGATCTCATGAAGTTCTCTACTGGGGTCAGTCATAGTGATTGAGTCAATCATGAACTATTTTCGAATTATCCCTCTTTGGGGTTTTATTTGACTGGGTATATATTTGGAGCATCATACTGGGTAATAACATTGTTGAAAAAAAGTGTGGACATATATTGTTGCATGATGCAACGATTTTCTGATGAGTAGAAGGATTATATTGTTGCATGATGTAACTTTTTAGTAGAAAGAATTGTGCATGATACAACTTGTAGTAACTTTATCTGTATGGATTTGAGTTTAGGTAATGGATTGGAGGGAATTTTTGCCTTTTTTCCGTAGTTCTAGAATGATTCAAACTTGACAATGTTTGCTAATGTTTGGCTTCTGGGCTGATCTCATGAAGTTCTCTACTGTGTCAGTCAGTGATTGAGTCAATCATGAACTATTTTTGAATTATCCCTCTTTGGGGTTTTATTTGACCGGGTATATTTGGAGCATCAAAACTGGGTAATAACATTGTTGAAAGTAGTGTGGACATATATTGTTGCATGATGCAATGATTTTCTGATGAGTAGAAGGATTATATTGTTGCATGATGTAACTTTTTAGTAGAAAGAATTGTGCATGATACGACTTGTAGTAACTTTGTCTGTACGGATTTGAGTTTAGGTGGAAAACAGAAAGATCCTTCTAGAATGACATCATTTCTCCGTTTCTCTTTTTATTATTTATTTAAGGACTTCGGCAATTTTGGAATATATCCCTCGGGCTTGCCTTCTTGTTAATTTGGTTATTAGTAACCTTTCAGGTAAGTGGAGGGAGTGCATCTCTGGGTGGACAGGGCATAGTCACCACTGCAAATCAAGAGACCTTGGTGTATGCCAGAGAGTCTAGTTCAAAGATTCCTCAACTTGATGGACCAATTCCTGATCCTTATGATGACGTTCTGTCTACTCCGAACGTATGGTTCTATTACTTTTAAGACACAAATGCTGAAAATAGTTTAGTTTTTATTGTTCTTCTTCTTTAATATATGAATATGCACGTCTCTGCCGTGCACATCAACTATGATGAGTAAAACCTTATTTTTGAAGCCTCTTCATTGGGGTAGTTGATATAGACTGATCATGCACTCTGATTGTGGACATATATCCTTGTAAGATATTTCTAAAATTCCTCCATTTTTCGTTTGCCTCTTCAAAGGAGATTACTGGCTGATCAGAATTGTGTGGTCTCTTCCTTCAAATGTGTGTGTGTGGATTGTGCACTTCAAGTTTTGTCGATGACAACATTGGTCCTGATCCTGATGCTGTTTGTTGGAAAAAGGGTGTGGGGATTGTTTCTGGCAATAAACTCTAGCTCAAATGGCATCTTCTTTATAAGAATATGGTGGATAGTGAGGTCATGGGTTCAAAACTCAGTATATAAATTTGCTACTTATCAGTTAACATATATTGTTTTGGTTAAATAAATGACCCTCTAACTAAGAGATGTTTTACCTTTGCACCTAAGCCACCAACATTGAATCTTGATTGTTGGAGCTTGACCAATAATGAACATTGTAACTTTTTGGTAGTTTGAGAGCAATGTGTCAGTGTTAGTAGTTTGAGATACAAAGTGTAGAACACCTATTAGTTGGACAGTGAAAAGTGTATTTCCTCTTTCTTATTTTTTCTCCGTCTTCTTGATGAACAAAAGAAGATTTTTTTGGGGATAAAAGGTGCCATGATATTTGAGTGCTCATGGAAGGACTTGTTTCTCTATTGTATTGCTGGGAGTATGCCATGGAATTCGATCATGTGTTTGCCTTTTTTATGTCATTATCAGATCAATATTTTACATTTAAAATTTTTTGGAAGTTGAGATAAGTGGAAAGCTCAGTTTGTAGGTGGCCTGGATCTTGGACAGATTGATTAAGTGATTTGGATTGATCCAAATATTCTTTCTGCTACTTACGCCAAAAGAAAAAAAAGAAGATTCTTGGGTGCTCAATCTCGATTCAAATGAATTGATAATTTTGCTGACGTGCCCTTAATAGTAATTATTGAAAATGACTGAATGGTCTCTCTCCTCGTAGGCATGTTTTAAAGTTCTCATTTCTCACTAGCTGCTGCTTTCTTGTTCCCTTCTCATCCTACAGATATACAATTATCAAGGAGTTTACAATGAAGACTACAACATAGCAAACACACCTGCACCCACAGGTAAACCTTGTTGGTTGTGTTCGATATCATTGATAAACACCTCCCACTGGTAAATGTTGTGGTTTGTGTTAGATGTCATGATAAAACACCTGTTCCTACTGGTAAATTGTTAAAGACCCAACCATTGATTTAAAAGCCCTATGACTGTTGGATACTAATTTGGCTAAACCTTTAACCCTTAGGATCATAACATTCCATCACACTTCCGAATTCAATGTCCACAGCGTATCATTCTATCGACACTAATCCGGTGGTAGCCATTTCCATTTTAGTGGCTTCACTCATCTATCAATATTCAATGACTTAACATTATGCATATCTAAACATTTTAATCTAGCCTATAGGTCGCCTCACCATGACTTGGACTCATGACGTAGTCCCTGATCTGATACCAATTGTTAAAGACCCAATCATTAATCCAAAAGTCCTAGTTAGATATTAATTTGGTTAAGCCTTTAACCCTCGGGATCATGACATAAATTTTGCGGTTTGCATTAGATACTATGATAAAACCCCTGCTCCCTCCCATTGGTTAAAATTGGTGCTTATAAAAAAGAAAATTTTAAAATCGATGTGCTTAAGTTACCTATATAAAAAAAAAAAAAAATTGGTATGCTCAAGTTGATTTGCTAATGTTGGAGCTGCCTGTTATGTGTTGATTTCAGACATTCCAGCAGGTACTCCTGCTGTAGTTGCTCAAAATGATGTGGGAGAGGATGATGATGATGAACCCCCATTGAATGAAAATGATGATGATGATTTGGATGATGTGGACGAAGGAGAGGAGCAGAACACACAGCATTTGGTTTTGGCTCAGTTTGATAAGGTATTTCACTCTCTGCATGTGCATAGCCATTAATGATTCATACTATATTTAATCTTTTGAGTAACTATTGTTTCATCATAAAATACATGTTATGTTTGGATGGGTAGGTGACACGTACCAAGAGCAGATGGAAATGCTTACTGAAGGATGGCATTATGCACATAAACAATAAGGACATTCTCTTTAACAAGGTCAGTTTTTTTCTAATGATGGATGGGATTCTGTCTTCCTTTCTGTTCTCATCCAGTGCTGGACCTCAAGCTCAAAGATTTCATTGGAACGTGTCCCATCTTCTGCAGGCAACAGGAGAATTTGATTTCTGATTTTGTTGAAGATCGTCTATTATGCTATTTTCTGGCAGTTGCTTTTGAACAGCAAATCCAGAGGGAGGGACACGGTGGTTTAGTAATTTTTATTTAATTATTATTATTGAGAACTTGAGGAAAGAGGGGATATGCTTGAATACGTACCAAGACCGAGATGAGATAAGATGGGATCGGATGGGATGGGATGCTCTCATTTAAAACAACAGAAAGAACGGGGGTGGATGGATGTTGGCCTGTTGTACATAAGGCAAATGAGCTTTTTCGGCCTTCAAACAGATGGGTTGCCCAAAGGCATTTGCAGAAGTCTGTGGTTTATCTTATGGAGTGAATATATATAATGTCCATTCCCTCTCTACACTTGGACATTTTGGTTAATTTACGAATTGCAGTCCGTTCAATTACATTTGTGTTGCTGCTTAATCAGTTTGGTTGTAAAACAATGTGAACAAATTGATTTTTTTCCCTAATACCCACCTGCCTAAATATTTTTAGGCTACTAGCCTTACCCATCCATCAAAACGCCCCAGGCATATAGGCCACCCGGCCTGGAATCCAGATACCCGGAATCCGTATCCGCCACTCATAAAACACGGGCTGGAATCTGCCTTTGCCAAACCCGGGTAGATCCGGGCTGGAACCCGGACTTGAATTCGGAACCCGGCTTAAAAAAATCAATGATAAGAAGTAGGGTTTTATTTGTTTATTTATTTTGCAGAAATACAATTAAAATTTATTGTAATTTGTGTCTCATATAATGCTTAGAAAACGATAATAAAAATATAATGATATAAATAATAATGATAACATTACTGGGTCAATGACTCAATTGTGATAAATAGTGCTATTTGTCCATGAATTTCTTGCAATCGGTAATTGTCATAAGTTAATATATATATGCCAATTAATTATTCTTGCTCATAAAAAAATAAATAAGTAAAAGCTGGGTTTTTTTCATTTTTGAGCGCAAAAGCTGGGGGTTGTTATAATATGCATGTACCTTTGTTCTCCAATACTGAGATGAACGAATCATAAAGATCAAGAATAACAAAAGAAAAAGACCACTGGCTTCGTTGTTCAACTTTGCGATGGCTTGCTGTAGCAGAAAGTTGTAGAAATTCACAAACAAATCTTTGCAAAAAAAAGAAAAAAGAAAATTTGGGTTTGACCCAAAGCCAGAAATCCAGATTTATCCGCGTTCCAGCCCGTCTAACCCAGGTTATTTATAGACTCATTCCAGCTAGGATTTGAAATATGGGTTCTCGAGCCAGAACTCGGATGCACAGGCCTACTTGTATAAGTCGGAGCTTTTATTTATACGTTCTCAGTTCTCCTTATAAAGGTGAGGAGGTAAAGGTATCAGTATGACTTTCAATTAGGTACAAGATGTCCTGTTTCCGCTTCACTTGATATAGCATTGTAAGGTGTTGAGTTTTATGTTCACCCACCACATTACACAAAAATGTGGGGAAGCAGGTTGAGTAAAAGGTCTTAATTGCAAACTCATCCACCCGAATGCCTTTTGCCATAGGATTAAAAAGAGAAGAAAAGAAGTATCATAGGATTGAAAAAAAGTATCCTACGATTGAAAAAAGAAGGAAAAAAAAGAAATGCACAGGGGTAGGAGTGGCAATTTGTGTTTATGGGTCATGTCAAGTTATAAACAATTGATTATACGGATCAATTCGAATTCAACCTATTAAGTTAAAAATGTTAGACTTCAAATCCCAACATGACTTATTTAAATATTGGATCATATTGTGTAATCTATTTTGATTTATGTATTTAATTATGTAAAAGCGGAATTACAACTTCCTTGCGTGGCATTTGTAGCAAAAATATCGAGAATGAATGTAACGGTAACCCTCCCCAACGCTCTGTTCGTCTCAGTGGGAAATTCTCATGTAAAACACCAATTCAAACGAGAAACCAAACGACAGATGAAATGATTGGGCTGAACTTGATCGCCGATGAAACACCAATCAAAACGAAATGATGGCAATTACTGACTCGGTGCGAGAAGAAACAGAGGTATTAGTTTCGAATGCCGCTTCACATTCAAAGCAACAGTCCGTCTTGAGGGCCGCGCTTTACATCCAACCCTCAATAGCATTCAAAGATTTCCTTAGGGTTGGTTTTGAGGCGATGTCTCGTTTAATAATTAATGAGAAATCAGTGTTAATGGGATACGACTCATTTCAACACTCGTCATGTAAATAGATTTAGCTAATCTACATAATTTATTTAATCTGATTAACATAATTTCATTTATTAAAAAAAAAAACATAATTTCACTTAAAAATTAAAATTTATATTTATCAAAAACAGCAATATCTATACATACACACACATATATATATAAAGAATAAGACTAGTTACCAACAAATATGTATTAATATTTTAAAAATTTTAATATATAATAAAACCATTTTTTTTCACTTAAAATATATAAAATGTTTTTTACGAATGTGTGTAAATTCATTAGTTGGATACAACCTCACATTTTTCTTGCAGAAATCAAGGATGAAAGCCAATATCTGTGGATGCCATATTCAAGAAAAATGAAGCAAAAAAAGCAGAAAAAGATCAATGGTGGAGTGAGTGGGGGAGGGAACTAGGAGAGAATCCCTATCTGCAAACAAATGGCAACAAAATATCACTGCACATTGTCAACCAGCAAGCACTGTGATTGAAAGCAAGTAAACAAGGCCTCAGATTCAGTGAACATAGGCACAGCCGGATGTTGCCATCCACCCCCCGGTGGTAAGGCTTTATTTCTCTTCCCACCATTCTCTTCTTCCTCATTACTCCCGCTCTTCCCCGATCGTATTTCTAGTGTCTCCGGCCATGGTTGTGGGGATAGAATGAGTGGCGACAGAAATGGAATTGCCTTTGAAGTTTCACCATAGACAGCAACCTTGTCAACCTGGAGACATGCTGGGGCCTGCTTCTGTAACCTGGTCGGGGGTTTCCCAATTTTGGCTTTCCCCTCTTTCTGACACACATTATTACTCCTGTTCTCCATTTGAAAGTTTATTGGATTTTCCGAAGCTCCGACAAGGAATTTTTTTTTTTTTTTGGTCTCTCTCTATCTCCGTCTCCCTCTCACACACACACATGCACACATACAAATTCAGTCAAGGTGTTTGTTTATTTGAATAGAATTCAAGGTGTGACGGACAAAGATAAAGAAGACAGAAGAGGGAGACAAATGCGAATTTTTATTGGTCCAAGCGGGAATTAAGGAGGTCGGTTATGGTGGAAGTTCAACAACGAATATTCAATTTTGAACGACAGTTAACAGTAACGGTCATTTCTTAAATCCGTTTCTTGCAGTTTCTGGACGGTCAAAGCCAGTACTCAACAACAATCTGATTCATATAATTATCCCATAATCGTGACAATGCATTTCCTGGCTACACCCCAAAACCTGATCTAAAGATCACATGGGTTTCATTAGTTGCAACTTAGTAACCAGGATAAAGCTATTTTTTTTTTTTATATTCAAAATGACACATATTGAAACATCTTATTCCTAAAAGAGGCATTTAATTTGTTCTGTAACTTGTCCTTTACAACTCATGAGATCGTATCTATTGATATTTTCAAATTAACATCCTTTAAAGTTTCTAACGTATTTTTGTATTAATTACTATTTTCAGATTAAATTGTTATCTTTACAGGAATAAATTTATTTATTATCTTCTTTTTCATCATTTTATGATGTAACATTAAATAATAGACTAATAAGTAAAATATAATAAATAATTTTCAATCATCAAATACCACATCATAAAATGATTAGAGAATAATAAGAAATAGAATAATGAGTATCATTGCTCATCTTTACATATCTATATTTCTAATTCCAGAACGAAATGTTAATCATATAATTTGAAAACAGGAATTGTTACTTTAAAAAAAATAATAAAAAGAAAAAAACAAGAATTGTTGGTTAATAAATTTTGTAAGGAAAAGTCTTTCAAATTACAATTTCCTTTGGGAAACAATGATATGGCTATGAAGGAAAGCACAAGTCCCTATATTTCCGTTTTCCATTTCTTTGACATTAGTCTGAAAATTTTTGAGCCATTTATTATTTCGCTCATTAGAATAAAGTTTTCTTTACGAGTCTTTGGTTTTAGACTTCTTATAACCTCTAATTTTTTTAAAAAAAAAAAAAAAAAACTTCTTCTGGTAAAAATGAGGATTTGTTACTTAAATTTTTTCTTTTTAAGAAAATATATTCCAACTTCTCTATCAGTGTTATTGGAATTGGGAACAATGGACTCCTCTATCAATGGTGGTAAGTTTGTGATTCACATCACCAAAACTTAATGACCCTCAGAGGCATGCTTCGAACGCTTGTTATAAAAAAGAAGTTCAGATAGTGAGTTGAGATGAGATGAAATATATTTATTATATTTAATATATATATATTTTTTTTTTCTTAAAGTAACATTTAGAGAGAAAATACTATTATATTTTTTAATTAGATTTCTTTTATTTTTTTATCGTTGCTTTGGACTAAATCTCGGATAAAATCTTTTAGATTGCTTTTGATTTACACTAGCCGGTTTTCATCCTTGCTAAAGTCTAGAAGGATGATGCCACTTGTTAACAAACTAAATCATCCATATCTGCTATTTATTAACGTGGCCTTAGCATGCAAGGCTACTTACTTATATAAGCCGTTAATTAAATGTTATTTAGTTGTTTCTAAAATCAACGGCACGTGTTGGTCTTTGCCTTGATTTGTTGAGATGGTTCATTAAATTATAGAAGTATGAAATCTGATTTGTTTCTAACGTACATTTTTTTTTGGGGGGTGAAAATGGCAACTTTTAATGATCGGGCTAATGGTGAGTTGGCAGTTTCCGATAAAAAACCAACTTATACTGTCTTAAGACCATTAGCGGTGAGAATAAGTTAAGTCTTTCAGGGGAGAAAAGCTTAATAAGAATGAGAAAAAGTTGCTTAATAAGAATGAGAAAAAGTTAAGTCTTTTGATCGAAAAAAGTTTAACAAAAAAGAGATACTGTTTTATATTGCGAGATTTTTCAAATAAAAGAGACGTGTTTTTTTTTATAGGATTTTGGGCTCCATTCACTTGTGTAGAGTTAGTTTGAGCCACACGACAATCATTTGAGCTGTTATATCCTGAAGGAATCAAGTCAAAATGGAGATCTATGCACTGATTAATCTGAGAGATTGTAATCTACAGAGGGCTTGAATCTCTTTAAAGATAGCGATGTTTCTGTACCTCAACCAAATTGATATCGTTTGAATATTATTTTATTGTAATTCTTATTATACTATTGTATTTGTTATAATTTTTATTATATTATTGTGTATATCACTAACAAAAAGTTTCAAAAATTTATCATCTCAGCTCATTACCCAAACTTACAAGACCTAAAGGTCTTTGGGATGCTTGAATAGAACAATGATCCTCTAGGAGTGGCATAGTATAAATTAGGTTTGGACTTGAAATATGCACATGTAAAATATTAAGATTTGATGGGTTTCCTCTCATCTTATCATTATAAATTTTTTAAATTTCTATATAATTTATAATAAACAAATTCAAAATTTTCAAATCTTAAAATAATAATAATGCAAAATAATGATATATTTAACATTTAATTTTTATCTAAAATCATATGATCTTCTCTCATTATCTAAATAGGACCTAAACCGGATTTCTGCAGACATTGCATAAACGACAAATCTATAAAGATCTCAAGTAGAGTACTAACATGAGTTTTGGAAACGTATCTTAAAAGAAATTGTATACATACATCTACATCATATGAAAAGAAACTGTATACATCTACCTCTCCACCGCCAAGTGATCTGTAAGCTCTATGTGTGCCATGGGATGAGGCAGCTAATTCAACGACCACCTTTAAGGATGGAAACAGTGGTAGACATGGAAGGCTCAGAAGAAGAGTGGACAAATGATGAAGGAGGCGACCTTAAGGAATCTAATGTTTCACTACTTGTGACTCTACCAAAAGAAGCACTATTAAATGGAATATCCGGCAGATCAGCATCGCCATCCAAAAACTGCATCACTCGCCTCATGCTAGGCCTAGCAGCTGGATTTACATTTGAGCAGAGGAGTCCAAGTTTCAATACCAATACCATTTCCTCAACCACGTAATTACCTTCCAATCTATGATCACTTGCCCTAAGGATGGCTCCTTTGCTCCAGCACTCAAACACCCAATCAACCAAAACCAATTCTTCAGGCATCCCCATTCGCTCTATTGGCCTCCTTCCACAAGCCACCTCAAGCATGAAAGCCCCAAAAGCATAGACATCAGTATAAGTGGTTGCCCTCCCCGTTCGAGTAAGCTCCGGAGCCAAATAACCGACAGTCCCGGCCACATGAGTTGTTTGTGAAATTGTGTCATGGTCATATAATCTGGCAAGCCCAAAATCACCTAGCCTTCCATTCATTTCAGCATCTAATAGGACATTGCTTGCTTTTATGTCTCTGTGTATAACAATCTGCTCCCACCCTTCATGGAGGTAAAGAAGGCCAGATGCTACTCCTCTGAGGATTTGAAATCTTCTATGCCAGTTAAGGTATCTTCTTCCATTGCTGTATAAGAACTTGTCAAGGCTTCCATGGGGCATAAAATCATAGATCAAGAGTAGTTCTCCCCTGCGCCGGCAATAGCCCAAGAGGCGCACCAAGTTCCTATGTCTCAATCTTCCCATGCTAATGATCTCAGCCACAAATTCCTTCATCCCCTGTTTGGAATCATGGGAGACTCTCTTCACTGCAATTTGCTCATTAGAAGCAAGTGTTCCTCTATAAACCTTTCCAAAACCTCCTTTTCCAATAATCTCTGTGGCTTTGAAACCATTGGTTGCCTTGTACAGACTCTTATAGCTGAACCTGTGAGTTCCATACTCACTTTCCCAATCTTCACGTACTTCTTCATATTTCTTCCTCCTAAAATAGTAAGCAGCCCCAGTTACCGTAATCAGCACAACCACTAATGGTATGAGAAGAGCCCTGATCACTACTATTCGTTTATCTTTTCCTTTCCTGCGTGGGGGAAGTGTCGGGAGTCTCGAAATGTCGAGGCTTTGTGCTTTCCCACTTTTATTAAAGCTCCATCCAAGAATGTAGTGGTCACTTGCAAGTTCTCCTGTGGAAGCAGAGAAAGCAACATACATAGATTCCAGCACGATCTCAGACAGGTTGATCGGCCTTGACAAGAGAGGCCAGTTTGGTTTTGGGGTTCGAATTGGGGCCAGTGTTACATTCAACAACTTTTCTTCTTCGTCATAGTCTATCCAAAGTTGCATTGGATTCCCACTCACGAGCTCCAAGCTTATGTTCCTCCTTTCTTCATTGGAGTAATATGTTGCAGGAGCTGATTCAATTGATCTGAGGTTATTCACATCAATTCCCACATGGTTTGGACCAATATCTTCAAAGTCAGGACTTATAACAGGATCGAGCTCGATGGCCAATATGTGGTTGGAAGGAAGGCCTATATTTGAAATATTGAGGAGTCCCAGGTATTGAGTTGCTGTACTACCATTGAAGCTCCTCGAGGGACTGATGGCGAAGGCTATGCCATGTCCACCGAGTTGTGGTTCTTGAGGAACCATGGCAAACACAAAGTTTGTAGAAAATGAAAGAGACGAAGTGCCGAACTTAATTGGAAATGGGTAGAAAGCATGACCAATTTGCTGGTTTGAAATGTTGGTTAGTTGCAACAGACCATTAGAGTGAATTTCTGCGGTTCCGTCAAGATATAGATTGTCTTGACTGAAGCCATTGTAGATGAATTGGCTTTCATCTTGAGCAAAGTTCAAGGGGAAACTGGAAATATAGAGAATCATCATAAGATGAAGTGATCTAAGAACTGTGGCCATTGGGAAAAGTGGGAAGATGGATGCCTTTCTTTGACAGAGGGATTTCACTTACTCAAATGTCGCAAACTCCTGAGAAATGAAATGGGTTTTCTTCTTTGCCAATTTGCCATGGTATTGGTATATAGTCAGAATCTGTGTTCTCATTGGTAACCAATCAATTAGTTTGATTTGAAGAGTAGTTTTGACAACTTCTCAATTTGATTCCCCAAATATGTTATTTCGATCATCGTAGTCTTTTTCTCAACATCATGAAGGAATGATTCTTGGGCCAAAATGGGGAGCGCATTAATTAGGTTGGTGCTTCTTTTTTAATATTTGCATCCATTGCTTAAACTTAGTAATGCTATTCATTATCATATTAATTACAGTTCTTTTCACAGAGAAAAAAAATCTACCGTTCTTCTATCATCTCTTGATATACATCAAGTGATTGAAGAGATACTTTATTGTTTTTGCTTGTCGGTCAATCCTTTGATACCATATTGAGAAATAGTGTTTAAAAGGATGATAAATTATATTTTTCTAGATAGAAAATTGGGGCAAGTTTCTGCAATTAATAATGATAGTTTTATTATCTATCTATCACTCTTTTACCATTTTCTTTTAATTTTTTTTATTTGATAGTTAAGAAAGTGATTATTAATAAAATTATATATTTTAAATTTTTTTAATAATTAAGAATGTTAAAAAAATATTTAAAATAAAATAATAAATAAAAGCACTAGAAATAATAAACAAGTGATAAAATATGGTAATTAAGTGTATCATTACTTTTCTGCAATTTGGAAATCCTACGACAGAAGGATGCATGCATATCTACTCTTTGCATCTATCTACACACATGCTCAAGACTTTGGATGCCAATTCCTACTTTTTATTCTGGGTTTTCCACGTGCAAACCCATTTGCCTTGACTTTCACTTTTTTGGGTCTAGAATATTGGAGGGCAAGTGTAAAACAAAGAGTCCCACTCGATGAATGCATGCTTAATTAAGCGGTTGAGATAGAGATGCTTTATTTTGTTTTTTCAAACTTCCAAGCAAATACCAAACGAACTTTTCTTCGTTATGAATAGTCAGTCCTCTGGATATGCCAGCAAAAATATCTGAGTTGCCATTTTTCACAGGGAAACGACCAATTACCAGCCAAAACTTGAACATAGGATTTCCCAGAATCATGAGGGACAGACCAACTATCCCTTTTATGTTTGTATTTTTAATAAAATACGTGACACAGTAATATCATGTCTGTTGCATGATGTGGCAAGCTGTAATGTTGACATCTAGATGTGAACCAATGATGCAGCTAATATTTGAAGGGATATGATGGCTACTATTAATTTTTTTATGCCAATTGTTTTAGGGTAATTTAAGGGCATTTATGTAATTTTATATGGTTTGTATATATATGTAGTGATGGCTATTGTACACTAAAGCATACTCATTTGTGTTATTTTGAGAGAGAGAGAGAGAGAGAGAGAGAGAGAGAGGGGCTGAGAGCTCTGACGATTAGGTTAGGGTTTTTTGTGCGATTTCTTGGGTTGATTTTTGAGGTAAATTGTAATGCTCTGAGGTTTGACCTTTTGTAACACTTTACCACCATTAATGGAAGATTCTCCTAGGGTTGTTCCAGTTGTGGACGTATGTCATTAGGCCCGAACTACGTTAAATCTTGTGTCTTTGATTTCTTGCTTTTGATCTTGTTATTTTCGATTTGATCTGTTATTTCTGGTTAATCTTGCGTTGTATATTGTTAGTGTTCATTTTCTGATCAAGTTTGGCTATTTTCGAAACCCTAATAAAGGTTATCTTGAATATGGTCTTTTCCTCACAGATTTATTGAAAAGATAATAAAACAATTGGTATCTAGAGCTAAATTTTCGTGGAGATTGCTAAGTTTGAGTTAGAAAAGTTAATTGGTAAAACGATTTTGGTTTATAGAGAATTAAGATGAAAGCCATCTTGGTACAACAGGGGTTTTAGGAAGCCCTTCTTGGAGACAAGAAAGAGGCTCTCTCTTCTTAGGAAAGGAAACCATCTTCATCCCCTTCTGAGAAGGTGAAGCCCGAAACACTCCAGAAAGCACATAGTGTTGTTATCTTATTCTTGGGAGACAAAGTTCTTAGGGAGGTTGCTAATGAGACTACTGCAGCTGGAGTCTGGTTAAAACTAAAGAGCATGTACATGACAAAATCTCCAGTAAATAAACTCCTTAAGAAAACTAGACTCTATACTTTTAAAATGACCACTGGAACCTCAATTGATGAACACATGGATGAGTTCAACAAAGATCTTTTGGATCTTGCTAATATTGATATTAATATAGATGATGAGGACCAAACACTTCTTTTATTAAATTTCCTTGATATCACTTATAATAATATCAAATAAACCATGATGCATGGAAGGGAGAGCTTAACCTAAGAAGAAGTACAATTTGTATGGAACTTTAGGGATTTGTATACAAAGTCTGAGTCCATAAAAGAGGTAGGGGAATGTTAAAATGTTAGGAGTAGGTCTGAGAAAATGGATAAGAAAGAAAAGAAAAACAAGATTAGGTCAAAGTCCAAGGCCAAACAATTAAAGTGTTTTGCCTGTCATAAAGAAGGACATTTTGTAAAGGATTACCCTAAAAAAAAAAAAAAAACAAGCTGCCAATATTACCACTAAAGAACTAGAGGTTAAGGCAACAATAGTTCTAGATGGATATGAAAGTGATGAGGTAATGAACATCTCTGAAAAGGATTCTGGAAAAGAATGGATATTAGATTCAAGGTGTTCCTTTCATATGTATCCATTGAAGAATTGGTTTGCTTCTTTTACATGTCAAGAAGGGGGTCATGTGATCCTAGGCAATAATAAATCATCTAAAATACAAGGTATTGGGACTATGAGACTTTTATTGCATGATGATATTGAAAGGGTATTGAGAGACATATATACCTGAGTTAAAGAGAAACTTGATTTCTCTTGGCAGTTTAGATAGAACAGGGTATTCCTTTAAGTCTAAAAATGGGAGTTTAAAAGTGTGTAAGAAATCACTTGTGGTGATGAAAGGGGTGTTGAAAAATGGACTTTTATACTTTAATAAGAAAGATTGTGATAGGTGAAGCTTCACCTATCCTTCACAAAATGGGAAATCAGGTTTCCTTATGGCATAAAAAGCTAGGACATGCCAGCCAATAGGGCCTCAAAGAACTAGAAAAACAGGGACTTCTAGAGGATAAGAAACTTGAGGAATTATCATTTTGTGAGGAGTGTGTCTTAGGCAAGTCTACTAGGGTTAGTTTTCAAAAGTCCACACACACTACAAAACAAACACTTGACTACATTCATTTAGATTTGTGGGGCCCTACAAAGGTAAATTCTCATGGTGGTTCTAGATATTTTCTATCTATTATAGATGACTTCTCTAAGAAATTATAAGTTTATGTTTTAAAACATAAAAGTGATATTTTTGAGAAGTTTAAAGAATGGAAAACACTAGTTGAGACTCAAGTAGAGAGAAAAGTTAAAAAACTTAGAACAAACAATGGATTAGAGTATTTATCAAATGAATTCTTTGATTTCTATAAAGTTGAGGGCATTGCTAGACATAAAACTGTTAGGGAAACCCTCCAACAAAATGAGTTAGCAGAAAGGATGAATAGAACCATTCTTGAGAGGGTGAGGTGCATGTTATCTACCTCAGACCTGCCTAAAACCTTCTAGGTAGAGGCTGTGACCACTGCTGTATACGTAATCAATAGATGTCCTTTAACAGCTTTGAATTTAAAACTCCCCAGGAAGTTTGGTCTGGAAAACACCTCGATTATTAGAATTTAAAAGTGTTTGGTTGTATAGCTTATGCTCACATTAAATTGATAAGTTGGAACCTAAGGCTATTAAATGCATCTTTGTAGGATATCTAGAGGGTGTTAAAAGTTTTAAACTCTGGGTTACAGAACCTGAAAAATAAAAATGTATAATTAGTAGAGATGTAGTGTTCCATGAAAATGCTATAGGGGGTAAAGTAGAAACATTGAATGAGTCTGTTATGCATTCTAACACTAGTGAGTTGCAGCTTGAGGTGGAGCAACCTTCCACCTCTCACAACAACTTAGAAATAGAGATTTTGGATTATAAAGATCAAAACTTAGAAACTGGAATCTCTGGTCACTCCAAAACCTATCTTCTGGCTAGAGATAGAGAGATGAGGGTTATAAGACCTCCTCAAAGGTTTGGGCAAGCTGAATTGACAATTTTTTCCCTTTCTGTTGTTGAAACAGAAATTGAAGTAGAGCCTAAGACCTTTAAAGAAGCAATGGATAGTAAAGAGGCTGAGAAATAGATTCTTTCAATGTGAGAAGATTTGGAGTCTTTAAATAAAAATAAAACATGGGTAATGGTTCCTAAACCTGAAAAACATAACATGGTTGAATCCAAATGGATCTTTAAAAGGAAAGAAGGAATTCCAGGAGCTGAACCACCTAGGTACAAAGCTAGATTAGTAGCTAGGGGATTCACACAAAAGGAAGGGGTGGATTATAATGAAATATATTTCCTTGTTGTGAGAAACAACTCAATCAGACATCTATTATCTTTTGTTATTTTTAATGATCTGCATTTAAAACAACTTGATATTAAAACAACTTTCTTGCATGGTAACTTAGAAGAAACCATTTACATGTAACTTCCCAAGGGCTTTGATATAGAAATGGATAAGAATTATGTATGTTTATTAAAGAAATCTTTGTATGGTCTTAAACAATCTCCTAGACAATGGTATAAGAGATCTGATTCTTACATGATTTAAAATAATTTCTGTAGAAGCAATTATGATAGCTGTGTTTATTATAAGAAATGTGATGACTATCATATATACTTACTGTTATATGTGAATGACATGTTAATTGCCTGTGGGATTTGAATTTGTTAAATCAAGTTAAATGCATGCTTAAATTTGAATTTGAAATGAAAGAGTTAGGTCTTGCTAAAAGGATTATTGGCATGGAAATAACAAGAGAAAGTGATCAAAACATTTTCTATTTATCTTAAAAATCTTGCATTTCAAAATATTAAACAGATTTGGAATGAGTCATGCAAAACTCGTTTCTGTTCCTGTTGCACACCATACAAAATTGTCCATTAACTTGAAGATGAATTATTGTTTATGAATAAGATTCCTTATGCTAGTATGGCTGGAAACAATATGTATGCTATGGTATGTTCTAGACCTGATCTAACTTTTGCTATTAGTCTTGTAAGTAGGTTTATGAGTAAACTTGGAAAATTACATTGGTATGCTCTAAAACAAATTTTACAATATTTGTTTGGTACCAAGTAGTTAGGATTAATTTTTGGAAAAAATATGTACACTGAAATAGGCTTAAATGGATATGTAGATTCTGATTATGCTGGCAATGTAAATACTAGAAAATCTTTGTCTGGTATGGTATTCTCTATTTTTGATGAGACTATCAGTTGGAAGTCTAACATGCAATATATGGTAGCTTTGTTTATCACAAATGCTGAATATATAGTCATGATTGAAGCTTTTAAGGAGGTCATATGGCTAAAGGAACTGTCACATGAGTTAGGAATGTATAGTAAGACTGTCACAGTTCATTGTGACAATCAAAGTACAATCCATCTTGTTAGGAATCATGTTTATCATGAGAGGTCTAAACAAATAGATGTTAGGATACACTTTGTGAGGGGTATCATTTCTGCTGGGGAAATAAAAATAAAGAAAATCTTAATAGAAGACAATCCATCTGATATGATGACTAAGGCAGTACCAAAAATCAAGTTTGAATATTGCTCTAACTTGATCAATTTAAGAAATTGTTATGTTAGTACCTATTAGGGGGAACTTGCAGGAACAATAATAAGAGAAGGAGGAAAGAGCAAGTATTATAAGCTTGCCAAGGTGGAGGATTGTTGCATGATGTATCAAGTTGTAATGTTGACATCTGGATGTGATCAGAACCAATGATGCGGCTAATATTTGAAGGGATTTGATGGCTACTATTAATTCTGTTATGCCAATTGTATTAGGGTTACTTAAAGGCATTTATGTAACTTTATATGGCCTGTAGCGATGGCTATTGTACACTAAAACATATTCATTTGTGTTATTTCGAGAATTAAAGAGAGAGAGAGAGAGGGGCTTATAGCTCTGGCGATTAGGATTAGGATTTTTTTGTGCAATTTCTTAGGCTGAATCCTGTGGTAACATTGTAAGCTATGAGGTTTGATCTCCTGTAACACTTTACCACCATTAATGGAAGATTCTCTTAGGGTTGTTCCTTCTATGGACGTAAGTCATTAGGGCCGAACTACGTTAAATCTTGTATATTTAATTTCTTGCTTTTGATCTTGTTATTTTTTATTTGATCTATTATTTCTTGTTAATCTTGCATTGTATATTGTCAGTGTTCATTTCTGATCAAGTTTGGCTATTTTCGAGACCCTAATAAAGGTTATCTTGAATCTAGTATTTTTCTCAAATATTTATTGAAAATATAATACAACAATGTCCATGGCAAAAAATGAGTGGTATAATTGGGACACTAACAATACTCTTGTTTTAACTAGCTACTCAAAACAAGACATTAAGATAACGGCAACTGAGCAATACATCAAATTGCACTTCCACGAATTTCTGCAGCTAACACTTCACAACATTGGAAAGTAACGAAAAAAGTTTATAGCCAAGTCGTCTTTAAATCAATGTTTTCGATCTGGGGTCTAGTCCTCAAGGTGAATTTTCTTCCATATTATCTATAATAGAAAAGAAGAAGATATTTACAACTATAAATTATGTAATCGTCACGTAATTATTTTAAAAAATAAAAAATAAAAAATTTACGTAAAAAAAAACAATTAATTTTTTAACAATAATTCATACTTTTGTAAAGATAATTATGCTTACCTATTTTATGATAGAGAGGGAAAGATTGGGATGTTTTGTCTTGATGCAAAAATGTCGAGGCGGCTTTTGCAAACTTTGGTCAAGAAAAAGTTAAAATGTTAAGAAGAAAACTTTTTTATTTTTTATTTTTAAAATGGTATTACAGTTAAATGGGTTCATATATTTTATGAGGTTTTGGTAATATACGAAAAAATTTTAGATAAAAATATTATAAAATTAATATATTATTAGAATATAATTTTTTAATATTCTTTTTATTTTAAAATTTAAAAAAGTTGAAATATTTTTTATTTTTATTTAAAAGTTTGGAAAGTTGTAATAATCAAGTAATAATTAGATGAAAAAAACTAGAAGCTTAAAAACTTAAAATTGAAAAGTATTTTTGGCATTGAAATAAACATCCAAAAACATCACTTTCATGAGAGAAAATTTACGATAGTCCTATTTGATTTCAATCCATTTCATTTTAATATTTAAACATCACTTTCATGAAAGTGATTTTTTGGATATTTATTTCAATGCCAAAAAATTCAACTTGCTTGTGCCTTCTTTCATTGTACCTGAAATCTCAGGGTGACATTGAAAGAATCCAATCCAACCTTGGTTATATCATTTTGGTCATATAATTCGTCACTTAATTGATATAATAATTAAGCAAACTAAAGCTACATCAAGGATGAAACGGAAAAACCTATCACTCTAAACCATCTCAAAGAAAAACCGAAAACTATAAGAAAAAATTACTTCATAGGGGGGTGGGAATTTAAGCTCCTCCCTCATTCTGGTTGGTGTTTTGTTGGTTTTGTTTTGTTTGTTTCTGGTCAAAGCAAGAAGCAACGTTGTTTGATATTTTTCAGTAGTCAAGGACCACCATGCACCCCATTATGAGATTCCTAAGCCGTCGATTTGTCAAACTATAAAAGTTTCACAAAAAATAGAGGCGCATGATCCATACGTGCGGATCGTAGTGCATGCGTGACTGACACGCATCACCTCTCCGAGGAATCTTTTGTTGCCATGCGTGACATTTCTAAGGTCAGCATTTTCAGTAGGTTTGGGATCAATGGTCTGGCATACTCTTAGGGTGGCGCGTGTCTCTCACACCTTTGCAACCTCCTTGCCTAGTGTTTTTTGTTTTTGTTTTTGTTGTTGTTGTTTTTTCTATTGTTTTTACACCTCCTTGCTTCTATTTTATATTTACGTTTTTGTTTTGTTTTTTTATTTCAGTATACGTTGTTCTATTTTTGTGTTAGGTATCAATAAAAAAGAATAAAGTATTTCCTTATTAGTCTTGCTCTTCCTTTCGAGGGTGGGGGTGATTCGTCCTTCTTCTTCTTTGGAGGGTGGGGTTGGTTCTCTCTATTTTTACAGAGTGTTATACTCTTAGACAAACCGAGATTGAAATCTCAAAAGGTTTTGTCATTAGAGAGTTTATATAAGTTAAAACAATACCCGTTACAAAAAAAGTTATGTGCGGGGGTGCCTTAAACAAAAGTAATTTAACTTATAATCTAGATTTTTTCTATATTTATCAATCACAACTATAATTTCGGTTTCATAGAATGAAATGAAGTTATTTTCCATAAAAAAATGATATAATAATCAATGTGTATGACCTAAAAAATTGTGTAGGGTTTTTGCTGAATCTCAAGAACCGCCAAGCAAACCAAAATAATTTAATCTAAACCTTGAACATACATATACCCGAATCATACAATATGATAAACAATGAATTAAATCCGTAAATAATCCAAAGAATTGGGTATAAATATCAAACTACCATTCATAAGTCAATTATTTTTGTCTCCAAAAACTCATCATGGCAGAAATATACAACTCCCAATAATCCACATTTCATCAAGCAATCATCTTACGATAACCCAATCACCTTGAACGAGAATCACCAAGCCTTACTTCTCTCCCCACATTTTCCTCAAATAATCACCATAATCTATCAAATATCTTAAATTAAACCCTAAGATAAAATTTTAACATATTCTTGAGAAAGTATAGTAGTAATCCACCAAACAAATAAGGAATAACAAAGAAAACAAACAAGTTCACACATTATATACAAATAATACCAAAATTAGGTTAAGAGCATACTTACAAAATTTCTAAGAATATAAGCAAAGAAAATCTGAATATGAATCATGAAAAATAAAGATTAAACTCATGAATATCCAAAAATCTGAAACTTTATTGGTTAAGAAAGGGTGTTTGGCTTTCAAGAAAAAAAATACTATTTTCTTCAAAATTTTAGGACCGATGCCTTCAAGAGATGAACCCTAGTTTTTATTTATTTTTCAAAAGAACACATCTTGGCCCATGTAAATTTCTATTTTTCTTTGTTTAAAACTTCAAAAGTCCAGAGTTTCATTTTAGAGAAAATCAAAACCCTAGCTTTTACATGAAAGTGTGTGGAAGTGCATGAAACCACTTGGGCTGAGAGTTTAGAGGGAAGAACCTTTCAAATCCTTGCATGGCTCTTCAAAAACAAGATTACGTGATGCTTGCCTCGTGTAGAAGAGATTTCTAAAAGACTTGTGCTGAAAATAAAGCAAAAAACTCATAGAAAAGAATGTTTAGTTAGAGAGAAGTGGAAGAAAATAGAAGAGCATAGAGATGATTGCCTTGGGTGAAAACTTTAGGAAAGAAAGATTCAAAAATGGGTAGGAGAAGAGACTCTTGGATTTTCGACCCTACCCTTTTATAGTGCTCCCAAAATTCCTAGCATCCTCCAATGCATACGCGACACATGGCGATCTCCGCTTAATCCCTTATCCAAATGATGAGATTGTATTGGTAAGCTAAAAGGACTTAAGATTTTGGCCCCTAATATTTCTCCATATCTGAATCCTACAATTCCCCAGGTTTCCAAATTGCCATTTCATCCAAATCTAAAGCAAAAGCCTAAGAATGGATCTTTTGGCATTCCACCTTACCTAAGCCTCTTAGCATGCCACTAGCATAAAGAATGTGTGAGTGTGTTGTCATATTCAAGTTGACCTTTCCAATCCCCCACTCAACCGCTCTCTACACGCCTACCACTATCCCCTTTCTTCAAAACCCTTCCATATTCTTCCTTTCTACATCTCTGTGCAAGATGCTCCTGTGAAAAATAAAAGATTTTGAGTCTTGGCTTGACACTTGTCCAAAGACGCTTACACCATGGCCGGTTGCCCAATGGGCTCCTCTTGGGCCTTGCCTCAACTCTTGAGCCAAATTCTACTACACCTCAAACAAAGTAAAAGGGCCTATGCTCAAGGGTTTCAAGTATAACACTTAGAAGCTTTTCCTAAAAGGCCTCTCTCTTTCTTTTTCTTTTTTATTTTTTAAACTCTAAACACCTCAAAAATAAATAAAATATCCGTTCACTCCAAAGATGGATAGGGTTCTACATGAAAAATTCAGGATGTCACATCGCTCCATAAAATTAACGCTTCAGTATCTCATTTTTTATTTTAATTGTTGTCAACAATAATCTATTTTTATAGGTAGAATGCTATGTCGAAGTTATATAACTATATTTTTATATAGAGTAATAGATTACTATCTTCCTATTATACTTGAATAGGATTCTCTCCCAATTCCATAGCATTCTGTCCTCATGCACAGATTGTAAAGGATTTTTTTTCCCCATTGGTCCAAAGGATAAATCTAAGAAGAATAACTAAAGATGACAAGACTCAGTCCAACATGATCAAGCCCATCCGCTCCATTCCGATAGAAGCAAGTGGAATCTCCACATGAAGAGCCTGGGATCTACGAGAGAAGCATCCCTTGATGGATCCTATGTAGGGGGTAGGAAGCATGGGAGATATAGGACTCGCTACCTTGATACTCCCTCATTGGCGCAGGCCCATGAGTACTATCCAAGTAGGTAAGCGAAAAATAAGAAGAGCCATTGACTTTCTGACAAGAGAACATTAACAAACTACCAAGGACATCTACAGAATAAAGCAAGTCAGGAAGTCATGCTTCATTAAAGACATCACTTTTCGAACAACATGCCGCATTAATGATACCATCGCAAAGGCCACATAACATTAAATGACTCTGACTAAAGTGAATAGCTGAAAGGACATAGGTTCCATCGGGACAGACACTATCAGTCTCACCTAGGATCCTAGTAATAAACTGATCCCTAAGTACGAAGAAAACTCTTTGAACTCTCTTAATTAAAAGACAAATTTCAAAAGTTATATACTGACTTAGGTATCACTCTCAAGCCTCCCTAAGACCCATACTCTCCTTATCTTCTTTGTCTTTGCAGGATCAAGCCTAGAAGATTCAAGTTGCTGGAACCTAACTCAAAAGTATACAAAACACAATGTTAACAAAAACTCCACCAAAGTAATCTTCAACAAATGTAAAATTCACCAACAAGAGAGTCATTGTCGATAACTACTTACCTTCCCTTTGATGTCAAAGGGTGGGAGTGGATCTAGTTCCAAACTGCCTAAATAATTTCTTCTAGGGGTGGTCATTCGGGCCAGATATTTTCTTGGTCTAGTCTGATACCTGGATATCTAAGAATCCGGTTTTGGATTCCAACTCGGATTAAATTCAAATACAAAACCAAATTATTAAATTTGGATCTATACGATCCAAATCAGGGTAATAAACCGGATACCAAAGCAGGTTCCAGATTTAATCCCTTCTATCGAATTTTTATACATCACGAGAAAAAAAGGTCTACTCCAGTCCCGTTTTCAGATGCCTTTGCAACCGCCCTCCCCACTCTGAATCACTCTCTCTCTCTCTCTCTCTCCTTTGTGATTCCCTACGCAACCCATTCACTTTCTCATCTACTCTCTCTCTTGTGTGCGCGCAAATGGTGAAGCCCTAAGTTTTGGTAAGCCTCCTCTCCTTTTATTTGTTCCTTTAAGCATTTTTACATATGATTTTCTTAGATTTGCTATTTTTTTAACATGGGTTGTTTTTCTCTACAGATCTGTCTAGATCTTGTGTTCCACTCATCTCGCAGACCCTTACTCTGAGATTTGTGTCGATTCCATGTACTTCTCCCACATTCTGAGGTTAAGAAGCTCATTCAACAGAAAACTCTCATTTTTTTTTAAACTTGGGTTGTTTTTCACTTCGATAACTCTCTCTGTCTCTCTCTCTCTCGATTTGTTAGCAATGCCTTTGAACAAATTTTTTGTGGATATTTTTTAATAGATCTATTAGCAATGCCTTTGAGCAAATTTTTTTCGGGTATTTTTCGTAGCAATGCTGTTATTTTAATAGGTTTGAGTTTCTCTTTGTTATTTTGTTATAAATGGGTATAAAGTAGATCTTGTTATTTTGATAGATCAAGTTTTTTTCTTTTTCTCATGTTGTTAAACATGGGATTTCTGTCAAGGTTTGCTGTGGGGTGAGATGAGCATATTGATGATGCTGTTGATTGTGGTTTTTGGGTAGGCTTATTGAGTTTGAAAGGCTGGTTTCTGCAATGGGTGGCTGGGAAGGTGAAAAGCTTGATGTTAGTATCAAGAGGAGGATGAGAAAGAAAAAACAGAGGAGGATGAGCTTGAGAATAATGTGGACAAATGAGTTTTGGACTTCATGATTTTTTTATGGTCTCGAATTTCCTTCTGAGAAACAGGCAGAGAAAGAGGAACATACTATTAATTGTTGAACAGCCGAGGAGTTTCTTTGGTAAAGGCAAGGAATTTCCAAAACAGCCAGCGATGCTATATTTAATTCTCACTGTTTTCTCAAGGATGCTGATAAAATGATCAGATTTATGGAATGATACAAAAAAAATTAAGGATGAATCCAATTACTTAAATCAATACCTCGGAATAAATGTTCTAAAGTGGGGCTGCTGGGAGCTGATTTAGGTTTGTCACTATATGATCTGAGCACGCGGTCGAGTTGAGCCATTGCTGCTGCAATATTCACAATTGAGGGTGATCTTCGTGTGGTTATATGCCTTCAAATAACCCCTTTCTTCTAATGTTGTTCCTTAAATATCTGATAATGGATGAATCTATGCCTTCAAAGTTAAAAAGAGTACATGAGAAGAATGATGCTCAACCTTTAGCTCCCGGAGTTTTTGCATGGACAATAATAACGAACAATAGCCACATGTTTCATATAGTTCAGATACTTGTGGACAATAATAACGTATGGAGGTTTGCTTACCACCTGCAACTCAAGAATGACCGAAATAGAAATTTGACCAGACTTATAAGGACTAACATGATTGATCTTCCTCTGCATGGCTTAGGACAGGAATTTCTTGTTTTGAGACTTGATCATACAGATGGAAATTACATTTTGAACATTTTAACTACAGTAATTTTTCTAGGGCGTACCTAAAATAATAATAAAAGAGAAATGCTTTGGTTGTAAAATGATTTTGTAAAACTAAATTAACAAATTGACTTGATTTGCTGTGGTATGTCATACTATAAATTATTTTTATAGTAAAGTAGATTTAATGAATTAAATTAAGGTTTAGATAGTGAGAACTTGAGATAAGATAAGATGAGATGAGATAAGACATATTTATTGTATTTAGATAGTGAGTATTTTTTGATAAGAATTTTTAAGAATTTATTATCACACCTTACAAGACCTAAGGTCTCTGGGATGCTTGAATAGAACTTTGATCCTCTAGGAGTGGCATAGTATAAATTAGGTTTGGACTTGAAATATGCACATGTAAAATATCAAGATTTGATGAGTTTCATCTCATCTTATCATTATAATTTTTTAAATTTCTATATAATATATAATAAACAATTCAACATTTCTAAATTCTAAAATAATAATAATATAAATTAATATTTTATTCAATTTTTAATTTCTATCTAAAATTATCTAATCTTATTTCACTATACCTAAACTCGATTTCTGCCGACACTGCATAAACGACAAATCTATAAAGATCTCAAGTAGAGTATTAACATGAGTTTTGGAAGCGTATATTAAAAGAAACTGTATACATACATCTACATCATATTGAAAGAACCTGTATACATCAACCTCTCCACCACCAAGTGATCTGTAAGCTCTATGTGTGCCATGTGATGAGGCAGCTAATTCAACGACCACCTTTAACGATGGAAACGGTGGTAGACATGGAAGGATCAGAAGAAGAGTGGACAAATGATGAAGGAGGCGACCATAAGGAATCTAATGTTTCACTACTTGTGACTCTACCAAAAGAAGCACCGTTCAATGGAATATCCGGCAGATCAGCATCGCCATCCAAAAACTGCATCACTCGCTTCATGCTAGGCCTAGCAGCTGGATTTACATTTGAGCAGAGGAGTCCAAGTTTCAATACCAATACCATTTCCTCAACCACGTAATTACCTTCCAATCTATGATCACTTGCCCTGAGGATGGCTCCTTTGCTCCAGCACTCAAACACCCAATCAACCAAAACCAATTCTTCAGGCATCCCAATTCGCTCTATTGGCCTCCTTCCACAAGCCACCTCAAGCATGAAAGCCCCGAAAGCATAGATATCAGTGTAAGTGGTTGCCCTCCCCGTTCGAGTAAGTTCCGGAGCCAAATAACCAACAGTCCCGGCCACATGAGTTGTTTGTGAAATTGTGTCATGGTCATATAATCTGGCAAGCCCAAAATCACCTAGTCTTCCATTCATTTCAGCATCTAATAGGACATTGCTTGCTTTTATATCTCTGTGTATAACAATCTGTTCCCACCCTTCATGGAGGTAAAGAAGGCCAGATGCTACTCCTCTGAGAATTTGAAATCTTTGATGCCAGTTAAGGTGTCTTCTTCCATTGCTGTATAAGAACTTGTCAAGGCTTCCATGGGGCATATAATCATAGATCAAGAGTAGTTCTCCCCTGCGCCGGCAATAGCCCAAGAGGCGCACCAAGTTCCTATGTCTCAATCTTCCCATGCTAATGATCTCAGCCACAAATTCCTTCATCCCCTGTTGGGAATCATGGGAGACTCTCTTCACTGCAATTTGCTCATTAGAAGCAAGTGTTCCTCTATAAACCTTTCCAAAACCTCCTTCTCCAATAATCTCTTTGGCTTTGAAACCATTGGTTGCCTTGTACAGACTCTTATAGCTGAACCTGTGAGTACCATACTCACTTTCCCAATCTTCACGTACTTCTTCATATTTCTTCCTCCTAAAATAGTAAGCAGCCCCAGTTATCGTAATCAGCACAACCACTAATGCTATGAGAAGAGCCCTGATCACTACTATTCGTTTATCTTTTCCTTTCCCGCGTGGGGGAAGTGGCGGGAGGCTCGAAATGTCGAGGCTTTGTGCTTGCCCACTTTTATTAAAGCTCCATCCAAGAATGTAGTGTTCACTTGCAACTGATCCTGTGGAAGCAGAGAAACCAACATACATAGATTCCAACACGATCTCAGACAGGTTGATCGGCGTTGACAAGAGAGGCCAGTTTGGTTTTTGGGTTCGAATTGGGGCCAGTGTTACATTCAGCAACTTTTCTTCTTCGTCATAGTCTATCCAAAGTTGCATTGGATTCCCACTCACAAGCTCCAAGCTTTTATTCCTCCTTTCTTCATTGGAATAATATGCTGCAGGAGCTAATTCACGTGATTTTAGGCTATTCACATCAATTCCCACATGGTTCTCAATTTCTTCAAATTCAGGACTCCTAACAACATCGAGCTCGATGGCCAATGTGTGGTTGGAAGTAAGGCCTTCATTTGAAAAATTAAGTCCCAGGTGTTGACTTTCTATACCATCAAAGCTCCTCATGGGACTGATGACGAAGGCTATGCCATGTCCACCGTGTTTTGGTTCTTGAGGAACCATAGCAAACACAAAGTTTGTAGAAAACGAAAGAGATGAAACCGTATCGAACTTTATTGGAAATTGGTAGAAAGCATGACCAAGTTCCTGGTTGGAAAGGTTGGTTAGCTGCAACAGACCATTAGGGTCAACTTGTGCGATTCCATCAAGAGATAGATTGGCTTGACTGAAGCCATTGTAGATGAATTGGCTTTCATCTTGTGCAAAGTTCAAGGCAATAGTGGAAATATAGAGAATCATCATAAGATGAAGTGATCTAAGAGCTGTAGCCATTGGGAAAAGTGGGAAGATGGGTGCCTTTCTCTGACGCAGGGATTTCACTTATTCAGATCTCCTGAGAAATGAAATGGGTTTTTTTCTTTGCCAATGTGCCATGGTTTATAGTCAGCATCCGTGTTCGCATTGGTTACCAATCAATTAGTTTGATTTGAATAGTCAAAATTTGATTCCCCAAATGCTATTTCGATCATCCTAGTCTTTTTTTCAATACCCTGAAGGAATGATTCTTGGGTCAACAACGGGGTGCGTATTAATTATATATATATATTTTCTTTTTAAGGCAAGCTAAGGAAGTCTATTGAGAAGGAGCGTATTAATTAGGTTGGTGCTTTTTTGTTTTTTTACATCCATTGCTTAAACTTAGTAATGCTATTCATTATCATATTTATTATCGTTATTTTATTATTTTTTGATGTAACATTAAATAATTAAAAAAATACTTTATTAATTTTGCTTATGGGTCAATCCTTTAGTACTATATTGAGAAATAGTGATTTAAAAGATGATAAATTATATTTTTCTAGATGGAAAGATGTCAAGAAATCCTACACATGCGCAAGACTTTGGATGCCAATTCCTAGTTCATTTTATTCTGGGTTTTCCACGTGCAAACCCATTTGCTTTGAGTCTTTGACTGTCCCTTCCTTGGGTCTAGAATATCGGAGAAGACCCCCACATGATGAATGTACGGTTGAGAAGACCCCCACATGATTTGGTGCAAATATCAGTTTTTCTCCCATCCGGATCTCATGTTTTTTCGTATTTGTTTTTAAACTTCCAAACAATGATAAACGAACTTTTCTTCGTTATGAATAGTCAGTCCACTGGATATGCCAGCAAAAATATCCGAGTTGCCATTTTTTTCATGGGGAAACGAGTCCACGACCAATTAATTATCAGCCAAAACTTGAACATAGGATTTCCCAGAATCATGAGATACAGACCAACCATCCCTTTTATGTTTGTATTTTTAATAAAATACGTGACACAGTAATACAATGTCCATGGCACAAAATGAGTGGTATAACTGGGACACTTAACAATACTCTTGTTTTAACTAGCTACTAAAAACAAGACAACATTAAGATAACCGCAATTGAGCAATAAATACATCAAATTGTATTTCCACAAATTTCTGCAGCTAACACTTCACAACCTTGGAAAGTAAGGGAAAAAATTTATAGTCCAGTCGTCTTTAAATCAGTGTTTTCGATCTGGAGTCTAGTCCTCATGCTGAATTTTCTTCCATATGATCTATAACAGTAAAGAAAAGATATTTACAATTATAAACTATGCAACCGTGCATAATCATTTAAAATAAAAAATAAAAAAATAAAAAATTTATATAAAAAAATAAAATAAGAATTTAATTTTTTTTAATAATAAATCTTACCATTTCTTAAGAGTTAAGATGATTACGCTTACATATTTTATTTTATGATGATATGTAAAATTACTCTTAACAGAAAGGGAAAGATTTGGATGTTTTGTCTCGATGCAAGAAAGTCCAGGCGGCTTTTGTTGACTGCGGTCAAGAAAAAGTTGAAATGGTAGGGAGAAAACTTTTTTTTCTTTAAATGGTAGTGCAGTTAAATGGTTTAAGTTCATGAGGTTTTGGTACTATAAGAAGAAAATTTTAGATAAATATATTATAAATTAATATATTGTTAGAATATAATTTTTGAATATGATTTTTATTTTAATATTTAAAAAAATTGAAATATATTTTATTTTTTATTTTTGAAATTTTGAAAAGTTGTAATAATTAAATAATGATTAGATAAAAAAATTTAAAAAAAATTAAGGTTCGGTTTATTTTTAGAAATGAGATGAGATGAAATAAAAGTTACAAAAATAATAAAATATTATTGTAAAATATTTTTTTAATTTTAGTTTTGTTTTCGAATTTGAAAAAATGGTTTTAGAATTTGAAAATTTTAAATTTTATATTATATTTTGTATAAAAATTTAAAAAAGTATGGAGTTTGAGAAGAGTATGGAGTTTTTAATTTTATCTATTAAAACGAACTAGGCCTAATTTAAAATTGAAAAATAATTATATTTTAATGATATTTAAATATTGAAATGAAATAGATTGAGAATGAAACCAGATGGGACCATGGTGAATTTTCTCTCATGAAAGTGATGTTTTTACGTTTTGGATGTTTATTTCAATGCCAAAAAAATCCAACTTGCTTGTGCCTTCTTTCATTGTGCCTGAAATCTCAGGGTGACATTGAAAGAATCTACTCCAACCTTGATTATGTCATTTTGGTCATATAACTCTTCACCGAATTGATATAATAATGAAGTAAATTAAAGCTACATCAAGGATGAAATGGAAAAACTCTCTTGCTCTAAACCACCTTAAAGAAAAATAAAAAACTCTAAGAAAAAATTGTTTTAGAGGGGGATGAGAGTTTCGGCTCTTCCCTTCCTCCCTCCTCCATCCTCCATCCTCCATCATCCTTTCTCCCTTCTCCTTCCTCCCTCTTTTTGGTTAGTGTTTTGTTAGTTTTTTTTTTTTTTTTTTTGGGTCAAAGCAAGGAGTAGCGGTGTTTGATGTTTTTCGATAGTCAGTGACCACCACGCAACCCCACCAGAAAATTCCTAAACCGTCAATTTATCGAACTACCGAAGGTTTCACCAAAAAATAGGCGCGTGATCTACACGCGTGAGCATAGTGTGTGCATGGCCGCCATGCATCACTTCTCTGAGGGTTTTTCTGTTGCCATGCGTGGCATTTCTAGAGTCAGTGTTTTTGTTAGCTTTGAGATTAACGTTCCAGCACACTCTTAGGATGGCGCGTGTCTCTTGCTCCTCTGCAACCTCCTTGTCTAGTGTCTTTCATTTCTTTTTTGTTGTTTTTTCTATTATTTTTATGTCTCCGTGTTTCTATTTTACGTTTCTATTTTTTTTTTAAATTTTCAGTGTACTTTGTTCTGATTTTGTGTTAGGTATCAATAAAAAGAATAGACTATTTCTTTGTTAGTCCCGTTCCTTCTTTCGAGGGTAGGATTGGTTCGTCATTGTTCTTCTTTGGAGGGTGGATGTTAGTTTTTTCTATTTTTATAGAGCTTTAAACTCTTAGATAAATCAAGATTGAAATCTCATAAAGTTTTGTCATTCAAGAGTTTATAAAAATTAAAACAATACTCGTTACAAAAAAAGTTATGTGTGGGAGTGCTCTAAACAGTTGAGTAATTTAACTTATAATCTAAATGTTTCTTAGATTTATCAATCACAGTTGTAATTTTTGTTTTCTAAAATGAAATGAAGTCATTTTTCACTAAAGAAAAAAAATTGATATAATAATCAATGTGTATGACCTAAAAAATCTTGTAGGGTCTTTGTTGAATCCCAAGAACCTCCAAGCAAGTGGTAATACTATATGTAGTTTGAGCATTAGTAGCGGTCTAGCTAGTTAAAATTCCGTCAAAATTGAATTAAAAAAATCTGATTTTATAAATTTAGTTAGTCATTTTTTAACAATATCAAATAACATATTCTCAAAATTTACCAATATTAGACTCTCAAAATTTAGCAATATTCTATTAAAATATTTATTCTAACTTTTTTTTTATTTATTTTAATTATAATTCTAATTTAAATATTTATTTTATAAGAGACTCTACCTTCCATGTACCATCCTTCCCATACAAGCTGTCTTTGATGAACAATGAACAATGAACAATGAACAATGAACAATGAACAATCGTCGACAAACTATGTATTGGTCTTTCCCAGGGCTTCAACTTTTCACAGAAGAGTTCAAGGTCGAAGACTTTCCGATGCTGCAGTGCAGAAGTTCGACATCATGATGAAAATAAAGCACTGACTTTTTCTCATATAGAACATTCAATATGGAGCTTCTATTATTTAACCTAAATCATATTGGTATGTTCACTGAACTACTGAAGGGTAGGGGCCAGAGAGTAATAATATTGCCACTTTGTTTTCATGTTTTTTTAATCAGCAGCTTTTTGATTAAATTGAAAAGATAGATACAAAAGGGGATGAGAGATTCTAAAAAGTATATAAATTTAAAAAAAAAAAAAAAAAAAAAAGCAATTGAACCAATAATTTGGATGGAAACAAATATTGCTAATGATTTAAGAGTATTTGCTAATTCTTGAGTTATAGTAATTCTAAATTCTTCTTTAGATTTGGAGAGTCACTATTAATCAATCAACCTATTTTTTATTCTCAAATAATCAATAATAAACATTAATAATTATGTATTTTCTGTGTATCTACAGTATTGTAAATTTGTGAAGAATTGTATTTCCCTTTTGCACTGTAAAATACAATAAATATTAGAGAATAAATAAATATTATTATTAAAATATTATATTATATTATTATTTTGACTTTAAAATGACTAGTTCAATATAGACTAATTTTTTTAATGGTTTTAAATTTAGCCAAAGTCTTAATTTTTATTAAGTTTTAGACTTGGATTTGGCTAGACTAATGCCAACGCTCTAAAGGCTTAATTTTATTCGAAAGATGAGATGTATCCAATTTTCGTTTCCAATATCAATCAAGTAAAAATATTTTTCAATATGAAAATATCAAAATTTTCATCTAATTATTATTATTTTTTCAAACTTTCAAACGAAATACAAAAAAAATTCAATTTTAAAATCTCAAAATAAAAAAATAAAAATATATTAAAAAATTATATTCTAAAAATATTTTAATCTTATAATATTTTAATTGACTTTTTTCGCTTTTTATTTCTCAAATTCCCATAAAACAACTCAAACCAGCTCATTACCATTTACAAATATTTTGCTATTATTAATATATCTCATTTCTTTTCATCTTATTTAAATCTCCAAACAGTCAAGTCATTACAAAATTATTTAAAAAATCTCTCACATCTTGTTTGGTATGCGTCAATCTCAATTAACTAAAAAACAGGTATAGTTATATCAAAAAGACAATAATAATTTATTATTATTTAGACCTTTGGACTTGGAATTGCGGGACATTCCTTGAATTCAGCGTCCGCTTATTCTAAGAGATAAGAAATTATGTACTCTTCAAAAGTCTACGTGGATGAGTATTGACTCTTGTAATTTAATTTGCATGAGAGACGTATCATCCTCCAATTATTCGAAAATTTGATATATCACATTATTATTTTATTCTTATTTACTGTTATATATGAGGTTGCATTATTAATCAATTTTGGAATTTTCATTTTAAAAAAATGAACCTAGAGTAATGGAAAATGTCATGAAATAATAGGGTGATATATAATATTATTTTAATGGTGTGTTTGAATGTCTAGATGAGTTGAGTTAGATTGAGATGATTTGAATAAAATATTATTAGAATATCATTTTTTAATATTATGAGTTTTTTGAGATTTGAAAAAATTGAATTACTTATTATATTTATATAAAAATTTGAGAAAATATATAAAAATTTTTAAAAAAATATTAATAAAATTAGATGAATTGAAGTGAGTTTGATTGTTTAGAGCATTGGCATTGAATCTATCAAATGATCCATCAAACATAAATTTGATGATTTTTGCTAAAAAAATCTCCACATTGGATCAATCAAACCTCTTAATGTGTAACTCTGAGCTACAGTAAATTTTCACAATCTTTCATATTTGAATGATTACTATTCACACTCTAAATACATACTTTAATATATTTTATTCTCTTACTTTATTTTTCTCATTTTTTCTTTCTTATTTTCTTATTTGATTGAAAAATAATTATTTAAGTATCAGATTATATTATTAATATACATATGGTTAGTGTAATTATAAAATATAAAAAAAATATTATTATATTATTATTTTGATAGATTTAATAATGAATCCAATATGAAATTATATATAGACTTAGATATTTGATGGATCTATCAAAATTATAATTTTTTTCAAATTTTAAAAAATCATTTAGCGAATCCAATACCAATACTTTTAGATTTTCAACCGGTATGCTATTTTTGTCACATCCAAGTAGAAAAGTCACCTGTGTTGTCCCTTATTATTTAGCATAAAAGAAAAGAAAATATTTTTCTAATTATTATTTGAAAAAGAGAAGAACTTTCCTGTATGTAATTAATATATATACAATAATGATAGTATTACTATTATTTTACTACTTATTTATAATTTCTTTTGTATTTAATTTTTTCTAAAATTTTAATTTTAATGATTAAGAAAGGGAATATTAATAAATTTGTACATTTTTTTAATTTTTTCTTAATGAATAAAAATGTTAAAAAATACTTAAAAATGATAAAAAAAAAAAAAATTTAAATATACTAATAAGTTGTAAAATGGTAATAACTCTGTCACTAATCTCATATATATATATATATATATATATATATATATATAATATACAACTAAATCTTCTACATCATAACATTCAGATTCTTTATTTAAACTTACTTAAAACAAAGGTGAGGGTAAGCTTATTTTGTCAGTCACAAAAAAAAAAAAAAAAAAACACTCCAATACTCAATTATTTTGTCAGTCATAAAAAAAAATCTCCAATGCTCAATTTTTATTTTTATTTTGATATATGAGAGGGACATTCGATCATTAATTATATTAGTAAAAAATTAAAGTGTTGCCAATTATTTTGCCAATTACTCTAAAAAAAATAGCCTATTCATTTTGATACTTTATTTTGACATCTTATGTATTCTATTTTATTTTTTAATTTTTGTATTCAATAATTAAAAAAGTGATTATTAATATATTGATATTTTTTTTATATTTTTAAATAATATTTTAAAATAATAAAAAATAAGAAAAAATAATAATTAGCAGTAATATTGAACGGTACTACTCAGACGACAAAATAGCACCATTCTTAGTCTAAAGAATCTCGACAACTCTATTGTTTAAATGAAGAGTGAAATGAGGCATAAGATCATATTCTAAGAAAAAACTTAAAATTTAAAATTTTATTTATATTTTTTTCAGTCTGATATGTAAGTTGTTCTACCGATGATTTGTAAATATTAGTTTTTCTTTTATTTAAGAAGACATAAGTCGTGCTCAATATGGGATGTACTCTCTATTATATTCTTTTACGGGCTTTTTATTTCTTAAGGGCTTTGGGTGGCATAAGAGGTCTTTATCTATATGATTTGTTACAAGGTCGGCCTGAGGCCTATTCTAGCAGTCATTGCATTCAACAATCTAAGCCCATGAAACATTGCTGGTTCCGGTCATTCTATGATTTAAAAATCATATAAGATTTGTTTGGGTAATAAAATATGTCTGGTCAGTAAATGTATAAGTAAAATTTTAAGTACATGGAGTATTACTCTTATTTAATTATTATAAAAATCTAATATGGTTTTTTTAAATATCTAAAAAAATACAAAAAACAATACATTATTTCAAATTTCAAATTTCAAAATAAAATTATATTCAAATAATTTTGAACTTTATAATAATTTTATTCAACTTCTTATTTCGTTCTTTCTAAAATCTAATAAAATATTTTAACTCAAATTCTTTTGCTAATATTTAAGATTTATGAGATATTTTCAAAAACCAACCCTTAATTAACGATGATTTGCCATGAAGATGATACATGCATATATCTTTGAAATCTACGAACTTTATTTTAAAAAATGTACATTCCTTAACAGGAAAGGTACTCCACAAGATTCCGTTGCACTGATTTCTCACATTTTTGAATTTACAGAGCTGCATAAACAGCTTATTGGTTAACATATACTGCTTATTGATCAAACAGTACTGGAAATAATTTATGCATTAAACTACTCATTGATTCCTAAAATTACTACACAGAAAATTTTGTTTCTGTATTAACATTTCCATTAGGAAATCTCTCAATTGGCTTGGAGTATTCTTCCTCTATTTTCTTCCCCAGCTGCAATAGAGAAAAAAAGACTCATGAGATATGTATTATTTTGCCAAAAAGAAAAGAGAGAGCTACATCCATGAAGAGAGGTGGTAAAAATAATTTCACTAGTTAATATGGCTAAATGTGATATGTTTGATTGCAAATTTTCTTTTCTGCAAAATAGATTTAATATATCACATTAATCTATATCAATTTGTGTGTTTATTTTTGTGAAATTCCTTTACGAATGAAGCATTTGTTAAAAGAAAAATCACACCATTTATATGATGGAATCCACTAACTTTTTCCCATATATGTTTAGGATATATAAAGATTAATTACCAGCTTCCTGCAGTGAACTGGTGGAGTGCAGAAACTGTGCTGGTGAGCTTTTAGCGGAATGCGCATGGGTGGAAATTGGCATGTCATGCGATGTTTTTGAGCCTTTGGCAGAAGGAACAGCTGTGGAATATTTGGGTGAGTGATCCTCGTTCCTGAGCAAAGAAGTAACAGCTTCTCGCACCTTCTCCACCACACCTATATCCCCAGGAGTGCTACTTTTCATCCTTGGACTGATCATGACTGCATTATTACTGCATGATTTCATCACTTGGGAATTAAGGCCGGCTCTGATCTCATCATCATCATCATCTTGATGATGATCCCCCATCTCCAGTTTATTCTTCAAATACTCCTTCACTGAAACACCCTTATCCCATATTTGATGATCACGACCAGTACTACTCATGATAGCATTATTTTTTCCCGGACTTTGTGCAACAGCCGGTGCTGACCGAACTTGTGGAGATGCTGCTGATCCTGGAAAGCTTTGGGGTGCTGCTGGGGTTGTAATAATACTTATACCTTGAAGTTTTGAAGCAATAGCATGGGTTGCATCCGATACTGCAGCATAAGCTGGTGCCAATGTCTCTGTCACTGTTTCACTTATTGTCTTGTTTGAATTAATGCTGCTAGCTGGGTTCTCCTTATAATCATTATCTACGAATTCATCATCACCACTGGCACAAGGATTTTTATTCACACTGCTTGACAAAACATGCTTCTCAGAAACCACGTGAAATGATCTGGGATGATGCCTTGCTGTTTCTTTGTACTCCTCAGGAGCAAGCTCAGACTCGTACACTGATTAACATAAAACAGCGCAGTCAAAAGTTATAAAAATCGTGCATGGCTTAATACAATATTTTAGTTTTTTTAAAAAAAAAAAACACCCTAAAAGCTGGGTGGTGTGATATTGCCATAATTACTTACTTGGGGCTCCAAGGTATTCAGCATCTTCTTCTAGGTCTTCATCGTCATCCAAGCTGACACCCCAAGAGGGTGTAGAATTACCATCCTCACTCTGCTTCTTCCTGCTAAGACTATGTCGCAATTTCTTGGCTCTCTCCTTCATTTTTGTCAAAACTGATATTGGTTTCTTGTGATGGTGGGAATGATCTTCTTCATGGTCATGAAGGTGGTTCCCAAAGCTAGATGAAGATGTTGGCGACAACTTTGAACTTTCGCCTCCTGTGCATCTTAAACTTAGCGTTAGAACTTACAATTAATGGGAATTCACGCATACGTGATAAGGGCAAGGAATTTCCAAAACAGCTAGCGATGCTATATTTAATTATCACTGTTTTCTCGAGGATTCTGATAAAATGAATATTAGATTTATGGAATGATACAAAAAAAAATTAAGGATGAATCCAATTACTTAAATCAATACCTCGGAATAAATGTTCTAAAGTGGGGCTGCTGGGAGCTGATTTAGGTTTGTCACCATATGATCTGAGCACGCGGTCGAGTTGAGCCATTGCTGCTGCAATATTGCAATTGAGGGTGATCTTCGTGTGGTTATATGCCTTCAAATAACCCCTTTCTTCTTCTGTTGCTCCTTAAATGTCTGATAATGGATGAATCTATGCCTTCAAAGTTAAAAAGAGTACATGAAAAGAATGATGCTCAACCTTTAGCTTCCGGAGTTTTTGCATGGACAATAATAATGAACAATAGCCACATGTTTCGTGTAGTTCAGATACTTGTGGCCTCTATTCTTACAATTAACAACGTATGGAGGTTTGCTTACCACCCGCAACTCAAGAATGACCGAAATAGAAATTTGACCGACTTATAAGGACTAACATGATTGATCTTCCTCTGCCTAAGGTTCATGCATGCCTTAGGACAGGAATTTCTTGTTTTGAGACTTGATCATACAGATGGAAATTACATTTTGCACATTTTAACTACAGTAATTTTTTTAGGGCGTACCTAACGCTAAAACAATAATAGTTGTAGGTAAATTTATAAAACAAAATATAAATATTTATCTAAATAAAGCGTATAGAACAAGCTCAATTATAAATGAAATGTTCATGAACATAAAATTCAATTCAAATAGAATCCATATATTTTAACTCAACTGACATTGAAATAAAAATCATATGAATGGGACTTTATTACACACAAGCCGCTAGAATTTTACACGTATTTGGTGTTTAGATCCCAAACTCAACGTATAAGCTGTTAGATTTGGAGGAAAATTATTTAGTAGATTTGGAGTACTCAAGAGTCAAGTCTCATCAAAGAATCCAATGTCATTAAGATTGTTAACTAATTAAGCAAAGTGCAAAACCTCCCATGTCTTGTGTTGTAACACTCCCTTGGGCCTCAGTCCTAAAACCTAAGTGTACTATGCGAGAGAGAGGAAGAAGAAGAAAGATGCAGTCTTTGATAGCCTGAAACCACCACCACCATTCCTCCCCTCTATCCTTTAGAACCAACTTCGCTTCTCGCACCCCTAAACACCCCCTTCAATACCACTTTCTCCTTCCCTACTCATCCTCCTGTCCAAAACCTAAACCTCTTAAATCCTCTTTCCAACCCCTCTTCAAAATTTTGGTCTCCTCCTTCTCTACCACCATCCTGCTCTTCCACATCTATGCTTGATCAAGAGAATTCAATAGCAAGGGTTCAAGCAATTGGGGATTTGGTAGAGGCAACGGAGGGGATGGAGATGGTGGCAATGATGGGACTTTTGGAGGAGATTTCTTTCTCCCGTAGTAGTCATAGAGGGCCTCATATGTTGTGATCTTGGTAGATAGGTGCTGAGTGGAGTTGTACCATAATTTAGCAAGTGGAATCCATATTGACCATTAGGTCGGCCTCCAGTAAAATACTGCAAGTAGTTTTCCACAATTTTATTCATTGCCTTAGACTGACCATCAGTTTGAGGATGACATTATGTGCTCATGGCCATCTAAAACCCTTGTAACATAAAAAGCTCCTGCCAAAATTGACTTGTGAAAGTAGTGTCCCCTATTAGACTTGATTGATATATGAAGTATATTTGTAAAATATTAAGATATATAAAATGTTATTAAAATATATAATATTATATTATTATTTTGACTATAAGATGATTAGTCCAATGTAAATCCACCTAGCCAAAACTTGAAATTCTAGCCAAAATTTAGACTTGCCAATGCTTTAAGGAGGCTTTTACTAGCAGTGGAAGTCTTGCAGGTACCGAGGTACCGTTCTAATTCTAGATGACCTTTTGAGATTAGTTTCATTGGAGAGTTGTGATGAGTCATCAAAGATCTATGGAGGAGTGTAAGGATGAGGGGATACAAGAGAAGTTGGAGAAAGAGAAGAGGTTTCAGATTCTACCAAGGGGGAGGAAATGATGATTGGATCAGTGAAAATGTGTGGTGAAAGATAAGGGCCAACAGCACTTGGTAAAGTGCCATTGGAACCTATTGGTGGAGGTGAAGTGTGAAATTTTGAATGTTGGAAAGGGAATATATGCTCATAAAAGATCACATCTCTAGAAATGAAAAATGTGTTTGCATCAAGATCCAAAAGTTTGTAACCTTTGACCCCAAAGGGGTAACCAAGAAAAATGCATTTTCTTTCATAAGGGTTCAAATTTTTCGTACTTTGAGATAAAGTGACAACAAAATAAAGGCAGCCTAGAGTCCTCATTTGTGAGTAAGTGGGTGAAGTTTTGAATAGCAATTCAGAGGGAGTGTTATTAGACAAGGATGAATTAGGAAGTTTGTTGATTATATAGGATGTAGTCAAGATACAATAACTCCAATATTTGATAGGAAGATTGGATTGGATTTTAAGTGCTCGAGCTATGTTAAGAAGGTGTTGATGTTTACTTCCAACAATTTCATTTTGTTGAGGGGTCTCAATACAGGTTTCATGATGTATAATGCCCTTTTTATATATATAAAAAAAAATCTTTCATTTAAAACTCTAGTCCATTGTCACTTCTAATGATAATTTTGATTTTAGAATCAAATTGAGTTTCCACAAGGTTAGAAAAGGCTTTGGTGCAAGCTATGGTGTTAGATTTATTTCTAAGAAGATAAATCCAAGTGCTTGTTAAAAAATTATGGTTAGAAAATATCTAGACCCATCATAAGACTCAACAGAATTTGGATCCCATATATCACAATGTTGAAGCTAAAAAATCTGTTTGCTTTTATGTGTGCTAATGGGAAATGAGAGCTTATGTTGTTCAACAATTGGACAAATGCATCGGAACATTGTAATCAGTAGGCAAATGGACTTATTAGCTTCCTTGTCTAATCTTCAGTCATTTTTTCCCATTGGAAACATCTTCCTTTTGGTCTTGTAATGATAGTTTCTAAGACGTCCATAGGACTTGTATCGTTCGTTCCATCTACTTCGGCAATATTCAATGTGCCAAAAGAGACTTTTGATGGAGGAATAGTATAATTTTGAAGTACAAGCTCAACAACAGAAAATATGTTACGACAATGTTCCTAGGACTTCAATCAATTACTTGTTCTTTTTTTTTCTCAGCAAACAACTATTATATTAAGAGGGATAAAGATCATTACAAAACAAAACACAAAGTGAAGAAAAGCAGTTTAGCTAAATACATAAACTATAATGGAGGTAAATGAGGATCTTTCCCACTATGGAAATCAAGGAGACAACTTCGGATGGTAATGAGAGCGATATTTCAAAACACTTGGTTGGAATGTGCCCACTGCGCAATGAAATGCGGGCATCGATTCTGAGTTCGATGTATTTTTACAATCCTCCATATCTCAAGATCTTTGAGCAGGAATCGAGTATCTCTGGCTAAACTTTTAGTTTCCCAATTGGTGGCTTGAAGATGGTTTTTAATAGAGTTTATTGTGTTGAGGTCTTCTCCACTACGGTTTGAACCCCAAGATGAGCAGCAGCTGCCTCTCCAAAGTCAGGATCAATGCTCCATATTTTCCTGGCCACTACAAATATAAGCTTCCCTTGGTTGGATATGCAAACTGCTATTGATGTGCTACTATCTGATTGTACAGCTACATCAAATGTAATGGACAAAGTATCTTCCATTGATGGGGGTTTCCATTTTGGTTGAAAGTTGAAGATTCTAGTTTCCCATGCCTTGCAATGTTCTTTATGTAGGTTTAAAGTGGTTTTGATGAAATGAGTAATCGAATGATGAGCTTGATTGTAAATACTGAGATTTCTTGTGAACCAAATATTGTCCATAACTATGATTGAAAAAATCTGAAAACTATGACAATCAACTGTTGGGATTCTTAATAAGCTGGTAGGATTTAGAATGATACTGACCCAACTTTTGGAACCACCTGATCAGAAATGATCTATGTCTAGTGGCCAGAGATTATTCCTCCAAAGGATTTGAGAGTAGTGACAACTGAAAAATAGATGATCTAGACTTTCATTTTCCATTTTGCATAAAGGACATAGAACTTATGCTTCTAAAAGAGAGATATATTGACTGAGAGATTGGGAGGTGGGAAGAATTTGATTGACCACTTTTCACAGAAAAAGCTTCAAACGATCTTGTAATTTAAGTTTCCACAATTTATCCCAACTGAATGGATCTTGTCTGGTAACAGATGATCTCAACACCAAGGCAACATAAGCTTACTTTACCGAATACTTCCCAGTTCTATGATGTTTTCATTTAAGAGTATCTTGAAGAGTTTGGAAATTGAATTAACTAAGATGAATTTTTTGTATCTCATTGATGGTATCAGATGAGAAAAGAGCTTGTAGAAGAAGATCATTTCATCTTCTGGGGCATTCCAATGTTAATTCAGCTACTCTTAGATCATGATTTTGGAATATACCTGGATTTTGGGGCTTAGGTAGTGGAGGACTAAGACCAGGTTGCCAAGGATCATACCAGACTCTTTTTGCTTCTCCATTGTTGATTTGGATATTGATACTTGACATAATAAAGTCTTTTTGTTTCAATAGATTTCTCCATAGCCGGGAATCTATTGGTTGTGATGCTATACTGGTCCAGTCCTTGTTAACCAGGTATTTTTGCAAAAGATTGGTTTTCCATAAACTTTGCTCCTTGCTAATCAAGTGCCAAAGAAGCTTGCTAAACAAGGCTTGATTAAAATGGCTTGAGTCGAATCCCTAGTCCTCCCATAGATTTTGGAATGCAAATTGAGATCCATGCTTTTGGTATGAAATTGTGCTTCTTATTGTTGTCAAAACCCCACTAGAAGCGCATGATTGATCTATCAAGCTTGTGAGCTAAATTGTTAGGCATCAATAGTGTTGACATGATAAATGATGGCAATGAAGAAGCAGCAGATTTAATAAGGGTAGTTCTTCCTACTTGAGAGAGGAGCTTTGACTTCCATCCTACTAACTTTTCCTGTGTTCTACTTAGAATGTCCTCAAAATGAACTGTAGCTGGCTTGCCTGGATTTAAAGGTATGCCCAAATATTTGATCTTAGAATGAGATACTGTAAAGGGAAGTACAAATCTAACATCTCTTTTGTGGTCTAAGCTGGTATTTGGACTGAATTGTATGGAAGATTTGGATTGATTTATTTTCTGCCCTAACCAGCTTGAATAGAGGTCAAAGATGTTTGCAATATGTGTTGCTGAATTGCCTGTAGCTGAACCAAATAGAATACGACCATCTACAAATTGGAGATGTGAAAGAGGAGTCCCATTGCGACATAAATTGATACCCTGAATAAGTCGCATCTATTCTGCCCTTAGTAACAATCTTGAGAGAGCCTCTGATCCTAGGATAAATAAGAAAGGAGACAAGGGATCGCTCTGCCTAAGACCTCTTGAGGGATGAAAAAAATCCTTTTTGTTCTCCATTAATGACTATCCAATAAGTGACAGTTGAAATGCATTCCTTTATCCAATGGATCCAGATTGGACTAAAACCCAGACATTTAAGAATTGTAAGTGGAAAATTCCATTCCATAGATTCAAAAGCTTTCTCCATGTCTATCTTTATGGCCATTAATCGTCTCTTTCCTTGCTTTTTTCTCATCACTTGATAAACTTCTTGAGCTAAGATGATGTTTTCTTAAATGTATTTACCAAGAATAAAAGCTGACTGATATGGAGAGATGAATTTATTCATAAACTTCTTTAGCCTATTAGCCATAATTTTAGTTATAGTTTTATAACTAACATTTGAAAGGCTTATAGGTCTAAATTCATGAACAGTACTAGGAGATTGGTTTTTGGGAATAAGAACAATATGAGAATGGTTCATCTCTTTTAACAAGTGATTGGAAATAAAGAAGCTTTTGACAGCTTGGATCAAATCTTTAAAACTATGTCCCAGTAGGTTTTATAAAAGAAACTAGTGAATCCATCCGGCCCTGGTACCTTCAAGGAAGGAATTTGCTTAATGGTTTCCAATATTTCTTCATCTGATGGTACCATACAAAGCATGTCATTTTCTTGCTATGTAATAACCTCTTGAAAAAGTCCATCAAGATGTTCTGGGAAGGAAGGAAATGAGGATTGGAAAAAAGTCTGGAAATGATTAATGAACATATTTTGTATGTTGATCGGATTGGAGTCCCATTGGTTAGTAGCATTCTTGAGGCAATTAATCTCATTTTTCCTTCTTTGAATTGTGGAGGACATGTGGAAAAACTTGGTATTCAAATCAGTTGTTGTAAGCCATTGGATTCTTGATTTCTATCTCCGTAAAATTTCCTCCCTTCTCTGTAATTCATTGAGGCACTCTTTAATGGTATCTTCATGGATTGAGAAGCTAGTATTAGAATTTTGTTGTTGAGTCTGGCTGAGAAGTTCTTCAAGATGCTTGATGTTGGTTTGAATATGACCAAAATGCGATATTTTCCAGGCCATTGCCTTTTTCACTGATTTGAGTTTTTGAGTCAGTGTGAAAAGAGGGGTACCATTGACTGCTATAGTCCATGCATGTTGAATCACAGAAAAACAAGAAACATCTCTCGTCCAAAACTCCTCAAACGTGAAAGGTCTCCTACCTTTTAGTTTTCCTTGAGTAACAAGGAGTAATGGGGAGTGATCAGAGGCTTGAATTGGGAAATTAAAGAGCTGAGATTCAGGATTGAGTACAATCCACTGTGGATTGGCGATTGCCTTATCGAGTTTCTCTTTAATTCGTCGACCTCCATGTTGATTATTAGTCCATGTAAATTTTGGTCCACAATGTCCCAGATTAGCAAAGCCATTGATATTCATAAATTGTTGGAGTCCTATTGGTGTAGATGATGAGGCAAAGGGTCTTTCTCCTATCTTCTCATTTTGATTTAAAATAGAGTTGAAATCCCCAATTCCCAAAATAGCCCCCAAGAAGTTATTTACAATGGAGTTAAGTCAGTCCCAAAAGTGCAACTTGTTAGTAGGCTGAGCAGGACAATATACAAGAAGTAAAAGCCAAGGCAGATACACTAGATCCAAGGACACTAACACAGCCATAACATTATTAGAAACATATATAGGTTCAATATCTACATCAGGTCGCCACATAAGCAAAAGGCCCCATTTTTTTCCCCTACTAGGTACATTCAAGTACAAAGAAAAACCTAGATTGTTAACAACACCTAAAAGATTTTTTACACACAAAAGTGTCTCTGAAAGAAAGACCAAATCAGGGTGGTGAGTCCTGATTTGAGCCCTTAGACTTCTTTTTGCAACAGGTCGGGACAGACCTCTGCAATTCCAGGATAGCAATTTCATTTGTCAATTGGGGGTAGATAAGGCCCTGTCACCTGTGCCTTTTGGATTAATTATGCAGATTTTGCGGAGGGAGTTTGAGAAACATTAGCACCATCAGGAGAGCTTTGGATCGCTGCATAGGGATGGAATCTTTTCATGGTAGGAGGTTGTGCCATCTTGAGTTGAGACTTTTTTTTTTTCCAGCTTCCTGAAGTAGACTACGAGGGACTCTTCCATTTCCTGTTCTTTTCCCTGTGAAATCGAAGGAGCTTGAGGAACCAGGTTGTCACCAACAGTTTCAGCATGACTGAACATATCCCGATGCACTCGTCTTTTTGGCAAGATTTCATCTTGTGAAAGTGGTATTCCTCGTTTCTTCCCCTTCAAAGATTGAAGATTTGAACCGGAGCTCTCCTATTCTACTAGGGCTTGAGAAGAGCTTTCAATTTGGGAATGTGGAAAAAATTGTTTTTCCTATTGTCGATTGAATCATTGTGATGGGCCACAAGTATTCATTGGTTCCTCGAGACAGAGCAAGTTTACGTGGAATGGGCTTTAAGTGGCCTGGGCAAATTGATAGGGATCTCAGTAGTTGAAGTTTTTAGGGCCAGGATTGCTTTTCCACTAGGGCTAATTAATAATGAAACAGTAGGACTGGGCCCTGGAGGCAGATCAAAGCTATTAAGGATTCTTTGAAACATAGAAAGATGGGTATTAGGATGAAGACAGGGGGAATTTTTGTCTGTATCCTCTTGGTTAATCACTTGGGGGGCAGTAGCAGTCTTCATTAAAGGAGAAATTGTGGGTGGCATGGGTAAGCTTAACTCTAAATTCAGGATAAAGAGTTGACTGTAACCGCTTAATCCACTATTTACAGTAGGATATGGGTTGCTAATTATAGTTTTACCAAAAAGATCTTTGTCTTTGGAAAAATACAAAGTGTCAAAACACTGTAAAGAATGACTCACCATTGGCGTTGAATTTCCAACTACAACATTAGACATCCCTTGTGCTGGGTGGCTTCCTTTAATGGTTAACATTGTTCTTGGAAGGATGGTAGTTGTTTCTGTGTACATTTTCTGTTTCCCTTTATCCATAGTGGCCTGATTGGGAGGAGCTAGAGACAAACTGCTCTCGCCATATACTTGAGCACCATGAATTGTATGATTCACTTGTACTTCAACTGAAGGTGGAGATGTAGCATGTCGGTTAAGCGGGGGCATGACTTGATCATTTCTCATCATGTCAATGGAGTTGCCTCTTCGACTGGTAGCAACTTTAACTCTCATCCAGGGACCAAACATCAAGCTATTGAGATGATGTCCATAAACCGAACAAAATTGTTGATTGTGCCCAAGTTTCCCACAAGAATAACAAAATGTTGATAAACGCTCATATTTAAAAAACACATGGTTGATAGTTCCATCAGCCCGATTTAAGTCAAATCCTTCAAACAGAAGATTATTGACATTGATTTCTACTTTAATACATAAGTATCTCCAGATAGTTGCTCGAAAGATTGCTGGAAAATCAACCTCTAGTAGATTACCCAAGACATGTCCAATCTGGACTGCATTAGTTCTTGTCAGCAGTTCAAGTGGTAAACCATGAACTTGTACCCAAAAGATAGGACATATGCAATGGAATATCATGGATACTCATTCCCAGTGGCCACTATTTTAGAACCATATGAAATCCATTGAAATTCCAGTGCCGATTTTCCAAAACTCTGTTCTTACCTTGTGGAGATGAGAAAATAAACAGAAAGGTGTTTTCAGCAACATCTTCAACTGCAAGCTCAGGATCAAAACTCCAGCTGGCTTTAATGGTTGCATGAAAAGTTTGCCGATTGAGAGTTTTTGTAGAAACAAGCTTACCTACTAAAGCAAGTTTAGAAAAATTCTGGGCTGCTACTAGATCCGGTTCAAGTTGAAGGTCATTCCATGAGAGAGCTTTTGTTTGGGAGATAAGCTGGTCATTCTCAAGATGTTGATGTGCCATGTTGATGGGATTAAAAAAGGAAGTGAAAATGGTCAAGAATGGTAAGAAAAGAAAACGGGAAGGTTTGGAAAGAGATAGGAAAAAAGTGAAGAAAGAGTTCTCTACGAGAAGGGAGAGATGGAGAGTTCTCTACAAGGGGGAGAGATGGAGATGCTCATCGCTCATCGGGAGGAGAGCTGGGTGTTCAAAGGAAAGCATCCAATTACTTGTGCTTTATTTCTCAAACAATTATTTTCTCCCGAAATTGTTAATGAAAAAGTGAGTAACCATATTGTTTGAAAGCGTATGAAGCTGTAGTTTTGGGAGTTCTTAATTTACCAAAGGTCAAAAAACAAAAACATTGGGAGTGGGGAAGGGGCAATGGGCATACCATATCTTAAGACAATTGTAATTGAAGTTCTCATTCACTAGACCTTACAGCCAAAACATGAATTTTGATTACAAATATGTCCCACCCCACCACGAGCATAAACTGCTTTACTACCCTTTTTCCTGAAAATGATAAAAAAAGAAAAAGGAGTTGGTTTTAATTCTGATTGCATATTATACAGCATTTACTTGCACGTTTAAATAGACATGTTCATGGGTTTTGGATTCGGAAATCTGGGTTCAAGGGATGAGTAATTTTTTTTTATCCTTTTAGGTGAAAGTGCCAAAAATATTGGAATATAAATAAAATTTCAAGGCCGGGCCAGGCAAAACCCAACCCAGACAAACAGGCCTATGTTTAACATAGCAACAAACTTGATCTTCACCTTTAAAGCTGCACTTCCCTCCTATAAACCCAATTTCCTTTTCATCTCAACAAGACTTGGTTCTATACCAATTCCATCAGTATCACTGGAAAGTTGCATTTTCCTTCTATAAACCCAATTCCTTTTTCAACTGAGCAAGAGTAGCTTCTATATCATCAATATTCTCCTCAATGTTGCTCCCTTCGCTGGCTTTATCTTCACCACCACGTCCTGTTCTCTGCGTCTCAGATGTTCTAAAAGAACTGCCTGTCTGAGTTCTATCATATACTTCAGCCTCTTGATCAGTTATGTTGAGTTCTTTCTCAAGAAACTCAACAAAGTCTTCTCCAATTTCCTGCCAGGTGCAAATTTACAAGATATAAATTTTATGTGAAAAAAGGTTTCTTCTATACATAATAAATGTACATTATATACACATATATATAAGCGCACATAAAGTGTGTGTGTGTGTGTGTGTGTGTGAGAGAGAGAGAGAGAGAGAGAGAGGTCACAATCAATTTTGTGGATATGACACAACTATGAAGACAACAATGTCTCACCGCCAATTCTTCCCATAGGCTCTTTGGCTTTCCTTGTGAAGCAGCATTTGCTTCCCAATTCTGGAATTCTTCTTGAAGATCTCTAAAGAAGTCCTCTGTAACATCAAAACCAGAATTACATCGATGTGAGTCTGTGATAAAGTAAACTTGCAACACTAAGGGGAATTACAGTAGCACAAGAAGATTTGAGGATAATGAAATTTGGCTTTATGGCCCAAATGATGTCTCACAGTAAAAACATATCTACCTAGTGTTATTTGAACATCCCTCAAAAAATTACCTGCAGAATAAAGGGCTTAATCATAAGAATGGCGAACAAGCCTAATATTGAAAACAAGGATAAAATAGAAAACATGAGAAAGGCCAGAAAATCTTTTCATTGACTCTGGAAGACTAACCACCAGGCTTTTTCTTTAAAAAATAAATAAATAAATAAAAAGTTTCTACAGATGACAAAAAAAAAAAGGTTTGATGACATGATAGAAAGTCAGGGGCAACAAGCAATCAAAGGTACCTGGGATATGGACACTAGAGTCTACAACACATTCTTGGTCTAAAATTTCATTTCGAAACTCCTGTTATTATAAATCCGTTCAACTTCACATTCCCTACATGCTTGTCTATCTAGAAATCTTTTAGAACTTTCTGGGGATGAATGCAGTTACTTGGATGTTAAGAATGAATTTGAGTCCATTGGCCCAAGAGATCCCTTCAATAAAGGTTCCAATTAAGTAGTATCTCACTGTGCCAGCCAAATAGTGCCATGGAAGGAGCTATCATATTTTTACCAGATAGATATCCCAATGGCTATCTGGCACCTGTTGCAGGGGATTAACATTGAAGTGAACACCCTTCCTCAAGTGAATAGTACATGTAAACGAGAAATTAGACTTCCATTTACACTAGCTTTATAAATCCATAAAAGATGAGTTTGATTTCAATAGGATAAAAGATTTTACCAAAACCATAGAACTCTTCTTCATCTTGTGTTTTCCTACTTTGGCTTGTTTGAGCACGAGAATAGGAATAATCAGATCCGTCATTTCTAGTGTCATATTTCCTCCGAGATTGAGAATTCAGTAATGTATTGTATGCATGTTTAATCCTCATAAATTTCTCCTGCGCATTTGCCTGTGCACCAAATATGCTTTCATGTTAGCACCATTTATCTATATGCTGCTAAAGAATAAGATTTAGATTAGCAACTCATAGAGATGCAAAGTATGGAGGAGGTAAGATGGAAGAACATATAACAAAGTCAACTTGGCAGTGAATTACACAAAGTGGTGTCCCTACTCCCAATCACTTTATGTCATAAAATCACAAAACTAGAAAAGGTAGCAGTGGCTTGAACATCAATAAACCAAATTATTATGGTACAAGATAAACTGCCAAAAATACAACATATACTTAAGCACTTAACCCCTCTTCCTTTAAAGCATCCAAAAATACACAGTAATAAGAAACAAGAAAAAAGCTATGCTGGAAGAATCAAGACAGTAAGTCAGAACTATAGGAAGCAAGTTGAGATCTCCAAACAAAGGTCAATTAGTTTCTCATGATAGCCCTTCACAGGCAAATCATTTGTGGTGATAAGTGGCACCTGTTTGAAGTATAAGAACGAAAGAAATTAATAATATAAACAGAGAACTACGAACGTAAACAAAGCAAAATGTAAGGGTTCTGCAAAATGTAAGGGTTCTGCAAAATATTATTCTTTCTACTGGAATACTCTTCAACCTTGCATACATAAAAGAATTTGCGAAGCTCTTTCTTAGTTCAAAATCCAGCATTCGTCCTTTTTCTTCAGGGATGAGTCATGACATATTGGACTATCAGCAAAAGTGCAGTTGAAATTAACCATTTATAACGTTATAGAAGAGAAGATAGAATTTTGTAGAAATTTAGTGTTTAGAGTATAAGTGATTGTCTAACTTCTGGTCTTACTCTCTTACATAAGCAATTTGTGATGACATTTTGAGTTTCAAGGACTGCTGGGTATCGCTCTCTATGAATTATGGGTGTGTATAGGACGGTTGCAAAGGCATAATCATCCTAAAGCACTAGATTTAGCCAATGGGATTTTGTTACATAATTTGAAAGATATTTTGGTGGATTTCCCCCTTTTTTCCTTTTTTGAGCGAATTCTATGAAGTTAAAAAATTTTCATGATTTTATGTGCACGTCAATTAAAGACCATGCCTAATGGTTCCTTGGAGAAGCACCTCCCAAGAATGAATATCCTTTACCAAAAAACTGAAGGAGTGAAATTAAAGAACACATAAATTATCTAAACAGAATTGACACAAAGATAATAAATTGCGAGGGATTAAAAGAACATGTAGAAGATTTTGGAGAAGGAATTTGCCCGAAGGTCCATGAAGGCAAACAGTGCCAGATTTTGAATGGAAAGAGAGGAGCCATCTCCAATGCTGACTTGGTCAGTGCCTTGATAAGGAGTAGATTCCAAATTGAGATTGGAGAAGTCAACCGTGAAGTGATTTGTGTCTGCTGTATCTGGAAAATAATTGGCAGTAAGGGAAGTTGGGGCTGGGGCTTGATGGGCCTGATTAAATTGATGATAACAAGAAAAGGCCGTGTGGCTAAAACGGCCTGATTAAATTGATTAAATTGTGACGTACTTAGCAAGTGGGTTTGTGAGTGGGTTGAATGGAAAAGAAGCTGGACTCGTATGAAAGCTAAAACGGCCACCACCTCAACCTCGCCTAAAGCCATGGCCACTCGGTTAGGTGGGGTGGGGGAAGACAATGGCTTGGTGGTGGTAGTGTGAGCGACAAGTGGACTACCTGAGAGGCAAGATTGTGTTTGATGGGCTGGCTATGACTCATGGTTGAGGAGGTAACTATGGACTTGTGATGAAGATAGAGGGTCTAGGGGAGTGGTGATAGAGGTAACTAGTGACTCATAATCGATACCTAGACCGGCTAAAAGGTAGATAGTAAACTCAGAGGAGGAAAGAGGTTGCCCAGCGGCACTAAGGGAAGCAACTAGTGATGAACTCCGATCCGTTCTTCAAAGTGGCCAATTGGTATTGCGTCTGAATAATGTGAGCAGCAGATTGAGCAGAGAAAAGGCTATGTAATGTTATCTAGACCTCCCGTGAGGTGGTGCACTCAAGCACCTAGGCTAGGATTGTATCTCTGAGGGAGGAATTTATGACTAAGATGATCAACTGATCTTGGAGAACCCATTTTGTGTATACTGGGTTGACATTACCTTCAACAGTGGAAAATGGCATTGGGATGGAGCCATCAACATAACTGATGGCCTTTGAGGAATGGAAGAATCTGGGCTTTTCAGAGTAAGTAATTATCAATGGTGAGTTTTATGACAACAAGGTGGGTAGACGAGTTGATGATGGTGGGGTTGGCTGGTGGCGGTGATTTTTCTGGTTCCAAGCTGCGCAGGTGGAGGAATAATGGATGTGAATCCTCTTAATGATCTGATACCATAAAGAGAAAAGAAAATAAAGATGCACAGAAGGCGTTTGATGAAATGCCTGTGGAAGGATTATTGTCGATACCTGCCCAGCAGCACCTATCAAAAAAGTTTCCTCACTGACTCTCAGCATTTATAGATCACTACAAACCATTACACACATGTTGAATCCGTGCCATACACCTCAGAAATTCTGTTCTATGTGATCCTTCTAGACCCTTCCGTAATATTCCACCATATACATTCTGTTCTACTAAAACTGCTACACCTTTGAGTTGATTTCTCTAGAAGCTTCATTTGAGGTATAACAGTCTGAGGCAGAGGAAATGTGTGCCTCAATACCAATAAAGAGTGGGTTTAGTTATTACAAATTTGTTTTGGTTCTAGCACAAATATGCGTGACAGAGATACAAACTGTGTGATAATTCTCCCGTTGGTTTTCTCTTAATTTCAGAGGGATCCTTCTAGCCTTCTAGGGAAGCAAAACCAGATATCCTAAATCATGTAAACTAGAATTGAGTTAACGCATACGACATGACGCAACCAAAACGAAATTAATCGGAAATCAATTAATACAATTCAAAAGTAGGTAAAGATAAAGCCTTTGATATTTACCACATTTTTTCAGAATTCAAATAACCCGAAAATACGAAAGCATCCTCTCTTTCGAGTTAAATGCCCCAAAAAATTTCATGTCAACTTTTTTTTTATTTTTTTGAAAAAAAAAAAGCAGGGAAAGGAAAGCACAAATACGTGTATTGATGGTATGCTTAATATTTAATATAGTGACTTACCTCCTTATTGACATCAGGGTGATACTTGAGAGCAAGTTTACGGTAAGCCCTTTTGATTTCATCAAGATTTGCGGAGGGAGATAATCCCAAAACCTCATAAGGAGACTCTCTGAGACTCGCTCTCAAAGGGGTAATCCTTGTACTCCTCGTTTTCTGCTTGTAATTCCAAAATCTACGTATCCGTAACGAAGGTTGAGGTTGGTTTTGCAAAGAGAGAAGCCAAGGGTGAGCCAGAGATCTGGAGCAGAGGTGAGAGAAGCAGAGGTGGTGTGGTGGCGTTAGAGGCAGAGCCAATCCATGCATATTCGTCAAGTGATCTTGTCCGTTAAGATTCTGGTCGAGACATATCGCTTTGAATATTGGTCCAGTTTTCTACCTGTAAGCATGAACGGTCACCGCTAGTTGTCGGGTCAGTGAAATTTGAATGTCTTAAAACGCTTTGTATTTACCATTTCAACTTGGTAAGACAAATATGACAATTTGATCTTAAATTGGACTTTTAACTTAACACACCATAGTAACTTGCACGTGTTGTTAGGCCCAATTAACGCCTCCTCTTAAATGGCAGGACTTTGTTTTAAAAATTAATAGAGATATAGCAATTTCAAAAGTGAGTGGTAAGATTGGTGCAAGGGTTAGGATTGAAATGGGTGAATTTTTCTCCAAAAGATGTTGAAGCTTGGAGAGTTTTTCTGCCACTATGTTTTTGCTTCTCAAAATCAAATGGTATTTAAGTTTGCCAGCATCGTTTCGTGCTCCTGAAAATTTGAAGTCATTACTTCTCCTCCCCGAAAGCTTTGATCAGCTTGCTTAGATATATATCCAAAGGCACGGCTTTTGACTTTCCTTCGGCCCCACCTCAGTATCACCATTACTCTCAGTTTGTTGTCCCAAACGTCTTCCGATGCCTACGCTGTACGGTCACGATCGAGCGTTGCACTCAGAAAAAAAACTCCATGCCCACCTGATCACCACCGGCTTGGCTCATCTGACTCATTTTGCTATCAAGCTCATCGCTATTTATGTAGGGTGTGGAGAGCCATCAAATGCTCGCAAGCTGTTTGATAAAATTCCCACTACAAATGTAAGACGTTGGATTGTCCTTATTGGGGCATTCGCTCGATCCGGCTTTTATCAAGAGGCTCTGGGTCTGTTCCGTGAAATGCAGGAGCATGGCCTGAGGCCTAACAAGTATGTCATTCCAAGCATCCTCAAAGCCTGTGCGCGCGTCTCAGATAGAGAAACCGGGGAGAAGATACATGCTGTAGTTTTGAAATGTTCGTTTGAGTCTGATGATTTTGTTTCTAGTGCATTGATTGATATGTACGCAAAATGCGGTCGAGTTAAAATGGCGCAGCGAGTATATGATGGAATGATTGAGAAGAATCTGGTGGCACTGAACGCGATGGTTTCTGGTTATGCTCAACATGGGTTTGCCAAAGAAGCACTCATCTTGGTAGAAAATATGCAGGCATTAGGAGTAAAGCCTAATGTAGTGACTTGGAATACCTTAATTGCGGGGTTTTCACAACAGGGTGATGAGGTGATGGTTTCTGAGCTTTTTAGTTTGATGCACAGAAACGGCATTGAGCCTGATGTAGTATCTTGGACATCGGTTATATCAGGACTTGTGCAGAATTTTCGCAACGAGGAGGCGTTTGTTACCTTTAGAAAGCTGTTGGATCATGGGTTCTGTCCAACTCCGGCTACAGTAAGTAGTCTCTTGCCTGCATGTTCAACCACGGCCAATGTGAGGCGTGGGAAGGAGATTCATGGGTATGCATTGGTGATTGGAGTCGGAGATGATATATTTGTAAGGAGTGCCCTCGTAGACATGTATGCAAAATGTGGTTTTATAGCCGAGGCAAGGAATTTGTTCTATCGTATGTCTAAGATCAACACAGTTACTTCGAATTCAATGATATTTGGATATGCTAATCATGGTTACTGCAACGAAGCAATCGAGCTTTTCAAAGAGACGGAGAAGGAAGAGGGAAAGAAACTCGATCACCTAAGTTTCACAGCAGTTCTCACCGCTTGCAGCCATGCCGGCCTAGTCGAACTCGGACAAAGTCTGTTCCAACTGATGCAAGAAAAATATAGGATTCTTCCAAGATTAGAGCATTATGCATGCATGGTGGATCTGCTTGGTCGAGCAGGAAAACTAGCTGAAGCTTATGATATGATTAAGCGAATGCCTGTCAAGCCGGATTTATTCGTATGGGGTGCATTGTTAGGGGCATGCAGGAATCATGGGAATGTTGATCTCGCTAAAGTTGCAGCTCAGCAATTATCAGAGCTTGAGCCTGACAATGCAGGAAACAAGCTGCTGTTGTCGAATTTGTATGCCGACACCGGCAGTTGGGGACACGTTGCGAGGTTGAAGAGTATAATAAAGAAAAGGAAAGGAAAAGATTTTTCTGGGTGCAGTTGGGTAGAGGGCGTGTGATAGCATCAACTTTGCAATAGACCTAGTATAATCAAATTTTTGGGTGTCAAGCAAGTCATCATCAGCCTCATGCTTGCTTTACTATTCTCATATTTCTTCACGAGAGCTCCCTTCTGACTCATGTTTACATTTCTGCTATCGATCATTAATGGTTTGTGTTCTTATGACAGCTCTCCAATGGAACTCTTAAGGATGTAAATTGTCCATCAGCTCAGCTGACTCTCGTGGACACTGAGTTCTGTACAGCCAAATTGAAGATGCAAGGAATCATCTCAAGGTGTTGGTGACATAAAAGACATCATGAATTAGCAGGGGGAAATTTTGAAGAATAGAGGAACGTGAATGGCATCTGCATGTTTGTTGGTCAAACTGCTCTCAATTGAGATTACCGAGGGACCGAGAGGGGAATGAAATACCTCACATACATTAGCAGGAGACCAGGAGCCACTCTTCCAAATTATATTTACAATTGTCAAATACCTTACAGTAACTGGAAATTATATCATTTATATACTCGCACACACACGTGTAGAAAAAAAATTTCTATTTCTGATTTTTTTAGGTAGAAAAAAAATTAGAATTCTTAGAGTATATGAAACCGAAGACAAATAATTCAGGGATGGACGAGAATAAGAGGCGACGTTGCTGAAGAATGCCAAAAAGAAAAGACGCACAAGATCATACGGGGGATGATTCTGAAGTTGCAACATCTTAAAACATTTTTTTCATGATTTTTTTATATCTTAAAATATTTTTTAAAAGTATAAAAATATTAAAATATTATTCAAAAATACTTACTTAAAAATTATATAAAAAAAAACTAAAAAAATAAAATAAAATCTCAATCGAGATCTCAGGACAACTAGCATTTTTCATCTACAAAAGGTGAGCCACTAGTTCAGGCAGAGCATAAAAGCCCCGGGTGGTTAGGGCAGTGCATGAGAGCCTTGCATTGGTTTATGTGCAGGGGCGTACCAACATTGAAAGGTGGAGGCTACCTTAAAGTTTTTGAAAAAACTCATCTAATATATAATATATATAAATTTTTTTTTTATATATAATTAAACTTATCACTTAGATTATAAAAAATAAAAATAAAAATTAATCACTGCTCAAATTTTTACTAAAATTATTCTCTTAAATTTCAATATACATTTAGTTCTATTATAACTTTTTAACTTTAATAAAATTCAAATTTTAACTTATCCAATCTAACAATTATTTTAACAGCCTAACTCTTAACAAAAAAAAAAAAATGATTATAAATTTATATAATTATTAAAACTGAGTAATTATAGTCACTTATATAATCTCACTCTAACTTATATGAGTGTAAGATATAGTTCGTTAAAAATTAAACAACATTATATTATTACTTATTAGAAACTTCTTACATTTATTCTGGATTTATGAATTTTTCTTAAATCATAAAAAAATATGATTAAATCAAAAACATTTGATTCTTTTTTTAAAAGAGACAGACGTGGACAACTCTAAGAGTAATATACGTTTAGAGAGCTCGATAATAATGGAAATTAATACTTCTATTACTGATGAGCATTCCTCTAAAATTCACATATTCCATACTGTTGTCCAGATGACTAACACAAGAAGGGGCGTGAATTGGGTTATATTATAAAAATTAACACTTATAAATCAAATGCACAATATAAAATATAAACAGAATATAAAGCAGCAAGAAATGTAAAGAGTAGGGTAAGAAAAAGTAAATTTAGTATTTTTACGAGGTTCAGCCCCATTGCCTACGTCCTCGCCTCAAGCTACCCCTTGAGGATCCCAAATTCACTATTCAATCTCCTTTAGGTGGAGATAGAAACCTATTACACCTTTGAGCAGTACCGCTCCAAAGAATCCGTGTAGACCACCCTCTACACTTCCAATCACCTCACACTTGGTGATTTAACTATTCCCTGTGTAGAACACCTTCTACACACACAAGGGTTATATGCACCATCTTACTGATACAAGAGTTGATAGTAGGTAAACTATCAAAATACACTCCTCAATGAGTGAGATAGAAACAATACAACGCAACTTATATCTCTCTAAAAAAGAACAAGAATTAAGATTCAAAATTTTAAAAACGAGAGAATGAGAGTTTTGAAAGAATGATGCAAAACTTAGCAATAGATGTGTAAACTCTTGTTGTGATTTTTGTAAAACTCAAGTAAGCTATTTATAGGAAAATGAGTCTTCAATTTCAAATTTGAAAAGATTCACATGTCAATAAGAGCACTATTCACTTTTCAAAAAAATTCAAATAAAAGTATTTCTTTTTTGTATTTGTCAAAGACAACTCCATTCATTTTTCAAAGAAATCAAACCTAATCTTTTACTTTTCATATATGGCAAAATGAGTATGATTTATTTTTCAAACCAAATCATCTTCTTTTTGCATTTCTCAAAAAAACACACAACCACCCTTTAAGATGTTCAAACAAAATCATCTAACTTTTACATTTATCAAAAAAATACACCACCCCCTTCAAGACTTTCAAACAAAATATGCACATATCAAATATGATAATCAATCATCTTATAAATTCAAATTTTTATATAAAAAGATATCATTTTCGAAATTATTTTATTTGATGATGTTATGCACATGTGAAAAACATAATTTTCAAAACAAAGACATTTAAAAATGTCTTGCATATGTGAAAAAAGTAATTTGATGTTTTATGAGAAAAAAGAGTAATTTGGAGCCTTAACCCAATTTCGAATTTTATCAAGAGAAGTACAAAAATAATCTATGAGTTTTATTTGTAGACTTGTTCTTTTATACTTGATGTGCGCTTCACTCCATTGTGTAAATAATTTGAGCTTGAGACTTGAATTTATTTGTTATCATCAAAATCTACACGTAGATACGAAATTTGAAATCTTAGATTTAACAATCTCACCCTTTTTGATGATGACAAATACTTAGTGGAATTTTGAGACTTGCAGTAATGCTTAAACTCCCCCTAAAAATATGTGTTAGTTTTTCAAGTAATAGATAAACATAATTCCAGCATATATAACAGAGTTAAAAATCTAAATATTTACGTCTAAAACTTCTCCCCCTTTTGGCATCATTAAAAAGGAATCATAATTAGCTCAATAAGACATCTTCCTATAATAATCAATAGACAAATAAAACGGTGCGTTAGTAGAGACTATAGAAAATTCGGTATGGAGCCACACGTGTCCGACAAAACCTGCAAAGATTGGAGGTCTAGCTCTGGCAATTCGGTGCGGAAGGAGATTCAAATCCGTTTGATGTTGTTGACAAATAAAATACGTAGAGATTTGAAAGTTTTCGGTTTCTGTTTAAATGACCATTTTCACCCACCGAATGCTAAAACAAATCTCACATTGCTCATTGATCAAGTATCTGTTTATCCAAAACGATAGAATGGCGGAAAAAATTTCGTCTAATAATCTTCTAGATTTGAATCAGGAACCGTCTCAACCAGTCATTTTATCTCCTGAGGTTGTCAACACCATGATAGAAGCAGAGATGCATTTTTCTAGGAGGACTGATTCTGAGGTTGTTGCAGTATCAAGAACTCTCAGTACTCAATATGCTACCTCTGTTACGACCATTTCTCGGAGACTACTAGCGATGGCAAATGAGGTTGATTGACTTAACAATCAAATATTTATTCTGCATCAAAAGCTTGCAAATAAAGGTAGAAAAAATAATAGGTTAAAGCAAGAAAATAAGATTTGACGGAATTAGCTCGAGTTTTGAAACTTCGAATAGAGGAATCGGAACGAGTAAGAGTTCAAGCACAGAGTCAACATCAGCAGATAATGGCAGCGTTTCACGAGAGAAATAAGGACAATTATAATTAATCTCGCTGGCTTAGTTCGATAACTTTTGACAATATGCATCAGGCATATCTTGTAAGCTTGACTGAATAAGATTTGAAGAGATGACAGTTTGTCTTCTACTTATTTCCATTTTATAAAAGCAGTCCTTAATTTTATCTAATCCGCATCAAATCTTCTTCTCATTGCTATAGTTCATCTTCATTCTCACTTTACAAAATTTTAATGGCTCATCAATTTTCCTTCAGTACTTTTCGTGATCAATCTATTTCTGTATCTGTCGTAGGTGCCATGAAGCAGCAAAACACTGATTTGGCTAATAAATCAGATCATGATGCCATTTACGAGCTTGTGAGTCTCGAAACTCGATACCCATCGTCCATTGTTGCTTTTTCCGCTCGATTGTAGTCCAAAACCCGCAAGATAGAAAAGCTTAATGAGAAGATCGATGTTCTTCAATGACTTGTTCAAGAGTCTAACAGAAAAATAGTAGACTTAAAGCAATAAAATAAGAATTTAAGATCCTTGCTTGCCTCTTCATTTTGATTGCCTAATCCTTTAGATAAGGATGACATGGTGATCTATGAGGAGCAAATGCATTTGAATGATGAGACTAAACGTCTCAAGTTTCTGTAGGTCATTTGAGATAATGGAATAAAAATATCTAGCAGATATTCATGAAATGCGTCATTCCTATTTCTCTTCTAATCATGCATAATCTATCTTCTGATAGCGATTTTGTGAAAATGTCTGCCAATTGATCATGTGTGCTTGTGAATTCTAGTACAATATCACATTTCTGCACATGATCTCTAAGAAAATGATATCTAATTTCAATATGTTTGGTCCTAGAATGTTGTATTGGATTCATTGAAAGATTTATAACACTAGTATTATCACATTTAATAGGAATATGATTGTACATAAGTTTAAAATTCTCAAGTTGTTGCTTCATGTAAAGAACTTGAGTACAACAACTGCCTACAGCAATATATTCTACCTCAGCAGTAGATAATGCAACAGAATTTTGCTTTTTACTAAACCATGAAATAAATACATGACCTAAAAAATGACATGTTCTACTAGTACTTTTTCGATCAACTTTGCAACCAGCATAATCCGCATCTGAATAACTAATAAGATCGAAAGAAGTGTGTTTAGGATACCATAACCCTAGGTCAATGGTACCGGCAAGATATCTAAAAATACGCTTGACTGCAATCAAATGAGATTGTTTTGGAGATGATTGAAAACGTACACATAAACATACACTGAACATAATATCAGGTCTACTAGCTGTCAAATATAATAAACAATCAATCATACCTCGATATACCTTTGAGTCAACTGGTTTACCTCTTTCATCTTTATCAAGTTTGGTGGTTGGACTCATTGGTGTTCCAATTACCTTCGTACCTTTTATCTCAAACTTTTTGAGTAATTCTTTGATATATTTTGATTGATTAATGAATATTTCACTTTTTGCTTGCTTGACTTGCAATCCAAGAAAGAAATTAAGTTCTTCCATCATGCTCATTTCAAATTTTTCCTCATACTCTTAACAAAATCTTGGCACATATTTTCATTAGTAGCATCAAATATTATATCATCAACATAAATTTGAACTAGAAGAATATCATCCTGTTCATATTTGATAAAAAGAGTTGTATCAATCTTTCTACTTGAAAAACCCTTTTCAATCAAGAAACCACTAAGCCTCTCATACCAAGCTCTAGGAGCTTGTTTGAGTCCATACAATGCTTTTGCGAGCTTAAAAACATGATTAGGAGAAATATGATTTTCAAACCCTGGAAATTGCTCAACATATACCTCTTCATTTATAAAACCATTTAAGAAAGCACTTTTAACATCCATTTGAAAAAGTTTGAAATTTTTATAACATACATATGCAAGTAACATTCGAATAGCTTATAATCTTGCGACATGTGCATACGTTTCATCATAATCGATTCATTCCTCTTGATTGAAACCTTGGGTTACAAGTCGAGCCTTGTTTCTAGTGATGATTCCAGACTTATCTTTCTTATTTCTAAAAACCCATTTTGTTCCAATAACAGCATGATTTTTAGATCTAGGAACAAGTGTCCATACATTATTTCTTTCAAATTGATTTAGCTCTTCTTGCATAACTAGAAACCATGATTCATCAATAAGTGCTTCATCAATATTTTTGGGTTCAATTTGAGATAGAAAAGCAGTGTGATTACAAATATTTCTAAGAGATGATCGAGTACTTACACCTCGTGAAGGTTCTTCTAGAATTTGTACCACTGGATGATCTTTCACATGTTTCCACTAATTGGTTGCATCTTGTACTAAGTTTTGATAATCTTTCCTGATGTCTCCATTTTGGATTTCTTCTATTGTATTCGCTTTGTTGAGATTAAGACTATTTTTGTTATTTGTACCTTCTGATTCTTCATCAATAGATTTCTTGGAAAGTAAAGGGTTAGATTCATCAAATACTACATGCATAGATTCTTGTACAGTCAAAGTCTTTTTATTGAATACTCTATAAGTTTTACTATTTGGTGAATACTCAAGAAAGATACCTTCATCAGATTTTGCATCAAACTTTCTTAAATTATTTTTATCATTGAGTATAAAATATTTGCATCCAAATATATGAAAGTAACCAATGTTGGGCTTTTTCTCATTCCAAAGCTCATAAGGGGTTTTATCTAATTTAGATCTTAACATAACTCTATTTATAACATAACATGCAGTACTTACCGCTTCGGCCCAAAAATAACTAGGTAAACTATTTCCATTAAGCATTGTTCTTGTCATTTCTTGAAGAGATCTATTCTTCCTCTCTACTATCCCATTTTGTTGAGGGAAATTATACAGAAAACCATTTTCATTACAAAAAGACTCAATATCTTTATTGACAAACTCTTTCCCCCTATCACTTCGGATGTTTGAAATAGTATATAGCCCTTTTCATTTTGAATTCTCTTGCATAACTTGGTAAAGACATTATGTACCTCATTTTTTGGTCCAAAAAGGTCCATGTGTATTAGTTGCAAAGGTCTAGTAGTGGAAATATGTTTCTTGATTTTGAAAAAAGTTTTTGTTTGTTTACCAAACTGGCATGCATCACAGATTTTATTTTTAAAAAAGTTTGTTTTTGGCAAATCTCTCACAAGATCATTTTTTGAAAGTTTGGAAATAAGTTCCATGTTTGCATGACCTAACCTTCTATGCCATAACCAACTATTTTCATGTTAAGCTGATAAACAAATAGTATCTTGTGAGGTAATTTCTTCAAGTTCAATTGTATAAATATTATTATTTCTAAGAGCAATAAAATAAATATTGCAATCATGATTATTCAAAATAATGCACTTATCCTTTTTGAAGGTAACTGTAAATCATTTATCACATAATTGGCTTATACTTAGAAGATTATGTTTTAGACCTTCAACAAGTAGAACATCTTCAATTATGAGAGAAGACTTATTACCAACTTTACCTATTCCCACGATCTTCCCTTTTGAATTGTCTCCAAATGTCACGTGTCTTTCTTCTTAAGGAGTTAGATCAATGAACTTAGTTTTATCTCCTGTCATGTGTCTTGAGCATCCGCTATCTAAAAATCATCTTGTTTTACTTACGAAAGACTTTATGCGTACCAACAAAAATAATTAAAATAATTTTTCTTGGTACCCATGTTTTTTGGGTCTTTTATTTATTAGTATTAGAAGAAATAAGATTCTTTGGTACCCATATGGTCCTAATAGTCATGGTATGTTTTCTTCTAATAGAACAAGCATGATATTTATGATCATTTCTATTGCAAAAATTACAAATAACATATAACATACTTAAAAAACTTGAGTGATTGTAATCATGTCTTTTTTTGACAAATCTATTTTTAAGAAAAGAATTTTGAAAGTTTGGTTTTGATTTAATGGGTTTATCAAAGAAATTTTTATAGAATTTGAGTTTTTCTTTTGACATGTATCACAAGCCTACCTTATCAAAAATACATATTTGATTATCAAGAAGTTTTTCGAAATTTCTTTTTCCATTTGTGAAATTTTTAACAATCTTTTCTAAATCAGCTACTTTTTTTTTTCAGTTCATCATTGTCATCTTTTGAAACTATATTTTCTTTTCTTAAAATATTAATTTCATTTATTAAAGAAGAATTTTTCTTTTCCAAAGTGGTATACTTAATACCCAATTTTTCAAATTCCTCATATACATCTTCCAAAGCATTTTACAATTCTTCATAAGAGGGATTTTCAAGATTTGTTACCTCAAGATCATCTTTAGCCATAAGACAAACATTTGCAGATTTTTCATTAATTGCGTCGCTGTTTGAACTAGTGGAATCATCATCCCATGTAACTTTCATTGCTTTCTTGCCTTTGTATTGATCTTTCTTTAGCAGGGGACAATCTACCTTGATAAGTTCTGACTTTTTAGATTTATAACAAATTAATGAATTATTTTTACCTGTATCTTTGTTGAAAGATTTTTTAAAAGGTTTCCTTGGAAAAGTTTTATTTTTCAAGAATCTTTTAAATCTTCTTGTGATCATTGCAATCTCTTCGTCATCGCTTTTTTCATCTTCATCGCTTTCACTTTCATTAGGAACGGCTTTGAGTGCCAAGCTCTTCTTTTGCTTTCCTTCTTCTTCTCATCTTTTCAATGTGTACTCATAGGTAATAAGTGACCTGATGAGTTCATTTATTTTGAGTTTTTTAAGATCCTTAACTTCAAGAATCGCCGTTACTTTTAATTCCCAACGTTTTGGAAAGGAGTTGAGAATTTTCCTTACTATCTCTAAGCTGGAATAAACTTTACCAAGAGATGTCAAACTATTTATAATATTAGTAAATTGAGTATACATAGAAGAGATAGATTCATCATCATTCATTTTGAACATTTCGTATTCATGCGTAAGAAAATAAATTTTTGATTTTTTGACTTGCGAAGTTCCTTCATAGGTTACTTCCAAGTTGTCCCAAATTTCCTTTACTGTCCTGCAAGTCATTATTCTGTTAAATTCATTACCATTGAGAGCATTATATAGAAAATTCATAGCCATTACATTCACAGTATAAAGTCTACCGTCTTCACGATCAAACTCTTCCTCTTCCTTTATGACCTTTACTCCATCAACAATTTTTGTTGGAATATAAGGCTCATTTACAATACATTTCCAGATTTTTCGACTTTGAAACTGAAGAAATATTCTCATTTTAGCTTTCTAGAAAGTATAATTATCTCCACAAAATAGCGGAGGTCGACTATTGGATTGACGTTCAGCGAAAGTAGCTGCAATGTTAGCCATATGATCTTAACTCAACAGTTAGTTAATCTTATAACAGAGCCCTTGCTCTGATACCAATTATTGCCCAGATGACTAACACAAGAGGGGGGGTAAATTGGGTTATATTATAAAAATTAACACTTATAAATCAAATGCACAATATAAAATATAAATAGAATATAAAGCAGCAAAAAATGTAAAGAGTAGGGTAAGAAAAAACAAACTCAGTATTTTTACCAGATTCAGTCCTACTGCCTACGTCCTCGCCTCAAGCTACCCCTTGAGGATCCCAAATTCACTATTCAATCTCCTTTAAGTGGAGATAGAAACCTATTACACCTTTGAGCAGCACCGCTCCAAAGAATTCTTGTAGAACACCCTCTACACTTCCAATCACCTCACACTTGGTGATTTAACTATTCTCTGTGTAGAACATCTTCTACACACACAAGGGTTACATGCACCCTCTTACTGATACAAGAGTTGATAATAGGTAGACTATCAAGGTACAATCCTCAATGAGTGAGATAGAAACAATACAGCGCAACTTATATCTCTCTAAAAAAGAACAAGAATTAAGATTCAAAATTTTAGAAACGAGAGAATGAGAGTTTTGAAAGAATGATGTAAAACTTAGCAATAGATGTGTAAACTCTTGTTGTGATTTTTGCAAAACTCAAGTGAGCTATTTATAGGAAAATGAGTCTTCAATTTCAAATTTGAAAAGATTCACATGTCAATAAGAGCACTATTCACTTTTCAAAAAATTCAAATAAAAGTATTTCTTTTTTGTATTTGTCAAAGACAACTCCATTCATTTTTCAAAGAAATCAAACCTAATCTTTTGCTTTTCATATATGACAAAATGAGTATGATTTATTTTTCAAACCAAATCATCTTCTTTTTGCATTTGTCAAAAAAACACACAACCACCCTTTAAGATGTTCAAACAAAATCATCTAACTTTTACATTTATCAAAAAAATACACCACCCCCTTCAAGACTTTCAAACAAAATATGCACATGTCAAATATAATAATCAATCATCTTATAAATTTAAATTTTTATATAAAAAAATATAATTTTCAAAATTATTTTGTTTGATGATGTTATACACATGTGAAAAATATAATTTTCAAAACTAAGACACTTAAAAATATATTGCATATGTGAAAAAAGTAATTTGATGTTTTTATGAGAAAAAAGAGTAATTTGAAACTTTAATCCAATTTCGAATTTTATCAATAGATGTACAAAAATAATCTATGAGTTTCATTTGTAGATTTGTTCTTTTATACTTGATATGCGCTTCGCTCCATTACGTAAACAATTTGAGCTTGAGACTTGAATTTATTTGTTATCATCAAAATCTACACGTAGATACGAAATTTGAAACCTTGGATTCAACACATACACTTTGTCGATCGCTCCTAACCCCAACCCCAACCCCAATACGAAATCTTGGTTTCACACTTTTTTATGTGGATTGTGGATGCAACAGTGGGGAAGATAATAGAGGCAGTTATTCATTCATTAGTCATCGAATAACAACATAGCACGTTAGCATGGAAAATATTCAAGCTGTAATGAAAATGTGCCTCTATAGAACTTTGATATATAATAATTTAATAATGATCCATAGATGCTACACCGAAGAGAAATCCAGATAAAAATGTCATAATGAAATGTAACGTTTCATTAAAAAACTCAAATCACATGACCTATACTTCCCAAGAACTAGTTAATGAAATATAATGCTTTTTAACATATAGGATATCACAATCTCTTTGTCAGGGTAGGTTTGAGTGTTGACAAGTGTTGAAAATAGTTGTGAATAGTAGTAAAAAGTAGGTAGTTAGACTCAAGTCCTACACTTCTGGTTGGGATAGGTTATGATACAATTTGTAACGCCCCAATGGAAAACCCAAACTATATGACATCTACTCCAAAATGACTAGTTAATGATACACTTAGAGTCTTATTAAACTTTATAAAGAGCACCTCATCGAGCCAGTCCGTCGTATGTGACATGACTCAAATCCCACATTTCTGATTAAGATAGACTCTAATACCAATTGTAATGCTTTAATAGAAGATCAAAATCACATAACCTATATTCCAAAATATTTAGTCAATAATAAAATTGAAGCCCTATTGAAACCTTATAATTTGCAAAAATTTCTCATTTTCAAACAATGTGTGATCTCATATATTACTTACCTTTACCTTTATCATAGGAGATACCATTGGAAACGACATCAAGCAAAACTAAAGGGAATGGCATTGTTGCTTAGAAACCAATCACGGCTCATGCGCGTTCAACTCATGGGTAGCTAACTATTGAGTAGGCTTCAATCTGAATAACTTTCAAGCACTTGCAATATTAGATGGGGGGAAGAAAAATAGAAGTCAAAGAGCTAGAAATGGCGAAGGGAGAGAGGTCGATTGATAAATCATCTTTATTGACAATATATTTTTGGTCCCATACAGTGTATCATCATCTTGAACGACAACATAATATTAAGTAATGCAGAGTGTTTAAAATTGCAACACATGAATGCGTATATCATGAATTTGAGCACAACAACCATTTGAGAGGACCTAAAGGAAAAACGAGCAAACTTCCTTCAGAGTGGTGAACTTGGAGCCGCACATCTCTCAAGTGAGGCAACACAAAATCAACCAAATTCTTAAGAGGAAAAAAACACAACCTAACTGAATAGTTGCAAGATTCATGACTACTACTTCCAATACCATTCAAGAAAGAAGTAATCAACGAAACATAAAAAGACCATTACATAAATACCATCATAAGAGGTCCTAAATTTGGACTTTACTAAGAAAACGTTTCCCACTATAAGGACAAATTATGAACACAAACTTGCCATAACTTTTCTTTAAGCTTTCTGTCATTCAATTCTTCAAGTTTTAAAACTTAGGAGTAGTACGTGAGATGAATTTGAAACTAAACAAAGGCCATATTTCAGAATCTGGCTATAAAAATCACAAGAGAAATAGGGTAATCACAGAAAACAATCATAGCACTATTAGAGTTAGATAAAATGCCTTTCCATTTCCATAATTTTTTTTTATCAGTAAATAAGAATTTTATTAAAATAGGCGTAGACAAAGCCCAAGTACACGCCATTTCCATACTTCTAGAGCACATATTCTGCTCTAACCCAATTTGTTTACTAATATATCATTCATTCTTATCTCAAACTGAATATATCTCATTAGATTGGATTACATCCAAAAACATTCGGCAAAGATAATTCAATACCACTACCTTTCATGGTATTTTTAAAAGATGCAATCACGTGACAAGAAAAGTTGGAGGTAATAGTAGGTCCTAGATGAACAATCAGAGACTCAGGATCCCATATACTCTTTTTGGGCTAGAAAATTGTCATAATGTAATAAACACAAAACAAGAATTGTCATCTAATGTAATGACGAATTCTGGTTCAAAACACATCAATCTATTTAGTATACTACAACAATCAAGTAATTGATCCAGCTTCAAAAGTCTAACCTAAGAATCTTAAGCTACTTATAAAGACTTGTAAATACTTCACAAACAACCCCCATCTTGCAATTTCCTCATGGTTACTTAGTTGATGTCTCGAATGGATGATTCACTTCATACCTTTGGAGATTCTCAACCTCCAATTGCTTATCCTAAGACCTCATATACGTTGAGGCACTATCTTCCTTTGTTTGACATGATCTTGTGAAAATTCTCTCATTTACAAAATCCAATTTTCCACTAAAGAAACTTGCATGAAGGGTAATAAGCTTTTCGTGCCACTAGAGCTTCAATGTTCATAATCTTCTATGCAATTTGTTTTGGCCAAATATTTTAAAGATTGCTCAGCAATGGATGCTACTCGTATAAATATTGCAAATAAATGAAACCAAAAATATGGCAAAATCTTGGACTCGAGGCTCATGAAATGAGGGTGCTCTCAACATATAGTTCAAGTGTATTGAGATTTTTTTTATTTTTTTAAAGTGTCCCGACATTTTAATCCAAAGGCAAAATGTCTAACCATCCTTGTAAGTAATGCTCCAGACCAAGTCGAACACAAAGATAAACATAAATCCGAGAAGATCACTCCTAGAGATATATAATTTGTAATTCAAATATTGAGAGAGATATTGATAAATATAATTCAAACTAAGTGAGGATCATTCAGTTGTTATCTCGTTATCTTGTAATCAACTATATTGTTTAAAAATATAAGGCAGGACGTCTCCATACGATTATTGGAGAGCAAAACATTCATCCAAAAGTATCTTACCTTTAATTATTGTTTTTTGGTATCAAGAGCCATTAAAGATGTGATAACCCAAATTTTTTTAAGTGTCATTTTTGGCATGGTTATGTTTTTTTTAAGATTATTTTAGTAAATCTTTAGAACTTTTGAAAAAAAATATATATATATATATATATGTTTCTTATGAATTTGTTTTAATACTAAGCATATATGTATTGGAGGAAAAATACATAGGAAATACTTAGATGCTTTAGTATCATGATAGGAATATATGATTTTTAAGTTCAAGATGATATTTTAGAGAAATTGGAATTAGAAGAATTTACAAGGAAATTCAAATGGCACAAATAAGAAATATACCACATGATGCACTCGGATTGGTTAATCTCGAGCATATTCAATGTATTTTAGTAATTTGGGCATAACTTTCTCATATGATCTCCGAATTAAATGATTCAAGATGCTATAGAAAGCCAAGAGAAAGATCTACAAATTTCATGTTTTGAATTTTATGAAATACGGATTCAATCAAGGGAGAAACCGGACATGAAGTGGACACATCTGAACTAGATTTAGGTAGTAGCCGACTTTGTCATGTTTCATCTTGAAAAATCTATATAATCAATCTATTAGTTTGACATGTGTATGGACACTTGAAAAATTGGGAAGTTTTGGTTTAAAAATCCAAAGAGATAATGCTTAGGAACAAGAGTTAGGCAAGGTGGCAAAAGGAAGTTAAGGGAAGCAAGAGAGGAATATACCATATGATGAAACCGGATTGGATAACTCTCGGACAGTTTAGACGTACTTTGGTATTTTGACCATAAATTCCTTATCCAATCTCCAAATGATGTGATTCAAGATTATATAAAACACCAAGACAAATATCTAGAACTTTCATGTTTTTAGGTTTAAGAGATACAAGCTGGATCAAGGACGAAATTAGAATTGAAATTAACAAAACCAATTGGGCGTGGTGAGCACGACTTTGAGTTATATTTTCTAATATTTTTCATAGGTTTGGATGATTATGTGAAATTAGCTTTATTTTGCTATTTTCTACACTAAGAGAACTAGATTATTTATATATTTTAGAAAATCAAATAAAGAGAGACCAATGAAAGAGGAGTTTTAGTTGACTAAGTAAGGTATATTTCAAGAATATTCTTAGATGGATGAAGCCAATGGATTGGCTGTTTTGGAGGTCTTAAGAACGACTTTTGCTTGTGTTCTTTTCACCATGTGTTAGTTCACTTTTTGAGCTAGTAAAGTAGGTAAATGGAAGGATGTGATTGGAAGAGAAAAGCTTGATTTCTCTTATAGGTGTTTCGGCTAAACCAAGAGTATATGAGAGATGTTTAACCGACTTAGTATATTGTCTATTTCTACCACAAATTAGCTTATATACTTGGCACAAATTATGACATATGAAAAGGAGCTATTGGATGAAAATAATTTAGAATTCTTTATATGAGTTTCGGCTAAAAGGAAATCCAAAGGGCGGGAGAGTTAGCCAATGGGTTATCTTCTTGTAATTTGTCAAGTTTTGGATAAACATGTGAGCTAAGCTTATGTCACATAAATCTTAGATGAATGAGTAACCTAAGGGTCTAAGAGGGACACATGGCCTCATGGGGTAAAAGGCTAAATTGATCTTAGAAGTTGGAAGATGTCGCCCAACTCTAGAAAGGAACAAAACCCATTTCACTTCACCCATATCTCCCTCGGTCAACCTCTCTTCTCTTTCCCATCCACTTCCTTCCTTCACTTCAACTTCTAAACTATTTTTTCTTAGTATAATTAAATGTGGTTTCTCAAGAAAGTGGTGGAAAAATCCTAGCCTACAAAGGAGTAGTTTGGAATATCTCTTGGAAGTTGTAAGTGCAACTATAACCTCACCTTGGTACTTTGTTTATATATTTTATAAATTTGTCATTTTATGATTTTATTTTCTATGTGATTGTTGGATGAATATATGTTCCTTTGGTGATTGATAAGTAGCATAAGAGAATGTTTTCTTTAGATTGGAAATTTATTGATAGGTGATGATATGTGATTAGGATTTCAAATTTTCTTATGCTTACTTCAGAAAATTATCTATGACTTATTTTAAGAGTCATTATAGAAATCTGCAATGAGATGATTAAAGAATACAAAATCAAGGTTTAAGAGTGGATAATTATGGATTAAAGTTTTAAGTTATGGTATGTTGTGATTAAAGGTTAGAATTTCTTAATCCTGTTATTTTAGGATTTTCAGTTATGGACTCAAAGATTAGTAAAAAGGTTTTAGTTTTATTAGAAGATATGATTATAAACTAGGTTTTTGAAGAAATTAATAAATTATTTCTCTAGTATTTGAGGAATAATTAGAGTATATGTATAAAAAGATGGTGTGATGAAAAGGAATAAAGAAATAACATATTTAGCCTAGATGGGGTTTCGACCTAGGCTATTTTAAGTTGAGAATTTAATTATTTAAAGTACTTCTTTGATAAAACATGTATGAATCACTTAAAAGAATTGATAAGTGCATGTTTAGCATGAATACACAATGATTTGGTGAATGTATGCGTCATACGTTACATGAGTCATGCATTACGCATGAAAAAATTTAAGCGACATGCATTTTTTAAAGGTCCTATGATTTAAACTATCATGGTTTTCAAGGAAAATAAGAATAAGAATATTCATTTTTATAAGAATAAGAAAGGAACAACTACGAATAAGAGAAATTAAAAAAGTTAGTCACGTCACGACGGGGACGGTGATACGTAACGTCCGGATGATTGATGTATCGACAGGGACAGCGATACATAATGTTTGTCATATGGTAAGAGTGTTTACGTCGTAATGGGAACGATGATACGTAACACTTGTATGACTGATATGAATATGATAAGGCTCGTCACGATGAGACGGTGATACGTAATGCCAGGGCGACTGACGAGAATATAACCCGACAGGGATGGCGATACGTAACATCCGTTGAGGTTTAGAAATAGTGATATGGCCCAACCACGGGTAATAATAGTAGATATCACCCAATTATGAGTAATAATAGTGAATATGGCCCAACCACGAATAATAATAGTGGATAACCCGATAGTGAAGACGATATGTAATTGCTGTCGAAGTTTAGATATATGAATAAGACTTGAGAAAAGACGAGAATAAGATAAGAATTTTAAGAAAAGTTATTGCAAGACATGAAATGTTTTATACCTATATTCATATAAGCTACTCATGAAAATGGTTAAAACTATGCGAAAATGGTATATAAGTCATACATATGACATGCATAAGGCATTTATGATTCAAGTAGTATATTGATTTATCATGGTACCTGTTGTTTCATTTTATTGATATGTTTTGTTGATCCTTTGCTACGTTATTAATGTACTTACTGAGATTTATTAAAAATCTCACTCTTTTTTAATTTTATCTATCATTCCTTATGATAAACGTTATTGCAGGAATATGTAATTTGTCATGAAACTCAGACGTCACAGGGGATTCTAAGGTACTTTGAAGGTCCTCCAGAATTCTCCTCTTTTAATTTTATCTATCATTCCTTATGATAGACGTTGTTGCAGGAATAGATAATTTGTCATGAGACTCAAACATCACAGGGGATTCTGAGGTACTCTGAGGGTCTTACAAAATACTCATCTTTTGATGGGATGATCTCTCAACTATGTGACCAAGTGGGATCGAAAGATTACAAGATGCCAATTGGATATGTTATGTTTATATGTTTTAAGAGATCTAACTGGGTTGTGTAGATATTTGATACAATATGTTACCATAAAGATAAAGTTATGAAGGTTATGATTATACTTTTGCCATGTGATCTATGTATACAAGAGTTAGATCTCTTTGCATAACTACGGATATAGACTCTATTCCGCTGCAAACTGCATCGCATATGATAGTAAGTTTAGGGGCATGTATAAAATTTTCGACAAGTACGGGGGTATATAGCCTAGTGTTACATATCTTGACGCTTCAATTTACGTTAAAACTTAAACATAAATTGGGGATGTCACAAAAGACCATCGTCTATGATCCCCATGGCCTCAGATTCTTCAAGCTCCTTTGTAAAACCCCCACCCAATTAATCTTTCCATTTGTCATCCCCTTCAAATCTCTCCAATTTCATCACTATTAAACTTAACAAAGACAACTATTTATTATGGAAGGCACAAGATCATGTTGTATCTTCGTAGTCAGGAGTTGTTCGGCATCGTTGATGGTAACATCACTCCACCATCTTTCTTGCCCTCTGTTAGGGGTGTTTCACTATCCAACCCGTCGTTCACACGATGGTTTCAGCAAGATCAAGTCATCCTAAGTTTGCTGGTATCCTCTCTATCCGAAGGCATCCTCACTTAAATCGTTGGCCTCTCCACATCTCGGTAAGTCTGGTTAGCTTTGGAGTGCATGTTCTTTGCTCACTCCCAAGCCCGGATCACTCGCATCAGGTTCCAACTCTCTACTCTTAAAAAAGGTGACTCCTCAATAACAAATTATTTTCATAAGCCAGGATCACGCATCTGATACTCTTGCCACAATTGGCAAATCATTGGAGGAATGTGAGATTGTCTCCTATCTTTTGGTTGGTCTTGACACAGCCTATGATCCCCTTATTACATCCATTATGACAAGGGTAGATCCTATGACACTTGATGATGTCTTTGGCCTCCTATTGAATTATGAGGTGCAGCTTGAGCAATAGACTTCTGCCATTGACATGGTAGTAGCATCTTCCAATCTCGCAACATCTCAAGGAAGCCAATCCAACAACCGTAACAATGGCAATTGCGGACGTCATCCCTCCAACAACTGAAATCGTGGCCGCGGCCGAAGTCGAGGTAACTCCAACAATTCTCAGTCATCTCGCATCCAATGTCAAGTATGCAGTAAATTTGGTTACTCTACACTTTCTTATTGGTATCGCTTTGATCAATCTTTTCAGAGCACTCATCCCGCACCTACTGCCTTCACGGTTACGGCTCCTTCCAACAATGAGGCGATGTGGTATGCTGACTCTGGAGCCACTCATCACCTCACTAATGACTTCCAAAACCTCAACCTGAATGCCAAGCCCTATCATGGTCCAGACCAAATTCAAATTGGTGATAGTATAGATTTAAATATCACTCATGTTGGCTCATCTAAATTGTCTTCCACTTATAATTCCTTCTTACTAGAAAATCTTTTGCATGTGCCCTTAGTTGCAAAAAATCTAATTTCAGTAAGTAAATTCATTACTGACAATGGTGTTTTCATTAAATTTTATGGGAATCATTTTTGCATCAAGGATGAGGCCACGAGGAGGATACTGTTGTGCGGCAAGGGTGAATCTAGTTTGTATCCATTCCTTTCCACCGTGTCTGCCCATCTCAAGTCTCAAACACTCCTTACCACCAGTGCTCCACTTGGCATGCTCGCTTTGGTCACCCTTTTATGCAATTAGTTTGTAGCATTGTTTCTAAATTCTCGTTACCTTTGTCATCAAATAAATTTGATGATGTATATGCTGCTTGCCAACAAGGCAAAAGCTATCAATTACCTTTTTCTATGTCCACAACCACTTCCAGAGACCCTTTAGATCTCATTTTCAGTGATGTATGGGGACCATCTCCTTATTTATCTTCTAAAGGAAATAAATACTATGTTATTTTTGTTGATCATCTCTAATAAATTTGATGTTTTACCCTTTTTTCGCTCCTTTCATCTACATGTCGAGCGTCTCTTTAACACAAAAACTAAAATGGTTCAAACTGACTGGGGTGGTAAATTCGAAACTTTCATAAATTTTTTTATACACTTAGGATTCACAATTGCATTACTTGACCCCAAATTCACCAACAAAATGGCTCCGTTGAATGACGTCATCGGCACATTGTAGAAACTGGTCTTGCCCTCCTCTCTCATGCATTAGTACCATACAAATATTGGGACTCAGCCTTCCAAATGGCTTGCTATCTTAAAAATCGTTTGCCCACTTCCATCTTGTCCCACATATCTCCGTTGGAAAATTGTTTCAACAACAACCGAATTACTCGTTTCTACGTGTCTTTGGGTGTGAGTGTAAGCCCTATCTCCGACCCTATAATCATCACAAAATGCTGTTTCGTTCTCAACGTTGCATCTTTTTTGGATATAGCTCTCATCACCGTGGGTACAAATGCCTTAAACCCAAATCTGGTCAAGTGTTCCTCTCCCAACATGTCATATTTAATGAGTTAACTTTCCCCTTTAAAGAAACCATACATGAGTCTATCATCATTCTAGATCGTCTAATCCCTTTACTATCCATACTACAAGTGTCTAACTCCTCTCCCTATGTGTCACAACCAGTCGAAACACCCTCACCACCTCTTCCCAGCCCTCCTAGCCTTCCCAGCCCACCCTCACATGTGTCAAGTGAATCTTCACATACGACTACCACACCAACACTTTCAACGCCAAAGTCGTTTGGCCTAATGCAGCAATCAATCCTCCATTGCGTTCTCATCTGCTGCAAACTTGATTCTAGAATAACATTGAAAAAGCCAAGCAATATCATGATGGTTATGTGCGCTATCCTCTACCGAGAGCGTTAATGGCTATTGGCGACTCATCTCTGGTTGAACCAACCTCCTTCACTCATGCTTCTAAACATGTGGAGTGACGACAGGCCATGAATACTGAGTTCAATGCATTGCTTAAAAATGGTACTTGGTCACTTGTTAAACCACACAACAACATGAATGTGGTAGGATGTCACTGGGTCTATAAAATCAAAAGGAAGCTGGACGGCACAATTGATTGATATAAAGCCCATCTTGTGGCTAAAGGGTATCATCAACAGGGACTAGATTTTTAAGACACATTTAGTCCTATAGTCAAACTCACTACTATCCGCTTGGTGCTCTCTCATGCCGTGAGTCAACAATGGTGCATCAAACAGCTCGATATCATCAATGCCTTCCTCCATGGATTTTTTAATGAGGAAATATATATGCAACAACCTTTTGGCTTTATACATCCTCAATATCCCGATCATGTCTGTAGGCTTCATGAGGCCCTTTATGGACTAAAACAGGCACCCAGGGCCTGGTATTCTCACCTCAGTGATAAGCTTTTATCTTTTGGTTTTACTAATGCAAAGTCAGATGTTTCACTTTTTATTTATCAGAGTGCTCAAATAATGATCTATATTCTGGTCTATGTGGACGACACATTAATCACCGACTCCTCCCCTTGCGGTGTCCTTGATTATTCGGTCTATTAGCATGGAATTTGCTCTTAAAGATCTTGGAGATCTTAATTATTTTCTTGGTGTTGAGGCTCACTGTGTACCCGAAGGTCTTTTCCTCTCTCAGCATGGATATATTATGAATCTCTTGCACCATACAAACATGACTAATGCTAAACTAGTTACTTCTCTAATGTCCACTGCTCATAATCTGCCCAGGTTTGCTAATGATGCCTTTGAAAATGAAACACTTTACAGAAGCATAGTTCTAGCACTTCAATATCTATAATTAACAAGAGCCGACATTTCATTTGCCATCTTAGGAAGTATTATAATATTTGGGATTATATAAAGTAGATTGCTTAGCAAAGCTAGGTGATGCTGGAATCTCTCATACCTTCCTCTTAGCATCTCAACTTCCAAAGACTGCTATAGATGAGTATAAAATGCATTTGCTTAGCGTTGCAAGGTTCAAACACATGCTTTTTATAGCTGGTTTTTGTGTGGTCAGGTTTGTACAAGTTGGATAGTTTTTACATTACTTCTGTTTAGCTTTGCTCTATTTCATATGATTGAGTTTATATTTCATTTTTATTATTTTATAAGTAAAACGAGAGTCAATTTAATTTTCATTAAAGCTTATTTTGGGGTTTATTTGTAACCCCAATAAAGTTCTGTTTCGAGGTTTATTTACATCTAGTTCTGTTTTAAGTCTCAATAAAGTTTTTTAACAAGGTATCCTTTAGGCACAAGAAAGGATCTTCAATATAATAAGATGAATCATCCTCTTGACTAGAACATATTCCAACATATCTATGGTTCACACAAATAAAATTTTGTACCACTACAAATAGTGACAGCAAATAAAAATATTTTTTTATTGGCACTGGTTGTCTGAAAACAACATCCCTACTAATCCTAGGAGTACACACCCATCAACAATGAGTTTCCAGCAAATGCATTTTAAAAAATTCAAGGGAAGAATCCCTAATCTGATGGTCCCTAAGAATTGTTTGCATCCAAGATGGTTCGAATCTTAGACTTGAATGGAGTATACCACCAAGACCAAAGCCTTTACTACTTCAGCCAACCCTTGGGGGTTAGTGACAACATATAAAAACATAAGCTCTTCTCCAATGACCACCCCATGAAAGGTTTGGGTTACTACAACTATATTCACCTAATCACTCATCCTTTTTTTTTTTACAAGTAAAACTTTATTGATAGAAATATGCGTAAGCCCAAGTACACAAAAAATGCCCAACTACCATTAAGCACTAGTGAGGGATACAAGCAAATTATGAAAATTGTCCTCATTACAACTAATGACCGAAGACTAAGAAAATAATGTAAAAGAATCTCTTCAGCTCATCTAAGTGATGCTCTCGGTCTTCAAAACAACTATAATTTCTCTCCATCCACAAGAGGATCATTTTGCACACACAACAACAATGTGAGCATTTCCCCTAATACCTTTCTAGCACCTAAGAATATCCTTAATACTTCTGGGCATAATCCATCCCCCACCAATCTGATTAAAGATATCATTCCACAAAAATCAAGCCACCTCATAATGTAACAAAAGATGATCCACAAGTTTCCCATTTTTCTTATACAAGAAACACCAATCTATAATTATGAGACCACATCTCCTCAAATTATTAGTAGTAAGCAATCTTTCAAGAAAAGCAATCTATACAAAGAAAGCAATCTTTAGAGGGACCTTACACTTCCAAATAGTCTTTCAAGGAAAACAATGATCATTAGAGAATCCTGACAAAGCCTTGTAATAGGAATGCACCATGAACCTTTTTTTATAATTAAAAAGATATTTTATTAATCTGCATAATTAGGCAATACTCGAGTACATAAGAAGTATACAAGAAAAAGCCTAATTCTACAGAAAGTAGCATAAAAGTCATTAAAACTTGTTCCACTCAATATAATAGATGAAGCCTAAAGCAATAATATATGAAAAGCCCTAAAACCATCCAGAAACATTCCCTAAGGTCAAAATAACGACCATTTCTTTCATTTCATGCACACCACATTAAGCATAGAAGCATCATCTTCCAAACATCTGCAATGTGACGATTGTCCCGGATTCCTCTCTAAGATGACAATAAATCTATCACACTCATAGGCATTACCCATGCGATCCTAAGCCTAGTCAAGATTTCATCCCATAAAGCTTTGACACTTCACAATGAAGATCTAGGTGATTTGCTTATTCACTATTGTGTTTGCACATGAAGCACCAATCTATTATGTAGAGGCCACGGTTTTTCAACTTGTCAATAGTCAATATTTTCCCAGGGGATGCCAACTAGCCGAAAAAGAAAACCTTGAGAGGAGCATTGCTCCTCCAAATGCTCTTCCATGGAAAGGCATTGGAGGAGGGCCTTGTAATATGATCAAACTAAAAATTTCTTCTTCCCTATAAGTGTTTAAAGTAATTTGTCCTCCCATCCTGCCTATAGTTTCATCGCATATAACAGCTATAAAAACCAACAATGTCTCCCACCTCCCAATCATGTACAACTCTAGTAAATCTCACGAACCATTGAAGGGAATCAGTGGAGATGCTCTTATTATCAACCATAAAGGCACCCTTATCTAACTCAAACTTATAAAGAAAGGGAAAGTGTTTCTCTTAGAAACATCGCCACACCAAATATCATGCCAAAACCTTATTTTTGCGCACCTCTTCCCACCTCAAGTTTGAAATTATCGAGTATATCTTCCTATCCATTCCGAATAAATTCCCAAACTCCCACACTGTAAGCCCCTTTTACTACATTAGAGCAGTAACCTCCCCAAATTCTTCCATTTTTAACATCGATGATGTTCTTCCAAAGAGCATCTTTTCCTAGTGATACTGCCATAATCATTTTTCAAGAAGGACCTTGTTGAAGGTTCTCAATTTTCTTACCACTAGCCCGCCATAAGACAAAGGGGTGCAGACTTTATCCTATTTAATCAAATAGATTTTTTTCTCATCCTCTAACCTTCCTCACAAGAAATCACGAAAAATCGTCTCCAATCTATTCGCCACACCTGCAAGCAAAGGAAATTAAGATAAAAAAGCATGTTGAGAGATTAGATAACATACTCTTGATTAGTGTGATTCCATTGCCTTTAGACAAGTAAATTCTCTTCCAACCCACTAGTTTCTGTTCAATTTTCTCAACAATCTCATCCCACACTGCCTTGGATTTATGAGGATCTCCGAAAGGAAGTCCAAGATACTTCATATGCAAGGATGACACCTTGTAGCCCAAGATGACCACCACTTTGCATAAATCATTTACCAAACCAACTGGAATTGTTTCAAATTTTGATAAATTCCCCTTAAGAATAGAGACAACTTCAAAGCAAAGTAGGAGGACCCTCAAGGAGCAAATATGATCAGGATCCCAATAACAAAAAATCAACGTATCATCAGGAAAAAGGAGATGAGATACTAATAAACTACCATGCAAGGAACCACCCACCAAGAAGCTCGAGATGAAACCCTAGTCCACCACCCCCTCCTACATTCTACTTAGCACATCCATCACTAAAATGAATAAAAGTAGGGATAAATGGTCCCCTTGTTTCAAGCCTAAAGAATTGTTGAAGAAGCATTCGAGAGTGCTATTGACCAAAATTGAGAATCTGACGGTTGAAATACAGTGTTTTATCCACTGACACCATCTTTCCCCAAACCTACTATACCTAATCAAGTATATACAACAAGAAATCCCATTTCACATGATCAAATATTTTCTCCATATCCAATTTACATAAAATACATGGGGTTCCATCTCTCACTCTATTCTCCAAGCATTCATTAGCCATAAGGACCAAGTATAGAATTTGTTTTCCTTTAACAAAGGCATTTGTGACTTTAAGATAATCTTCCTCACTTCGCTAAAATTTTAAAGATGATCTTGTAAACTTCATTCACCCAACTTATAGGACGGAAGTCTTGCACCTCCACCGACCTCGCCATTTTTGGAATAAAGGCAATGAAAGAGGCCTTAAGGGTTTTTTTTTTCAAATTTCATTAATGAGTGAAATTCAAGAAAAACCTTCATGAGATCCTCCTTAACAATGTACCAACAAGCTTGAAAGAAAGTCATTGCTAAGCCATCTTGATCAGGTCCTTTGTCTTTATCCAGCCCATTTAGCTAAGCACTCCATCCTTTCAAACGACCTCTCCAACCAAATTGCACTTGATTGGTCATGTCAATCAAATCGAAAACTAGTCCGTCTACCTTGGGCCTCCATTGGTATTGCTTCGTCAAAAGCTTGTCATAAAAGTGGACAATGTGATCCTTAATATTATGGCACTCTGTCCGACAAAACCTTGCCTTCCGAATGAATAACCTCAATGGCGTTGTTTCTTAAATGGGAATTAGCTACTTTGTTGAAAAACTTTGTGACCTTATCCCCTTTCTTCAACCAAAGGGCCCAAGGTTTTTGTCTCCAATAAATATTTTGCCAGCTAAACTACTACAATCATTTCTCTTGCCTTATGATCAGCCGAAAGAGCCCCATTTGCCTCTTCTTCATCAAATTACTACAGCGCCTAAAACAAATTGTTCCGTTGGTCATTAATGTTCCCAAAGACTTCCATATTCCATTTTCTTAGATCATTTTTCATAACTTAAAAATTTTCAGCTAAAACAAAGCTAGGAGTGCTCGTGAGATGATATGAGATTCACCACGATCTAACTTTCTACATAAACCCGTCAACCTTCAACTACATGTTCTGGAATTTAAAAAAGATAAGGTGCTTAAGAGGCTTGCTTGCTTCATAAACTATGATGCAAGGGAAGGAAGTGCGAACATGGGGAGACACAATGGCAAAGTGAACCTCAGCATTCCTGTAACACTCCATTCCCGTAGGCTAAGGGATATTATTTAAATTTTTTAAAAACTGTTAAATCCTACACAAGATTTTTAGTTTAAAAATAAATAAAATAACATTTAATTCATAGAAATAAAGTTCTAATCAAATTTATTTCAAAATAAATATTTACTAAAATAACTTAAAGTAGCTTGTATCTTAAAGACACTTATTTTTTAGAAAAACTGAAAATTCAATTAACTGCTCAATCGACTCCTGGCCTGCCTGTTCGTACTGGTCAACTTCCTTAATTGGGTGGTTTTAAAAACAGGAAATAAACTAAAATAAGTCGATAACTCAGTAAGGAATCCAGCACAACATAAGATAATTTTATAGAAATTTTTTATAAAATTTATTCTGAAGTATGAAAACATGATTGTACATGCTAATGCTCATGTTATGCATAACTGAATTATCTAATTTAACTGACTTAAATCGACTGATCTTGAACTAATTGACTCATCAGACTAAACTTACTAACTGATTTAATTGAACTGATTTAGCTGAACTGATTTTAGCTGAACTATTTGGCTAACACACTTAATCCTGTGTGCAAGGTTGTGCACCGACCCCGCGTCCTGCTGCAACAAGGAGAGCTGCTGATAGTATTCTATTGTACTATAGTGGATCACGCTTAAGTCCGTGGCTTGCACATCCACCATAATCTGATATGCATTGGTACTATACATCTGAATGACCATCTGAATTAACTAATTTACCGAGCTAATTTGCTGAATAATCAATCAATTATTTTTCTGATTTGACCTAATTTTATACTTAAACTTAACTCAACGTATGTGGCTTATGCGACCTGAGATGCATAATTTACATACTAATATAAATAACTATAACTCACTAAATCTAAACATGATGCTGAATAATATGATCATGTGTTGTGTTGTACTATGTTGAATGACATGCTTGCATGACGTGAATGGTATATGAAAAAGGCTATCAAATAACTGGTTCTACTAATAATATAAGCTAACGGTAAGAATCCTAATTTTGTGATCAAATTCACTTATCTTATAACGTTACATCCTAGATTCTCCTTCATAACTTGACGTTATTGCTCGTCATTAACGTTTCTAAAATAACGTGTTGTAACATTCTATTTAAACAATACATATCATGAAGAATAATACGTAACAAATTTCATACAAAACATATTAAATGCTAATCTTTTAAATTATTTAAATACAAACAATGTATTAAAATTTTGAAAAATATTTTGAACTATATTCACTTCTATCAAAACAAGTTGTGAAAATCTAAAAGGTTAAAATATGTTTACTTTCTTATAAATAACATAATTATTCAATTTTACAAGAAGTCTATAAATTACTAATACTGTTTAAAATATTCTTAACATATTTTTTTTATTTTAGAAGTAAGAACTTTATTAGCATAAATATATCAAAACCATAACATTTAAGATTTACCCCATACTATGGACTTAAAAATGTTTAATTTAAGATATTAAACACTTACTATTTATTACTGAAATTTTGTAAAATAATAAATAATATAATTTCAATCCTTTAATTATTTTCTATGGTAAGGATAAGATTTATAAAAAATAAAGTTCATTGTAAATCATAACTAGATTCAAGAATAGCACACTTGAGGAAAACAAATCCACGTAAAACATTATTCGAAACAATGTGCTATTGTTGCCATAGTTTTCATATTAAGGATAGAAGAGTAATTTAATTTAAACTTATATACACAATAGGTTTACAAATCAATAGAACTAACTTTCATATTAGTACCCGAAGAGAGTTTGAGAAGTGAGAACAGGAAAAGAGAGATGATACCGTGGGCAAGGCGTGAGCTTACCAAAGAGGGAGCGGTGGTTTGAGGTGGAGATACCGGCATTCTCTGTGCATTCTGGTGATGTTCCAAATGTTGGGCTCTCAGTGGATGGTGGTTTGTCGCGGTTAGGTTGAGATGACTTCCTCTGTTTTGGCGTGCAAAAACAGAGTTTTCCACTTGCAGTGGTTCGTTGGTCTGTCCAAAGGCAGTCGTGTAGTGCCTCCGCTTGCTGGGCAACTCGGTGGTTAGAGGGAAGTAATTGGTTTGTTTTTAAGGTGCTGCGAGAGTGGACAGGAAGCTGGTGGCTTTGGTTTGAGGGCATGCGATGGTTTCGTTGAGGAGAGGCCGTGAGCTAGAGGAAGGGAAGTGGCTTCATTCTGTTGCGTTGTTGGTTTGCGTTGTGCCGGGCGAGGTGATGCTAACGTGGTGGTTCAAGTGGTGAAGAGGGGCGGCAGCTAATTGGCTCACAGTGGCTCACAGTGAGGTAGTGTGCAGTGGCTCACAGTGGGAACGAAAACTCCTCTGCTTTCGGGAGTTACAAACAGGGGTGCCATGGCTGAACTCCCTCGGCAACGATGTTTGGTGCAGCGGCTGCTAGTTGCCATGTGATGGAGGCGTATTTGACATGGAGGCTGAGCAAGGGTGTTGTTGGTCTTGTGCAGTGGCTTTGGGAGGCCGTGAGGTTCCACTTCGCAGGCAGTTTCGGTCTGTGCAGCGTGAGAGGAAGTGGTTGCTCGTGTGGTGGTGAGTGGTTTTCACGGTGAAGAGGGGCGGCAGCTAAAGTTTTTCTTCATGCATGCAGAGCTGGTAAGTAAACGTCCCTTTTTATAGATGATTGAAAACTTAAAAGAATCCTAGAGAATAAACCGTAGAGGGAGGAAAGTGAAATTTGAGTTTGAATTAGAATTAAAGTTTGAAATTTGAGTTTGAAATAATTGCTTGTACATTTGAAAATTGAAAGTGGAAAGAAAAAAGAATAACTAATTTGAGAGATTCTAATTGGCGAGGATGTGAAATTGCTTACAGATTCGAAATGAGATTGGATTTTAAATTCCTGATCAATGAAGTAGGAAGAGTTGGTTTCGGGATTGAGACGTGATTCAATTGGGATAGAGAAGGATAAATATATAAAAATAGATAAGGAAAATAACTATACAATTTACTAATATGATGTGTTACAAATTTTAAAACTAAATAAAAAAATGAATTATCACCTCAATACACATTTAAAAGAATACAAATAATAAAGATAATAAAAATACTAATAATTAGAATAGTAATAATAACAATAATAATAACAATAATAAGATTCTATAAAAATTCACAAATAAATACACACTACCTATTAATCCCATATAATTCGATTAAAAAAATTGCCAATATTAATGATAACATAAAAGAATTCTAAAATATTATTAAAATTTACAAGGTCAAAATATTTGCATGTAATCTCTAAAAACATATGGGTCAAAATACACACTACCTTAAGAGGCAGGCATGCTTCATAAACTATGATGAGAAGGAAGTGTGAGCATGAGGAGACACAATGATAGGGTGAACCTCAGCATTCCATAAAGCCCAAGATCCCAACATAGAATATTCAGGGACTGAATGACCGGAGCAAGTGCCTTAGAAAAGTTTAAAATAGGAATGGGAGATAGATGTGATTTGTTTGCAAAAGACTAAACTGAAGTCTATTGACAGACCCACAATAAGAGGTTTGTGAAATTGCTCTTACGCAGTATGGACCACCCTTGCTTCCAAGGGTGCTTCAAGGGGCATTATAGTAATGTGTCATATGGGAGCAATTAATTTGGTGGAGGAATACGTCGGTGAACTGTCAGTATCTTGTTCTTCTCGAATGTGGAAGATGGTTTCTGTTGAGGGTTCATAGGAGTTTACAGGCTGACGATGACAACAATACAAAACTTCTCTAGGATGAGATCGTTCGCCTGTGCAGTTGGCTGGATGTCTCGCGGTGTATTGGAGGAGATTTCAACATCATTCAGTTTCCAAGTGAAACGTCGAGGGTTCTAGCATGGGTTCAACCGCGGCTGACTTCTCAGCTTTAGTTTTCGAGCTGGACTTGGTTGATCTACCTTTAGCACCAAGAACCTATTACTCCCAACATGCCAAGTCATCCTATCCTCCATCACATTAGTGAATGACATAGCACACAAGGAATCGAGAAAGTTAGGAAACATTCCAAGTTCCCCAATCATGAGCTGCTCTAAAAAAAAATTGAAATTCCAATGAAAAGAACCATTAGAACACACCCGCAAATCAACATGACAACAACCACAACCTCTTTATCACTAGAAATTGGTAAAGAGACGAAACACATACTTAAGAGCCCTTGCACCACACCAAACATCATGCCGAAAGCAAACACCATGACCATTTCCAACCGCCAAAGACTGGCCAAAAGTAATAATTCTCTTACAAAGGCTATGTTCCTAAAATGACCAGAAGGACAGTGTAAATGCTTGTTTAAGCTAAAAGGTCACATAGACCAGTAAAAATTACATGGGGAGAAGCAGAACAGATCTTATTGAGATTAGACTAATGCATACAATAATACAATAAAGTGAAAAGAATCTCAAGCACTCTACAAACGTAGAAATACACACTAAGCGATGACTGGTTAAATAATGTGCATTGCATTCAATCATTCTGCAAGCAAACTTACTCACAGCTCCTCGGCTCACTGGAAATAACTCCTAATAGAAGATATAAACTAAATGTAATGAATTGAAAATAGCCTCAAGACCACATAATTGCAAACAAAGGGCCCTAAGATGCCATCTGGTGTGAGAAATCCAGGATTCCAATGAAAGCCCACATTCCCCGACTCCTGCATTTTTGCATTAAGATGCTTCAGAATGTGAAATTTCCACTTTTGGGTTGCAATGTTGAGTTCCCAGGAATGTAAGGCTTCCACATCTAGCGGAACTAAAACATTCCCAGAAATGATACAAGTTTTATCTAAGTTTTCAAAAATGCCTTGTGGAAACTGTGGCCAAAGGGAAGGATCTTTCGGTGGTGAATATGACGACCTGCAGATAGTTCCCGACGGACAGTCGGCAGTGAAGATGGGAACTCCAGTGGCCAGAATTATGGAAAAAGGGTGGGGGAATTTTAACCATTATGTCTCAAACCCGGCATTCCACCTGATCTCATATTGCAAACTGTCTGAATGTGCCTCTAACAAAGCACAAGAATGAGATGTCCATGAAAATAGATTTCCAGGATTTAAGTACAAAACCGGGAACCAAACTTTGTCCAGACCCACAATGAACCCAGCTATGTATACTGAATCTAGCATCATAAACGTAACAAACATACTTCATGACTTGGCATCAATTAGTATGCTCAACATAAATAAAATGAACTCCCTGCCACTTCCAGAAAAATAGCTGCGTACTGAGTGAAAGTCTGTTACTTGGCCTGCTTCATGTGAAGGTCCAAGTCATCTAGGAGTATGGATTCAGAGTGCCACCAATATATACCCTAAGAACACCACCTCCCACATCAGTGAGGTTCAAGACAACCAATGAAGCAACCTTATAGGTTGAGTTGCAAGAGTTTCACTTCAACCAAATTGCTGAAGTTCTGAATCTACACAAAAACATACTGTGAACAATCTGAAAGTCTCAAGCAAGAGGAAACTGAAAACCATATCACATGCAATAAACGAAGAGCAAGTGTTGAAAACCCCAGAGGACCAACAGCCTGACTCACTTTTGCTAAGTTTTTTTTAATTATCATTTGTTTCAGCTATTCACCAAAAATACAAGGTTGGTAATACATTAAATTAATACTTGAGGTGATAACATGTATCATTTAGACAGACAAGTAGTTGAGAATTTACTTTGTGAGTTTCTGTCATGTAGATGGACTTAAAATAATGGACCACCATGAACCCTGTATTACTACCAGAAAACTGAAAATGGCTATATATACTGCAAGGAAGTTTTACTTGACCTGGGTCAAATAAAATTTGAAATTCCAAATTCTATAGGAGCATAGATTCAGAGTGTCTCCATCTAATTACTTTTATTATCAATAAATAACAATTTGATTGATGGTAGAAAGTAGGTATAGTCCAAGTACACAGGGCAATGTCACCGTATAATTCCTAAGCACATCCCCACTTCTGTGAAGTTCAAGGCCACTAAGAAGCAACCTTATAGGTTGAGCTGCAAGAGTTCAGCTCTCACCAACTTGGTCAACTTCTTATACACAAAAACATACTGTAACCGTAAACTAAGTCATATATGATAAATCATATGACCAGAACGTGCTTATATCACTATATGTATATGGCCCCGACAACAAGTTTTTCCGAGGTACAAAAAGAAATATGCACTGCGGGTCACACAATCTCCATGATAGGAACATTTATTTCCAAAAAAGAGAAAGACAAAAGAGAAGCTACTGCAGCAAAACAAAGACTAGTCAATGGAAACTGACATGTGCAGACTTAACGATTTGGAAGGCATTCCATTTTAGCCTTACTTTTTTCCCATCAATATGCAAATCTCAATTGCTATTTGTCCAATATGGTAAGACCAAGAGGGAGAATAGAGAGAGAAATAAAGAAAATGGATCTTATATCAAACCAGGAAAGTAATATTTAGTACTCAATAACCTGCATGACTACTGTGTTTGGGAAGCGACTTTAAAAAGCCATCAAATTTGAAGGACGGAAATGTCGTAAAACCAAGTAGCATACTCAAACGCAGCACATTCATATATGCTATCCATAAAAACTTTCTAGTATTGTTTCACCCAGACACAATTCCAATTTACCGAGTAAGATACGAAGTCCGTTATGATAATCCAATAGCATAAGCTCACAATAAATAATTTTCTTGAGAAAAGGAAAGAAAATAAAACAGCAAATAAAAAGTTTAATAGAAATAAAGAACCTCGCCTCCCTTTTCTTTTCATTTTTTGGGGGTTCATTTATCACTAGGCGCAACGTGAGGGTACGATACCATAGAGCCGTAGTTGTGATTATTGTTTCCCGACCAATCCCTCGGTTGCAACATATTGTACGGATTGTGCGACTCGAACCCATGATTCCCCACAGGCATACCCATGTGTCCTACGCCGAGAACGGGCATTGGCATCATCTGTGGCGGCGGGTAAGGTATCGGAATCGGCAAAGGAACGTGGCCATTTCCGTGCAGGTGAGAGCTCCCGACGGCGGCCTCGTTCAGACTTTGCGGCGGCACCGGCGTTGACGCGAAGAGCTGGTGGTCCGACGAGGAGGAGAGGCCCTCGCTCGACAATCCCTGCATTCTCTTAAGGTAAAGGCGGTACTTCTGCAAATGGCTCGCCACGTTCTCGCGGGTCAAACCCTCCACGTTCATAAGCTGCATGATCGTCTTCGGAACCGCGCTCTTGATCCCGAGATGGGCCACCACATCCACAAACCGCTTGTGAAGCTGCGGGGTCCACACCAAACGAGGCCGTTTCAAGGTCCGGGCGGCGGATGAGGGGTCGTCGCTCGCGTTCTCGGCACGTAGAACCGAATCGGCTTCCAGTTCCGTACAATCGATCCTCCGAGATTTCCGCTGTCCCGGACCGGAACCGGAACCGGATCCGGACCCATCCCGATCTGCAATCTCATCCACTTCCTCAACGGCCATATGGTCACCGCCTCGTCCCTCATTGAATGACTTCAAGTTATCGCTTGCCGAAAACCCCTTGGCGGAGTGCTGCCCGCGGAGAGTAGAGAGCGTAGTCTGCGAGGCCCGGTTGACGTCGAGGACGGTACGGTAGGGTTCGGGCGAGATACTAAAAGCCGAGGCAAGCTCCGGAGGAATCAAAGCCTGAGACAAAGGAGCAAGATCGTCGGCGCAGGGCAAACCCGCTTCCCAGTCGGCCACTCGGTCGTCATCCCCACCGGCTCCATGGCAGTCGGTCATCTTGAACTCCTCACCCATCGCTTAGCTAGACACAAAATCACAGTGCTCTGTAGTGTGTTTCAGGGCGGCATGTCTCAAGCAATTGCGAACTTGGGCTTCGTTATCGGATCTAAGAAGAAGACGACGACGAAGAAGGGAAAGAGATATTTGGTAAGATTCGAGAGAGTGCGTTTGGATGAAAGAAAAGGTGTTTAGGAAGCGAAAAAGTGCAATATCCCGATTCCAAGTTCGGTCCACCACGACTGCCGACGTGGACGACTTAGCCCGATATTTTTGATTCTGTAAATATCTATATCCCACTATGCACCTCTTACGCCCACTCGCCTGCTTCTGTTTCTTTCTTTCAATACTCACTCTTTCTTTCCCACACCTGTCTATCATAACAACGGAGTGCCACCACGGCGAGTGAAAGCGAGTGTTCTGTATCCGTATCGCTGGTCGTGTGATTTGCTGAGAGTGGCCACGGGGGCAAAAAGCGTACCCTTTTCCTGAGGTTTTTAGGTAATTGCACGCGGAATGATGGTAGAGCAAATTGCAATATTAAAAGTCGACGATGTTGTGTATTTTTTGTAGAATTGGTAGTGTGATAAAAATGTCACTTTGGTTAAAAAATTAAAAAATATATAAATATAATAAAAAATAAATATAAATTAAAAATATGAATAATTAAATTAAAAAATATTTAAAAATAATATCTATATATAATGTTTATGTAAAAAATATATAAATTATATATAAAATAATATTTCTCATGTTAATATACTCTCGCGTGTATATGATTATGACTATATATATAATATATATTTAGGGAAAAGTTCAAAAGGCAAGACTTTTTTATTTTATTTGAGGCGGTGGACCAATAAGAAGAGAGAGAGTTGGCTGACAGCTGGATATGAAAACGTGGACTTTTTGTGACGGCACAACCTTTTCGGTGATGGAAATTGAGTAATTTTTAGATGATGGTTTTGTTTAGATTTAAAAATTAAATAAGATTAGTTAAGATTAATTATAAAAATAAAATAAAATATTATTTTTTATATTACTATTATTTTAAAATTTGAAAAAAATTGAATCAAGATTTAAATAATTAAACTATTTATTATATTTATGTGAAAATTTAAAAAAATTATAATAATGAGATTAAAATGAATTAAGCTAATATTTGAATCTAAATAAGATTTTTGTTTATATTTAAAAATAAGATAAAATAAGATGAATTTAAATAAAAAATAAATGTTTAAATAAAATATTTTTAAAATACTATTTTTATATTAATATTATTTTAAAATTAAAAAAATGTATTATTTATTATATTTTATATAAAAATTTAAAAAAATTATAATAATAAATTGAGATAAAATGAATTTTAAATTCAAATAGAATCTTAAATAATTTCAATTGTCAAGAAATGATATATCCCAAGTATTACCGAGTGAATGGTTGGATTATCGTAGAGCTTTACTTGCAAATCAAGAAGAGAATCATTAAAATAAGTGTATTTTTAATTATAACATGAATAATCTAATTAGTTAATATTTTTAATAATACATCGAGCAGAGATTATATATTAAAGAAGTTGGTATAATTTTATTTCATTTTTGGTAAAATATTTCTTTTTGTTGGATTTTCAAGATGATTTGATAGATAATATATGTACTATATCCAGAAAGTGGGATTAGATACCGGCGCCGCCTCCTTTATTTTCAGAGATGATCTCGAGTTTTCGATTAAATTAAGATTAAATTTATCTTCATTTTATTATTATATTTTTTAATTTTTTTAAATAAAATATAATTTTTTAAATTTTAATTTATATAATTTTAAAATAATAATAATATTAAAAAATAAATTAAATTCATTTCAATTTATTTTATTTTTCAATTCAAATTAGACTTAAAATAAGATAAAATAAATTAAAATTAAACTAAAAAATTAAATAAAAAATTATTATAATATAATTTTTTATATCAAGATTCGAAAATTTTAAATTATTTAAATTATTTTATATTAAAATTTATAAAATATATAATAATTAAATAAGATAAAATAAGATAAGATGTGATTTTTTTTAAAAATAAACTAGGCCTAAGTTCATGTTAAGTTGAAAGTATTAGCTTCTATAAATAAAATAATTTATATTGACCTTTTCAAAAGATAAAAGTTTAAAATATGAGTTAAAATAGTTTAAGGGCAATATTAAATATAATCTTTATTTTGGAAACTGCAATATAAACTTAATATAAAAAAAATTAAAATTATAATCACATCTTTTTTAAACTAATATTGTTTCTTCTTTTACTCTCATTTATCAATAAAATTATAATACAATTTTCTGCTCAAGACTATAATAAAAATTTTCATAATATTTAATATTTCTTTAATTTAAATATGTATTATTCCATCTTCAGAAATAGAGTTTTATTCTAAAAAAAAGACCTAATGTACTACTATTCTCTTGATCAATTTGTTGAGTTTTCAGGATTTTTTTTTTTTTTTCTTTTGTTGAGTTTTCAGGATGATTTGATCGATGGTATGGGCATTGTATCCTAAAATGAGATTGGATACCAAGATGTAATTGGTCAAGTTTGATCTAGTTTAGACAAATTTTGTGAATAATATATACTAATTTTATCTTTTTAAGAATCAATATCACATCGATTTATCTCTTAAATTGATCTTTCAATTTTATTGGTTCTAATCTGGTTTTGGTCTAATTTTTTTATTTTAATATATTAAGTATATTAGTATTATTAATGTATTTATTAAAAGAGATATCTTGAAAATTTATAAAGCAATAAAATGTATTTTATATATATTTTTTATATTTAAAATATATGATCAAATAAATATTCATGTTTAAGATTAAAATGTTACATTATAAACTATAATAATACTAGTTCATACATAATTATATATATTATTTATAAAAATTTATATATAATATTAAATATATAATATTAAAATTAACAAAAAAATGTATATAATATGTGAACCGATCTACTCGATCCACAATGATATTGAAAAATGTAAAATTTATACTTTTATTAAATTTTAAAGATGACTTTGATGAAACAATATTAATGTTCTATCATTTATAATTTGTAGAATCCATCCCATTTATTTTAAATTTAGATGCTTGAGGAGAAAAAAAGGATTTCTGAATATGTTTAGCTTTGGTAAAAACAATATAGATTTTTTAATGGAAGGTGAAAAACCCATTTGAGGTAAATCAAGTTTCAGAAATAAAATCCAGAAAAAATTAATCTTACTTCCTAATCTTCCGCTAAAATTGAATATTTAAATTTAAAACAGATATGATATCAAATATTTACAACAATTGGTTTTCAACTTTTTTAAAGCGGGGTGTTACAGTTATAAAAATATTACATAAAATTTTTTATAAATTAACATGAATTTATTTGATTTGTTAAATTTATTTTATAATAAAAATATTTTTATAATATAATAAATTAATTAAATTATATTAAAAGATATGAAAATTATTCAGCTAAAGATCGCAGACAAAGATCGTGACAAGACTTAAAAGCAAGCTAAAAACACACAAGTTAGATCATAACCATCCGGATCTTTAAAATTTTCCTCAAATTTTAATTGAAAACTTCACTTTTTATAATTTTACTCATTTTTAAAAGACTTCCTACATTCAAATTTTCATTTTTTTTTCCATATATTATAATAACATTATTATATTATTTCTTTATTATTTTTCAATTATTTTATTTCATATCATAATATTATTCTCAATAAAATATAATAAATAAATGTATAAACAGTGAAGATGAATAATAACTTCTTAATTCACAATTCAACCGATTTTTTCAAAATAAGAGATTCAATGTAGAGGTGTTTTAAGATAACACCTCTCATGGTATGAGATTGAATATATTTAATACACCCAATGCAAATACTCTTACCACCCAAAAGCATAAGTGCTTAAGAAAAGTGTCCTTGTCTACTTCTTTGCTTTTTAGCTTATTTTCATGCATTTTTTTATAATTTGACTAAATGGCTCCAAAACAATGACCGAAGAGAAAAGCCAGGCGAAAAATGAAGTTTCATAATATCTGTCTGGATGTTAATAGAGTTAAAGGGAACTATTAATTATAAAATGTTTTGGTATTTTTACGGACATGATTGTGTAAACCTACTAAATACTATCAGGTAGGTGGAACGATTAAAGAAAAACGAGCTAATAATCTACACAATTTATTGTGTATGAGAAAGAAAGATTTAGAAAGATATAATTTTATAGTGGAGAAATTTGAAATAATTTATAGGATACTTTATTTTGACCAAACAATATGAATGTTGAAATAGTATCTTTGGGTAGAATCTTGAAATGATTTATATCTTTATATGTAAGAAAAGAAATGAAATTTAAAGGTTACAACAGCTCATAATGAAACATTGTTTTTAAAAGGATTACCACTTGTCGACGCCTCTAATCTGCTCTTGGAATTTAATATAAACTGAAGCGTCAGAAATACGTAACACAAGGCTACATACCCCTTATCATGACAATCTAAAATGCATGCACCTAACTTACTAGTAGTATGCAATAAATATTGCAACGAAAATGTCATTTTTAAATTGATAGACAAAATAAAAGATAATTGCCAATCATCACATGGTAATACTAGTGCAAATATCCCAAGAGTTTTCATAAAGCAAATACATCTCAAAATATCATAGTTATAAATCCTTAATTCCCAAACACGAAAAAACCAAATCCTTAAATACTTGATACTTCAACCAAAATATTGTCTGATATTCCGAAAGAAATTGATCCCTCTTTCCTCAAAATGGGGGTTCAATCTTCACATCCTTAACCCTAATATGCACTAGGCAGAACTCTTCTATGGATTGTCGAAGTTCCGTGATCTCCCGGTCTCCAAGTGCTCAGAAAGAGAGGGCTCGAGCCTACTCATAAAAGCCTTAGGCACAACCCCCTCAGGAGGACGTACGTCCCTCATGGGAGGTGGTCTTTTGCACTTCCCCATCTAATCCTACAATCACTTCTACCATTCCGAGAAATGAATAGTAGTTAAAAATGCCAGAATAAGATTTCGAGAAATTTCAATGAATATACAAATAACATAAACTAGGTATTATAGGCATATAAAGGTAAATGCAAACAAATGTATGAATCATGAATAATGTGATTTATAACTTGACTTATACGTCATGCACTTTTCATGTAAAAGACTTTCTTTCTTTTTTGACTTCTTAAACACGTTTTCATAACATATCAAATCTTTTCATATCATTCATATAATTCTTATTATTCTTATCATTCATAGCCTTGTTCTTTTCATGACTTTTGTATATGGTTATCTCACTGGCTTCCCTATGCATCATGTGTTACCTGCTAGTTACCGTATCACTCTACAACTTCTTTAGTTGAGGTCTCTACGACTTCTTTAGTTGGGGTCACTACGTCATATTCATATTCTTATACAGCAGTTCGCTTATTTCGCCTTTAACATTCTTAGCATCCACTAGTTTTATGTACGAGCTCACTCCGAAATCCTTCCACAGGAACCATTCGTGACATGTTGACTATTATTTGTCGATCCAAGGGTTTCACTCGACTTTAGTCACTCCTAAGTGAACAGAGAGTTTCACTAGAGCATTTACCCGTCCTAGTCGTTGGGGTTTTTATAAAAATTCTAAACTCTTTTCTTTTGAAATCATTGACTCAAAGACACGAAAACATGTGACATGGATGGACTTGCATCTAAACTCTTGACTTTCTTATGCAAGGCATGTAATCATGAGACATGTGAAGCATGCATTTTCTAATCATATCTTGAACATATTAGAACATGCAACCATATATCATTTCAAGAAAATATACTCATGCAAGTTTGGAAAAATAGCAACCAACTCAACCAAAACCTTAAAGGGGTGTGGCCGAAACATACATGTGGTTTAAAGTTCTATTTTCCTTCACTCTCCTTCTTACCAATTTATGCATTCACTTAGAAATATTATAACACATCAATAAGCTAAGTTTAGGGTCTTAATCAAAACCCTAAGATGTTCCATTGATTTGTTTTCTTCAACAAACCAACATAACTTGATCTAAATCTTGAACATGCATATACTCGAATCATACAATAGGGTAAACAATGAATTAAATCCATAAATCATCCAAAGAATTGGGTATAAAGATCATACTACCATTCCTGAGTCAAAAGCATAATTTTTTTCTCCAAAAATTCATCATGGCTGAAACATACAACTCCCAAGAATCCACATTTCATCAAGCGATCATCTTACCATAGCCCAATCACCTTGGCTGAGAATCATCAAGCCTTACTTCTCCCACATTTTCCTCAAGTAATCACCATAATCCATCAAGTACTCTTAGATTAAACCCTAAGGTCAGATCTTAACATATTCTTGAGAAAGTATAGTAGTAATCCACTAAGCAAACAAGTTTACACATTATATACAAATAACACCAAAGTTAGGTTAAGAACATACTTACAAAATTTTCAAGAATATAAGCAAAGAAAATTTGAAAACGAATCATGAAAAATCAAGATTAAACTCACGAATCTCCAAAAGTCCGAAACTTTATTGGTTAAGAAAGGATGTTTGGTTTCCAAGAAAAAAATCACTATTTTCTTAAAAAAAATCCTATGGTCGATTCCTTCAAGAGATGAACCCTAGTTTTTACTTTTATTTTTCAAAAAAACACATCTTGGCCCATGTAAATATCTATTTTTCTTTGTTTAAAACTTCAAAAGCCTAGGGTTTCGTTTTAGAGAAAATCAAAACCCAAATTTTAACGTGAAAGTGAGTGGATGTGCATGAAACCACTTGGGCCGAGAGTTTAGAAGGAAAGAACTCTTTCAAATCCTTGCATGGCTCTTCAAAAACAAGATCACGTAATACTTACCTCGAGTAGAAGATGTTTCTAAAAGATTTTTGCTGAAAATCAAGCAAGAAATCAAGAGAAAAGAGTGCTTAAGTAGAGAGAAAGTGGAAGAAAATAGAAGAACATAGAGACGATTGCCTTCGATGAAAATTGTAGGAAATAAAGAGTCAGAGCCGGCTCAATATATATTGAGGCCTAAGGCAAAATTTAAGTGAGTCATTTATAATTATATATAATTAAATAAAATATAAATTATTATATGAAAATAAAATAAAATTTTATTTAAATCTTTACATTATTTTTTTAAAGTTATATTTAATAAAATAATTTATTTGAAATGAGGCCTTAACACAAGTTTTGTACCTCAATTTAGCATGATCTTAATAAAATTATTTAAAAATATAAATAATTCATTATATTAAATATTAAATTTAGTATTATGTGGCCTTGTACACATAAAAAAATATAAAAACTATTTAAATTTTATTTAATAAGATGGTTTTTTATTTTTTAAAAAAACAACTCAAAAGAAAAATATTTGATCACTTTTATTTTTGGGGGCCTTATATAGAGTGGGGTTTTAGGCAATGGCCTAAATGGCCTTATGGTTAAGCCAGCCCTGGAAAGAGTAAAAGATGGGTAGGAGCAAGGACTCCTGAATTTTTGGCCCTACCCTTTTATAGTGCTCCCAAAATTCCAAGCATCCTCTAATGCATGTGCGACATATAGCGATTTCTGCTTAGTCCCTTCTCCAAATGATGAGATTGCCTTGGGAAGCTAAAAAGACTCAAGATTTCAGCCCCTACTCTTTCTTGATATCCAAATCTTACAATTCTCCAAGTTTCCAAATTGTCCTTCCATCCAAATCTACGACAAAAGCATAAGAATGGTTCTTTTGACATTCCACCTTACCTAAGCCTCTTACCATGCCACTTGGCATGGGGAGTGTGTGAGTGGGTTGTCATTTCTAAGGTAACTTTTCCAATCCTCCACTCAACCTCTTTCTACACGCCTATGACTACCCCATTTTTCCGAAAATCCTTCCATATTCTTCTTTTTCACATCCCCATAGAGGATGTTCCTTAGAAAAGTAAAAGATTTTGAGTCTTGGCTTGACACTTGTCCAAAGGGACTCAAAGGGACTCTTAGGCACCTACACCATGTCCGGTTTCCCTATGGGCTCCTCTTGGGCATTTTGGGCCTTGGCTCAACTCTTGGGTCAAATTCCACTACACCTCAAATAAAGTAAAAGGGCTACGCTCAAGGGTTTCAAGCCTAACACTAAGAAGCTTCTCCTAAAAGGCCTCTCTCTTTCTTCTTCTTCTTCTTTTTTTTTTTTTAAACTCTAAACACTTCAAAATTAAATAAAATATTCATTCACTCCAAAGATGGATAGGGTCCTTCATGAAGAATCCGGGATGTCACACCGCTCCATAAAAATAACACTTCAATATTTCATTTTTTATTTTAATTATTGTCAACAATAATCTATTTTTATAGGTAGAATGCTACGTTGAAATTATATGACTATACTTTTATATAGAGTAATAAATTATTGTCTTCCTATTATACTTGAATAGGATTCTCCTCGTCAGCAAGTCCCAATTCCATAGCATTCTTTCCTCATGCATAGATTGTAAAGGGGTTTTTTTTTTCCCATTGGTCTAAAGGATAAAACTAAGAAGAATAACTAAAGAAATAAGATGAAAAGACTCAGTCCAACATGATCAAGCCCATCCGCTCCATTCCGATAGAAGCAAGTGGAATCTCCACATGAAGAGCCTGGGATCTACAAGAGAAGCATCCCTTGATGGACTCTTGTGTAGGAGGCAGGAAGCATGGGAGATATAGGACTTGCCGCCTTGATACTCCTTCATCAGCGTAGGCCCATGAGTACTATCCAAGTAGGTAAGTGGGAAATAAGAAGAGCCATTGATTTCCTGACAAGTGAACATCGACGAATTATCAAGGACATCTATAGAATAAAGCAAGTCAGAGAATCACACTTCATTATTAAAACTACTTTTCTAACAACATGCCGCATTAATGAGACCATCATAGAGGCCACACAACATTAAATGACTCTGACCAAAGTGAATAGCTGAAAGGACATGGGCCCTACTGAGACATGCACTATCAATCTCACCTAGGATTCTAATATAAAACTGATCCCTAGGTACGAAAAAAACTCTCTGAACTTTCTTAATTAAAAGACAGATTCCAAAAGTTATATACTGACTTAGGTATCACTCTCAAGCCTCACCAAGGCCCATACTCTCCTTTTCTTCTTTGTGTATGTAGGATCAAGTTTAGAAGATTTGAGTTGCTGGAACCTAACTTAAAAGCATACAAAACACAACATTAACCAAAATTCTGCCAAAGTAATCTTCAACAAATGTAAACTTCACCAACAATGGATTCATTGTCGATAACTACTTACCTTTCCTTTGATGTCAATGGGCGGGAGTGGATCTAGTCCTAAACTGCCTAAATAATTACCTCTAGGGGTGTTTATCCAGGCTGGATATTTTCCTTGTCCGATCTGATACCTGGATATCCAAGAATCCGATTCCGGATTATGGCCTAGATTAAATTCAAATAAAAAAAATTAATAAATCCGGATCTATATGATCCAGATCAGGGTAATAAACCGGATACCAACTAGGTTCCAATTTAATCCCTTCTACCGAATTTTTATCTGTCACAAGAAAAAAATGCCTACTCCTATCCCAGTTTCGAAAGCCCTAGCAGCCTCCCTCCCCACTCCGAATCACTCTCATCTCTCTCTATACTCTGTGATGCCCTACTCCACCCATTCACTTTCGCATCTACTCTATCTCTCTCGAGTGCACACAGACGGTGAAGCCCTAAGTTTCGGTAAGCCTCCTCTCCATTTATCTGTTCATTTGAGCATTTTTCTCTCTACAAATCTGTCTTGATCTTGAGTTCCACTAATCTCGCAAACTCTCTCATTGCGCTTTGTGCCGATTCCATGTCCTTCTCCCACATTCTGAGGTTAAGAAGCTCATTCAACACAAAACTCTCTTTTTTTTAAAAAAAATTTAACTTGGATCATTTTTCATTTCGATAACTCTCTCTCTCTCTCTCTCTCAATCTTGATCTATTAGCAATGCCTTTGAACAAATCTTTTGTGGGTATTTTTTAATAGATTTGTTAGCAATCCTTTTGAGCAAATTTTTACGAGTATTTTTTGTAGCAATGCTGTTATCTTAATAGATCTGTCTTTTTCTTTGTTATTTTGATAAAAATGGGTATAAAGTAGATGCTGTTATTTTGATAAATTAGGGTTTTTTTATGTTTTTAAACATGGGATTTCCATCAAGGTTTGTCGCGGGGTGAGATGAGCATGTTGATGATGCTGTTAATTGTGGTTTTTGGGCGGGCTTATTGAGTTTGAGAGGCGAGTTTCTACAATGGGTGGTTGGGAAGGTGAAAAGCTTGATGTTAGTATCAAGAGGAGGATGAGAAACAAAAAAACAAAGGAGGATGAGCTTGAGATTAATGTGGACAAATGAGTTTTGGACTTCATGGTTTTTTTATAGTCTCGAATTTCCTTCTGAGAAATAGGCAGAGAAAGAGAAACAAACTATTAATTGTTGAACAACCGAGGAGTTTCTTTCATGGAAAATCTTGGGTTAGCTTCTCATCACTTTTCTTCTATTTTCTCACACTTTTTCAGATTCTAGAAGATTGGAATTTCTTGGTTCTTACCTTGGTCTTTTAACTAGTGGGTCTTGGCATATTGATGATCTCTTCAGATTCTTAAACCCGGTAACTCACATCCTTCCAATAAACTCAATGTTTTTAGTACTTAATTAGCTCTCCTTATTTGGGTATTTGTTACTTATTTTATATTACTTAATTCTTACATCAATTTGTCAAGTTTGTTCCTATTTTTGCATCTTTCTTTGGTTTTTTATATGGTTTGTTGCTTCTCAACCTACCTAATCACACAATTCTAGAATGTTTTTTAGTGTGGATTTGCCAATAAAGCTGATTTTTTTTTTTTTTTCGTATGGGTTAGCCATGGATCTATCTTTTTGACAACATGCTTGTTTATGTTGTATTCTAGAAATTTATCCAAATGCATGTTCTTAATGAGATATTCAATTATCTGAACTCCAATACAAATGGTCTTTTTGAGATAACAAGATCATGACACTCAAACCCATGGTATTGCTGATTGTTCTTGTTCTATCTAGTTTATTCATGTATGGTTTCCAATTGGTTCTAGAGCCCATGGCCAAAATGGAATGTGACAATGGTGAACAAATTTATTAAGTATAGAGTTGGAAAATGGGTTATTGGGTTTGTTTTTTGTATACGACATTCAGGCTACATTTATATGATACATGAGAGAAGATTATATTTGTAACATGTTTGTTCAAAACTTCTATTTTTTGCAGGCTCTCTTTCAATCAAATCACTTGAAGTTGCTACCTAGTGTGAGATTAAATCATCGATAGAAGACCATGCTAATGATTTTGTAATTCATATTTTGTAATTTTGTAATGTAATGTGTAAATAATAAAATAATGTAATATGTAGTGGATTGTATGCATTTTAGCTTTCATTTTGATATTTTTTTTATCATTATGGTCCATGGACAATGATAAAAATATAGGCTTTTATATAATAAGAAACAATTTGCTTTTCAACATTTCTTCTTTGAAAATTGAAATAAAATATAAGATTTTTGATAAATATTTTTTCAACAAATTTCCCTGGAAAAAAAGAAAAAAAAAAGCGGTTCAAATCTGGATTACGGATTTTCGGGTCTTTAGAACCTAGATGGATCCGAATTTCGGTCTGGATCTCAACCCAGGTGTATCCAGTCTGGAATCTAGATCGAATTGGAGGCATGGATTCTGGGCCGGGTTGACCCGGATTTCCAGTCTAAAACCCACTTAAACACCCCTAATTATTTCCCCAGGAGATCAAAAAGGTAAGTTGCGCCAAAGGCTACCTTGTCTATCCCGTGACAAAGAGCAGGTCCAACCTCTCGACCACCCAAAAAATTACCCTGACCCCATCACGGCGAAGAGCGGACCAACCACCTAGTTGTCTGAACTTACCTCCTACGTGAGGTACCAAAGGATAAGTATACCAGATTTGACTTTATTCCTCTCACCAAGCCCAACAACATCCTTAGAGATGGCACTTAGTCCTTCGACTAATTGACATGGGCACCATCTCCAGCGACAAGAAACCAAAAGATCAACACCTCATCTTACAAGTCATTTGACCCTAGTTTGCAAGTTCTGCACCCATAAAGCTAAAAGTGAGATTATGATTAACTCATTTGTTTTCTGCCGTAGAACGTCCAACTCCACGACCACGTTGCAAATTGAGATGGTCATAGAAGAGGTTAGCCAAGGGCTTCCCGATCTCTCCTCACCACAACGCGGCTTAATTCTTAAAAGGCAGGGGCCAATATATCCTAATAACACTTGTTCCCTCCTTTTCAATGGCATATCAAAGCAAAATACAACGTGTAAGAAAAATTATCGATTGGTAGGAATAGGCATGCACAAAAAAGCGATGGGGAGAAAGAAACTCACATCCAAGTTTAGAAATAAAAGGGAAACGCTGATTTCATTAATGTTATCACTAAAGCACCAAGAAGGATAACCAACTGGGGGGTTGGACAAAAACAATGCAAGCATGGGGTTATTGGTCAGTAGGGTTGTCGTAGGTGGGCTTGGTGTAGGCGTGGTTGGGCGAAAGCACACCAGAAATCACATTTCCCCCATCTAAGCACAAGCCCCTTACCACTTCACATAAAATGCCCTAGGCCGACGATAGAAAAAGAAAAGGGAAAGCTCTTAAGGCAAGCTTTCGTGGGCAAACAACAACATGAAAGTGCGACAAAATGAAAGTCAGTCTTATTATGGTTAAATGTATATAAAGCGCAAGCAAATGGTGCGAATAGCGATCGTTACGAGAAGAAAAAATAACGTGCACACAAGAAAAGGAAACAACAACTATAACTTGAAAACTAAGGCCCAAGGGCAATGAGATCCGGCTTAGGAGCATTGGGATTGGGCCTAGCAACACCAGGATCGAGACCAAGAGCACCAGGATCAGCCTAGGAGAATCGGGATCGAGCCAGAGAACATCGAGATTAGGTGCAGGCACCTCAAGTTTGGCACCAAGAGCTTCAGAATTTGAGAAGGCATTAGGGACCATGTCCCTTCCCAAGGTACAACCATACTCAAGAGTATTGGGGTCAGGAGGAAGCTAGGTAATGTCGAGGGCTTGTAGATGCATATTGAGTGCCCTCAAACTTGGTTGAGGGTTCCCCAAGACATAGCATGCCTCGTCTTAAGGCCTTCTCGACGTACCCATGCCACCAAGCTTGGTCATGAATGACCACGACTAGCCTCAATTGCCTGTGTAGATAGGAATGACGTCTTAAACTTAGGACAAGTCGTTCCAAAGGTCATTGATGACCACCTCCTAGGCAGCTAACCGTTTCTCGGTCCTCTCCAAATTCTTGGCTACCCAGTCAACACTCCTCCTTTCTTGCACCATGGCAACAAGGGCAGCCATTAGGGCACCTCTTAGCCCTTTCAGAGCTTCAAAGCAAGACTAATGATCTTCCTACGACTGCTTGGGCAGCTGGCTCAACAACTCCTCAAGGGTCGCAAATTTCATAATTAGATCTTTGACTGCCCCTCGACCTGGTCCTTCATAGAGTTGAGCTTCGTCTTTAAGGCCTTCTAGCGATGGCAAAGTTGCTTGACTTGCCCACGACTCTTCTTTTAGGCGAGTTGGACCTTTTCCAACTCCAACTCCATCCACTCCTTGTCCTCCCTTTCGCTTCGGGCACATGGCAAGGTTTGCCGAGCCAGCGAGAGGATGATTTGTTCTTCTCCAAGACAGTTTCCTGTCCATCTATAATAAAGGCCGCCAACCGAGATGTACCTTGTAACTGACAAAGTTCAACATGGTGGTAGTTAATAAATGTTGTAATCAGCCAAAGGAAAGAAATCACCAAGCAAACACAAGAGACCTCAGAGAAAAAACAAGGTAGGGATTTGACAACTTGGTCCAAGGCTTCTACTTGACTCACCCTCCCCCTCATCGGTTCTAACTAAGCCGGGAGGGAGATGACCTTTATAGGACTCCCCTGACCAATGCACCCTTGGCATGTTTGGCGGAGGGCAGTAAAGGAAGTTGATTCTTGGTAGGAAGAGATGCGCCCTCTACATGACTTTGGGCCCCTTGACAATCGTGGGAGTTGTGTGGAAACTCCTCGACGATTGACTCTGGGGCCACTTCTCAACGTCAACTTCCACGGCCAGCCCCTCCTGGGTGATTGACTACACGATCACCTCTTCCTCAGTGACCTTTCCCACTGCCACTTCTTTCCCATCAACCACTTCCACGATCACCTCGACTTCAACAATGGGAAACTTGGCGCACGTGTAAAAGATGGAACGACGGCTACCTTCTCAATGGTAGGGTTGAGACCCCTTGTCAGTTGAGTTTTCCCTCCTTTGACCCTAGAGCTTTGTCGCTAGACTCTACAACTGCAACTACCTCAATGCTAACAACGGTGATTGAAGTCTCAGAGCTTTTTTTGGGTAGCTAGATAAGGGAAGATTTTGCAGAAGGCACTTCCCACACTCCCGGGACAAAGCCCCCATACATCACTCGGCCTTGTCTTCGAAAGTTTTGCCCCCAATGGCTGAATGAGCAGTGGATGGAGAGGAGACAATCATTTCCATGTGTCATTCTAGGAGAGGTTACAGCGGATCGCCAAGGAACCCAATCCAAAGGGCTCTATAAAGTGCATGGTGAGCATGTTGGCCCTTTGAGACATTATGGGGTCAGACGAAGCTCTCAGCATCTCAGGGACCTCGCCCGAAAGGGTCCTCATTGTCAATTTCAAAAGAGATGGCTCAACTAGAACTTTTAGGATGGCAAGATGTTGGGCCTTAGGCGTTACCAACACCTGCTTTTTAGGGAGTTGATTTTGGGGAATGCACATATTGATGGCCCCAACATCTTCTAAATAAGGCTTCTTCCCCTTATCCGCAAGACCTCATTTTGGGAACACTTTCAAATAAGAATGGTCCTCAACAGGGCAGGAGCTACTCGGTCATCAAGAACAGTGTGACTAAGTGAAGGCAAAAAAGCCCTTATGCTCCCCTCTCTGAGGAGAGCTTCCGAAATAATGCTATTGGGGTGATTCTTCACCTACTCCTTCACTAAGCCAATGTGCCTCGACACGCTAGGGCATCTATTGGCCGAACGCCTTTGTCATGGGGAACACCCATAAATGGCCCAATGGGACACTCTCGGTGACGCACTTATCTGATTGAGAGCTCCCATCCACGGCCAGACACAAAGAACGACTCGAAAGTCCAATCCTTCACCTTGCGGTATTGCAACTCCAAAGTAAAAAGGGTATGCATCGCCCTGAAACTACAAATGTTCCCATCATGCTTTATGACATTATGGGTGAGTTCCACTCATGGCAAAGCTCATTGCTAGAGGATACAATAGCATATCAAAACTCTCCAAGCACTTGAAAAAGGCTAGGAGAGAGCCAAACCAAGATATTCCAGCAAGTGACGAACGAAATGAGGAAAAGGTAGCCTCAACCCATATGAGAAAATGCTGGGGAAGAGGGCAACCCTAAAGGTGTATATTTCATTGGCAACAACACCATCGCATAGCCTAGAGACCTCGAAAGCCACTATTTATGGGGCTTAAAAAGTAGAGGCCAAGGTCCTAAAAGTGATGTTTGAATGCTAGTTGCAGCCAATATCGAATTTCCCAGTGGTGTGAACTTTTGGCGCATCCAATTCTCCAGAAATCTTGATCTAAACAATTTTCTTGGGAGCCCTTGAAGGGGAAGTAGAGAGTAATGAAAGGAGAAGAAAGAAGCCTAAGAGAAATAGATTAAGCTATTGATCTCTTAACAAGTAAACATCAACGAGTTACCAAGGACATTTGTAGAATAATGCAAATCAAAGAGCCACGGAGAATTATTGGCATCACTTTTCGAACAACATGCCGCATTAATAACATTGTCGCAGTGGCCACGCCGCATTAAAAGATCCTGAATAGGTCAACAGTTGAAAGGACATGGACTCCATGAAGACAAGCATCATCTGTTCCACCTAGGATCCTAGTGTAAAATTTGATCCCCAAGTACAAAGAAAACTCTCTGAACTCTTCTAGCTAAAAGACAACTTTCAAAAAGATATACTGACTTAGGCATCAAAGACTCCTCGGCCTTGCCAAGGACCCTCAGTCTCGATGTCTTCTTCTTGTGTATAGGTCCAAGCTCAAAAAACTCGAGTTACTAGATGTAAGGCCCGCAGCCCGCAGCCCAGGCCATTCCAGTGTAGCAAGCCCAGCCCCGCTCACCACAAAACGACGCCGTATCACCCCCAGGTATTTGACTTCTGCCCTTCTTCTTTCTTTTCCTTTCTTTTCCTTTCTTTCCTTTCTTTCCTTCGGCACCCGACGGTTCCAACCTCCCCTGCCTTTCCTCGATTCTCTTCCGATTTTCACTCACCTATTGCCACGTCCAGCAGTTGCATCAAATGGAGTTCCCTCCTCTCGCGGTCAGTTTCACTTCACCGGTCTCTCTCTCTCTCTCTCTCTCTCTCTCTCTTTCTCTCTACGGAAATACCCCTGTTTTTGGGTTTTTCTTTGCCGCCGATCTCCTCTGTTGCGGCCACCCACTCATCTCCTTGGTAAGTTGATCTAAACCTCTCAACTTTTCTGGAATTTCATCTAAATTAAAGGGTTCGGTTTGGGGGTTTTAGTCACTGATAATCTAGCGATTTCCGTTGGTGGCAGCCGAGCATTTGGGGAAGCGAGGATTTCATCTTCTAAGCTTCGGTTTCTTGTGGGTTGTTCTTCATTGTTAGGTAAGGTTCAAGACTCCTTAGATAGATTTCTGTTAAGGGAATTATCTAGCATAAAACGTTAATTGCCGAACCAAATTTCTACATAGGGAAGTCTGAGGGATGTTAAATTTTTCAGTGATACTTTGGTTGTTGTTTTCCCTTGTATCACTCCAGTTATTGATTGAGAATGTTTTAAGTTAATACATGCTAGTTGGGGTTGATGATTAATGGCTGGTTTTGTTGGGAAATTCTGGATCCTTGTGGCTGTTGTTTGGCTGGTTGGTTTTAATCGAGTAAAATATTATTTGGCTGGTTGGTTTTAATCGAGTAAAATGTTGTTTGGCTGGCTAGACCGATTGGTGGTGTTGAGGTCAATAATTTTGTTGCTAAATGATTTTTTTTGGGTGACTGGTCTCGTTGGGTTGTAAGCTGGAAAATTAGGAATATATGTTCATGTGAGCGTGGGATAACAACCCGGAGGTTGGGGCTGGTCAGCATGTTATATGGGTGTTGTTGACTTGATATTTGTAGTAAATTGTAACGCTTTAAGCTAGTGTAGTTTGAAGAAAGGAGTTTTGCAAAATTTTTCAGAATTAGGAGCATTAGATTATCATTTTTGTATATACATAGATTGGGTTTGCTGGCCGTTAATGTTGAGTTTTTTTTTTATAAATAGGCGACGAGAATCTTAGAGATCGGATTCGAAATTTTGATAATTCGCTACAGGAGTCAGGTAAGCGGGGCTCCTATCCTAGATTTACATAAAAAGAAAATTTGTTTGAGGTTGGTTTTTATAAAATGTGCATGTTCTGTTTTTTAAAGAAAAATGTGAAAAACAACCTCAGTATATGTTTTATGCATTCGCTCATGAAAATTTATACGATAGAGAAAATTTTCTTTTGACATGAAATGTGTAGACATGAGCAATATTTGACATATTTATGAACTATGCACAAGAGCGAACATTAATTTTGATGCTATCTTGTGCATGTAAAATAATATGTTTTGTTGTGTTTTCGGGCTTATATGGAAATGGATAAGAAAGTGAAAAAAAAAAAAAACAAGTGGCTTAATATGATATGTTTACGGAAAAACCTTTGGCATACTTATCTGTTGTCTTTATTTCTGAATATGTTTCAGACATGATTATATGGATTCACGTGATATGGTTGGTACCTCCATGATACAATATGATAGGAGTGCAATCACTTTGGAAACAAAGTGATCTTTTTTATGTGTTTCTTTCCTATGTGCACACGTGGGGCTCCGAGAACGAATGAGGGAAAGTCTCACAATATGATACTGCCTGGTTTGGCCACTGGGGATAGCACAACCCTACCACGGGGGTTAAACATGGTATATGTTTGAAAATGGATGAGATGTTACAGTTATTTTTGCCAAAGTGTTTTGAGTATAAAAAAGTTAGTTTTGTGTATACTTTATGAAAAATAAAGGTTCGCTCAGCTTTTGGTTGGTTTATAAGTTTTGGAATTGTTTACTTTGAATAAAAGTTTTTCCGTTACATGCTTAAGGATTTTATTAAAAATGCTCATGATTTACATACTAGTATAGGGGTTTTGCTTACTGAGTTGTGGATGAACTCATCCCCTTATCTATATACATTTCAGATGAAGTGGAGGTCTCACCTGAGGACCAAGGTTAATATGTTGGGACCAGGATAGGCGGTCATCTTTGGGGTTGAAGTGAAGACGATATTTATTATTTTGTTGTTACGTTATTTAGCATGTTTAGATTAAAGTGTTAGTAGGATATTTTGATGGGAAGTTTGTGGACCCTATATGATGGCATTATTTTATTTAATGTATGAACTTTATGGATATTTAGGATTTAATTGTTCTTAAAATTTGGAGATGAGGAATTATTTGTGGATTTGATCAGATATATTTTTAGATAGAATTTGTAGATGAAAACAAGTCCAAGTCAAACAGGTTGATATTCAAGACCCCCCCTTACGGGTACGGGGTGTCACACTAGAACCTGGCCCAAAGGCGTATGAAACACGATGTTAACACACATCACACCACGAAATCATTGTAATCAAACCATTAAATCTTCCCATCATCAACCACCCTAAGCAATAAATGGGAAGCCTAGCTTTGCAAGCCAATGTCGTGAGCCATCGAAAACTACTTAAATAAAGCCAAAAACTCATGAATCGAGACAACCACTAACCTTCTAGCCATACCATAAACCATAATTGAGACAGTCAAAAATGACGTCGATGATAAGTTCCCTTCCCTCCATGACAAGTGTTGATCCTATTTCGTTCCTCCATTTGTCTCTACCAGAAATGATTTATTTTATACGTGTTTGTTGTGCTCCTTGTTGACCGCTACAAGTAGGAAGTCATTGGACAACCTATAAATTATGACTAAATGCCTCCCATCATTTTTGCACGATTCTGGTAGTCCATACCCGATGTCCCACCTCCATTTTCCTATTGATTTCTTGGTCTAAAGACACCATGTCATTTCCTCCACCATGTCCCAGAAGCCGCACGTTCTTCCCTTCTCTCTTAGTGAGTCTCGAATGTCCCTTTGTTGCTCAGTTACTCGTTTGTTCACACATGAAGATAGTGAGAAGATTCTATATGGTATAAAATATGTAGACTTTAAGGGGTTTATTATGTTATTTCCCTTAGTTTGTGAGCCATGATAGAATGAATTTTGGCCTTATTTTTAGGAGGGCTATCCACACCCCCCCACCCCCCGGCTCACATTGGCCCCTGAAAAACTTGGGCCCTTTGGCCTCGGCCCTATCCATGTGGGCAAGTGCTCCCGTCCAAATATTAGAGGGCGGATTAGCCTTCAGTCTATGTAAACACCCTATCCAGCTTCCAAACACCATATGTTTTACAAAAATTCCAAGAAAATTGCATAAAGTTAAGTTAGAGATCTCAATATCTTACAAACTCAAACAAAAATCAAATTTAGATCTGTGCACATACCATCCACAAACCCACAAGCCATAACTGCAGTCATGGGTGATATTGACCTATGCATAGATCTTCAGAGATCTGTATGGCCCAAGGTTATGATCGTGGGCCATTAAACTTGAAGACCCGTCACATTGTCACCCATGGTCACAACCACCAATGGTAGATCTCTAACAAAATATGACCCACAACCATGACAACGATGAACTATATAGAAAATAAAACTCACAGCCGCCAACTATTACCCACGACAAAAGAGACTAGGTCTCTGCCATCTTGGATGATGAGAAGAAGAAGAAGAGAAATGAGAGAGAAGTCGAGGATGGTGGTCATTAGCATTGAGGCTTGAAAGCCTGGCAGATGGGGTAGAAAAGAATAGGGGAGAAGTGAAGAGGAGAGAAGATAAGAGAAGGGAAGGGAATATGGCGACTAAGAAGTGGGAAGAAGAGAAATAAAAGGAGAGAGAGAAAGAGTGATATTTAATGTTAGGATTTTGTATTAATATATTAACTCTACAATAAAATGATTACGTTTTTGATAAGTCGTTTCATTATAAACCATATGCGTATGTGTGTGTGCGCGCACACGCAAGACTTATGGGGATGTCCTAGGTCCCGTCCCCACTTCTTCATAACATCTAGGTAGATGGCTGCCCGATGCCTATTAACAGACAAGGGCCCTTGTCTATCCTAAGATGAGCTGTAGGGTTCTGCTACCCACTCCTATTACTTTTACACTCGGCTGGTATTACTTTGGACTTTCTTTATGTTGGGTTTGATCTTACATTGGGCTTACTCTATTGTAGGCTTTGTTTTAATCTATATTATTAAGTATAAATCTTTACAACTAGGTTGCAATAGTAAATCATAAATGTTTAATTTTTATATTGAACACTTTATATACGATTAAGTCTATATTAATAAACTGAATTTTCTACTGACTTATAATTTGAAAATGAAGATATGTTAAAGATATTTATTTAATATTAAAATTGACTAGTTATGTATAAAACAGAATAATTATTAAATTATTTCTATGGTATGTATTTTAATTCAATAGAATATTATGAGACGTTTTTTTGAAGAAATTTAATAACAAAAGTTACTTCGTTTAGGTGACAAGCTGCAATGTGAGATTTCAAAATTAGCATTACAAGCTAAGTAGTTTGATCATAAAATTAGGATAAACACACATTAACTGGTTTATAGAGATTAATTGTTAAAGCCAATTCTTTATAAGCCAATTTTTATGTATAAGTATGACATGAAATATGCAAGCATGTCATTATCATAACACATGATCATGTTTATTTTCAGTTTTGCTATTATAGCCAATTATGCTATTATATATATAATGTATTCCACGTCGCATAAGACATGTAAGCCTTCATATAATAAAGTGTATGATAAAGATTAAGATTAATAACGTGAACATAGTAATGCATTGTAATGACCAACCCAATAATTCTAAGTTGAAATATTGATAATTTATTAGACCTAAATTATATTTAATGAACTATATTGAATAAGTTACGAGTGATAAATTGTTGACATTGATCAGAAGCTTTAATTAGACTAAATAATTAGGTTAAATCTCATTTATTATTTTTTGAACGAGTTAAACTCCTTTTTAGAATTTAAAGAGCGTCCATTGGAGATTTATTTCAATCTAAAATCATCACTAATTGAAGTCCCCTACATAGTCTCAATCACTGTCAATCCTACACTGATGAACTATTAGATCATGTTTTTAAATTCAAACTCTCTTTTTCGAATGATCATGACTGAGTCCAACTCGAACTTGAAGTCATCAAGTACTTCTCTCCCAAATCTCTCTAGAAATATCTTCCCTTCCACGTATTATTTGGAAAAATTATAAACCTCCGTAAGTGTATTGGACGAACCCAAGATACGCAATAACCGACTACATCATTCCTCTCACAACATCCCTCACATTTTCTCTCTTCCTACTTCACGTGATTGATTAGCGCACATCCTACAACCAATGCACTCATGGGTGGATGTAGGATGTAATGATTAGTGGTTCCCCTAATTAGTGGTTCCTCTAATTATGCAATGATTAATGGTTCCCCTAATTATGGCCATAGGATGTAGGATCAATGCACAACCTTGTACACATAGTCAATATTTGTTGGCCAGTTAGAGAATGCCAAGATAATATATATATATATATATTTCTAAATTTGCATGTCATAAAAATATACATGAACAACCACAATTTCTAATTCTATTATGCATTAAAATATTTTATGAAAATCTATATTTATTATGTTTACGTTGGGATGAGTTTCTCATTGAGTTTTCAAATTTTAGTTTTGTTTTAAATTTTTAATCACCCAAGTGAGAAAGACAATGAAGACAAGAAAGTGGGTTAGGCTTAGATGGAGCAATTGATGAAACTTAGTCCCATGCATATTAGTTGATTTTATCTTATGATAACAATTTTTTCAATTTTGTAGTTCGAAAAATTTGGTTATGTTTTTATTCAGGACATGGTTTATTTGATAACTCTTTTTATGTTATTAATAATGGGTTTGTTAATTATGCAATTTATTGTATGGCTTCATTTATAGAAGAACGTGACATCACTAACCTAAGGGAATGATTCTTATAGATAAATACTTTATCTACATTGGAATTTTACAAAACTGAATTTATAAACTAACGTGGTTTGATATAAAATTTAATATTATATAGTTTATTGTCTCACATCAACTTACGTCAATATATACATCTAATTTTACAAAATCATTCTATAAGCCTATCAATTCTCTCTATAAACATGTGAAATGCTATGGTCTCTCTCATCTTGCTAGATACAAGTTTTTAGATGTTATCATGATGCCAAGCAACTCTAATAATAGTTGTGGCTAATCATTTTATAACATAAATCTAAATATGACTGGACTTTTCAAACAAAGCATTTGCCAAATATCGATTGTCTCTACTGAATTTGCATTGCATTTCGTTTGAAAAAAGACAGTAACACCATTTTCTATGAAAACAAAGTCAATCTTTTGTGTTTACTTCATGCACGCTGAAATTGGTTGGATAATTGTGTAATAATATCAAATAGGCTATTGGTTTATACGAATATTTATAAAAGTATATAAATTAACATGACTTAATATAGTATACCGAATTATAAAATATATTTAACGTATCACATCAAATCATATAAATTTATGAATTTGACTTCCTAAAATTTCTATATAAATCTAACACTTATCATGTAACTTAAGTCTAACATGATAGGGTTTATCTTTCGAAAACAAAAAAGTATAAGTATCAAATCTATCATATATCACATTTTAGATCACAATACTCAACTTACCAATATGGAAAAGTTGTGCCAAGCCTTCTAGAATAAATACTTGATAATTCATAGGCCATTGGGCTAAAAGACTAAAAGAACAGTGTAATTAGGGCTAGGTGGCAGGCCCCCGCAACCTGGTCTGCTCACCCGATTTTCCCATCAAGCTAATGATAGAAAGGCAACCCAACCTTTTTGAATATAGGTGCAAGTGGGTGCCTAACTAAAGAATACACACGCAGGCAGGGAAGATGGGTATATATGTAAGGCCCCCGCAACCTGGTCTGCTCACCCGATTTTCCCATCAAGCTAATGATAGAAAGGCAACCCAACCTTTTTGAATATAGGTGCAAGTGGGTGCCTAACTAAAGAATACACACGCGGGCAGGGAAGATGGGTATATATGTAACTATATATAAATATTACAAAATATAAACTTTTTTCTCTCTTTCTCCTCTAGCCACCAACCTCTCTTCTCTCTCTTCTATTCTCTTATCCTCTTTTCTTCTTCTCCTTCATCTTACATTGAGACCTCTCCTCTGCAATTCTTTCTCTTCTTTCTTTCTTTCTTTCTTTCTTCTTCCTCCTTCTCCTCCCTCTTCTTTTCTTCCTTTCCTCCCTCCTCTTAGAGCATCTTCAATGGATTAGCCAAAGGCTAAATCCATCCTACATTTAGCTATTAGAATCCAAAATACCATCACAATGGATTAGCCAAAGTCTAAATATTTGGACTTTAGCTACAGTAAACACCAAAAGTATTTCCAAATTTACTTGGTACTGTAGCTACACAAAATGTTTATTTTATCAATTATGTCTTTCTCTACTCAACTTCACCCCCCTTTGTTCCCTCACAAAAAACTAGAAAGCCTTTCCTAGCTTTAACCATTTTGTCATTCTTCATCCAGAGAAAAGTGTCGAGGACTCACCACCGCAACAATGCCACCGTTGCATATGGCTGAAACACAGCTGCCCAGACATCCTTTCTCCACTATCATCCCAGCTACCCAAGCTCTGCTTACACTCTCTCAGCTACAGATGGCTAAAACATAGGTTTGAATTGGAATATTTGGATGTGCTGATATAGCTTGAAAGGTCTCACAGGCCATTTCACTCACTCACAACACTAAAGTCGTTGCTCTCTCGACAAGGCCAAGGCATTTCCATCCACCATTGGTAGCTCCTCTCTGAAAGTTCAATTATTTGGGGTTCGCTTCTTTTCATTTACTATTAGTTGTACTAATTCATTTGTCTTATAATATAATTAAACATGTTTTGTTTCTTTATTTTTTACTTACAGGGTACATTTCTTTTTCTATTTGTTAAAGCGTGATTTCCTACTTTTAATTAAAACATTCTTTAATTATTAATTACTAATATAATTTGATTAGAATATGATTCTTAATTAATTTTTAACTTATAATTTAATTAGATATGATTATTAATTAACATATGACAGGTAGAATGGTAAAATATGTTCAAATAAAATAATAATTACTCATTACTATATAATGAATACATGGATAAACTAATGTGAGGATTTGATTAGAATAGCCAAAGTCAAATTATTGTTATATTATTTTCTTGTTATATAATACAAAAATAGTCATTCCAATGTGGAGACTTATGTGAATGGAATAATCAAAAACTAAATTTCCCTCTCACATTCATAAAAAAATGTTCTTTAGCTTTGGCTAATCCATTGAAGATGCTTTTAGTCCTCTTATTCTTCTCCACTGCTAGCCAAGTCGTGGTCAAGGGTCATGGCCAAGTGGCAATATACAAAGGTACAACCATGGCTTAGTCGTTGGTCACAACCGAATATGGAAGTTAAAAACTTATAATTGCTGTCATGGATTTGAAAGTTTGATGACCACACGCGGTGGGTTTGCAAGTTTTTATGACCCATGATTATGGTCATGACTTTATGAGCTTTTTATGAGCCATGGTTGTGATGTGGGTCACAGTCACGATTGTGATGTGTTTTTGTGCACGAGTATGCAGATCTATACATCGACATAAAGTTTACTGTTATTTGATTTTGTTGTGAAGAATCTGTTGTTGGATGGGTTGGTTGGATAGTAATGTCAATCTGCCTGCCCAATAAGAGCATGCGGACGGTTAGAAATGTGGACAGGGATAAGGTGAGAGGTCAAATCAAACCACGCTACCAAGGCGGGGATAGGTTGTGCCAGGGGTGGCATCCTCCCATATAGATGGGTAGCAACCTCAAAGTAATGACCAAGTACCTTGAAATCTTACTCTACACTCTAATCCATCTTGGTGATACAAGGCTGCCTTTGCCACTACAAACTCTGTAAGAGAGAGGGCGGGAGAGAGAACAGAGAGAGAGACTCTACACTCTAATCCATCTTGATGATATGAGGCTGCTTTTGCCATTGCAAACTCTGTAAGAAAGAGGGAGGGAAAGAGAACAAAGAGAGAAAGAGAGAGAGTGTAATAGCCCAAATTTTTTAGATAAAGCATTTACTTGAGAATATTTTAAAAGGATTTATTGGAAGTGTATATTTTCACGGAAATAGAATTTGAGACTTAGATGATAATTGTGAGCTATGAAAAGGTAAAATTATGCATTCTAGGATAAATTATAGATGAACCTTTGAGAATTGTAACGAAGTATCAACTAGAGAAATTCAATTTAGATCTAGAAAGAGATAAATTTTCAAAATTTAGGGGAGAAATTCTAGAGGAAGTGATAAAATAAAAAATCAAACACTTGGTGCTCGAATTAAGTGTTTTCGAGGTAGTCCATCGAGTTTTGGTGAAATGAGCATAACTCCTTTATATGAGGTCCAAACGAGGTAATTCCAATTCTTATAGAACTTTAAGAGGTAGATATAAAACTTTCATGGTTTGTGTTTTTGAATATAAGGAATGGATCAAGGACTAAATCTGGTGTGAAGTGGACGGACAGGAATAAGAGTCAGCTAGTAACAGGCTTAAGCAAAGTACACCGACCTTGCCATGTGATAAAGATCAAATTGGCTTCTCAGGTTTCTAAATCTCTTGAAAGGTGTAGGGGTATATTTCGGTGAGCTTGGATTGGATGTTCTCAGGTGAGTTTTGACATGTTTCGGTGAATTAATCATATCTCTCCCATTTGATCTCTTAATGAAGTGATTAAAAATCATATAGAACCTTAAGAGGATTATCTTAAACTTTCATGTTTTGAGTTTTCGAAGAATCGAATTGTATCAAGGACTTATTTGGACTACAATGTGGCTGACCCTTAGGGGAGGCCAAGTGGCCAGATACACCCATTGGAAGACTTCCTATGATGTTATTTTGTTTTTACCCCCATGTGTTGGAACTCTTTGAACCCTTGATTAAGATTATTTTATAGGTAGATTAATCTCGACCATGGAATTAAAATATCAGCAAATCCCCAGAGGATTAGGGGTGATCATGAGAAGGGGACACATCACCCCAATCAGCTAAGGATGTTGCCGAAATGCTCAAGCTCTCTTCCTTTGCATTTCACGCCTCTCATGCCTATAAATAGATGCATGTGCTTCTATTCTTTACCCATAGGAAATACCAGTCGGCCATAGTGAGAAATAACCAAGAAAAATACACAAAAGCTCACTCACCTCACCTAAGTACCAAAGGAGAGCTATTGAGAGAATTGGAGAAGAAGTGGTGCAAAACCTATCCTAAGTATCAAATCTAGCTTTGAAAAAATTTGTAAGTGCATATATTAACTTAATCTTGGCATAGAATAGGTGGTTTGGTGATTAGATTATGTTTGATATTTATTTGAACTTAATATTTGTTTATGTGTTAAATTGAAGTCTATTGAATTTTGGAGTGATTTTTGCTATTGAAAAATGTTAGAAAAATTTGTAGGGCTATAGAAATATGTTCTATGTTAATATATGAAGAGGACTAAGTGAAAACGTGAGGCCTTGATTTGGAGAAAAATGATAAACCAACTTTATCAAATTTTGTTCTTAATAAGATTATTATTGGCAGATTTAACACCTTTTGATAAATCAGACATAACTTATTCGTTCGATATCGGATTTGAATAATTCAATAGGCTATGGAAATAGACGATAAATATCCATAATTTTTATGCTTTGAATTTTAAGATATAAGAACTAAATAAAGGATGAAATTGGGATTGAAATGGCAGAATCGAAACTTGGCTTGACTATTGCTCGACGTTTAGCCTGAACGAGATTCCCTATTACTTAAATCCGAGATTTCCTTGTATCTAGTACATGTAATTTAATATAAGGATTATGTTTTGAATGCAAATATATGATTTATATGTCAAGTGTCCCATGAGATATGCATTCAAAAGTCTAAGGATTGATCGTGTTGCATTTTGTCTCAGACGTGTCATCATGAGTCATGACATCTATTTTAAGAAAAGTCTATGTTACATGTCGTCATATAAGTATCGTCATAAGTCATGTCAAGCATTTAAGAAATAAGAAAGGATATGTTATGGCCTAGTCACGAGTAATAATAATGGATATGCTATGGCCCAATCACGAGTAATGATGATGAAAATGTTATGACTCAACCATGAGTAATGATGATGAATATGATATGACCCAACTACAGGTAATGATGATGAAAATACTATGACCCAATCACGGGTAATGATGATGAATATGAAAGTTTATGCATGGTATAAGTCTGTCTAGTAAGTGGGATATAAATCATGCATAAGTCACATGAAACATATTATAAGATGTATGTTATTACTATTTATCTTATATATTGATATGTTGTTACCTCTATGACTTTATTAAGTTAAATGTGCACTTACTGAGATTTCCAAGGAAATCTCATTCTTGTATGTTTCTTTTCTTTTTAAAAATTTAAACTTTACTGCAGGGTTCGTTGTCAAACATGGGCAAGGCCTAGTTACTCAAGAGACTCAGAGAAACCCTGAAGGGCTCTCGAAGTTCACTTTGTGACGACCCAAGATTTAGGTTTCCAGCTATTTTATTTAATTAATTATTTTAATGATAATATTGATGATTTAAGTTGGTAAGGATAAAGGCTTGGGCTTAGAATTGAGATTTGGGAGTATGGACTAGAGTATTGGTCTCAAAGTGTAGTATGTAAACCCAAAGGCCCATAAGTTAGATCCACTAGTCAACTAAGCCCATGCATGGAAACACATGTCACTCTAGAAGAGTTTTAGTGGGTTTCAGTGATTTTCCAAAGACTAGTAGGTATGAGGAAGGAAATACTGATAGTTGAAGAGTTTACTAGTTGTTTCTAGGAGGAAGAAGTGTGAAAATCCAAGATGAGATTTTCTCATCATTGGCAAACTAGGGAGGCATGTAGGAGAAGAAGAAGTCTTCCAAATTGGTCTTCATGGGATCCTACCATATCTAGGTGAATGACCCTTGCAAGAATTGATGGAAATAGACATGAGGAAGAATGAGAGGTTTCAGTGGAGGCTATAGCCGAACCACCCCATTTGTGTTTCCTATGTGATGATTTCCAAATCTAGATATAGGACAAGTGAAAGATCTTGTAAGAGGGATTTGACAAGAAGTGGACAAGTGATTGAGAAGGTGTGGCATCATTGGAGAGATGAAAAGTAGATGAAAGGAAAACAATAGATTCGGGTGTAGGAGTAGCCGACTATCTCCTTTTTTGGCTTTTCCAATTGTTTCCAAATCTAAGTGATTTGGACATATGAGATTGTGTAAGAGTGACTAGGACATGTGTGTAAGAGTGTAGGATGGAATGGTGATTTGATAAGTTGATTGATAGTTGCTTGAGAGGAGAGAAAACCATGGAAGAAGAGAGGAGGTTTCAGATGACACTAGAAATGGGCTAGCCAAATGCTTCATGCCTATTTCCCCAAAAAGATGATCTTGAAATCTTGTGGAGTGACTTGTGAAGTGATTGGTGAGTGTGTGAGGAGTGTGTTTTCGAAAGGAAAAGCTTGAAGCCCATAGCATGCACCGGCCATGGATGGAAAAGGAAGAAGAATTCAACCTAGGTGTGAGATAGAAATAGGCATGATTGTACCCTATTGATAGAAGTCAATCCCAAGGTCTTTCAATCCATCAAGTGTCACTCCAAAGCCTAGGGAAATGAGTGTCTAAGGCACCTAGAAACCCTCATGGCCGAATGGCCTCATGCCTTGCTTCCACTTCCTTTGTTTACCTCACTTGTTCACAAGCACACACACCTACACCTCTCAGCAACTCTCCCTTCCACTCTACCTCAACTTTGCTTTGCTTCCTTCTACCTTCTAAAACTCAAAATATTCTAAGTCTAGAGGAGCTAGAACAAGCATTCTTGAGTGGAAACACTTTTGAAGAGGTCAGTAAAATCCTAAGCCATTCCAAGCATAGAAACCTAGGTTAAATCACATGTACACACTAAGGTTTATGTTCTTGAGATTTTCTCTTCAACCATATGTTTATAAACTATTTTAATGGTGTATTTTTATATATTTTCAAAGCTATTTTGCTACTTGGAGTATTGTAAGTACACTTTCATTTTCTCTTTGGCATTTCCATGTATTGAGTGAATGTATATGTATTGTTTGTTGGTTGATTGAACATGCTAGATTTGGTTCTCTTGATAGAAATGCTACGATTATTTGGTTAGAAATTCATGCTTAGCCCTTATGATCGTTTTAGGTTTTGATTCTTAATATGATAGACGACTTAGACAACTTGTGCAAATTATATTCAATATGAGATTTGATGAAAAGATGCATGCTTGATGAAGATGAAATTTATGATGTTGTTGTTAGGCTCGGTTAATTAGAGAAGTGCTTTACATATTTAGTTAAAGAGATTCCATGTTGGTTGATGTGCTAAATAGACTCAATGATTATATCATATTATTGGTGGATTTCATCACTTTGTTAACAATGTCAATGGAAGCATGATTAAGATATCACATGACACAAATGCATGCATGCTAAAGTAAGGTTTAGATTAAAAACAGAAAATTTGTTGAGATCACGTAAGGATTTCGGGTTTAGGGTTCTAAGATTAATATGTTTAAGTGATAGAAAAAGTATTCTTTCATGGAAGGATTTATTCTTAAGTACTTGGAAAGTTTGAAGAATATGGAAATAAAGAGAGACTAATGCCATAGGTTTAGTTTTCATGCATAAATGAAGTTGCTATTTAGGGACTAAGGTGATTAAAAGGTTAATTTAGTGGCCCATAGGGTTCGGTTCAACCCCATTAGTTTTTAATAAAAGTGTTTTAGAAATTTTAATAAGGCTTGAAGAGTATGTAGAAGGGAATGGAAGAGGAAAATCTTAAAAGATGGCCGTGGAGGGTCTCGGCCTAACCCTAGTGGGGAAGGCCGAGCACCCCTTTTGGTTTATTAACACTATTTGTGTAATTTTGTATGAGAAAGGATTTGAATCATGTGGTGATTGACTTTTGAATGAGCATAACACTCGGCACACTTGAACTTGTCTCACGTTTCGCATGCTAAGCATTAAGAGTTTGCATGTCCCATGCATGAAGCACGATAATCCTGTTTTGAGTCAAAACTGTCAAAAGAAAAAGAAAAGAAATAAAGTTTTGATAAGAACCCCAAAGGCTGGGACGAGGTAGTCTCCCGGTAAAACTCCATGTTCACTCAGGAGTGATTAAAGTCGAGTGAAAACCCCTGAGTTGACGAAGAACTGTCGACAAACCATGTATGGCTCCCTTAGGGATTTTGGAGCGTGGTCGCACCTAATGCTAGTGGGTGTCTCGGGCCGGTGTTGACTTTTGCCTTACTGGTATCTTTATTCGAAAAAAATGTAGTCACTTGGTGAGTGATCAATCACCGAGTGATGAAGAGCGGAAATACATAACGTAGCCACTTAAGGTTTGATACGATCGCCGGGTGTTACGATAACTAGTGAGGAACACACGGTGCGTAGGGGAACCATGAGGTGTCCACTCTGAAGTCAGAACAAGAGCGACTTTTGAGCCCTAAGTATGATCTGTATCTGTATCTGAATCTGTCTGATCTGTAAATGGCACCTAAGATAATAATAAAAGAAAAAGAAAACTTTTGTGAAGAAGGGTTTTTAAGTATGAGTCTGAAGAATGAAGTTTTTGTGTTAAAATCCTTTTCGTGAAGGGCAATGCTACATACAGTCCAAAAAGTTGAACTCCTTTGCAGTCTAAGTAATAAACAAATAAAAAAATCTCTATTTTAAAATAAAATTGATTAAAACACCCTTATATACAAATAAGAAATTTTAAAAATTCATTTCATTTAGTTATAAAAATAGAACATTTTTATGTGGACTGCAATACAGTCCATCAAATATGGACTGCAAAAAGAATTGTCCTTTCGTGAAAAGACAGCATAAGAAATAAGACTAAAAGAAAGCCAAGTTTTGTGAGTCTGCATGAGCATGTGCATCTGCAAAGTCATCGGTCGCATATGCTTGACGTATGTTTGTTTGCTATTCGCTTTCTTGTATGCTTGTTAATGCCTTGGGTAATATGACTGTGTACTTACTGAGATTTCTCGAAATCTCACCCTTTTATTTTTCCATTATTGTTCCTTGTTGGGAAACGATAGAAGTAGTTGCAAGAAATGATGGCATTGATGACAGTGGTGACTGGGGAGACTCCCTAGACCTCTGATGGTCTGGTGACCTCCCCCACCTTTTGATGCAGTGACCCCTATCTTGTACAGCCAGTTTATGGAAGATATGCGGTGGAAGGTGCTTCACGAGCCCATCGAACGGCAATGCATCAAGTGTTGCCTCTTTTGCGATCCGTCGGGTCTATATTCATGGACTGTGTGTATACTTCGGAGATAGGGACGAGCCTCCTACTTGGTGGGCGAGTAGGACTGACCCAGTTCCTTTTTGGTCCTGGTGTGAAAGAGGTTAAAGACGAGTCTCCTTATAAATAGAGGGTCATGGGATCAGCACCTAGCTGATGTTGCTTAATTATGGTTATTGTATTTTGTGGCTCCCGCTATTTTGGGAGAAAGAACATCTTATGTATCTGATACTTTTGGTTATTACTATTATGAAGTTATTTTGGGATATTAGAATTGTTAAACCATGTGATGTATGGCAAGTCCTGAGTACTTACCAAAATTTAGAAGGGTGTAACCTTGTTCGCTACGAAATTTTTTATTTACTGCCTTAAAACAAAAATTTTTAGAAAGATCGATGGGTAAACTTCCCTTTGATGCTCATCTCCAATGTTTTAGTTTACGTGTGATCCCAAACGTAAGCAGGGGCGTCGACACACTCTCTCTTAAAAAGTTTTTAACTAATTGATAATAGTAGAGATCGGTATCAACACGGAGAAAAGATTCCTGAAGTGAAGAAGGAATCTAGGTGGCCTTAAGTTGAAGTTTTGATAAGTTTGTGTATGTAAATTGGCAGAGAGAACTAACTGGGTTATGCATAAAAGGATAAAATGTTATTCTAAGAATGGATTATGTGGATATTGTGGTTTTATACTACCATGTGACCACTCGAAATTAATTTTATTCAGAACTTTTTCGTTACGATTTGCATTCAATTTCGATAAGTACGGGGGTGAGTAGCCAAGTGTTACTTATCCTGACACTTCAATTTGTGTTGAAATTACAAACGTAAATTGGGAGCGTCACAGAGAGAGAGAAAGAGAGAGAGAGAGAGAGAGAGAGAGAGAGAGAGAGAGAGAGAGAGAGAGAGAGAGAGAGAGAGAGATGGTTGCAGTAGATCAACCATGACTACTACAAGTATATCTTTACCTCCTAAACATTTAATCTTCAACTTCAAACCAAAATCTCATTATTTTCTCAGCATCCATGATATTCCTCTCCACCATTTACCTCACCAACCACACTTTCTTATCCAAAAAAACCAATATTTCGCAAAAGTTACCTCATAGAACTACTCAACAAGGCACACAAATTTGGAAAGTCTCTATCGCCTTTTTAAAGAGGTGTTATGCCATTAAAATCCCCCCAACTAGAGAATTCACTAGAGATAGTATCCATGAGTGGTGATAGTGTTTTCCAACATCACATTAGTTCATATCTTCATTGCCTTTGTTGTTCAGTCTGTTCTTAGTATTGGGGTAAATCCACTTTCCAATTTTTCATATATTTTCATGTTAAATTATGATTTTGCACATACTAGCTGGCAAAAAAAAAAAAAAATGGCTACAATTGCGAACTTGGGATGGGGTTGTTGCTAAATTGAGTTGGTTTAAATTCGACGTTATCTACATGATTGTGACAAATTTCTTTCAGAAGAGGAAGATAGAGAGAGAGAGAGAGAGAGAGAGAGAGAGAGAGAGAGGGAGAGAGAGAGAGAGAAATTCAAGAAATTAGAAAAGGCAGCTAATGAAAAGAAGAGTGGAAAGAAGAAGAACGTGAAAGAAATGGTTGAGGAGCCTAAGGGATCCGGTCAAAAGACCAATGATGTGATTAGAGTCAAGACTATTCATCCAAGTCGATTTTTTTTGTCCGATCCAAAACCCGAAAATATGGGCCGAAATGCGGATTATAAAACCCTGACCTATACGATCCAGATGTGGGTAAGAAATCAGGTTCTAGATTTACAATTTGGTGCCTGGATTTATATATATTAAAAAAATCACTTAAACTTGCTTCTAGTGGGCAATATCCACTTCCCACTTGGTATTTTCATATCTCTCTATAGCCTAGAGTTTTTGTCTCTCTCTCTCTGCTCTTCAAGTTTCTAAAAGGCATTTTTCTTTGTTTGACTTCCTGAACAGCTCCAATCATCAAAGGCTTCCCAAAGAAGACAACGTCCAATGAAGTCCACACAAAAAGACTGGTCACTACGCATATGTTGGTGTTTAAAAGCTCTGTTGGAGTATCGATGTTTGCCACGTATGGTGCCCCACTGTTGAAACCTAACCAACCCATCCAAAGCAACCCAACACCCACAAGCATGGGAAGGATGTCGCCTTCTCTCTCTCTCGCTATCGTATATCTCAACGGCAATTATTTTGGTAATTCTCTCTCCTGATCTATGAACAATGATTGTAAATTTGGGTAGATCTATAGATTTAGTAAACTGGGTCTTCTTTATGCTTGGATAGATATGGTAGATTTGGTGAATAGTGATTTTGTCAAATGGGATTTTCTAGTGAACTTGTCAAATAGGTTTTTTCTTGTGTTATCTTTCATGGAAGTAGGTGATGGGAAGGCAGAGAATAGAGAAAGGCAATATAAACATATTTCTAAATGAAAGCAGACTAAAGTGGATTTGTTAAGCATTTTTCTAAACATTTTAATGGGTTAGATTTGTTTAGTTGAACAAAGGCAATATAAACATTTTTCTAAGCACTTGAAGATTGGGTTTGTTGATATTTACATAAAATTAAAAATAAATAATAGATCTATTTACATCTATTTAGTTGCAAAATGCTAGAGTCATGGGTATTGAATCCAAGAAGTTTTAAGGCCATTGACAAGTGGGCTGGCTTTAAAAGTATATAAGTGTTAAGTACAATGAGTATGTTTTAGAAGTATGGCTTATGTCCTGTGTAAAACATATATATAGTTTTGAACAAAGATGACCATTGGATATGGTTGTTTGAAAGTTTCTAAACTTGTCTGTCTTTCAATGGGCCTTCAAAAAGTCTAACATGAGAATTCAAGATAATGGTACACCTCCAAAATAGAGATATAAAGAATAAGGTGGCTCTCCTCCATTGCACTGAAGTGTTAAAGTATTTTTCAAGAAGACCCACACAAATTATCGAAAAACTACTAGATATTTTATGGATGACGTGATACCCTAATCCTATCATTACATGTCATATAATTATAATTGTTTACATAAACATAAATTTATATTGCCATGGCATCCTATGATAAGATGTAAGTAGCACCTAATAATTACTTCAACTGGAACAAATCCCACCATTTGGTCTGTGTAAGGATGTGTTTCACACTACCAAAACTGATCACACGATTGACCTACGAATAGTAGAGAGATGAGCTTGGGTGCCTTGAGGACACTCTGATGCCTAAGTCAGCAAAGAATATGAGAGTGAGCATATGTTAATATTGAGATGATCACATATTACCTCGTAAGGGTTATTTATAGGTTGAACGGATTGATGATAATTGCTATCGGTTATCATTTAGAATTCGTATCCTTAACGATCCTTAGATTCTAGGGGGGTAGATAACTCCTTCTTCTTAAGGAATGTTCCTCTTAGAATAATCCTATTCAAAAGGATTATCCTAATCCAACTGATAGTTAGAACTATCAGTATCTTCTGTGATAGGAGACGTGGGCTTTTAAGTCTTGGTCGTAAGGCCCAAGACCTCAAGCCCTTTGAGGGGTAGGTTTGCTAGCTATGGGTTGGGCCTTTTGTGGGCACAAATATCCCTTCCAGTTACCCCGTTGTGATATGAAACATAGCTTGTTGTTAAGAGGTCAACCATGTGATTAGTTTTGATGGTGTGAAACACGTTCTTTATAGTGGCGCCGTCTGTGAAATTCGTTTGTACATACTTCAACGTGATTTTCACATGCTTGCTACTTAATCACATGCAAACTGCAATATCCCAAAATCAAGTATGGTGAACATGGAGGCATTACTAGCAAAGGCTAAGGAAAGGCTGAAGCATGCACTAGAAGACATAGAGCAACTACAAAAAGAGAACAAGGAGCTTAAACAACAAAAAGGAAACTCCACTCCAAAATGAGCAAACTGAGGAAGACATGCACAGCACCAGAGGAGTAAATAGAGATGAATTGGAAAAAAAAAAGAATGCATGACGAATTGTGCAACCTGGTGGACAAATACGGAGAGGTGGCGAAGAAGATAGGAGGCTCCTCCTCCGTGGAGCAATTTTGACTCAAACAGATCTTCCCTACAATGGAGAAGTTGTGGCCGTGCTGCTACTGGCAAAGTTCAAAGTCCCATTAATTGATATGTATGATGGGTTGAAGGACCCTGTCGACCACCTTGAAAACTTCAAGGCTCACATGTCCTTCCACGGGTGCTCCGGAGAAGTGCCTTGCTGTGTTTTCCCTCTTACACTTAAGGAAGTGGCACGTGGATGGTTCAGAACACTTGCCCTGGGTCAATTGATAGTTTTGAGGAATTGGTAGAGCAGTTCCTCACACAATTCATGCCAAGTAGGAGGCGGCACAGACCTATGGCTTTCTTGCTAACTAGCACGCTTCAATATAGAGCAATTAGCTGCAAACGACCAAGACGAAAAGCTTGCCTTAGCCGCTAAGGGTGTAAATTCAACCGAAAAAACTTGTCCCGTTTTCAAAATTGAGAAATCGGCCGGGACAAGTCCAGTTTCAATTCCTGCCATTTTGGCCCAGATCGAATCGGAACGGATTTATTTAATATTATTATATAATATATATAATAATATAAATTATAATTATTTATATAAGATAATGTTATTATAATTTATAATGTAAAGTTTAATCTTAAACATGAAAATTTGATTGATCATATACTTTAAACATAATATATATATATATATATATATATTAGTAACATTATATCATAAGAAGTAAGAACCACTTAAATTGAGAAAAAATACTTAAAGATAAAATTGATACATCATAAAATTGATCAATAATAAATTAATTTAAAAATAAACTGAAATTGTAAAACTATAAACTGAAATTGATAAATCGCATCAAATGATCAATATTTTTTTATCACTTAAAATCAGTTTAAAATTGAAAAGATAATCCTAAACATCAAAAGATCTGAATTTATATACCAAAGTTGTAAATAAGATCACTAAAATATTATTTACCAAAAAAGAAAGAAAATCACTAAAATATTATGACTAAATTTTTATGGCCTAAAAAGTTTTCAATATCTTTTTATAAGTACATAAGACATTAGTAAATTAATAATACTAATATATATTAGTATATAATTTATATTAAGTACAATTTACATTTTATGATCTAATAATAATAGTCTAATATATTAGAGTATGATATAGTAATAAAGAATATGATTATGCTACGAGCTTACAAGCAATTTATCTTATGATTACCATAAATCACTAATTACGAATAGCAATTCTGAAGTTTACTCTTCAAAATTTCTCACAAAATTGTATAAATGATTAAATATATGAGAGATGGAATATTAAAATTCGTGGGTCTCAGAATGTAAATGCACTATGTGAAATCTCATAACTGATCTTAACTTGTGACTTTTCAACTGACAATTAATAATTTAAAAATCATGATGTTTCACTTAAAAATCAAATGAACTAGTGGTCAGGCACCTCTTGCACCCTATTAAAGTGCCTATTCGGCTCATGTGCAAGGCTTGGCCTATCCAAGCATTGCGTCTATCCAAGTCCAATACTTCTCTTATTCTACAAAATAAATCAAAGTGTATTTGTGGAGTTTCAAACTCCTTCGTACCCTTTCATTTGAAACAATACATTATTACTACTGAACTAATGCATCTCTTTGAGATAGTGGTCCACAAAAATAAATAATAACTCACATTCAATAAATTCACGAAACATGATGCATTCTTTCTTTAGAAGACTAATGAGAGGTGGACAATTTTTTCCTTACATATGCAAATGGGGAGCTAGGGTCGAGAGTTAAGTACCCCAACTGATCCCATATATGATGAGAACACGGGTATGATGCTCCAAAGAAGTAAAAAGTACTTGTATTTTCCAGAAATGCAATTCATGAAAAATCCTGGATGTACATATAATTGGGTGCGTGGGTACTGCATGGCTTTGCTTTCAATGGCAGATGATCATCATGTACTTGGAAAGGGAGAATGAACAAAAATCAATAATCAAAATATGTTAAACAAATAAACTATTCTTGAAATAGGTAAACCACATATGTACTGAAAGCACATTTGCTACCTGCTGCTTTTAAAAAAAAAAACTTATGCAAAATCTACACACAGCTCAACATGAAACTGAAATCAATATTACTGAATAAAAAGAAAACATTGTCAATTTACCTCTTCGTGTTTTTAAGTAATTCAAGTTTTACTAAAAATTGAAAGAAAACTTTGAGCAACAAGGACCATATCCATTCCATCGTTTTCAATCTTAGTTCTTAGGACTACACTATATTTTAAAATTACAACTGTTTTATCAAAAAAAAACTTCACATAACCACTTATGAAGTTTCCTGCATAGTTGAACAGAAAGCCTTTCAAAGAAACATACCTCAGACAAAAGCTATGTATCATCCATAGCATGAAGATCCAAAAGCCCAGCACCAAAATTGCCCCAAAACTCTGGAGAATAAAACCCATCACATGTGCCTACCCCACCGGAAGTTTGGGCAGTATGCATGAATGACTCGAAAGCAGACTCCCCATTAAATTTAAGGTTTCCCATCAACTTCAAAAGCCTCTGTTTCTCTTCAGCAAACTGAGCTCCATATTCCTATACCAATATTCTGAAATCATTAGCTACCTGAGTTGATGCATGATATAACATAATGAATGCTTTTTTTAGTCCAATTGATGCATCATAAAATCACAAAAAACATGCAATCCAGTGACATGATAAAGCACACAGCAAATAGAGAAACTTATGACGAATTACTATTAGCTCCTTATCACCTCCTTATCCTAAACAATTGATTTAAACTTGCTATGGGCAAGTGCAGAATAAAAGTAAACCTAAAAAAATTGTGCAAATTACAAATGACTTGATAGTACCAAACAAGTGGGATGGATGCTTATGAGTGTTTATGCCTTGATAAGTTGTTAATCAAATCTGTGGTGTGTGAACAAAATATCACCCAAAAATCCAACCTTTCTAATACCCACATCCTAAAGCACCACATACACAAAAGGTAGAGATACAAATAGATAATTCCTACAAAAGACATGCCAAACATTCATGATGTAAAACATTATTCTACAAGCACAAAATGCACAGTTTTTGAAAATCAACGAGGGAAATTTTGGGGGGAGAGATAGATAAAGAGTAGCGAAAATAACTATGGTGCATCATGACCAAGATTCACAAAGAAGTGGGATTTATCATCAAAGATGGAAATTAGAAGCTAATTAGAGACTACTGAAGTTAATGTCAAAGTAACAAAGGTAACCTAATTACCTTTACCACGTTGAGCAGAAATTGCTCCAAATCACATCGCGGTAGAAGAGGGAGAGCTGAGTAGGGTGGCTGTGGTGGTTGCTTGGCATGGAGTGATGGCTTGAGAGTATGCTGGCGCTGGGGAGAGTTGGTGGTTGTGGGTTGCATATAGAGTAAGGGAGGGAGGGAGGGCCAAGGGCTGCTGGGCTAGGCGTGGAGGAGCAGGGAGCTCTGACGGAGGATTGGAGACGGTGACGAGGTGTGGGTGGTGGCACATTGTGATAACCTGGATTTTTAAGTATTTTTTAAGATTATTTAGAGAATTTTTAGAGCCTTCTGGATGCATGTATGTAGTTCTTATAAATCTTTTACTAGCATTGGAGGAAACATTATGGGAGACACTAAATATGATAAGAATATATGATTTTTGAATATTCAAGAAAGTATTGTATAGAAATTGAAGGAAATACATAAAAGAAGTCAAGTAGTATGAGTAATGAATATACCCTATGATATTTTCGGATTAGGTTAATTTAGACAGTTTCAATGTCCTTTAGTAATATGGACATAACTTACTCATTTTATGTCAGATTGAGATGATTCAAGATGATTTGGAAATTTAAGAGGAATATATACAATTCTTATGTTTTAGTTTTAAGAGATATGGACTTAATAAAATACGAAATTGGGATTGAAGGAGTGGAACGGAATTGAATATATAGGCATTGACTTGGAGTTAACTAGTGACCTTGAATAAAATTAGGTCTTTGGATTATTTTCTAAATTATCCTAAGATCTTGACAAGTGTATAGAAATATTTCAAATGAGAATATTTTATTTAGTAAGTTTCGTTTAAAAAAAGAGGGATCATTTATCAAACATTTGGTGTGCCCGGATTGGTGCTCTCGGACTAATTTGTCGACTTTCAGTAGAAAAATTATATCTTTGTCATGAGTTTAGAATGAAGTGATTATAGTTTCTATAGAATATTAAGAGGGATATATAGAACTTTTATGGTTTGTGTTTTTGAATATAACGAATTTATCAAGGACTAAATCTAGTGTGAAGTAGATGGACAGGAATAGGAGTAAACTAGTAACCAATTTAGATGAGTTGCCTTATGTTTGGCCATGTGACGAAAATTTTGATTGGCTACCAAACTTTCTGAGGTCTTAACATGTGTGGGAACATGTGGCAAGTTGATAATAATTTATCTAGAAGCCTTGGTGGGTAAGAAAATAAAGGAAAACAAATGGAGAACTCGGATTGGGTGTTCTAGGATGGTTTTGACGTGTTTCGGTAAATTAATCATATCCCTCTCATAAAATCTCGGAATAAGGTGATTAAAACTCCTGTGGATAAATAAGAGGATGATATAAAACTTTCATGTGTTTTGTTTTCGTAGAATCGAAGTGGATCAATGGGTTATTTGGGCTGGAAGTCGACTAATCTGAATTGAGCGTAAACTGAAACTCAAAAATGAATTGCACCATCGACTTATCTTAGGTGCTTAAATCTTATTGGTTCTCTCCATTTCTATCTTCTAGAACATCACATATGGTATCTTGGGGAGGTATACTCATGGTCAATTGAGGGGAAAAAGGGGTTGGAATGTGGCTGACCTTTGGAGAAGCCAAGAGATAAGATTAAGCATGGCTGGGCAGCCAGCCAGCCAGCCCATGCCAACTCATAACCACCCCCCCCCCCGGCCCTCCCATGTGGTCTATTTTCAAGCCATGGATCATATTATGCTGCCAAATGACTCAATCTCAGCCCTTGGATGAAGATATTTGCAACCTAGCTTAGGAATTAGATGTAATCATAAGGGTTTGAGGTAAGACACCTCATCTTCCCCATGGCAATGTGTACCCGATTGCCCCTTGGTTTTTTTTCTTCTTTTTCTTATGTACACCAATTCCTCTCCTATAAATAGTCATCTCTAGTCCTAAGGTCTTTTTTGGGAGGAGGTACCCCACGCCCAACACAAGGAAAAAGTAAAGAAAATAGCTTCTTAACCCATTAACCTCAAAACAATTCTTAAGTGAGCTAATTATGTGATCTTGTGGAATTATTGCAAGGGCTTGGTTCTATCATCAATTCAAGCTTGGAGATAATTTGTAAGTGCACTACTTAACATAATCTTGGTATAGTATAAGTGGCTTGATTTATAGATTTAATTTGATGTTTGTTTGATGCTTGTTTGAGCTTATATATTGCTTAGGTAGTAAATTAAAAGCTATTGACTTATGTAATAGTTTTTGTGATGGAAAAATACTAAGAAAAATTTTAGAACCTTAAGAATATATTTTATAATTATATATTAAAAGGATTATGTGAAAATATGAGGTCTTGATTTAGGGAAAAATGAAAGATCAACCCTAGCTAATTTCGGTTTTAAAAAGGGGTAATGTTGACAGATTTAACATCTTATAGTACATTGGTCATAATGTGTTAGTGTGATATCGGAATTGAATAATTCAAGAAGTTATGAAAAGCTAAGACAGAGATCTACAACTTTTGTGTTTTAAGGTTTAAAATATAAAAACTATATAAAGGGAGAAATTGGGCTTAAGTAGCAGAACATAGTAGGTATGGACTTTAAATAGTGTATTTCTTTTATTCTAAAATTTTAGTGAATTATATGAATGGTTTTTTTAACAAGTATGGTAAGCTTAGAAATTTCAAATTACTTGAAAGATTTTTGAGAATTATTATGCTAATAATAATAATAATAATAAAATAATAAAATTATATATAAGAGAAATATTCAAGTAAACTTATAAATATGCTTAAGCTGTGTAATTATGTAAATTTTGGTTTAAGTTAAATAAATAAATAAGATTTAGTCCCCCATGATATTCGGCAAGCCTTAGTTTAATAATATTATAATATGTTATTTAATTGTCTATGTATCTTTCGTTAAGTTTTAACGTTATTAATTTATGTGACGTATGTGCATTTATATGTGAGGTATGTTCTTGTGACATATTTTTATATGTTATATGAATTATGAAGTCATGAAATATGCATGTCATAAATCTACGTTTATGCGTATGTTGCATTTCATCACATATATGTGTCGTCATAAGTTATGACATCTGTTATAAGAAAATACATTAAGAAAACTTTACAAGTAGAAAAAATAATAAGTCAGCCACGTCATGACGGGGATGGCAATACGTAACGTTCGTATGACTGACGTGCCAACAGGGATGGCAATACGTAACGCCTGTCGTGGATAAGTAAGAGTTATGTCACGATGGGGACGGCGATACGTAACGTCCGAAAGACTGAAACGAGACTCGTCAAGACGGGGACGACGATACATAACGCTCGGACGATTGTCGAGTTATATGTATAGAAATCCGATGGAGACAGCGATACATAACGCCCATCGAGGATAAGAAATAAGTAAGACCCACAATATAAGAAAGTAAATAAAAGTTTGAAGTATAAGATGGCGGGTCCATGTAAGAGTATAAGTCTATATGAAAATTGTGGCCATCCATATACATAAGTCTCATGAGACAATTATGAATCATGTGAAGAAATTCATTATGATATATGCTATGTTATGTTATTGATATGCTCGGATGATGTCTTTGTTAATTTATTTGTGTACTTACTGAGATTTCTTAGAAATTTTACTCTTTTAAATTTTATCTATCATTTCTTATGAAATGATAGATGTTGTTGTAGGATTAGATAAATTGTCATGAGACTCGAACAGCACAGGGGATTCTGAGTTACCCTGAGGGTCCTATAGAATACTCCTTTTTGAATGGAATGATATTTCATGTACGTGATCAAGTGAAATAGTAAGATTACCGGACAACAGTGGGATATGTTATTTGTTTTAAGAAAACTAACTGGGTTATGTAAGTCTTGGATATAAAATGTTTTTATAAATATGAAGTTATAAAGGTTATAGTTTTACTATGTCATGTGATCTATTTATGCAAGAGTTAGATCTCTTTGCATATATTAGAGATTTGCCTCTTTCCGCTGTGTTTCGCATTGCATTTAATTAGTAAGCTTAGATGCATGCATTTTACTTCTTACGTTTATGTAGGATAAGTAGCCTTGTGTTACTTGTCTGGACGTTTCGATTTACGTTTTAATTGAGGCAAAAAATCAGGGTGTTTACACACATAGCTTTGGGCGGCGGCAATCATGGGAAACCGGAAAGAGAGGGGGAAATTGGCGTCACCTAGAGGGGGAAATTGGCGTCACCTAGAGGGGGGGAGGATGAGGTGATTGACGAGGGAGGGGGAAATAATACTACAAGAGAATTTGTGAGAGAGAATATGTAGAATTTTTATTATTGCTCAAGTACTGAATGAATTTTTCTCTCTACAAAATGATCAGAAGCTCTCATATATATAGAGCTTATTCTATGATTCGATAATCATTCACAAAACAAAAGGAGAAAAAAGGGGGCAAACATTTTTCGCCAAAAGCGGAGAAGGAGGGGGGGCTTACGCCCACCCTTTTTGACTTATGAACAAAAGGACATAGGGGCTTACACTCCCTTTTTATCTTTTTCATAACACTTCCCCTTCAATGATCATCCATAAAGAATATGCTTCGTTAAAATCTTATCAAGAAAAAACTCAGTAGGAGAAATACCAATGGCGAAGGAAAAATAGTACAATTTTTATGTGTACCGCCAAGTGCTTTTAGGATTGCCTCATTAAAACCTTACAAAGGAAAACCAAATGAGACAAAATCTTAGCGAAGAAAAAAGTATACAATCAGCACAAATCTTCAAGACATTTACTCCCCCTGAAAAGTGCATGACGCTAAATCTTTCAGTTTTTGCATTCCAATATTTTGCACAATTTTCTTGAATGTAGCAGTTGGTAATGCTTTCGTTAATAAATTTGTCAAATTATCACTTGATTGTATCTTTGATATATCCTCATCTGATTTGAATGATACAAACAACATTATTTTCGTATAAAATTGTTGGACTATCATTGATCATGGGAAGATCGCATTTTTCTTGAATATGTAGAATCATTGATCTCAGTCAAAGACACTCTAAACTTGTTTCATGAATTGCAATTATCTCTAAGTGATTTGAAAATGTGGCAAATAGTATTTGTTTGATAGATTTAGTATAAATCTGAGATCTGCAGTAATACTTAAGCTTCCCTTGAAAATATGCGTTAGTGTTTCAAGTAATAAACAAACATGATTTCAGCATATATAACAGGGTTAAGAATTCAAACATGATTTTCATTTAAATAATGCATTTGAGAGAACATGTTAATATTCTCATCTAACATATCTCTCCCTCTTGGCATTATTAGGGAGAACATGCATAGCAATAGCAAAAATGATCATTGAGAACCACTAATTTTTTACAAAAACCACAAAAGCTTGAGGCCTAGTTCTATCGATTCGGTGCGGAAGGAAAATTAAATCCGCTTGATATTATTGAAAAATGAGATCTTTGTGGAGATTTGAAAGCTCTGGGTTGCTGTTTAAAGATGATCATTTTCACCCATCGGATACTCACGCATAATCTCATATTTGATATTCCTCATTGATCCAATTGTGTTCATCTAGAACGATACTATAGCTGAGAGAAATTCTTTTGTTAATGTCCCAGATTTGAACCAAGAATGCTTTACACCTCAATGACTCATCTTTACTCTTGAGGTTGTCAACACCATGATAGAAGAAGAAATACATCTTTCTAGTAAAATTGATTCTAAAATTGTTGCAGCATCAAGAGCCCTCAGTGCTTAATATGCTGCCTTATTACAACCATGTCTCGGAGGCTACTGGCTAGAGCGAGTGGAGTTGATCATTTTAATAATTAAATATCTGAATTGCATCAAAAGCTTACAACTAAAGATAGAAATAATAAAAAATTAAGACAAGAAAACAAGGAGCTGAAGAAATTTGCAGATTGATATTCTCTGACTTGAAACCACGAATAGAAAAGCTGGAACAAGAGAGAGCTCATATACAAAGTCAACAACAGCAGCTGACAGCAGAGGTTCAACGTTTACTAGAAAAATAGGGATAACAGTAATTAATCTCGTTAGGTTTTGAAAATATGCATTAAGCATATCTTATAATCTTGACTAAGTAAGATTTGAAGAGATGATGGTTTGTTTTGTTTTTATTTTCATCTCTATAAGAGCAACTTCCAGTTTTATTTAATTTGCATAAAATATTTTTCTCATCTCTACAATTTATTTGCATTCTCATTCTATATATTTTTAATGGCCCATCAGTTTCCTTTCAATATTTCTTATGATCAATATATGAGTTATTTTTCACCTTAGTTACAAGTTATTCCTACATCTTTTGTGGGTGCCATGTTGCAGCAAGCGAATGATCTGGCTAATAAGTCAAATCGTGAAACCGTGTATGAGTTGGTGACTCTCGAAACACGATACTCCTCATCTATTGTCGGGTTTTCTGACCGGTTACAATCCAAAAATCGTGAGATTGAGGAGTTTAACGAGAATGTTTCTACATTTCAACGACTTGTTCAAAAGTCTAACAAAAAACTAGTAGATTTAAAACAAAAGAATAAGGATTTAAAATTCTTACTTGCCTCTTCATTTCAACTGCCTAATCCTTTAGATAAGGATGACATGTTGATTTATGAAGAACAAATGCATTTGAGAGATGAGGCTAGAAGTCTCAAGTTTTTGTAAGTCATCTAGCATTTGAATAACAAGATCTTTCTTTTTCAAATCAATTCTTCAAATATATAACAGTTCTTTTGATCTCTTCAGGAGTTCTAATAAGGTAAATTATCAACATAAACTGCAATAATGACAAATCTAGATTCTGATAAAAACATATGGGCATATAGGATTATTCTCAAATCCTTCTTTCAATATATTCGCTAAGTCGATTATACCACATGCGTCCGAATTGTTTTAACTCATATAAAGATCTTTGAAGTTTGATAGAATACATATTTCTAGATGTACTTGTAGATGCTTCAGGCATTTTATATCTTTCAGGGATTTTCATATATATATCATGGTCTAAAAATCCATATAAATATGCAGTGACCACTTCCATCAACCGCTTATCTAATCCTTTTGTAACAATCAGACTAATCAAAAATCTGAATGTGATTGCATCTATAACGGGGGAATATGTTTCCTCATAATCAATCACAGGTTTCCGAAGGAAACTTTGTGCAAGAAGTCGTGCTTTGTACCGTACAATTTCATTTTTTTCATTACGTTTTCGTACAAATACTCATTTATATCCAACATGCATTACATCTTTTGGTGTTTGGACAACAGGTCCAAATACTTCTCGCTTTGCTAGCGAGTTTAATTCAGTTTCAATAATTGCTTTTCATTTTGGCCAATCATTTCTACGTCGACATTTTTTGACGGTTTTTTGTTCACTTTCTTCATTACTTCTGATAATGTCAAGTGTCATCTTATATGAAAATATATTGTTGACAACAGTTTTATTTCTATCTAGAATTTCTCTAGTACTCATGAAATATATTGAGATCTCATTATTTTTAGGTACCTGTACCTCTTCAGGAGAAAATATTTCATGAAACAAATCTTCAGTAGTTTCCTCTTCAAGAGGTTTATACTCTTTAAGAGGATTATACTTTTCAGGAGTTTATTCATTTTTTGCTGTTTTGACAATTTGTCCTTCAGGAATTTCAATTCTTGCTTGAGCATTAACAGCAGTAATATATGATTTTACAACACTCTGCAAATAGATAATCTTCTGAACTTCTGGCTTACATTCATTTGTAAGATGATCAAATTTAGATAGGGTTTTTATTTTTCCAAGTAATTTATTGTCGTGTTTCAGGTACCGACTTCTCGTTATTTCAAAACATGATAAAATATTAAAAAATTTTACTATAATAAATATAAAAACTTAATCTAAGTGAATCAAGTGTTTGGTCGTACAATAGGTACATGGCCAATGTTGAGTCATACCACATCTATGACAAACATCTTCATCTTTCTATGAAGAATTATTCTGAGGGTCTTTACCCTTCTCTGAGTTTGTTCACTTCTGGTGATACGGTGTATTTATATTATTATCCCATTTAGTGTTGTCGCTTCTGGGATTCACACTTCTATAGTTTTTTCTACCACGTCTATGCTACCGATTTCTTCGAAAGGATGAACCATTTGTTCCGGAAATGATTTAAATTCAGTACCATTTATTTCAGGGAATGATGTTGAATCAATAAGGCGCGGCTGGTGGTTTCTTAATAAAAACTCATTATTTAGCTCAATTACTAGAAGATAAGATAAAAATTCTAAATATTTGTTGAACTTTCACTCTCGATACTGCTGCTGCAGGAGCACATTCGAGATATGAAAAGTAGTATAGATCTTCTTTTAAAATATCATGATTAGTGACCTTCTCACTGCATAATTTTAATATTGAGCTAATTTTAAAGAGTGCAGAGTTATATTCACTACCATTCTTAAAATCTTGCAACTTCAGTTGCAATAAGTCATAATGAGCTTTTGGGAGGATTACATCTTCTAGTACTCATATTTCTCTTTAAAATCATTTCACACTGTAAGAAGATTTGTTTACCGTGAGATACATAACACGGTCCTACAGGGACACGTGATTTCCTTCTTTGATTGTATTTTTCAAGTTCATCATATCTAAATAGATCTCATCAAAGATCCTGGATAAATAACTTTTTTCCAGAAATGTCACTAGTAATAAATTTCAATTTTATAAGATTTGACATGTTCTACATATATGAATCACAAAAATGAATATAAGTATCTAAGAAATATATTCACATAATCATCAGAATAAAAATAGAATTTTATCAAGTAATATTCAGCAATATTACTTTTTATATTCATATCGAGGATTGCAAATAATATATTGAAAAACTTGAAATAGAAGACCACTAATTTCAGTATCGGCAGAATTTCGTGTTGATAATGTGTTATAAAACTATAATAAAATAATACTATAAGAGAATTTGTGAGAGAGAATATGTAGAACTTTTATTATTGCTCAAGCACTGAATGAATTTTTCTCTCTACAAAATGATCAGAAGCTCTCATATACATAGAGCTCATTACGCAGTGCGATAATCATTCACAAAACAAAAGGAGAAAAAATGGGGGGAAACATTTTCTGCCAAAAACGGAGAAGGAGGGGGGGCTTATGCCCACCCTTTTTGACTTATGAACAAAAGGATAGGGGGGCTTACACTCCCTTTTTATCTTTTTCATAACAAATATTTTATTTTCACAGATTATATTTCTAACTATTATTTTACTAGCATTAGTATGAAGCCATGGCATGTTGTTTTAAACTTGGGTTTTTCTTAGTTTTATATTGGGCTAGATTGTTTTTCGATTGGCCTATTTTTACTCAAATTACTTACGCTTGGTTTAGAAACTTATGTTACAAACATATTTACGGGATAAATCTATATTATTTTAATATTATAATTCTTTTATAATTATAATTTTAGTAGTAAAAAAACTAAGTAATTTAAACTATATTACTTATTATCAGTTTTACAATTTTAGTAATAAGTAGTAAGTGTTTAATATTTTAACTTAAATATTTTAAGTCCACTGTATGGAATGGATCTTAACGTTACAATATTTTAACTTGAACACTTTAAGTCCATTGTATAAAATGGATCTTAATGCTACTATTATAGATTTTGATATATTAAACTTGTACATTTAAAATAAGGAAATATGTTAAGAATATGTTAAATGGTGTTAGTATTTATTAGATTTCTTATAAGATTAGATAATTATGTTAAGTATTAAGAAAGTAAATCTATTTTAAGATTTTAGATTTTTACGACTTATTTTAGTAAAAGTAAATACAGTGCAAGTATTTTATGGAATTATATTTTAAAGGTACAACTATGTTATTAGTATTTTAAATAGTTTATGATATTAGAATATATTGATTTTCCTATTAAATAGAATGTTCATTTGATTAACTCCTATAATATGAATTTAATTTAGCATAATGTTACGACGTGTTATTCTAAAAACGTTAGTGAAAATTTAATACTTCGTATAGGTGACGAGGTATGGAGTGAGATTCAGAAAGCAGCACAGTGAAATAAGTAATTTGATCATAAATTAGGATTATCACGGTTAGCTTATATAGATTATTATCAAAACTAGCTCTTTGGCAGCCCCTTTTTAGGAATAATTCATGCAAGCATGTCACTCAGCACAGTACACAATCATGCTATTTCAGCATCATGTTCAGTTTCAAAAATTTATAGTTGTTTATATTAGTTTATATATCATGCATCTCATGTCACATAAGGCATGTAAGTTATTTAATTTCAAGTGCAAGATAAGACCAGATCAGTTAATCAGTTAATCAAATAGTCATTCAGATGCATGGTACCAATGCAATTCAAATCAAGTGGATATGCAAGCCACGGACTCAAACGTGATCCACTATAATACGCCAGAGTACTGCACAGTCAGTTTCCTTTACTACAGCTAAGGAAATTAGTGCACAACCTTACATACAAGGTTAACTGTGTTGGCCAATTAGATCGATTAAATAAATCTGATAAGTTAAATCAACAAGATCAATTAAATTAGTTAGATCAGTTAGTTATTTCTGATATGTCAGTCATACATAGCATAAGCATCAATATGAACAATTATGTTTTAAGTTTTCAGCATGAAAATTTTATGAAAAGCCTTATGTTTATTGTGTTCACGTTGTGATGGATTTCTTATTAAGCTTTCGACTCAGTTTAGTTTATTTTATATTTTTAAACCACCCAGGTCAGGATGATGATCAGTGCGAGCAGACGGGCTAGGCTTAGATGGAGCAATTAAATTGGATTCTAGGCATTTATCTTATTTATTAAATCAGAAATCTCTTACCGGATTTATTTTCATGAAAAATTACGTGACGCTCCCAACCTACGGAAAGAAGGTGTTACAAATATATAACTATATATATACTTATAGTATTAATATCACTATATGTAGTAATAACACTATAATAGTATAACATATAGTGCAAGTATATATTAATATATTACAAGAGTTATAGTATAAGAGTTTAGTAATAATTTAAAGAGTATTAGTAAGACTGTAAAAGTTATTATATATTATAACAATATAGTTATTGTGAATATTAACATATTACCACTATAGAGGTAGTAGTAATTTTGATAAATACATGTGTATTAGATTTTATTGTATTACACTACAAATTTACTTGTATTTAATTTATTACAAATATTAAGATAAATTAATATTTATATATATATAATATATATATATATATATATATATATATGAATACTTAATATGTCTATATTAACAAACAAAAACAAAACAAAAGTGAGAAACAAGCCCAACAAGTCCAAAAAGTCTAGTAGACTCACAAGAAAACTCAACTGCCAGCAGCACAAGACCCCCAAATCATAGGAAACAACATCATTTTCTCTCCAATGCCCCCTAAATCCTAAAACACGTGAGCCACTGGCCCACTTTAATCCTCACTCTAGTCTGAAGTCTCTGCCTCTTGAGCAATATCCTCTCACGCATCTCGCTGCCCCTCAAACAGACCCTCAGTCCTTGCATCTCGCTGCCCCCTCAGCCTGCGTCTCTTCCCTCTTGCCGTCAACCCCTCAAAAACACTAGTCGATGGTCCCCTACTCTCGCCGTTGCACCTCTTCTCATGTCCTCACATCTCGAGTGACTCACTAAAAAATAAGTAGTACAAATGCTCTCTTAAGTATATGAGTATGTCGTGTAATAATTAAGAATAAATTTCTTAAATCGTCTCCATAAGGACAATTGCTTAAAAAAAAAAAAAGTTAAGATGCAAGACAATAAATTAATAATTAAACTAGACTCGCTAAAGTAATTAACCAAAAAGAAACTCACTAAACTAAATTAATTAACAATGCATTAAAAATAAAATCTAAAATGAACTAAGTATGAAATTATAAAATAAGAGAAATAAAAGAATTAAGTCCTTAATGATCAAACAGAAAATTAAATTAAAAAGACCAAAGTTTAACGTGTGGAAAATAAAATATCAAAATTAAATAATGATAAATTAATAATTTTAAAGAAATCTAATATAAAATATAAATATAAATTAAATAAAATGAAGACAAAAATTACAAGGAGATAAAATCCCTCTACTGCGTTCCCATGCCCCTCTGCTCTATTGAATTGAAATGGTTGCCAGTGAGGTCTAAGCCAAATCAATCCCTTCTGAAGTGTTGCGGTTCCCAAAGCCTAAAAGTTGAATTCGACTGAATGGGAAATTATTCTGCGGGACTCAATGGAATGAATAAAAACTTCAGCTGCAATTTAATATAGAGGGAGGCTACAATTTGGGTGGGAATTGAATTTACAATGGGCCCCGTTAGGGGTGGGCAGTGGGTATCCGCACTTGCTGCTTGCCCGTATTCCGCCCCGCCCCGCACAGCGGGGGCGGGTTACTTCGCCCGGTGACGGTGGGCGGGGTAAAATCTGCCGAGTATTTAGGTAGGTGACGGGGGCGGTATAGACATGACCCCATCCCCGCAATACCCTGTCCACACCCCCGTATATATTAAATATTTTATATATATATATATTATATATTATATATTTAAAAAAAAAAACCAGATGACTTAAAACGGCATCGTTTTGTCATCTGGGTTTTTTTTTTTTTTTTTCCTTACATAAAACGAAGCCGTTTTATATAAAACGGCTTCCTTAATCTAACCCCCCGACCCAACTCACTCTCATATCTGATTCTCTCACCCTCTCTCGTCTCCCTTTCAATCTCTCTCTAAAATCGCCGAACCCTAGCCCCTAAAACCGCACCGCAGCCCCACGCCGCCATTGCAGCAACACTCCGTCGTCGCAGCCCCACTCCGTCATCGCAGCCCCATGCCACCCTCGGCAAGAATCCCTCTCCTTCGTCCCTGAATTTCTCCTGTCCTCCCTTTCCGATATTTCTCCAATCTCCACAAAGGTAATTGATTCCGTTTCACCTAAATCCTAATTTTAAGATTTTTTTCGTTTTGATTCTTGAAAATATATGGAGATGGAGAAGTTGATGGAGGATGGGTTTGCCGTTTGTGAACTGTGTGCTGTGGAGTTGATTGTGCATGTGTTTGAACTGTGAAGTGTGATGAATGTTAGATTGTGTGATTGTGTTGAATCTATTAAAATTTAAATTGTTGATTTGAGTTTATTTTATTATAATTACAATTATTTGATTGTGTGATTACAATTATTTTTATGAAACACCCGAACACGTCCACACTCCACAGTGCACACCAATTATATAATACACAGCTAGTTTATTTTATTGTAATATGTAAATGCAAAGACACATCAAGTAATATTACTTGATATATGAAATAGATGTCTTGGTCTTGGTCTTGGTCTTGGTGAATGGTGACAGTGATCATGTCTTCCAGATTTCTAGTTGATTAATGTGGTTGAAAAATGATACTAATTTTATCATAACTGGGCTTATGCCTATGCAAAATGCACTGGTCAATAGACATAACAATTTAGTTTTTAGTAAATATTTGACTTTGTTTATGTTAAGGAAATTATTTATTTCATACAATTCTACAAATTATTTTGTGGTTTTTTTTTTCCTAATTTTTGCTAGCTTTTATAAGTTTCTAAGTTTTGATTTTTAATATTTTTCCTAAAATGAATTTGATGTAAAGGAAATGAATTTGGAATTAAATAAAGTTCCGATTGTTCCTTGAAATAAAAAGAAGGTATTTTAAGAAAAATAATAAGTACACATCACTTTTTATCATATTTTATAAAACAATATTTTAAAAGGCAAGTTGATTTTGTAAATACCTTATAAAAATAATATTACTTTACAAAAACAATCTCAATACTGTCATAGCAACTATACATCTCAAAATATACTAATATACACATCAATGATAGTAATATAAATGGAAAAATAAAATACTACTAACCATACATGTTAACTATACATCTAGAAATAAAAGAAATAAGAATATACATACACACACATATATATATTTGTGATGTCATGTTAAATTAATAGGCAAAATGAGTGATATAAATTAATATAGTTTGATGCATTAGGTGAAAGTTGGACTAATTGAGTCCAATTTTGAATTGAGATTTGAGCCTATTATATTTTGTATGGCCATTTGTGTTGCGTTTATTATAATTTCAGATTTGTTATAAATGAAAAGTCGAGAAGATTCTAGTGCAAGCTCCCCGGAGGGGGGCCTTGGGTACCCCCGGCCCTAACCCTAACCCTATCCCGACCACTACTACTACCATTACTACTACCACTACCCCTAACCCTACTAGTACTCTCATTCCAGTCGAGACCCCTGGCCCTACCCCTACCACTACCACTTGCCCCGCCCCCAAGCAGCTTAACAAGAAAGCCTCATCCATAATTTGGACTCATGTCACCAAGATAGAAGGTGGTGACCCCAATTACCCAAAAGCCAAATGCAACTATTATGGCAAAATTTATGGGTGCCACTACAAGAGACACGGCACTTCTCAAATAAAATTGCACTTGGAGGAACAATGCAAGAAATTCTCAATTTTGAAATCTTTGGTAGAGAAGAGCCAATCTAGGCTTGAAGTTGGCTTTAAAAAAATGGGTGAAGGGAGTAGTGGGGAGTTGGCATTAAAGGGGTACACAAAATACGATCCTAACGAGGCTAGGACATACCTAGCTCACATGATCGTTATAGATGAGATGCCTTTCCAAGTGGTTGATGGGAAATGGTTCCAAGCCTATTCTAGGTACTTGGAACCAATATTCAATATTCCTTCTCGCCACACGGTGGCAAGAGATGTTAGAAAACTTTATCGGTCAGAAAAAGAGAAGTTGAGGGGTTTATTGGAGGGGAAGAATGTTTGCCTCACCACTGATTGTTGGACTTCTTGTAATAATCTTAATTTTATGTATATGACTGTGCATTGGGTTGATGGGGGTTGGACATTGCATAAGAAGATCCTTAAATTTTTTCAAACCACTTGTCACAAAGGTGAAACGATAGGGAAGGCCTTAGAGGCCGCTATAAGAGAATGAGGGTTGACTCGGGTTTGTACTTGCACGATTGATAATGCTGGGGCTAACGATGTTGCAATGAGACATCTTAAGACTCTCTTATATAATGTGAGTAGAACGATTTTGGGTGGGGATTATTTGCATGTGCGATGTGCAGCACATATTCTTAATTTGATTATGGGTGATGGTTTGGATAAGCTTGGTGACTCGGTTGCTCGGGTCAGGACTGCTGTGAGATGGGTCAAATCTTCTCCTGCTAGATTGGCTATGTTCAAACTTGCTGCAACTACTGTGGGTATAACATGTAAAAAAGGCCTTTGCACTGATTTGTTTACAAGGTGGAACTCAACCTTTTTTATGTTGGAGGCGGCCCAGGAGTATAAGTTGGCATTTGATACATTGGGTAATGAAGACATACAATATATCAAGTATTTTGATGAAAAGTTGGGGCACCCTTTGTCTAATGATTGGGAGGTTGTATCTATTTTTGTAGAGTTTATGAGGGTTTTTTACAATGTTACCAAGGTTTTATCTGGTTCTTTGTATCCCATGGCACATCAATTTTGTCAACAAATAGTCAAGGTGAAAGAAAAATTAAATGATATTGCAGCGGATAGTAACACCACATTGTGAGAGATGTCTAGGACCATGATAGAGAAATTCGACAAGTATTGGGGGGAAGAGTTTGATAAAGCCAATATCTTGTTATATGTTGCATTTGTCCTTGACCCACGGTTTAAGGTGAAAGACATGGTATTTGGATTGACTGATGTAATTGGCAAGGATTGTGCGTCGGCTGTTGCATCTCGAGCTCAGGAAACACTTGTTAGATTATTTGATAAGTTCACTATCATGGGAGGTGGTAGTATTACAGCACCTACAGCCATAAGTACCCCCCCACCAGGTGCAGATGCCAGGCGTGGAAAAAAATGTAAAATGAACTGGGGTGACAAGATGGAGTCGACCCCCTTGGATTTTATGGGTTACACCACAGATGCCTAATCAGAGGTAGACAGATATTTGGCATTGGATCTCCATCCATTTGTATGAGATTTTGATATATTAGCATGGCAAAAGATGAATGTCCCCAAATACCTCGTACTTTCAAAGGTTGCTCGCAGTATCTTGGCCATCCCAATCAGTACAGTAGCCTCAAAGTTGGCCTTTAGCACTGGAGGGCGCATATTGGATCCTTTCCGAAGCTCATTAGATCTTATCACTGTTGAATCCTTGATTTGCATACAGAATTGGATCACGGGTGCTGAAATTCATATTCCAGAGGTTTTTGATTATGATCCAGTTGAGGCCGAGGACGAGGCTGCTGATCAGTCTGGATCTGGTAAATTGTCACTTGAATAAATTTTTACATTATTTTATATTTATTTAATTAAATTTAATGTTACACAGATTTTACATTTAATTGTTGTAACTTGTAGGACCGTGACGCCAACATCTGGGACACTGTCAACAGCTACCTCCGATGCAGTATGACCTACCTCACCTATTAGTCCCTGTCCATCACCAATTCACCATGGTTTGCACTTTACACAATTTTTTTTCTTAATTGTTGTTTACATTTATAATTTATAATATTTGTAATGTTAGTATCTAATTATTTTGTAATTATTGTTCATGAGTTTTGACATTTTCTATGACAGTATCATTTTGTATGTCAATTGTCAACACATCTTCCAAGTTAATAATCCAATTTAATCTTGGTTAGTAACTTAGTATTTTTAATAAATTCTTTTTTTCATGTTTATAACTTATAACTTCATATTTTTACTCTAATTATTTTTTGAACTTATTATTACAGGTTAAGATTAAGGCCCAACAACCCCACAGTTTCCATCCAAGTTTGTATTACGACTCTTTTAAAGTGACAAGTCCAATCACCAGTGTCCAACGACCAATGTTATCAATCTTATTTTTTATGATCTTGTAAATTGTAAATTTGTAATTGTGTAATGCTAATAGTTAATAACATAATTTGTAATTTTGTATTTTATAGGATTAATTTGTATTATTGTAAATTTGTAAATTGTAATAGTTTAGTAACTAGTCTAGACTTCTAGTAATCTTTATTTTTAAATTTGAAATTTTACTGTTTTGGACTTTTAGATTTTTAGTGATGTTTTTTTTAAATGACTTTGTCACTTTAGACTTTAGTAATGATAATTACTTAGTATTTAATAGATTGATATTTATTATTGTGAAATTAAATCAGGGTTGATAATTTTATGGGTAAAAAATGACCTAGAAAATTGATCTGGGCCGAAAAAGGCCCAGAACTGTCAACATGGTCAGGCCCAATAGGGGGCGGGAGGATGGAGCCTCCCCCGCTGGCCCCGCTGCGGGACGGGATGTAATAGCCCAAATTTTTCTAAGGTAAATTATTTTATGGATATTATTTTAAGGAGATTTATTTGATGCTTTTATTTATTAGGAAATTAGAATGGGAGATTTAGTTGAGGAATGTGAGATTACACTTAGTATTGGAAATTATGCATTTTCGGATTAATCTGTCGAGTTTTAGAAAAACGGACATAAGTTATTTATATGGGGTCCAAATGAGGTGATTCCAATTGGTATAGAACCTTAAGAGATAGATCTAAAACTTTTATGTTTGAAGTTTCCTGAGATTCGGAAGGAATCAATAGCTTATTTGGGAATCAAATAGGCAGCTTTGGAATGGGCTTAAATGGAACCCGAGTTGGATAATTGAACTAGATTGGGGCATGTAACTAATTAGGCAACTGATTTTAGGATTCTCTGGGATTAGGACATGTGTAGGGATAGTTAGGAATGGATGGAAAGTTGATTTGGAAGTCAATTGAATAGTTAGTGTGATGGGAACTCAAGGGGAGCCAAAATCTGGTTGATTGGTGACTAAGTGGATCAAATTTGGCTCTACCTTAACTAAACTATGAAGTGACCTTCTAGAACTTGTTGAGGGAAGACCTAAGGGAGTTGGGAAGGAACCAAATGGGTAGGAAAAGCTGGAGATGGGCGTGTGACACAAGGGGAGCGCTGGAGATGAGAGATGCATGCATGGTTAGGTGAAATGCCACCTCACCTCTTATCCCTTTAGCTTACTTCTCAGCCATGGATCAAAATGGGCAGCCAAACCATCTCAAATGTGAGCCCTTGGATGACTAATTTAGCTACAAAGCCTAGGATTTGGGAGGCTTAATCCTCATCATTAGATTCACTTAGATGGACACCTCATCACATGCAAATCTGGCAACTAGTGCACCTTAGGTGCATTTCCTTTTCTCTCCCTCATGTTGGTCGACCACCACCCTATATATAGAGCCTTGAGAGCTTCCTAAGCTCCTTTAGAAGGAGAGAACACTTGCCCTTTTGAAGCCATACCAGAAAACCCTCCCCAAACCCTCAAAGTGATCACTTGTGAGCTAAGTGAGTGTGTGTGGGAGATAACTTGTAGGAAGTTGGTTGGATCAATTCTCTTGAGCTTGGAAGAAATTGTAAGTCCATATTCTAGCTTAATTTAAGCATGGAACTGGTTTATTGGCATGATTGAGCTATGTTTCCTAGTAGTGAACACTTAAGAACATGATTAAGTGGAAATGGACACATGAGTAGGATTGATTGTAATTTGTCTTGTTAATATGTTCAATAAAATTGTAGAAACTTAGATTGAAGCTTTTAAGAAGATAAATAGGGTGTATGGAAGAGATTGGCATGTTTTGAGTAGAAAAACCCTTAGAGCCGTAAGTTCGCTCGACCCTCGCTCGACATGTGAGTCGAGCGAAGGCAAAATATGAACCCTCGCTAAAGTTTCGCTCGACACCCGCTCGAGCGAGTCCCAACCCGAGACTTCGCTCGATACTCGCTCGACAAGCCGCTCGAGCGAGATGCCCTGTTCTGCTTAGACTTAGGGTTTCCTTAGAATAGAATTGGGGGTTTCAAATGGGAAGGGTTATAAGTGAAATAACTCATGTGAATAAGAGATGAATAAAAAGAAAGAAAACAATTTATATAAAGATTAAGTTAGTCACGTCGTGACGGGGACGGCGATACGTAACGCCCGGATGACTGACGTGCCGGCAGGGACGGCGATACGTAACGCCTGTCGTGATATGAGAAATATGTGATCTCCACAGGGACGGCGAGACGTAACGCCCGTGTGATTGATCCTCACGGGGACGGCGAGACGTAACGCCCGTGAAATTGATTTGAATGGCGGGGACGGCGAGACGTAACGCCCGCAGTAATATGTGTATATGTTTTGTGTCATAACGAGGACGGCGAGACGTAACGCCAGGATGATTGACACCAGACTCATCATAACGGGGACGGCGATACGTAACGCCCGGATGATTGATGAGTGTATGTGATGGGGACGGCGATACGTAACGCCCATCAGTGATATGAAAGAATAAGAATTTTAGGGGGAAAACAATATAATTTAATATAAGATAATGGGTGAGTTGAGAAAGGTATCTGTTAGACAGTGGTCTTGTGAGGGGTATATTAGGGTATTTCCCTTGTCATTAGTGGTAATAACTTTATGGTTATTTTCCCTGTTTCCTTTAAGCTGTTTATGTACTTACTGAGATTTCATTCGAAATCTCACTCCTTTGTGGCTCCATACATTTTGTGCATATTATTTTATACAGGATTTGATGACCAGCAGGGGGACAGCCCCGATGAGGCAGGAGACTTCGGGGAGTCCTGAGGGACTTTCCGATTATAGTCCTTATATGGACATTTCTTTTGTTTCCTTCGGACCTCCTATCAGTAATCGACCCACCGGAGCTTGGAGTCTTGACGCATCCACTTTTGTTGAGGAGAGGCGACGTACGGGATGCTGCATAACCTTAGGAGTAGACGGCTCATTGTCCATGTGTGGAGTTTGTGTGACTCCACGGGGACAACAGCTCCAGCGAGACTTTAGTATTAGTATGAATATGTTTCGCTATGGGAGAGAATATCCCGAGGTTAAGAGGGAGAAAGAGTGAGGTGAAGGAAAGTTCTTTTGGGATGAATGTAAAATATTTTACTACAGTTTGGACTTGTATATGTAAGAAGTACAATGTTTAAGTTTAATGAATGTTGTACATATATATTTCTGTGTGATCTTTAGAAAGTCTTATATCTCAAAGACCTGACCGCTGCGAATTAAATGATTTATGCTTTTAGTCTTGTTAAGTACGAGGGTGAGTAGCCAAGTGTTGCTCATCCAGACACCTTAATTTACGTTAAATCCCAGACGTAAGTTGGGGGCGTCACAGGGTACCCCACCCCCGCCTACACGGTGGCGGGGTGCGGTTTAAATAGGTGACCCCCCGCTGGTAGGGGCGATAATAGAGGGACCCCGCCCCCGGTAGGGCGGGATCACCCCTAGGCCCCGTGTATAGATTTTAGTTCTTCAAGAGTCAGGTTTCATTTCAATTCAAGAGTTCGGGTTTCATGAAGTGAAATAGGATGGAGTCCAGCCAGAAGCAAAAAGCAGCCCATTGAAAACCTGTTGTGCGAGTCCGTGCACGAGGTCCCCAAGTCCATTCTTTTTATTTTTTTTATTTTTCTCTTTTCTTTAAACTATCTTATAAAAAAAATTAAAATAAATAAAATTAGAAAATAAAATATCAAAAATATGTTATGCATGTGAATAAATGTTTTTCAATTAAATCACATAAACTATACTAGTAACCTATTTAAATCATAACTTGAATTTACACCTCTTAACCATTTTTTTCCATCTAAAACCAATAATAATTTTATGCAATAACTAAAATGTATTGATTTTAGATATATAAAATATACAATAATTCAGCTCAATCAACAAGCCATTCTTGTCTCACACAAACTGTCACCGTTGCACCTCTGGCCTCCCTTCATGGTACTTTCTATTCCTCTCTCTCGCATTTCACCATCTCATCAGATTCACATGAGCACAATTCATAAATTTATTTATGATTTGAAATTTCTCAGTAAACCCTAAATTTGTTGTTGTTGCAATTTATTATTTAGTATTTAGTAATTTACATAGTCATTACTAATTAATTTTGGTCCCACTTTACTAATTAATTTCTGTTCATTTTAATCTTTGTTGTAAATTTGTGGTATTTTTTTTTTGTTTTTATGCTAAATAGATTACAAATTTAGTTGTCATAAATTTTTGTTCATAAATTTTTGTTCTTTTTTGGTGGTTGTAAATTTTTGCTTATATACATATAATCTGGGGATATGGAGTTGGTGCAGATTTTGGTTGAAAGATATTTATATTTGGTACACATTTAAATGAAATTATAGACATTTTTGGGATAGTTTCAGGTTGAGGCCCTTGTTTATCATATGTTGGAACAACTTGTATTTACAATAATTTAGAAATTTGCATTTTACTAATATGTGTAAGTGTGTTTTATTATTGTAGTTTGTAATTGTGTATTAATCTGCCATACATATACCTGGATGTATCTTCCATGGTTATTAATCTGCCAAAGCATTAATTTTCCATATAATCAATCTGCCTTAGAAACATGTATCTGGATGTGCTGGCGGTTTTTTAACTTCCCTTTATTAATTTAATTTTTCTTACTACAGATGGATCCTTTAAATGAAACGAAAACACTCAACGATATTCATCCTTCAACGGAAAGGACCATGAAATCAGCAATGACTAATGATCCGCTTTCTTCTAAATCTAATATAAGTAAGTCATCTACTGGTCCTAGGAGTGGTAGGAAAAGTTTTGTAGTTTGGGATTATTATACAAGGATTAAAACTGAGGATAATTAGAGACCTAGGGCTACATGTAACTTTTGTGGGACAACTTTTGCTTGTGATCCTAATATGAATGGCACAAAATCAATGTTGCAGCACTTAGAAAAAACATGTAAGAAGTCTCCACTTAGGAATATGGATAGAAACCAATCTCTCTTAGGTTTCAAGTCTGGAGAAAGTAATGGGGGGCTTGTACATATTGCCTTTAGTGTTGAGGATTGTAGTGAAACCTTAACAAAAATGTTGGTTATTGATGAGTTTCCTTTTAAATTTGTGGAAGGGGAGGGTTTTAAGAAATTTATGCTTGTTGCACAACCTAGATGGGATGGGTTTCCATTACACGTAACGATTGCAAAAGATATCTACAAACTTTATTTGAGAGAGAAAGACAATTTGAAAAGTGCTCTTAATGGACAACGCATTTGTCTAAGCACAGATACATGGACATCCATGAAATATTTTAACTACATGTGTCTCACTGCATATTTTACTGATGAAGATTGAAAAATACACAAAAAAAAATTATCAGTGCTTGTAAAGTGGAAACCATAAGGGTGATATCCTGGGTTAAAAAACCAAAATGTGTTTGCATGTGTGGGGAGGTCCAAAATATCTACAATTACACTCGATGATGGAATTTCAAATAATGGGGCAATTTCCTATATCAAAAGAAAGACAAAAAAATAGAAAGGATACAATTTTGAAACATGAGTTCTTGCATATGATATGTGCTCATACCTTGAACTTGATTGTTTGAGATGGGCTAAAAGAATATGATCAATCAATTGCACGAATTAGAGGGGCTGTGAAATTTGTGAAAGCTTCTCCACGAAGGTGGAACACATTTAAGCATTGTTTTGATAGTGAGGATATAACCAATAAAAGTGGTGTATGCTTAAATGTAGCAACTCGTTGGAACTCTACTTATATAATGTTGGATAGGGCTGAAAGGTTTCAAAAAGTATTTCAACAGTTAGAGGATGATGATGGTGATATTGAGTTGGGTAAAGGCGGGGCATCCAAGTTAGGGCCTCCAAACAAGGATGATTGAGATATGAGTAGGTTGTTTGTAAAATTTATTAAACTTTTTTAAAATGCAACCTTATGTTTCTCAGGGGCCAATTATGTCTGTTGTCACTATTTTCCATTTGAGCTAGCGACAATTAAAGATATAATTAATGTGGAGTGTGTGGAAGGGCCTCATAATTTGAAGACAATGGCATCTAGTATGAAATCTAAATGTGAGAAGTGTTGGAAAAATCTTGAAAAAATGAGTATTTTGCTGTATGTTGGGATGGTTCTTCATTTGCGATATAAAATACCTTGTCTAGCATTTGGTTTTGAAGCATTATATGATAGTGACAAAGTTTTTATGTTGGTGGTTCGGGTTAAAAATACATTAACTCAGTTATACAATAATTATTGTGAAAATGACGAAAGTGTTAGGGCACAATATCAAACTATGAGCCAATCAAATGAGGGAGGGGCTAATACTACAAGTTCAACTACTTGTGTAGGTCAATGAGATTTTAGATCATTTAACATGTCTATTAAGAAGCGTTTAGAGTTAGAGAACTCTTTGGAGAATAAATCTAAAGTGGAGAGGTATTTATATGAGAAATATGAAAAATCTAAAATTCGACTTGTGAGGTGAACTCCCTTAGATACCGTGACCTTTCACAAGTTGCGTGGGATTATAGCCTATCTATAGAAGCCCTTATTTTCACAGTAGCCTATCTCCACTTATGGTAGAAGCCCTTATTTTTATACAAAACTGGCTCCGTTATTCTTTTGCCTCGATTAACCTTCACGCTTTAATGGATGATGTCGAGGAGTTTGAGAAATTTGGCACAGGTATGTAGCATCATTCACCTTTTCTTTCACTGTCTCTAAAGTGTATATCTTATTAATAACTTATTTTAATTATTATGGTTTATTTTTGTGTAGATCACTGGGAAAACCCAAGGACATCTTTAAGATATACTTCTTTGGTTGGAAATGATTAAATTTAAGGTATGTCTATCTTTAGCATATCATTTTTTGATCAACCCAGAAGCCTCACTACGGCGATTTAGGAGCCAAAACAAAATTGTTTTTCTTCCCTGAACTACAATGTTGTTTTGCCGTTGATGGGGTGGAAGTCTCAGCTCCCCCTCCCTCTCTCTCTCTCTCTCTCTCTCTCTCTCTCTCTCTCTCTCTCTCTCTCTCCTTCCTTTCCCCCTATTATTTTTCAGTGGGTTTAGTGTTTGTACTTGTATGTTTTTGTTCAACCAAAGGACAATAGCTTTTCCACGATTTTTGGTAACTTGAGACACCACGTGTCCCACCATGAGATTTTTACACCGCTGCTCTATTAGACTGCTAGAGCTTTCACCAAAAGGAGCGGTGTGTGATGCACATGCGTAGAACGTAGTTTGCACGTGACCTCTATGCGTCACCTCAACGACGTCTTTTTTGTCTCCACGCACGCATTTTTGAAATCAGCATCTTTAGTAGATCCAAAATGATAGCCCGCCACTCTCAAAAGGCAGCGCGTGTCCTCCACACGTCGTTATAGTTGTTATTTAATGTTGTTTTCTTTTTCATTTTCTCTTGTGTTTTTATTTTTCTGTTTGTTAGTACGTTTTAGTCTGTCTGTTTTTATGTGTTGTGTTTTCTATTTTAGTGTATTTTATTATGTTGTTTGTATTAGGTAGTAATAAAGGAATTGACTACTCCTTGTTAGTTCTTTTTCTCCTTATAAAGGATGGGGGAGTTTCTTCGCTCTCCTCTTTTCGAAGAATGGAGTGTTTCATCCCTCTCCTCCAGAGGAGGACAAAGGTTGGTTATCTATGTTTTTTACAGAGTGGTATTTTTTCAGACAAACCGAGAATGAAATCTCAGAATATTTTTGTCAATGGAGAGGTTATAAAAATTTAGACAAAGTCCATCACAAATAAATTTGTGTGCAAAGGGCTCCAAACCGATTTGTAGTTTGGCTTGTAACTCGGATTTTTTTTTCTGTATTTACCAGTTACAGATGTAACTTCGTTTTTTCATGGAATGAAGTGAAGTCTTTTCCTATAAAAAAAAAAGGGTAAGTCACCTTTTTTATTTCTTTTCTCAAGTTTTTTTTTTCATTTAATGTAATTTAGAATTAACTGGTTAATTTATTTTCATACAATTGTAAGGTTTGTTGAAATGACTATTGGAGTTGGTGGTTTGGAGTTGGTGCATAGTTATTTGTTGTAGTTGTAATTGGATTTTTTAATTAGAACTTGTAATTTGAACTTGTAATTTGGATTTGTAATTTGGAATTGTAATTGAAACTTTTAATTTGAATTTGAAATTTGGATTTTGGACTTGTAATTTAGACTTTTAAAATTTTGACTTGTAATTTGTAAGACTTTCGGACTTGTAAAATTACATTTTTTTAACCAAATTTTTATTTCAGTTTTTTTTTTATATATATAATAGCTTTATTTTATAGTAGTTTTTTATTGTAGATATTTTTTATATAATAGATTTTTTTCAATAAAATAGATTTTTGTAATAGACTACACTTTTTTTTTTAGAAATTTGCATTTTATTAAAATCGAAAAATCGGGCTGGAACTAGTAAAATCAGTACTACTATTTTTGGGGAATAACCAGTACGTAATCAATTTTAGAAAATGCAAACCGGTACCACCAATTTGGTTCTAGATTTTGTTCAAAATCGGATCGAACTAGACCAGTTACACCCCTACTAGTCGCCCTTATAGGCGGGACATGACCTCAAAGCCCTTTTATAGCTAAGATAGCCAGGACAACTCCCTCCACCTTAAAAGAGTTCATGGACCGTGCCGAGGACTTCGTCAATGCAGAGGATATATTGCACGTCCTATTGGAACTAAGGAAGCAAGAAGCGAAGTTTGAAGAGAAGGTCCATGACAATCCTAAAGAAAAAGATAAGAGGACACGAGACGGAATCATCATGACAAGAGGCGTGAACAATTCATCAGTCGGATGGCCAAGGAGGAGAGTTGTTCCTTCGATAAGAATAAATGAAAGAGAGGAAGAACGTGAACACGAATGAAGAATGAGCAAGAACCCAAGGCGCCAAAGACAAGAGAGGGAGCAAAGAGGTCGCTTTTTGCACCCACAGAGAAACCAAAAACAGGCTCCACCTGGTGAGATTCACACTATAGCAAGCGCCTTCACTGGAGGTGGCGTGAATTCGTCAAGTAGGAGAGCTCACGCTCGTAAAGCTAGATACCATGAGGTGTACACGACTGATAGGCCCTATAAGTACACCAAGCTAGGGACGAGTCCAAGCATTTTCTTCAGGGATGAAGACTACGAGGGACTCTTATACACGTCCACAATGACGCATTAGTCATCATGCTACTAATTTTCGACTACATGACTAGAAGACTTATGGTCGACAATGAAAGCTTCGCTGACATCTTTTTATGGGATGCCTTCACCAGAATGGTTATCAACTCGTATAGGTTGTGCCAATCACCTACTTCGCTAAAAGGATTCTCAAGAGAAGCAGTCCAGCCCATGGGCACCATCACGCTTCTAGCCACCCTGGGCCAAGGCAACCATGCCATCACCACTGTTGAACCCAAGGTTTCAAGTCTCGTATTTACGTATAAATTTTGATGATAACAAATAATAATGAAAACTCAAGCTCAAGTTGTCTATGCATGAAGGGAGCTAAACACATCAAGAAATCAAGCATGAGCAAGAAAGATATCAAGTCTACAAATGAAGCTCATAGATTATTTTTGTACATCTCTTGATAAAATTAGAAATTGGATTAAGGCTCCAAATTACTCTTTTTTCTCATAAAACATCAAATTACTTTTTCCACATATGCAAGACATTTTTAAATGTCTTAGTTTTGAAAATTATGTTTTTCACATGTGCATAACACCATCAAACAAAATAATTTCGAAAATTATATTTTTTTTATAAAAACTTGATTTTATAAGATGATTGATTATCATATTTGACATGTGCATATTTTGTTTGAAAGTCTTGAAGGGAGGTGGTGTGTTTTTTTGACAAAGGGTGGTTGTGTGTTTTTTTGACATATGCAAAAAGAAGATGATTTGGTTTGAAAAATAAATCATGCTCATTTTGTCTTGTATGAAAAGCAAAAGATTAGGTTTGATTTCTTTGAAAAATGAATGGAGTTGTCTTTGACAAATGCAAAAAGGAAATGTTTTTATTTGAATTTTTTGAAAAGTGAATAGTGCTCTTATTTGACATGGGAATCTTTTCAAATTTGAAATTGAAGACTCATTTACCTATAAATAGCTCACTTGAGTTTTGCAAAAATCACAACAAGAGCTTACACATCTATTGCTAAATTTTGCATCATTCTTTCAAAGCTCTCATTCTCTCTTTTCTAAAGTTTTGAGCCTTAATTCTTGTTCTTGTTGAGAGAGATATAGTTTGTGCTGTATTGTTCTTATTTCACTCATTGAGGAGTGTTTTCTGATAGCCTACCCACTATCAATTCTTGTATCAGTAAGAGGGTGTGTATAACCCTTGTGTGTGTAGAAGGTGTTCTACACGGGGAATAGTTAAATCACCAAGTGTGAGGTGATTGGAAGTAAGAGGGTGCGTATAACCCTTGTGTGTGTAGAAGGTGTTCTACACAGGGAATAGTTGAATCACCAAGTGTGAGGTGATTGGAAGTGTAGAGGGTGTTCTACACGGATTCTTTGGAGTGGTGCTGCTCAAAAGTGTAATAGGTTTCTATCTCCACCTAAAGGAGATTGAATAGTGGATTTGGGAATCCTCAAGGGGTAGCTTGAGGCGAGGACGTAGGCAGTGGGGCTGAACCTCGTAAAAATACTGAGTTTGCTTTCTCTTACCCTACTCTTTATATTTCTTACTGCTTTATATTTTGGTTATATTTTATATTGTATATTTAGTTTATAAGTATTAATTTTTTAATATAACCCAATTCACCCCCCCTCTTGTGTTAGTCATCTGGGCAACAATTGGTATCAGAGATAGAGCTCTGTTATAAGATTAACTATCTTTTGAGTTAAGATCTTATGGCTAACATTGCAGCTTCATTTGGTGAAGGTCAATCTAGCAGTCGGCCTCCACTCTTTTGCGGAGACAATTACTCATTCTGGAAAGTTAGAATGAGAATATTCCTTCAGTCTCAAGGCCGAGAAATCTGGAAATGCATTGTAAATGGACCTTATATTCCAACAAAAGTGGTTGATGGAGTAAATGTCAAAAAGGAAGAAGAAGAGTTTGATCGTGAAGACGATAGACTTTATACTTTGAATTTAACTGCTATGAATTTATTATATAATGCTCTTAATGGTAATGAGTTTAATAGAGTAATGACTTGCACTACAGCAAAGGAAATTTGGGATAACTTGGAAGTTACTTATGAAGGAACTTCTCAAGTCAAGGAATCAAAAATTTATATTCTTACTCATGAATATGAAATGTTTAAGATGAATGATGATGAATCTATTTCTAGTATGCACACTCGTTTTACTAACATCATAAACAGCTTGACAGCTCTTGGCAAAGTTTATTCCAAAGTGGAGATAGTAAGAAAAATTCTCAACTCTCTACCAAAACGTTGGGAGTCAAAAGTGACAGCGATTCTTGAAGCTAGAGACCTCAAGAAGCTCGAAGTGAATGAACTCATCGGGTCACTTATCACCCATGAGTACACATTGAAAAGAGGAGAAGAAGAAGGAAATTCAAAGAAGAGTTTGGCACTTAAAGCTATTCCACATGAAAGTGAAAGTGATGAAGATGAAGAAAATGACGACAAAGATGAAGAAGTTGCGATGATAATAAGAAGAATTCAGAGGTTCTTAAAGAAAAATAAAACTCCTCCAAGGAAATCCTTCAATAAGTTTTCCAAGAAAGATTCAGGTAAAAATGACACTTTAATTTGTTATAAATGCAATAAACCTGGTCATATCAAGCCAGATTGTCCTCTGCTAAAGAAAGATCGAAACAAAGGCAAAAAAGCAATGAAAGCTACGTGGAATGATGATTCAAGTAGCTCAGATAGTGAAGCAAGCAATGGAGAATCAGCAAATCTTTGTCTTATGGCTAAAGATGACATTGAGGTAACAAATTTTGATAATATTGAAGATCCTTCATATGAAGAATTGCAAAATGTTTTAGAAGAGGTATATGAGGAATTTGAAAAATTGGGTATCAAGTATACTGCTTTGAAAAAGAAAAATTCTTCTTTAACAAACGAAATTGATATTTTAAGAAAAGAAAGTATTGTTTTGAAAGATGAAAATCTTGAGTTGAAGAAAAAGAAAACTGATTTAGAAAATATTATTGAAAACTTTACGAATGGAAAAAGAAATTTTGAAAAACTTCTTGGTAGTCAAAGATGTGTTTTTGACAAGGCAGGCTTGGGATATATGCCAAAACAAAAATACAAATCTTATAAAAACTTCTTTGATAATCCTTCTACATCAAAGTCCAATATTCAAAATTCTTTTCATAAAAATAATTTTGTTAAAAAAGGATACTATTATAATCACTCAAGTTATTCATATATGTCACATGCTATTTGCAATTTTTGTAATAGCAATGGTCATAATTATCATGCTTGTCCTATTAGAAGAAAACATACAATGACTATTAGGGCCATATGGGTACCTAAAAATCTTGTTTATTCTAATACTAATAAATAAAGGACCCAAAGAACTTGGGTACCAAGAATTTTTTTTAATTGCTTTTGTAGGTATGCATGAAGTCGTCTACAGGTAAAAGTAAATGGTTTTTAGACAACGGATGCTCAAGATACATGACATGAGACAAAACTAAATTCATTGACTTCACTTCTAAAGAAGAAGGATGCATGATATTTGGAGACAATTCAAAAGGGAAGATCGTGGAAATAGAAAGAAAGATCATCAAGACTTAGTACAAGATGCAACCAAACAGTGAAAATATGTGAAAGATCATCCAGTAGAACAAATTCTAGGAGAACCTTCACGATATGTAAGTACTTGATCGTCTCTTAAAAATATTTATAATCACACTGTTTTTCTATCTCAAATTAAATCCAAAATATTGATGAAGTACTTATTGATAAATCATGGATTCTAGTTATGCAATAAGAGTTAAATCAATTTGAAAGAAATAATGTATGGACATTTGTTCCTAGACCTAAAAATTATGCTGTTATTGGAACAAAATGAGTTTTTAGAAATAAGAAAGATGAGTCTAAAATCATCACTAGAAACAAGGCTCGACTTGTAGCCCAAGGTTTCAATCAAGAGGAAGGAATCGATTATGATGAGACATATGCACCAGTCACAAGATTAGAAGATATTCGAATGCTACTTGCATATGCTTGTTATAAAGATTTCAAATTTTTTCAAATGGTTGTTAAAAGTGTTTTCTTAAATAGTTTTTTTTTTTTAAAAGGTTTTTCAAGAGGAAAGATCGATATAACTCTTTTAATCAAATATGAATAGAATGATATTCTTCTAGTTCAAATTTATGTAGATGATATAATATTTGGTGCTACTAATGAAAATATGTGTCAAGATTTTGCTAAGAATATGCAGAAAGAATTTGAAATGAGCATAATGGGAGAACTTAATTTCTTTCTCGGATTGCAAATCAAGTAATTGGAACATCAATGAGTCCAACCACTAAACTTGATAAAGATGAAAGCGGTAAGCCAGTTGACTCAAAGGTATATCGAGGTATGATTGGTAGTTTATTATATTTGATAACTAGTAGACTTGATATTATGTTCAATGTATGTTTATGTGCACGTTTTCAATCATTTCCGAAACAATCTCATTTGATTGCAGTCAAGCGGATTTTTAGATATTTTGCCAGTACCATTGACTTAGAGTTATGGTATCCAAAACACACTTCTTTCGATCTTATTAGTTATTCAGGTACCGATTATACTAGTTGCAAAGATGATCGAAAAAGTTTTAGTAGAACATGTCATTTCTTAGGTCATGCACTAGTTTCCTGGTTTAGTAAAAAACAAAATTCTGTTGCACTATCTACTGCTGAGGCAGAATATGTTGCTGCGGGTAGTTGTTGTGCCCAAGTTCTTTACATGAAGCAACAACTTGAGGATTTTAAACGTATGTACAATCACATTCCAATCAAATGTGATAATACAAGTGCTATAAATCTTTCAAAGAATCCAATACAACAATCTCGGACCAAACATATTGATATTAGATATCATTTTCTTAGAAATCATGTGCAGAAGGGTGATATTGCATTAGAATTCACTAGTACACATGATCAATTGGTAGACATTTTTACAAAACCCCTACCAGAAGATAGACTACGCATGATTAGAAGAGAAATAGGAATTATGCATGCCATCAATATCTGCTAGATACTTTTATTCCATTAACTCAAATGACCTACAGAAACTTGAGACGTTTAGCCTCATCATTCAAATACATTTGCTCCTCATAAATCATCATGCCATCCTTGTCTAAAGGATTAGGCAATCGAAATGCAGAGGCAAGTAAGGATTTTAAATCCTTATTCTGTTGTTTTAAGTCTACTATTTTTTTGTTAGACTCTTGAACAAGTCGTTGAAGAATATCGATCTTCTCATTAAGCTTCTCTATCTCGCGGGTTTTGGACTGCAACCGAGCGGAAAAAGCAACTATGGAAGATGAGTATCGAGTCCCGAGACCCACAAGCTCGTAAATGGCGTCATGATCTGATTTATTAGCTAAATCAGTCTCTTGTTGCTTCATGGCACCCACGACAGATGCAGAAATAGATTGAGACTGAGGTGAAGGATACCTCAAATCTTGATCAAGAGAATCACTAAAGGGAAATCTACGAGCCATTGAAAATTTGTAAAGTGAGAATGAAGATGAACTACAATAATGAGAAGAAGATTTGATGCGGATTAGATAAAACTAAGGATTGCTTTTATAAAGATGGAAATAAGTAAAAGACAAACTGACATCTCTTCAAATCTTACTTAGTCAAGCTTACAAGATATGCCGGATGCATATTGTCAAAAGTTACCGAACTAAGCTAGCGAGATTAATTATAATTGTCCCTGTTTCTCTCGTGAAACGCTGCCATTATCTGCTGATGTTGACTCTGTGCTTGAACTCTTACTCGTTCCGATTCCTCTATTTGAAGTTTCAGAATACGAGCCAATTCCGTCAAATCTTTATTTTCTTGCTTTAACCTCTTATTCTTTCTGCCTTTATTTACAAGCTTTTGATGCAGAACAGATATTTGATTGTTAAGTCGATCAACCTCATTTGCCCTCGCTAGTAATCTCCGAGACATGGTCGTAACAGAGGCAGCATAATGAGCACTGAGAGTTCTTGATGCTGCAACAACCTCAGAATCAGTTCTATTTGAAAAATGCATCTCTGCTTCTATCATGGTATTGACAACCTCATGAGATAAAATGACTGGTTGAGACGGTTCCTGATTCAAATCCGGAAGATTATTAGATGAAATTTTCTCCGCCATTCTATCGTTTTGAATAAACAGAAACCAGATCAATGAGTGGGGTGAAAATTTATTTGAGTATCCAACAGGTGAAAACGGTCTTTTAAACGACAACTTTCAAATCTCGATAATATTTAATTTTTCAATAATATCACGCGGATTTGAATCTGCTTTCGCACCGACTGCTAGAGCTAGGCCACCTTTGCAGGTTTTATCAGACACGCGTGGCTCCGCACCGAACTGTCAGAGTTAGACTTCCAACATTTGCAGGTTTTGTCGGACATGCATGGCTCTGCACCGCATTGCCAGAGCTAGGCTTGCAGCTTTTGCTGTCTTTGTCGGACACGGATAATTTTAATTATTCAACTTCAAATCTCTGGAATATCTAATTCGTCAATAACATCAAGCGGATTTAAATATTCTTCCGCACCGAGATGATAAAATTCGGCTTCAACCTTTGCAGGTTTTGTCGGGCACGGGTGGTTCCAACTTCTACTCTCTAACGCACCGTTTTATTTGGTTATTGCTTATTACGGGAAAAAATCTTATTGAAACCAATTACGGTTCCTTTTTAATGATGCCAAAAGGGGGAGAAGTCTTATACTAGTATTATACTACCCTGTTATATATGCTAGAATCATGTTTATATTTTTCTTGAAATACTAACGCATATTTTCAGGGGGAGCTTAAGTATTACTGCAGGTCGCAGATTTCTACTAAGTATTTGTCATCATCAAAAAGGGGGAGATTGTTGAACCCAAGGTTTCAAGTCTCGTATTTACGTATAAATTTTGATGATAACAAATAATAATGAAAACTCAAGCTCAAGTTGTCTATGCATGAAGGGAGCTAAACACATCAAGAAATCAAGCATGAGCAAGAAAGATATCAAGTCTACAAATGAAGCTCATAGATTATTTTTGTACATCTCTTGATAAAATTAGAAATTGGATTAAGGCTCCAAATTACTCTTTTTTCTCATAAAACATCAAATTACTTTTTCCACATATGCAAGACATTTTTAAATGTCTTAGTTTTGAAAATTATGTTTTTCACATGTGCATAACACCATCAAACAAAATAATTTCGAAAATTATATTTTTTTTATAAAAACTTGATTTTATAAGATGATTGATTATCATATTTGACATGTGCATATTTTGTTTGAAAGTCTTGAAGGGAGGTGGTGTGTTTTTTTGACAAATGCAAAAGGTAGATGATTTTGTTTGAAAATCTTAAAGGGTGGTTGTGTGTTTTTTTGACATATGCAAAAAGAAGATGATTTGGTTTGAAAAATAAATCATGCTCATTTTGTCTTGTATGAAAAGCAAAAGATTAGGTTTGATTTCTTTGAAAAATGAATGGAGTTGTCTTTGACAAATGCAAAAAGGAAATGTTTTTATTTGAATTTTTTGAAAAGTGAATAGTGCTCTTATTTGACATGGGAATCTTTTCAAATTTGAAATTGAAGACTCATTTACCTATAAATAGCTCACTTGAGTTTTGCAAAAATCACAACAAGAGCTTACACATCTATTGCTAAATTTTGCATCATTCTTTCAAAGCTCTCATTCTCTCTTTTCTAAAGTTTTGAGCCTTAATTCTTGTTCTTGTTGAGAGAGATATAGTTTGTGCTGTATTGTTCTTATTTCACTCATTGAGGAGTGTTTTCTGATAGCCTACCCACTATCAATTCTTGTATCAGTAAGAGGGTGTGTATAACCCTTGTGTGTGTAGAAGGTGTTCTACACGGGGAATAGTTAAATCACCAAGTGTGAGGTGATTGGAAGTAAGAGGGTGCGTATAACCCTTGTGTGTGTAGAAGGTGTTCTACACAGGGAATAGTTGAATCACCAAGTGTGAGGTGATTGGAAGTGTAGAGGGTGTTCTACACGGATTCTTTGGAGTGGTGCTGCTCAAAAGTGTAATAGGTTTCTATCTCCACCTAAAGGAGATTGAATAGTGGATTTGGGAATCCTCAAGGGGTAGCTTGAGGCGAGGACGTAGGCAGTGGGGCTGAACCTCGTAAAAATACTGAGTTTGCTTTCTCTTACCCTACTCTTTATATTTCTTACTGCTTTATATTTTGGTTATATTTTATATTGTATATTTAGTTTATAAGTATTAATTTTTTAATATAACCCAATTCACTCCCCCTCTTGTATTAGTCATCTGGGCAACAACCACAATGACAGACTTCCTCATAGTAAATGCTACGTCTTCCTACAACGCCATATTAGGAAGGCCGACCCTCAACGACTTGAAAGTAGTAAATTCCACTTACCATCTCAAGATGAAATTCCCAACAAATGTTGGAGTTGGTGAAGTGCGAGGCGAACAAACACTAGCACGAGAATGCTACATGCAGGAGCTAAAGACAATTTGCTCGATAAGCAAGGGAAAGGAACAATTGCCTCTGTCACCCCAAATGGAAGAAGAGCAAGAGGTCGAGGCTAGGGATGAGAGTAGTCTACTACAAGCAGAGGCAAATGAGCTGCTAGAAGTGGTAATATCCAAATCACCCAAACGTTACCATCAAAGTTGGGACAACTTCGACACCAGAACACTGAGAGGCGTTGAAAAAGTTGTTAGTCAAGCATAGAGATGTATTTGTTTGGAGCCATGAAGAGATGCCCAAGATCGACAATGCAATTATCAACATAAGTTTTGTGTTAACCCAGAATCCAAAATAGTGTGACGTAGAATACGATCGTTTAGCACGGAGAAACGCATGGCCATACCCGAGGAAATCGACAGGCTCCTCGCAACAGATTTCATCAGGGAAGCACACTACCTTGAGTGACTCAACAATGTGGTCCTCGTCAAAAAAGTCAACAGAAAATGGAGAATGCGTGTAGACTTCACGGATCTCAACAAAGCATGCCCAAATGACAACTTTCCTATCCCCTAGATTGAGAATCATAGATGCCACAGCTGGGCACAGGGTACTGAGTTTCATGGACGCCTACTTCGGGTACAATCCAATCAAAATGAACAAGGCGAACAAGTAGAAAACAACTTTCATAAACGATAGAGGGCTCTACTATTACCGAGTCTTGCCTTTTTGGCTAAAGAATGATGGTGCAACATACCAAAGGCTGGTCAATAGGAGGTTCAAGGACCAAATCGAAAAAAACCATAGAGTTATATGTCGACAACCTCCTAGTAAAGAGCAAAGAAGCCACCCAGCACCTAGCAAACCTCAAAAAATATTTTGTTGTCCTGCGCAAGTACAAGATGAAATTAAATCTGGCAAAGTATATTTTCAGAGTCAACTTGAGAAATTTTTAAGATTCATAGTATTAGAGAGAGGCATCAAAGCCAACACCAAGAAGATAGATGTCATTTTAAACATGGCACCGCCTCAAACCATTAGTGACACCCAACAACTAGTAGGAAAAGTCCTCACCTTAACAGGTTTGTGTCAAAATCGACAAACAAATGCCTCTCTTTCTTCCAAGTCTTGAGAAAGACTCATCCTTGAAACAAAGAATGTGATCGAGCCTTCCAAGAGCCGAAAAGATATTTATCTATCCCTCATCTGTTGAAGGAACCCAACCCAGGAGAAACGTTGTATGTGTATTTAGTGGTGTTGCCGCATGCCGTTTCTACTGCCTTGTTAAAAGAAGAGGGGGAGAATTAGGCACTAGTCTACTACACGAGTCACCCCCTAAGGGGCGCTGAGGCTCGATATCCATGAATAGCAATGCTGGTATTCAAGCTAGTGATCGCTGCTAGGAGACTACAACCGTACTTCCAACCCCACCCAATCAAGGTGCTAACAAAGCACCCTCATGAGAAAATCCTACAAAAGTTGGATTCCTCTAGGCACTTAGTCACTTGATCAATTGAACTCAGTGAGTTCAAGATCAACTATGCACCCTAGATTGCAATTAAAGGGCAGGCCATCACAGATCTCATAGTTGAAATCACTGGATTTTCGGGAGAAGTGCCACCGATTATGGGCTAGCCATAGACAGTCTTTATAGATAGATCTACTTGTCGAGCTGGGGGCAACATCGAGATCCATATAATCAAAGAGAAAGGTCAAGAATACCATTACATGACAACACTTGCCTTCAAAACCACCAACAGCGAAATAGAGTATGGAGTTTTGATAGCAAGACTGTCAATTGCTAAAGCCCTAGGAACAAATCAAGTTGAAGTCAAAGTTGACTCACAAATAGTGGTGAACCATCAACCAAGTGACGGGAACTTATGTCACCAAGGGCAAGAAACCCTAGTTTGTTTTGACAAACATTCTCATCTTATCTCATCTCATCTCATTTCATCATTACTTTTTTTTCAAATTCCCATACAAAATAAAATAAACAATTCAACATCTCCAAATCTCAAAATAATTTTTTCAAATCCCTAAACAAAATTAATATTAAAAAATATATTACAACAATATTTTATTCAATTTTTAACTTTTATATCATCTTATCTCATCTTATCTATAAAAACAAATCTGGCCAAAAAAATATCTGGTGCAAGTCTTTGCACTTCTCGACCAATTTGCATAATTTTCCATACAACAAGTACTGAGGGCAAACAATCTGATAGCAGACTAGTTGGCAAAAGCGGCATCCGTAGGAGATAACGAGGAGTTTCCATGGGAGGTACAAAGAAAATAGTGGAGGTGCTAGCAATTAGGATCGTAGTGAAACATGTGAGTCCCGGAGTACAAGGATGGGTAAAGAAACAACCAATTACTTGGAGACAGGAAACCTGCCTGAGCAAAAGGAAGCAGCAAGAAAAGTCCAAAAAATAAGTACCACAATTCACGAAAGTCAATGGCATCTTGTACAAAAAAAGGTTTCACCAACCCACTGTTGAGGTGTGATCACCTAAAGAGATGTAGTACATCCTTGCAACAACACATGAACATTTGCGGAAATTATTCGGGTGGGAAGGCTTTGGCAGGAAAGGCACTAAGGATGGGCTACTATTGGCCAAATGCCCTTAAAGATGCCAAGCAGTTCGTTAGAAGATGTGCACAATGCCAAGCCTATGCCCAATCCTGCACTATCCATCGGAAGAATTAATCTCCATCACTGTGTCATAACCTTTTGCTCAATGGGTCATCGATCTAGTTGGTCTGTTCACACCTGGGAAGGGAGGCATAAAACACTTAGTAGTAGGAGTAGACTACTTCACTAAGTGGGTGAAAGCAAAAGCCTAGCGACGATAATGACCAAAGCCATCACCAGGTTTTTATTGAAAAGTGTAGTGTGCAGTTCGAGATCCCCAATACTATACTATCTAACAATGGTCAGTAGTTTGTTTTGGAGTAAAGAGTGGTGCCAGGAACTCGGGATTAAGGTGAGGTATTCTTCCCCTCAGCACTCCCAAGCTATTAGGCAGGCCAAGTCACGAACAAGAAGTTTGTACTCAACATCCTAAACAAGAAGAGCTTCCGGGCCTACATGACTTTATTAAAAACCCTAACCGAATCAACACCTTTCACTTTAGCCTTTGGAAGCAAGACAATTGCCCCCGTGGAAGCTGGCTTGCCTACATACAGAACTAGCAATTTCAACCAAGCAGATAACGACGAAGCTCTCTGCGAGCAACTAGATTTGCTGGAATAAATGAGGGAAAAGGCAAACGCCCTGAATGTCCTCTACAAAAGGAAAGCTGAGCAGTACTTTAAAAAATGGATAAGGCCCTGGTTGTCATTCAAATTCGGTGATTTGGTCTGGAGGGAAACGAGCGTCACCACTCATGACGAGGGAAAACTTGGCCTGGGAAGGACCCTATGTGGTAGTTACTAGCAATCGCCCAGGGTCGTACAGACTCAAGGATATCAAAGGAAATGAGCTGCCACACCTATGGAATGCTCAGCATAAAAAAAAAAAAAATCTTATTTGTAGTAGTTGTTCTATATATTCTTTTATTTTGCTCTTAGTTTCTGTTGAATTATCAAAGTATCTTGAAACGTTCCCATTATCGGTGTTTCCCTATTTTTATACTTTATTCATTGGAAAATACATGATTTATTCACATCCGTCAACGGTAAGTCGCTAGCAAGATAAGCTCTTGCAATAAAAATGACGCACAACAAAAAATGGTGTGGAGGCCAGAAGGCCCCACGACCTTCTCCATATTAACTCGCTCACAAGACAAGCTCTTGTAATAAAATTAGCGCACAACGAAAAAGAGGCAGGGAGGCTAAAAGGCCACACGACCTTCTCCATACTCAAGCGCTCACAAGACAAGCTCTTTTAATAAAAATGGTGCACAACGAAAAAAAGGCATGGAGGTTAGAAGGCCCTATGACCTTTCCCATACTTAGGTACTCGCAATACAACCTCCTGCAAAAAACAAATGGTGCCAAGAATTAAAAGGCGCGGAGGCCAGGAGGCCCCAAGACCTTCTCCGTACTTTAGCACTTGCAAGACAAGCTTTTGCAATAAAAATGACGCCAAACAAAAAAAGAAGTGGAGGCTAGAAGGCATCACGACCTTTTCCATACTTAGGCACTTGCAAGATAAGCACTTGCAACAAAAATGGTGCCAAATGTTAAAAGGCGTGGAGATCAGAAGGTGCCACAACATTCTTCATACTTAAATGCTCGAAAGACAAGCTCTTGCGATAAAAATAGCACCAAACAAAAAAGGCATAAAGGCTAGAAGGCTCCACAACTTTCTCCATACTTGATAAGTACGCGAAAGTGCACTCTAAATACCCTAATATTGGATTAAATTGCAAAGAATGAAAATAAAAATCATTGAATTTCACTTATTTTATTGAATTAGATTTCTATTTACATTGATATGTTTTTAAGAATTATTTGTCTTCTCTTATTTTTATTCTTTATTTTCTTATTTGTATTTTATTTTATTTTCTCATTTATTTTATTTTCTTTGTTAGTGTGAAGGAGTGAAAAAGACTACATGGCATGTTGTCGATGGGCTTAATTCCACTTGAAGCCGCAAGTCCCAGAATTTGATTGAAACACATGGCACTTCATGGAGGTTGAATAGACCCACGACCACAAGCCGGCTTCACTTCTTCATGGGCTTCAACAATTAATTCAGTCGCACGTTGCTATTGCTTTTGGACTTCCACTCAACTACGTTGGGAATGAGGCGACACATTGGGACAATTCACACTGCACGTCTCTCTCTATTTGAACAAGAGCACCTCATGTCTCACATAATTAAACGAGCACCGCTGCGTACATACACACGGACGGAAAAAAGAGACGAAAGTTAAAGGGGGGCCATTTCATTGATTTTTCTTTAGAGATTTTTGTTGTCCATCATATATATGGATAACTAAATTTTCAAGTAGGGTAAAGGATGAACTTGCATACTAGATAGTATTTTTAATTTATTTTTAATTCATGTATTTGATTTTCAATTATTAAAACTCTTTGTTTATCCTTTTCAAAATATTGTTCATATTTTCTTCTCCAAATAATCATAGAGTTTACTCCATTTATAGATTCAGTCATATTTTTTCTATTGAATGGTTATATCTGTGATTGTGTTGGGATCCATTGATTATTTATATTGATTTAATTCTCTGCTGCAATATCGCTCTCTGGGTATATTGTCACCGTTGGGTTTTTTCAATGTGAATAACAATTTATATAATTTAAAAGTGATGAATGATTTTTCGAAGGGTTACATTTTATTTAATTTTGGGTTTATAATTTTATATCTTCCGATTGAGAATTATGGAATTGAATTCTCAATTAAGTTATCACTGAATTAAGAATAATTAAAATACAGGATATGGGCAAGGGATTCTTGAAGCTCTACTGTTCGTCAACTTTGATTACTTTTTTCGTTAATTATTTTCTTTAATTTTAATTCACATTTAAAATAGATTTTTGTTTTCTCATAAATTATTTAATATTTTTTTAGTTTCTTTGTTCTTTCTACTATTCTTTTAATTTGTTTCCCTGTGGAATCGACACTTAAAAGCTACACTACAATTACCGCATTATTCTTTGGGCGTAATCAAATTTTGGTGCCATTGTCGGGGAGACGGTAGAAGAATTATTAGATAGTTTTTTTTTTCAACAGTTTGTAAAAACGGTAACTTCGTTCCTTCTTTTTACTTGCTGCATTATTATTATTTTTTTCTCTTTCGTAGTTTTTTTTTTTTTTTAGCGTTGCATTTTTTTTTATTCTTTTAATTTTACATTTTATTGTTATCTTGCATGAATAATAGATATAAGGACGCATTAGGTCGATTTGCTTGTAGGCCTGTGTTAGAGTCAGATTCAAAGTCTAATTTCTCTATTCATTAGTTTGATAGTCATTCTATCTTTGAAAATATGAGTGAACACGCGAATCAACTCACTAGGACTCTTTAAGATTACCTACACTCTACACGCACAGTCACACCTTTCTCTGAGACATACAATCTAGAGTGGCGTAATCAACTCAATTTTAGCTGGAAGTTTGAAAACCAGCTACCTGCACAGTCGACACAGCCCACTAAATCATACCCTACACCATATCATGTATCTTCATCTTCTAGTAGTCTTTTAGAAAACACTTTGCATGCTTTTATTGAGGCACAGGGCAAGACTAACCAAAAATTTGAATATTTGATTACGCAGGTTGTGAAAGAAAATAAGGAGATAAAGAGTCAAGTGACCAAATTGATGAACTCCTTGAGTGTGATTGAGCAAGGTAAGTTTCATTCTCAAGCTCAGTCCATACCTCATGGTCAACACATGGTGCAAGAGAACTTGAAGGATGTGAACGCCATTGTGACTCGTAGTGATAAGTCATCACACATCCCAACAATGGACAAATCAGAGGATGTGGAGAAGGATCAATTAGTAGTGTTGCTGAGCTACCCAAGGAACTAGAGGTGACAGAGAGCCATGTTAAGGTACCATTCCCTCAAGCTTTGAAATCAAGCAAGCTAATTATGGATCCTAATAATGAAAACTTGGAGAATCTTAGACAGGTAAAAGTCAATCTCCCTCTTTTACATGTAATTAAACAAGTTTCTACTTACGTAAAAGTTCTATAGAATTTGTCTACAGTTAAACGGAAGTATCACGTGAAGAAGACAACATTCCTGACAGAGCAACTTAGTGCTCTACTTGAGCAGTGGATCCCTCCCAAGTATAAGGATCCTGGGTGCCCAACCATCGCATGTAGCATTGGAAATCAAGAATTTGGGTAAGCTTTGCTAGATTTAGGAGCCAGTGTGAATTTAATGTCTTATTCTATTTATTTGCAGTTGGGGTTGGGGGAAATCAAACCAACTTCTGTGGTATTGCAATTGGCTGACCGTTTAGTCAAAGTACCCCGGGGTGTGGTAGAGGATGTTTTAATTCAAATTGATAAATTTTATTATCCTGTTGATTTTCTAATTCTAGACACTAGTTATGTTGTTGACACCACATCTAAAATCCCTTTAATTTTAGGTAGACCTTTCCTTACCACTGCTAATGCTCTTATTAATTGCAAAAATGAGCTCATGAAGCTGTCTTTTGGAAACATGACTCTCAAGGTGAACATCTTCCAAATTGTAAAACAACTAGAAGAGGATGACAAGTGCCACCAGACATATATGATTGATTCACTTATAGATAGGGAAGTTTTCACAACTCGTGATTCTGATCCTCTTGAGTATTTCATTATTAATTATTAGTTTAATTCTATTAGTGATTCATCTGATGTGGCTGATATTTATGCAATTTTTTATACAACTCAGGATCATGGCACACAAGCTTGGCAACCAAAATTTGAGGAGTTGCCTAAAAAAAGTGAAGAAAATGTTCCTTCAAGTGAAGAAGCACCAAGAATTGACTTGAAACCTTGCCAACTACATGTGGACCTCGAGTATCGAGCTTATTGAGCTAACAAGCATTTCAATTTTGACCCAGGAGAGGCAGCTCTAGAAGTGGAAGACATTCCACCTTGACCACACCATGCAGTCATTTTTTTATTTGTTTTCTTTTATTTTGTTTTAGTTTATTTTTTTCTATTTTTTATTATTTTTGGTCATTTTCTTTTTGTTTGCTGATCTTTTCTTTATTTTTTTTTGCAGGCTAGTGTCAGTTGTCATTTCAGTTTGCCATCTCTGGTGCTTAGCGAGTCACCCACGTCCTACATCAGATGTATTCTACCCTTTTCAGTTACTCCCCATTCAATTTTTATTTTTAAGTTCAGGGGTGAGAATGATGCATATTGGAACTTTGTGGCATATTTTCATGTGTCAATTTAAAAAAAAAAATTGTATCACCCAGGCACATTTTCACATGTGCACTTATGCTCATTCATGGCCAACTTGGCGAATTCAACAAACCCATCGTAATCATTTTGCTGAGACATTCACAGAATTTTTAATGCACTTATCCAAATTTTGTAGTAAGATAGTAGTTTGACATATGTAGTTAGAGAACTCTTTTGCTCAAGTATTTATGTGAATTTTGGGAGAGGATTGAGAGCCTACAAATGTAGAAATTGTGATAAGCATTCATTGATCTGTTGAATTGGGCACTTCTTTTGAGAATATCATTATATGGTTGGTAGTAAGATAATAGATATACTTGAGATATGATGAAGGTTAACTTAGGATTAACGTTTGAACTTCTCAAGCTAACATTTCTCATCATAGACCCTTAGTAGTCAATTTTGAGCCAACATACACATATAACATTTTTCTTTTCATATGCCCACATCATCCATACCTCTCCACATTGGAGTATAGCTTATGTACTAATTTTTCCTACCCTTATTGCTTCCAAGTGTGTACTAGGTGTGGAATTTGCATATTTTCTTTTGAAAAAAAAAAAGAGAAGAAAAAGAAAAAGAGAAGAGTACAAGTTACAAAATGTTCAATTGAGTGAGCTTGAAAAAAAAACAGAGAGAAGTTGAAGAAGAAGGAAAAATATTATTCGATGATCTGAAAAGTTGAAGAGTACATCAAGAAGTATGGTTTGCTATGATCTTTAATAAAATTTTCTTGGTGTGTACTTGTAAGTCTTTGAATCTCTTTTATCCTTTTATCCATATAGCCCCTAACCCAAACCACATTACAATATTTTGTGTTGATTACTTTGATCCTAGGTAAAGTTGTGGAAAGGGTGGCAGAATTCTCAATTGATAGTGTTCCTATCATAAGATCAATGTTTGTTTGTTGCTTATATATAATTGCTAACTTTTCATGAGAGTGTGTGTACATTCCTTGTCAACTCCATAGAGAGAACCCTTACACGAAACATTATTATACCCGTGAGTTATGGAGTTGAACTTTTTACTTGATATGTTCTTGATATTGCATGTGTCACGGTTTGTGGTTAGATGGATATAGTTTGGATCACACACACTTTGTAGATTGTTATATGTGGATTAATTATGATTGGGTTATTGGATTTTTAAAATTGTTTTGATATGTAACTCTGGAAAATATGACTTTGTGACTTCTGTGTGTGATCTTTTTTTGTCTCTTTTATCATTTTTGCGTGAAAATTGCTAGGGACTAGCAATGAGTAAGTTGGGGGTGTGATGAGTGCACAAAAGTACACTCTAAATACTTTAATATTGGATTAAATTGTAAAAAATGAAAATAGAAATAATTAGATTTTACTTATTTTATTGAATTAGATTTCTATTTACATTGAGATGTTTTTAAGAAATATTTGTCTTCTCTTATTTTTATTTTATTTTATTTTAGTTCATTTTATTTTATTGTTTCTTTGTTAGTGTGAAGAAGTGAAAAAGACTACATAGGCCACATGTTGTCGATGGGCTTAATTCCGCTTGAAGCCGCAAGTCCCAGACTTCGATTGAAACACATGGCACTTCATGGAGGTTGAATAGACCCACACCACAAGCCGGCTTCACTTCTTCATGGGCTTCAACAATTAATTCAGCCACACGCTGCTTTTGCTTTTGGACTTCCACTCAACTACGTTGGGAACGAGGCAACACATTGGGACAATTCACATGGCACGTCTTTCCCTATTTGAACAAGAGCACCTCACGTCTCACACACACACACGCACACACATCTATACGTAATTAAACGAGCAGCGCCGCGTACATACATACAGACGAAAAAAAGAGACGAAAGTTAATGGGGGCCGTTTCATTGATTTTTCTCTAGAGATTTTTGTTGTCCATCATAGGTAACTAAATTCTTAAGTAAGGTTAGAGATGAACTTGCACACTAGATGGTATTTTAATTTATTTTTCATCCATATATTTGATTTTCAATTATTAAAACTCTTTGTTTATCATTCTCAAAATATTTTAGTGTTTTCTTCTCCAAACAATTATAGAGATTACTCCGTTTATAGATTCAGTCATGCTTTTTCTACTGAACGGTTAGATCTGTGATTGTGTTTGGATCTATTGATTATTTATATTGATTTAATTCTCTACTGCAATATTGCTCTCTGGGTATATTGTCATCGTTAGGTTTTCTCAATGTGGATAACAATTTGTATAATTTAAAAGTGATGAATAATTTTTCAAAGGGTTACATTTAGTTTAATTTTGGGTTTATAATTCTATATCTTTTGATTGAGAATTACGGAATTGAATTCTCAATTGAGTTGTCATTGAATTAAGAATAATTAAAATACCGGATATGTGCAAGGGATTCTCGAAACTCTATTGTTCGTCAACTTTGATTAGTTTTTTCGTTAATTATTTTGTTTAATTTTAATTCGCATTTAAAATCAATTTTTTTTTCTCATAAATTATTGAATATTTTTTTAGTTTCTTTTTTCTTTCTACTATTCTTTTAATTTGTCTCCCTGTGGAATCGACACCCCAAAGATACACTACAATTATCGTGTTATTCTCTGGCGTAATCAGTACTTAAGCATTGCAAGAAAAGTTCTTGCAATAAAAACGGCACACAATGCAAGAAAAGTGGCGCCAAACGTTAAGAGGCGTGGAGGGTAGAAGCCCCCACTACCATCTCCGTACTTATCCGTTGGCAAGGCAAACCAATGTAGCAAGGTAGGCTCCCAAAAACTAAAAGGCGTTGGAGCCAGAAGATCCCTCACAACCAGTATTATGTCATGAATCCACGAACGCAAGAGGCATTAATGAATCCGTGAACATAAAGAGGCGTTAACAAGCTTAAACCAAATTCAAGCACTAGTATAGAGTAAAAGGCTCAAAGCTCAAGCAGCTTGTTGTTCACAACATGGAAAAAAAAATAAAGAGAGTAAAAAGCTCAAAATAAGAGCCACCCATCATTCAAAGAAATACAAGAAAAAGAGATAAAGGCTCAAAATAGAAGACACCATTGTTCGAAATAAAGAAAAAAAAGAGGTCAAACACATAAGATCCTTAATTGGCAACGGGAGGGGGAAAGGCATTTGGCATCACATCCTGCCCTATTGCATCTGCAAATTGAGTCGTTGCGACATTCAGGGAGAATTCTTGCAAGTTCAATCGCCTCAGATTAGTAGGGGGTTAGCCAATAAAAACAAGTGAAGATACACTAGGTCAGCAGCAACACCATACCCAAAGGCCCAATCACGAGCCTTCGGAGCCACGTAGCCACGACCAACGGAGGATGCAGGCGAACAATCTCATCATTTGCAAGCATCAATGTCTTCCATTTCCTTCTAGTACACTAAGAACCAGGGTTGGGAACTCTATAGTTCACTTTGGAGGTCAGTTATATGGGCGTCTTTCTGCTGGCGCTCATCAGCAAGCACTTTTTAACCCGGGACAACTCCACCATCAAATTGGCCCTCTCGCGAACTGATGTAGCTAAGGCATCGGCCGCTTCTTGGCATCTCCTCTTAGTGTCCTCCTGCATACGTTAGTAGACCACCAAGGATTCCTTTAATCAAGACACCTCCGAAGTAGCAGCCACATGCCCCCTTTCAGCCAATTGCAAAGTAAAACTATCACATGCATATAAAAATTGAACAGGGCCCAGTTTACCACGCAACTCACCAAGCTCGCCGCAAATATTTTCAAGGTCATCTTCCAAGCCTCAAATACTCCCGTCCTCCTGGCCCAAATCACTAGCCAATTTTTCACTTTCTAACGAAAGCGCATCAACTTGCTTTCTAAAAAAGAAGCAGGCTTTATGCCACACCCTAACTTCTTTCTCAAGATGGGCCTTATCGCCCACTACCCACCAAGCCAAGTCTTCAACGCCTATAAGAGGGAAGGTAAGGAGACAAACACTCACAACAAATGAAAAGGAAACAGAATGAAGCAATATTCAAATCTGAGATAGAATGCCCCAGAGGCTCTCAGCCATTTCCATGGCAACTTTAGACAAGGGGGGATCGCATCGTGGACCAGCCACCTCAACCTCGACATCAACCTCCTTCTCGGTATTGTGAACATAGTCATCCAAAAAATGGGCCCTCTCAGGTGAGGGGCACCCCAACTGCAACAAAGAGTTAAAAGTTTCCAAATCAACAGCCACTTCAACATGGGCACCATGGGCCTCTGGATTGTTTTCCTCCCCCTAAGGGCTCTCACCAACCGGGTTCTTGCCACCATCCTTGATGAGGTCGCCTTCCAAAGGGATAGCCAATCCTTTGTAGCTTCCAAAGTAGGAATGAGGGGATAAGGGAATAGAGACCCAATCTTGGTCAGAATGGGGGGCCTCCCCACAATCAACAACATTATTAACACTAACGTCTGGGATCTGGTACTGGATAAAAATGGGGAATTCAAAAGAATAATTTTTATTAGCATCGCCGCCTTCTGGCAGCAAATCGAATTCTAAGGCCGTGGATAGATTGGCAGACGCTCGACCCATCAAACCACAGGTCACCAAGATCAGATTCAACAAGGGGGGACCCCCGCCCAAAGGTGGTAGAGGCGTATTCACCCAACAGACACATCTGAGAATACGAAAGGAACAAAAGAGGTTACCTCTTGGGGGCTATCATTCCTGTCGACTTTTCAACACAAGGGCACTTCAAAGGAGGTCTCTTATCTTCAATTACACATTTTCTAGCCGGTGTACTCACAGCCCTTAGTTTGCAACCCTAGACATGGGCTCGAGAGGGTACTATAAAAAATCTGTCAAGGCTAGAAGGAGATAACAAATCTTCCATCCAAAGACCTACACAATTGTGCTCCTTCGCCCAATTGTGAACAATGTCCACACGATTGCGTTTCCTGTCAGTCAACTCCAATGGCAAGACCTAATCATTGGGAACTAACCCCTAGTTAGCCCTCACGAGGTAATATTTCACGGATTCTTCATCTGTCAAAAACTCCTAGCTGGAACCGAAAACGAAAAGGTATTTGTTTTGCAACTTCTTGGCATTAGAAAAATGTAGTTCAAAAGCCACTAAACGTTGTCTCCTACAAAAAAAGCTGCAAATGTTTCTGGGCAACCCGGTGACACCATAAAAAGTAAAGAATTCCTTCGCCGTAAGATCAGGATATTCATCACCCAAAGGCTCCAAAATCCTACGAAAAACAATGCAGGAACATAAAAGTTTATGCCAAGTGTGCGAGTGAAGTTGCCAAGGGGCCAATCTCAAGAAATCAAGAACGTTGCGAATGAGATGGATGAATTGGAGGTGTAATCCATGCAGTAAAGCACAAATGGTTAACACCATGCTACCGGCGTACCCCTTCCTATCAACACACCCGGCGAACGGGATGAAGAGTTGCACAGTATCCGAAATACAAAAAGAAGTTCGCAGCCTGGTTAAGTATCACTCACTCAAGACATAACCTAAGAATACCCTCATAAGAAGGAAGGTCTCAGCGAACTGAGGACTCAACCTCAGGGTGCAAAGACGCCCTTGCCATTGGGTGAGTAGAAGACCAGCGGTTAGAACGAGAAGGACGAGACGAACCTCTAGCATACATATCTATCAATAGAAAAGAAGCAGGTAAGAACTGTTTGGGAAGTTGGAATTCGAGGGAAAAACAATAGGGCAGAGCAAGGTATGGTCTGACAAGAATGTCAATAGATGAAATGATCAAAGGGAAATAATAGATGTCTCAAAGTAAATGAAAGAAATACTCAAAGGATGACAATCATTAAGTCCCCTCGAGAAGACAAAAAGTGCCCTTGGGAATCAAAACGAATTCAGGCAGTGACATATGCACCCTTCCCCTACGAAATTAAGTGCGTAAGAGCAATTACGAAAGACATTAGGGACGTGGCAGAAGTGTGTACGGGCACCCCTGTGATAGCAAACATGTGATTCAAGACCTAGCGGGGTTATGTGATCCAAGGCCTAGCAAGGTAATGTGATCCGAGACCCAGTGGGATAATATGAGCAAATGCTCGATGGCACGATGCAAACACGATTATTGGGTCCCAAAGATTCAAATAAATTACAAAATAAAAGGAAAGGGTGTTAGGGAAGCTTATCAATGTTCAACGAGCTTAAAGTACTTACTCTTGATGAACAATCAGACGACTACCACGGGGAGTGCATAAATTTGATTTCCTATATGTCAATCAACACAAAGAAAATTAGCATGACAATTGGAAGGGATATTTGTGCCCACAGAAGGCCCAACCCATAACTACCAAGTCTACCCCTAAAAAGGCTTGAGGTCTTGGGCCTTACGGCCAAAACAAAAAAGCCCACATCTCCTATCATGGAAAGATCCCGATTCAATATATTGACAGTTCTAATTGTCAGCTGGATTAGGAATTTCCTTTCGAATAGAATTATTCTAAGAGGGACATTTCCTAAGAAGTAGGAGTTATCTCCCCCCTCCCCCCCCCCCCCCCCAAAAAAAAAAATCTATGGATCATGAAGGATACGAATTTAAAATACTCACCGATAGCGATTATCATCAATCTATTAAACCCCTATAAATATCCCCTACGAGGTAATATGTGATCATCTCATTATTAACATACCCTCACTCTCATATTCTTTACTGACTTAGGCATCAAAGCGTCCTTAGGGCATCCAGGGTCATCTCTCTTTTCTTCGTAGATCAACTGTGTGATCAGTTTCGGTAGTATGAAACACGTCCTTTACAGCCTGCAATGGTATAGTTGACCTTCCCTTGCTTTGGCTCTGTGGCATACCACTTGAGTTTATTTTCAAACACTGTGCTACATTGAACCGCTTAATAAACCTAACATGAAGGATTTCCATTTAGAGGAAAGAATTAGATCTAGTCAGTTTTAAGTACAAGAATTTTGCATATAATATAGTTTATGAATCGTACTTGATATGGCAGATTTTCGAGAATGGTCTTAGCTATTGCAAATCTAAAAGGGAAATCTTTTGAGACTTGTGCTATGTTAATAGCTGGCCCTTGCAACCGTTCTTCAACATATATGCTATCATTAACTCAATGCCTCAGTCGATTAAATCACTTTATTAATTGAAATGTGCTATGCTTACACTATTAATCATATATTGCTGATTTGTAGTCCATTGCTCTCCGGTAAATGGTTGTATTGAATTGCTTGCAATTGCTATGCTGATATAAATTTTTGTTCTATTCAATTTTGGAATATGTTCCTTTTTCCTTTGTATTTTTTTGTACTTTGGTATTTTGAATATCATTATAAATCCAATAATAATCAGTGTAATCACGGATATTAATATGATAATATAAGTTTAGGATCACTATATCCTATATATTAGAAACTAAGGCGCTGAGAGTTTCACTAGCTATATATATATATAGCTAGAGTCTTGTGATAAATGGAACTCAGTTTTGGTCTTTTGGTCTGAGACATAAAATCTGGGAAGACAACTTTACTCTGCTTAGCTTGTGCAAATGGAACTAACCTATTAAAAAAAATACGCAAATGGAACTCAGTTTTGCATTTGATGCATGTGTATATAGCAACTAGTTAGGTTTGATAATATTATTGCTACCATGATCTTTGTTGCTCATTTTATTTCTTTAAATGATATAATAATTTCATTTTGTTGCTCATTTGAGAGAAAGAAAGAGGATGATGTCTGGAACAAGGTGGTGTTCCTCCTTCCTATAGTCTTGCTGCTGCATATCCTTGCTCAAAGAAGTCATAGTACATATAATCAGGTTTGTCACTTTTGCTGATGTGTCTGCAGTATAAATATTTGAGCCTTCATCTTCTTCCTTTGATTCTCACTTTTTTATTGTAGTCTAGAATATTTTTATTATATAATTTGATGACATTATTTCCTTTTGAATGAACATGCAAGTGTGCTATGGGAAATTGCTATAGCTTGCAAAAAGATTATAGATATATAATTTTCATGGGTCCTGCAGTAAAACAGGACCATTAGATATGTAATTTTTATATAATGTAATTTAGTTTTGTAATGTAATGTATAAATCCCAAATAATATAATATGTAGTGAATTGTATTATGTTGCATGCATAATATGTTGTGCATTGTATTATGTTGCATGCATTTTATTATAAATATATATTTTTTTTTCTGAGATGCACTTAGTTGAAAAGATAATTAGTTGTTTCTAACTTTAGTTATCTTTTACATGAAATTTGGTTTTTCATTTTGATATGTTTTATTACGATGGACAAAAAATTTTTTTAACTTTAGAACATGACTTGAAATTTTTTTAATTATAATTAGGCTTTTTATACAAAAAATTATGCTTTTCAATTTTTTTCTTGAAAAATAGTAATGGAATATAGGCTTAATATATATATATATATAGAGAGAGAGAGAGAGAGAGAGAGAGAGAGAGAGAGTATGATTTTCAAACCTTCTTTTTATTGAAAAATAATAATAACCACCTTTTGTAAAAAAATATTTATCTAGGCCAAAATCCTGCCCAATTTGAAACCCGAATTCTGGGCCGAATATACCCGAGTACCCGGTTCAGAACCTGTTAAACACTCTTATTTAGGTCCCGTTTGGATTCGTAGATGAGATGAGTTTAGTTTATTTTTTAATATTATTATTATTTTGAAATTTGAAAAATGTGTATTGAGATTTGAAAATTGTGTATTGAGATTTGAAAAATGTGTATAGAAATTTATGTTTTGTATAAAAGATTATAAAAGTATAATGATAAAATGAGAATGAGTTGGGATGAGTTTCCAATACAAATGGAGTCTTTAGAGTGCTCAGTGTAAGCGTTGTAAGCTCTTTGGTAACCCCAAATTGGAATGGGTTTGCATTATTCTTTTTATTTTTTATATTTTTTTGCAGCTGACAGTTTAATGTTTTTTTCTGGCTCCTTGGAAGTATTAATTAAATGTAAGTTGTTGGTTTCTTTAAGCAAAAAACTAATATTGAATAATTAATTATATATGGTCCAAAAGTAGGGGTGGTGTCCCTTCCAATCATCTAATCTAATGCAAACAAAGTGCTAGGTGGCCAAAACTTCAAAAAGAAATGAGTGTAGGGAAAAATGGTAACAGATGGAGTGAAAGTCGAGGTAGTTTATTGGGAAGAATGCGGAGTGACATTTGTAATAGTTTAAAGAGATCATTAAACTTGAGGCAGAAGAATTAGGATTGGACCTGGCTGTGGATTAAGAGGTTTGAAGGAAATCTCTCCACTCATTTATCCTTGGACAAAGGGGGGTACATGCTCTACAGGCATTGGCCAAAAGGAAAGAGGTTAGAAGTTGGAGAATTGACTCTTGGCATGTCTGTGTGTGAGACAATATCACTTAAAAAGAGTTGCAGAGGCTGGAGGCGGCACATAAAGCAAGAGATCGAGGATTACTTTACAACATAATGTAAAAAGAGATATTTTTGTAAACAACCTTATAAAATTAAGGTCATTTTTTAAAAATACCCTTACTTTAAAACATATATTGGGTAAAGTATTGTGAAATATATTATATATATCATTTTTTTTTCTTACTGATCATTCCTTTTAATGGTACTGCCAAATACTAGGCTTTGAAGTTTTGAGCTCCAAGTTTTGGTTTCCATTTGATTAAGTTTTTTGTTTTGTTTATCAATACACGAGTTCTCTATCTGAGCCCTTAAGGCCATTATCATTGTGGCATTTTCTAGAGTTGCTCAAGTATTTGGCATTATTTCTTTACTCCAAGTCTTCCACGAGGACATCTCAGGGAAAAAACTCGCTTTCAAATTAAAGAAAAACAAACATACTTTATGACATTTGGTTCAGACATTCGATATTCCATTTGGCATCTACAAGGATTAGGGTGCCTTAGATTACCAAAAATGTGACTTACTTAACTCACGTTTGAAAAGGAGAATCTGATAAGATTCATGGAAACATCATGTATATTTGGTAAATGTGGGCAGTTAAGTGATAGGTTTTATGAAAGTGGGTACGTAGCTATATTGTTCGAGGACAACATTGCTAGTTGGTGTGGCTACACTCAACTCGACAAGGTACACCAATTCACTCCACCTCCCAATTCTAGTCTTACTAATAAGGAAAATGACACCTTGCAACCTATTTGACAACCATCAATAAAGATTTTTTTTTTTTTTTTTCTTTGAAGTTTTTTTAAAGAAAAGCCAAAATTCTGAAAACTAGAAATAAAAAGTTAAAAAGTAGAATTCTATTGATGGTTGTCAAATGAGTTCTCCCAAACAGGTGACCCATGATGTTTTTGGTAACTTGGTTCTCTAGCTCAAGTCCCAGCACAAGAATTGAAACCTAGACTGCCCAATGATTTAGATGGATGAAAGGCAACATTACACATTGAGTAGAACCAGTTAGTATGACTAAAATGAAAAGGCACGACTAAACTCGTGAGTCAAAAATGTTAAATAATGTGACAGATTTTCGAGTGTGAATGGAGAGAATGGTGAAATAATAACTATGGCTATGGCTGGGCCACATATCACTAAAGACCAAATTCATTCACGAAATAAAGTTCCTATGATAACAAAATAAATTAAATAATCCAAGACACGTTGAAAAATGTTGTTAACACAAATTGAGAGCAAGATACTAGACTGCATAAGAAAATTGTGCTTATGATAAAACAAAAAATGTCACTAACCCCATACATTGAACATAGCTCTGGCCTCACCTAATAACATAAACAGCTCTCAACATGGCAACATTTGTACAGTCGCGTTAACTTGAAAACTACCTCGACATTTCATGATTTTTACAGCCTTAAAAAACTTGTATAGTCATTTTATCTCCTGTGCAGGCGCGTCAGGTGTGCATTCACACCCGAATCTTGGCTTGCTTGATTCTATCTATATAATAACCTTAAAAACTACACAATGTACAGTTTTCCAGCACAAAGCAACAACTTTATTTTCAATCACCTCGTACCTGTCTCAACAGACAGGTAGAGTCATAGCCAAGACATGGGGGATGAAAGAGAGGAAAAGAGGAAGCTCATACTAGCCTCAGTTAGCTGTACAGAACTTTTTCCCTACGCTGCCTAAGCAGGGTGTGGAGACTGAGCGGCAATTCTTCTTTCTGCAGGCATTTTAAGTGACAAGTTAGCTACCAAGCCATTTTCATATGGAAAATCATATGATCAATCCACTAAAATTCTTTAAACAGAAGAAAACAGATAAATAAATAAAAGATAAAAGCAATCCAAATTCATTGAAAACCAAAGGGTGTACCCAAGTACAACATTGATTCATAACAACACAGCGTAATGAGGTTTAATATACCATGAAGGACCTCAGTGAAACAGCCGTGGGAGTTCAAGAATATACCATGGTTAGCTTAACAGGAACGATAAAATGCAGTAACAATCTACTAGCACTTGCAAAAATACAGGTGTGCAAGTGAATACAAATAGATAAAAATGCAACTAAATTTGTATATGCATACATACATAAGCAAAAGTACATAGAAATACGAACTCATGCAAAGCAAAAAATAACTATAGAAGAAGGAATACCCCCAGCAGCAACAAGCTTCTCTACACGTGCGACAATGTGCTTTCCGTAAGTGTATTTTTTCAATGCACTCAAGTGAACTTTTATTCGTGAAAGTATCAACTCACGCTGCTGGTCATCACAAGTCTCCAGCACTTTTTGTACAACATAGTTTGCAAACTGATCTTTCATCATTGCCTGGTTAATAAATAAAAAACAACTAAGGACAAAAAGAAAAGGAAAAATGGCAAACAATAGTGCAAAACAAAGATACACAAGCAACATAACATGGAAACATCAGCAACCGAGATTTTCTTCTTAAAAAATCTGATAGCTAACTGAAAAAATCATATTATTAAGAACATGAGATTTTATCATCAGAATAGACCCAATGCCCAAGATTCTGAAAGGTAAGAAACGTGTAATTAACTAAATCAAAATAGCACAGTTTGCAGATCACACTACTCAGATCATCAGATGATTCAGAAAACAAAAAATAGAGCCAATTAAGAGAACACAGAAAACCAAGTTAAAAGATCTTAAGACACCAGCTTGATATGAAGACCTCAGAACTCTATTTTTAAGTATATACCCTGATATATCAGTCAGCATCACATCTTCAATTTATGATCTAATTCTTGTCGTCTCAAAAAGGTACAAACTAAACCTATGAGGAAATGCAGGCTTCACATTACAAAAAACATTATTGTAAACCACAAGCTTATTGAACAGAATATCTTTGCATTTCTACCGTAAAACCGCAGTTTCAGTTGATGAAATAATAAATGGGTCCCAGCATATCATCATTTCACCACTCAGTGAACATTACATCTCAAGAGGCCGAATGACCCCTCTAAAAGCTACCAAAATTTTATTCAAGCACAACAAAGGTCTGCACCATATAAAATATTCACAAGGGTGATGGGACATTTTGTCACACTATGAGACTGTAGACCCCAAGTTCACCGGCTGGAAACAACTCTCTTTGGTTTTATAAGTTTTCATTTGCATAACATATACAAGAAAAGAATAGACTTAAGATGTCTGTATTTAAAGGCATGTCAAGATGGGAAAAACCTGAAGTGGTTCATTTTCATCAGTAGAACCAAGCATCTCATTCACTAGTAACTGGCGTTCACTAGGACCACCAAAAGTTAAACACTTCTCCACAACATTAGAGGCAAACTTCTGCTGACTCATTTGAACTATCTTTCCAGCTAATTCTTTAATTATAGAAGAACGCTCATGAGGCTTTCCATGCTCCAGAACATGCTGTTAAAAAAATGCAAGAGACCAATGAGTATCCATGAAAACTAGAATAGATGGTACAATTAAACATACATTTGGAAGCTCCAAAATTATAACAACAAACGGGACTTCAAAGCAGCATTAAAAACAAAAAAACAAAACGTAGGCTTGTCCATAATGAAATGAGAAAAGAGGAGCTAGCATCTGAGATAAGCATAGATAAAGATCAAACCACTAACAGAAAAGTGACATGAGCACTAGAAAGGTTGAACACCAAAGACTAATATTATTGGAATAATTGATGGAGCAAACATCTAGAAAATTGAAGAGTTTATGATTAACAAACCTTCCCAAATAAAATAACTGGTGAGCAGCAATATCATGTTACAACTTTGAGACAATAGTAGCAGTTTTAAAATAATTTTTTTAAAGTCAAAAGTAAAATTTTATTGATAATAAAGGCATAGTCCAAGTAAACCGGGAGTATATATCGAACAAGCCTAATTACAACCAAGCATTAGTGAGAGAGAAAGCAAATCATGGAGATTATCCGCATTACAAATAATGGCCGAAGCCCAGGAGAGTTAAAAAGTGTACAGTCTTCAAATCATATGAACAATTGGAGTAGATGGGAAAAATAATCTCAAAACCATAATGGATTGCAATAAAAGAAGTGGAAAAGGGGAAAACCAACAGTGTCAACAGACTAGATCTTCTTTAACAGAAATTTTTCATGGTAAGATTTAGTAGAATGAGGTAATGGAACAGAAGGCTGGAAGGCAGTAAAGATAAGATAGGTCAATGACGGGCTTGAAGGATTTATGGTAGTTACGATGGGGATTAATAAATACAGCAGCAAAATTAACAATGATCATTACCACAACCGGTCATCTCAAGGAAGCCCGCATCCTGTTAAACAGCACAGAACATGGAAGCAATAGCCCAAACATAGCACAGAAGATGATATGGTAATTTATATTACTCCCATAACAATATCTGCCTCATGCAATGAGTCCAAGCAGACAGTATGCAGGAAAGTACATGAACCTGAACAACATAATTGCCATACTGATCTTGTGCCAACATGCTAACAGCTCCTAAAATCTCATCCATAACTTTACTTTGTGTATTTAGATCTTTGCAGTGTTCTAGTACTCTCTGCAATATGAAGTAAATACCGTTATGGAACCACTGTTAATCAAAGTTTAAATGAAATAATCAAAATCTAGAATTAAATAGTAAAATGTTTCTCAACCTGTATCACCCGACAACCATACGGATGGGTGGAAAGGGTGACAACTTGATCAAAGAATGTTGAGACAATAAAGTTAATCGCATCTTCAGGAACACATTCTATGCATTTCTGGATGACATGGTTCCCATTCTGATCACGTACACAGCGCATGACATGACCTTCCAGCTCTTCAACCATTCTGATCTTCTGGTCCGGATCAACGACTTCTATTGCCTGAACAGTTAAACAAAGCATGTCACGGCCAGAACCTTCCATAAAACCCCTCATAATAATCACAGCATTTGGTCATCAGCACTAGCATTTGACAAAATCAGATAAAGAGCATAGTATAGCAAGATAATTTAAGTGCAAACAACTATAGAGAGAAAAATCAGTGCCAAAACACAGCTATAGATATGACTGAAGCTTCTTCATTTCAAAGGAGTATTATAAAGATAGAATCGTGCCAAAATAACTATTTCATGCCAAACCAACATCAGAATTATACCATAATTTTTGGGACGAAACCCTTAAATTGACCAAAATACAATCTTGAAAGAAAATTACCATGAAAAAGAATGAACAACGAGAAAAAATGATTTAACACTCAAAAAGGAAAAAAAAAATGAAGGGAGAGTTGGTGCATGCCTGGAGTGTTATGGATAGAGACCCATACATGAAAATTCAGGAACAAAATAATATTAAAAAGGTTGCAAAGATCAATTACTGATACCATTTTGGATCATTCAACAATCATATATTCAAAGGGTTAAATAGGAACAAAATCATAACATCAAATGTTGACAAGTCAAAAAACCATTGATACCTTCTGGATCACTCGACAACCATACATTTGAAGGCTAAGTGTCAGCACATTGCCAAGAAGCTTGGTGGCCAATTCCCTCCTCTGGGATGGAAGTCCATGCTCAAAAAACTGTATTCAACTACCCAGTGTTACTTAAATTAAATCTTACAAGAAATATAAACTAAATATGTTTGAGAATAAGAAAAATGTAGTTTACCTTCTGAATAACATAATTTCCAAACACATCGGTCATTAAAGCAAGAGATTCGGGCATGATTTCTAGGTAAACCATGTTTTTCTCTTCTGTCATTGCTGTTTCAAGTTTCTGTTGAATAAATCGGCTCCCATACTGATCCGCGCTGCTCATAGAAGATGTAAACCCACAAATCAATTTCAGGAAGCTAGCACAGCAATAAAGCACAAGAAAATCAATAACCAGTACATACCTAAATTCGACGACGTGACCAGCAATTTCAGAAAGTTCAAAACACTTAGTTTTATTGCTCTTAAACTCTTCTAGTAGGGAGGAAGCAAAGCTTTCCTCCATGTTATATCCAGCATCCAGTTGCCAAGGTCCCATGACACCCCCTGCTAAGTTTCTCATGCCAGAATGATATCGCATGTTCAGCTCACTGTGCCTCATAGGACTACCAGGTCCAACTGGAGAGTTGGGAATAACAGAACCTGCAACTGGACTTCCAGGATAAGACATACCAACACCAAATGCAGGATTTCCATAATAACCATGATGATTAGAACCACCAGATTTACTGCTCAATGGAACACTATACTGAGATTTCTGAGGGGATAGAAGAGTCCCAAGATAAGCTTTCTGGAGCTCCAGTACATTAATGTATGAGTTACCAAGGTAGTTCCTATCCAAAGAAGGGTCATTGAGAGCAGCAAGCTGTGCTGCATACTCGGATGTCCTCAAGTACTGAAGATACATTGGGTCAACAAATGATGCCTGGACACCGTTCCCAGCCATTTGGTTCCCCATTCTACCCAGATTATGTGTCTCGGATGCAGCAGCTCCAGAAGACAAACCTCCTGCAAGAACTCTCGAGTCCATACCAGGGGCTGCCATAGCAGATGCTGCAGCAATATTTTCATACAACGGTGGCAGATTACCAGTTCCAATTTGGCTGGCCATCATGGATGCCAAAGCTGGATTTATGTTGTAACCGCTTAAACCATAGTTAGTAAATGACGAATTCATGCCATCTACATGCTGATACCGTGCAGCTAATCCACCTCCACCATTAGCAGATCCTTTTAAGTAGGAACTACCAGAAGAAATAGCAGATTTTTGCAGTTCCACTTGCCTATCCGAGGGTGAATTGTGCAGGTCTGACCCAGCCCCATTGCTCTTAACCGAATCAGAGTACGATACTTTTGCCGAATGAGGAGCAGAAGGCATATGTAAATTCCCTGATTCCGACTTTTTAAGGTATGCCTGTTGCTTGCTTTGATTCTGACTACCTCGTAGACCAAATAGATAGTTTGTCTGTTTGTCTACATCCTGTTCAATCTGTGATGGCAAATGGTTTTCATCATCTAGAACACCATTAGCTGACAAGTTCATGCCAGATAAAGCAGCCACCAGATCTGTAGACTCGTTAAAGCCAGATGAATTGCCATTAAATGAATTTGGACTAGTAATGCCTCTCTTTTCAGATGTGTTAGCTCTGCCTCCTCCAATAGAAGTGATGCAAGGGCTAGGAGCCCTAGCAACAAGTTGAGGATCTGGAGTTGTGCTTCTTGACAAGGAAGCACCAAGAGCAGCAGCATAAGTATATGAAGAAGGTGTGACATTGTGGACAGCAGATGAGCCCTGACCATTTGCACCAGATCGTAAAGCATCAGGCGTTTTCAATTCATGGCGCAAATGAGCTAGCTCTGCTTCAGCAGATCCTGCTGCTTCAACATTTTCATCAAAAGCATTGCGGCTGACCGGTCGCGATGGAATTCCAGTGACAGGAGTTGGACGCCCCAAATCATCCTGCACATTTATTAGATTAGAAACCACCAACACAAAAAAAACAATTGCGGGGAAAAGAGTAGGCAAGTCAAACTAGGGAGAACTTGCCCATCAGTGTAATAATGATCAACCAAACTTGATGATGGTAAGCCAGATAGACATGCAAAACAAAGAACAGCTGTTCAAGAACCTTAGATTTAAAAAGCATATGCCTTCAGAACAAAACTAATGAAGCAGAGAGTTGAACAACATTACAACTTTGGTCACAGAAAAGAGAGAGGCCATACTTTAAGCAATACGAGAGATCAAAAAGAGAGGCAAACTAAATTTTAATGATTGACAATAACCTAGAAGACAAAGGATGATACATTTTTTGGCAGATTTATAGGCCCTCTAAAGCAGATTTAAAGGCCCAAAGTACTCAAAGGGCAGTCAACTCATTATTGGCACCAAATATACAAGCAAATATGTAGTTTAAACCCAGGAAGGATCCATCATGAGTATAAAACAGGCAACTAGTATTCACATATATATCCGATCTAGGAATATAAATGCACTACAAGTTACAAAAACTGGTGAAAATGAAAGTATGGCTTTACAAAGATCGGGAATTCAAGTCAACAGCAAGATAATAAGAACTTTCATCAACCATTACATTTCACAGCCTTGACTTTAATAGTCACGATTCATATCATAACTTATCAAAATAATAATAATCCCTTATATAAATCCCCCAAAACAAGGACATCAACTGGTATTTATGGTAAAAAACCTCACCTAATCCAAAATTTCAAACATTAATGGTTACAATCTTGACTCTTGCATAATAGAAGGGTAGTCACTAAGGAGAAATCCGCAATCCTCTGTTCTAACTGACATTTTGATAGTATAGATTCATTAAGCTAGGCTTATCAAACTGACTTCATATGTTGTAGATGACATATTAACTAATTCTCTTTACCAGTCCGCATGACTTGATTCTTAATTACACGAACATCAATTTCCAGTAGAGGTCCTACCGACTTGGAATTTCCAACTGATAGTAGAGACGTGTAGCCATGCAATATAGAGGAGAAACATTAAATGTCGGAACAGATGATCCAAGAGGGAAAATACTTTAACAGCTTGATACTACACAAAAACAAGAATCTCACCAACAAAGGCAGTTAAATAATTTTTAATAAAAAAGCAAGACACCTGAAAGATTTCAGCTAGGCTCTTCTGTTTGCTCCCAAGTCTTAAACCCGGCAAACCAATCAGACCATCACCACCCCACTCTGCAGAGCCATGTCCATTGTCTGACTCTAGCTCAGTTTCATGTTTCCTCGCATTAAACCCCGGGGGCATAGAAAACAACGACCTACTGCCACGATCATCGACTTTATTCCCTTTCCTCCTGTCTCCAATCCCACCCAGCACGGAGCTCCCCCCTTTCAACCTTTGTGCAAATCTCCAATCCTCCTTCGAAAGCAAAGGAGGTGGAAGCCTCGGATTTAGATTCACATTCGAGTAATAGTATGAAAGATAAGCTGGGTCAGACCTAAGCTCCTCCTCGGACGCAAATCCATTTCCGTTCTTACTCCCAGGAAACTCTGAAAAGGCGCTACCACCTCCACTGCCACCAGCAGCAGCAGAACCACCAAACAACCCACCAACTGCACTCAATGAACCCTCCACAGTCGGAGGAGCAGATCCACTTCTATACAAATTAAGCTCAAGCTCGAGATCATCTGGCTCTTGCCGACTACGCTGCTCCCGGAGTAACAACCCTATCTCCATCTCCAACTCATCCCCAAATGACCCCTCGTTACCTCCAAGCATCGGTCTCCTTCCCAATTCACTCAACATTCTCTTAGCCCCAAATTGATCATCACCCTCTCAACGACAACACGAACTGATCAACACCCACTTTCAAAAACCAAACCCTAAGACAATCACAAAATGAAAACTTTTAAATACAAAAACTCCCAAAACCCTATATTTACAACCGCATAATTCTCGCTTCTAACCTAATCAAAACCCAAAATCTTCACTACTCTCAAACTATACAATCAAGGATAAGACCACAGCCGAACATCAAGCTACCAACTCCCCGAACCGATTCCATAAATTTACCAGAGGAAACCAATTTTGCGGAACATGTTTTCACGTGACATCAAAAATCCCACATGAAACGGATGCACAAGAAAACTGATGCGAAAAAAATCAGACAAAACAGCGTTGAGCTGAGGAGCGTTCCAGCGAGATCATGGAGAAAGGAGTGCCCTTGGGGGGGGGGGGGGGTGGAATGAGATCAATCCGGCGGCGAATGGTTCCTAGCAGAACCCTAAGGGTTTTGTTCCAAATGTAAGGACGAATAAATGCAGTGCAATATCGAGTGCGTATTTATATATGTCCAAATGATGAGGGCAATTGACCAAGTGATAACCGACTGATGTGTGGAAATTGAGAAGGTGGGGGAGATGACGACGTTTGGTTTTTGCTCGTGTTCCCAAACCTTAACCAAAAATAAAAATAGAAAGAACAACCTAGGTATCTTCGATTAACACGTCAGCTCCTTAGATTCGCTGCTACGAGGGAGTGAACGTGGTCTTCCATTGGTACCGTATATATGGAGGAAAAAGCTATGGAAAACTGGGATAACAATTTTGGTACGATATCATGTCTCACGTAAACTACAAAACTATGTTGGTTTGGACGATTCATAAGATCTTTGGCTTCAACTATTTGTAAATTTTAGAAGTTAGTCATGTACAGAAACATGTCTAGAAATATGTAGTTGTTATTGGATTCACTAGTGAATTTTATCACTGCGGTTGTTTAGAAATTTATATTTTTATATCAAATAAAATTTTCTTGCAGCTAAAGATGAAGACTGAGTTGTAAGATTCTTGAAAAAATAAAAAGTTTTGATCAATTCCTCTTGTTTCTCGTCATATCTTTTTTTCAAGCTGTGCAATTTCTAAGTAATTAAAGGATCATTCAGCATAAATTTTTACTGTATTTGTTAGCCTTATGTACGTTTCTTCTTTAGAATACTTCCATTTTGATCAAAGCAATGACTGTGTGCATCTATTTCCTCGTCATTCAAAATAGAGTTGCATTTGAATGTGGTTAAAAAGTTGGTCGATCTTTTTATATTCTATCATGAATGTGCTCCAAGTACATGAATGTGCTTCGAGTGACCAAGTTTGTAGCAATTGTGAAGCCTGATAGATTGTAACTAACATTTCGAATATATTCAATCTTATTAGCTAACTAACATTTCGAATTAAATGGTGACTTTTGCATGGTAATCCTTGTGCCCAAAAGATACGTGAAAGAGGTCAAGAAGATACGCGAACTTCTCGAAAAAAAGAAAATTGAGATGCATAAGATAGTGGATCAAAATGAAAGGGAACAGATGGTGCTATCCAATAAAAGTGACAAGGTTATGCAAAGGGCATTGGTGCTTTAATACTCAAGAAGCTAAAATAAAACGTTTAGGCATGCTACTTCGGATATATTGTTATTAGTAGTTGTACGTTTAGGCATTTGACTTTTACAATTGTAATAGCCAATGAGCAGTTTCGAGTTATTTTGTCTTTGGATGGGTTGTTGTGTTTAAATTAGGAAAAAATCGATTCTATTGAGGATGAATGCTTCTTTTCTTTGAAGCTGTGGTGTTGGATTTTGGGTGGTATATACAGAGCGATTTGCATTAAAAGTAAATTCCATTTTGTAAGTTTGGTTTAATGGAATAATATAGAGAGCATTTCAAATATTTATTAACAGAATCATTGCCCCTCCACGATAACAAAATGGAAAATGATAGTTGGTTGCCTGTGTTTGATCGCTACACAATTTAATTATTATTATTATATTTTTTTACTTAATGATTAAGGAAGTGATTTTTAATGTATTGATGTATTTTTTTTTTTTTAAATATTTTCTAATGAGAAAAAAATGAAAGGAAAATAAAAAGTGCAAAATGCATTAGCGATCAACTTGGGCAATGCTACTTAGGCAGCAGAGTAGCACCGCCCTAACAAAATTATTCAATTTTGTAAGTTTGATTTAAATTAAACGAACTTTTTCTTTCTTTACAGAAACTGAAAGTTGCAATCGCAGAAACAAACATCATCAAATTGGTGTATTGATTGAGGACATCTGTACTTGAAACAAACTTCTAAGCCAAGTTTAGAAAAAACTAAACCCTTGCAAACCAAAAAAAAATAAGAGTACCTTTCAGGCTTTCAACAATCAGAGTGAAATTCATCATTGTCCATCGATTCTGTGTTAGTTATAGGTAGAAAAAGAGCACTCTTTGTTAATCTGTCGACTATAACCCAAATCGAATTCTTACCAACCGACGTCCTTGGCAATCCTACCACGAAATCCATAGATACATCTTCTCATTTACATTCGACAATCGATATAGGCTGCAATTTTCTTGTTGGTCACTGGTGTTCCACTTTTACTAGTTGACAAACTGAGCAATTAGCCACGAAAGTAGCGACATCCTTCTTGATGCCTTCCTATCAAAATCTTTCTTTCAGGTCTTGGTACATCTTGGTACTATCAAGTTGCTCTGTGTAGGGAGTGCAATGGGCTTCCCTTATAAGCTTCTCCTTCAACTCTGAATCATTAGGAATCATGTTCCTCTTTCCAAAGTACAACATTTTGTCATCCAAAATTGCAAAATATGGAGAGACCCTTTTTCCTTCGAACAATTGCTGTCGGATCCATTCCAATTTAGCGTCCTTACGCTGTCTTTCCCGAATTTCTTCCTCTGTCAAAGAAACAATCTCTTGTACCACTACCATCGTAACATCTCTTGGCAGATCTCCAATTAGCAAGTCTCACATTACTGACAATATTGAAAGTTCTTCCGTTTGAGCCTTCCGACTTAATGCATCAGCCACTACATTGGATTTTCCAGGGTGGTACTTAATTTCACACCGTAAATCACTTATAGTTTCAATCCACATTCTCTGCCTTATATTCAAGGTCTTCTGACTGAATAAATACTCGAGACTCTTGTGATCTATAAACACTTCGCATTTTTCCCCATATAAATAGTGTCTCCAAATCTTTAGCGCAAAAACAACAGTTGCCAATTCCAAATCGTGGGTGGGGTAGTTCCGTTCATGATCTTTAAGTTGTCGGGATGCATGTGCGACTACTCACCCTTCTTACATTAATACACATCCCAAACTCATTTTGAAGCATCACTATAGACCATATACGGCTTGTGAGGTTCTGGCAGGGCCAATATCGGTGTTGTAGTCAGCCTTCTCTTAAGCTTTTGGAAACTCTACTCACACTAGTCACTTCATACATACTTGGCATTTCTCCTTATCAATGCCGTCAAAAGATCAGAAATTTTGGAGAATCTTTCCACAAATCTCTTGTAGTATCTTGCTAACCCAAGGAAACTACGTATTTCGTGAGCATTCATTAGTCTCTGCCAATTCGTTACTCTTCTATCTTAGTAGGGTTTACAGCAACTCTTTCACTGGAAATGACGTGGCCCAAAAACTTAACTTCTCGAAATCAGAATTCACACTTACTAAGTTTGGCATAAAGTTGATACTTTTGTAGAATTTCTAGCAAAATCCTTAAGTGCTCCTTATGCTTCTCATCATTTCGAGATTATATCATAATATCGTCGATCAAAACCACCACAAAGTTATCCAGGTACTGCCTAAATATCTGATTCATTAACTCCATGAATGCTGCTAGCGCATTAGTTAATCCAAACGGCATAACCAAGAACTCGAAATATCCATATCTAGTCTAGAAAGTAGTTTTGGACACATCTTGCTCCTAGATCTTGAAAAACATCGACGCTCCTTGTAGTTGATCCAACAAATCATCTATCCAGGACAATAGATACTTATTCTTGATTGTGACTTTATTCAAGTCTCAATAATCTATGCACATATACATTGTCTCATCTTTTTTTTTTAGGAACAAGACTGACGCTCCCCACGACGATGAACTAGAATCCCTTTAATACCCATGGCTTCCTCTAGTGAACTCAGCGCTACTATTAAAAATGCCTTTGCTCGTCCTTTCATACCCTTTTTTATTCTTCTTGTTGTCACAATCGAGGAGATGGAGCTAACTATTTCTCCCATGTAATAGAGTTTCTCTTTTGTTGTGAAAGTTGATCTTAGCATAATGTTTAGATAACCAATCAATGCCTAGAATTAAATCAAACCCCATCAAATGAAAGACGACCAGGTTGGCAGTCAACTTCAAACCGGCAACCTCTAATAGACAATCCTTTATATTCGATTACATCTGACGATCTTCCCATTAGGTATCGTTACCGGAACCTTTTGAGCTAAATGCTTCACATCTAACTTACACCTCTAAACACAATCATAAGAAATAAAAGATCTCGTCGCTCCAGAATCAAACAAGGCATATGTCGTACTTTGCATCAATTTAACCTTACCTAGAAAAATCATCCTATCGTTACCTCAAAGAAGACCACCACATATCTTAATCAAAGTAAGGTTAGGAAATGTTACCAGTGATGATGCTGGTGTCAGTTACTTCCTCAGCCTCAACATCCACTTACCCTGGTGTAATTGCATACACCTTAGCCTTTACAGGAGTCTTTGCCTTTCCTCCTAGTGCTACAGCTCCTCCAAGGGTATTCTGTGGACAGTCTTGAATCATGTGACCTACCTACCCACATTTGAAACATTCTCCGATTGCCAATCGGCACTCACTACTTTGCCTCTGCCCACATCTTCTACATGGTGGCGGCATAACTGATGCTCCCTGGCTGACCATTTTTCCTTTTCCTTTATCTGCAGGGTGAAAACTTATTCTCTACTCAGCATCCTTTCCTGGAAAGTAGGGGTACCCTCTTTTCTTATGCATTTGAGCTTGCATGATCAGGCTCCTCTATTCTGCTTCAGCAATAGATGCTACGTTCATCAGTTCTTGGAACTTTCTGATTCGTAGGCACACAACTTGATTGCGAATTCTCAATTGCAGTCTCTCTTAGAATTTCTATGCCTACATCTTCTCCGTTGCATTCAAATGAGGGGCAAATCTGCCTAATTCCATGAGCCGAGCCGCATATTGCTCCACTATCATATTTAGGGGTGTCAAATCGTGTCAATGGGTTGTATTCGTATTGTATCAAGACATGTATATTATACTATATAAGTCAACCCTAACCCGACCCATTAAGCTTATCGTGTCAAAATCTCAAACCCTAACACAACCCGTTAACATAACGTGTCATGTCATGTCAACCCCTTATGACCCATTAGTGATATTACGAAATAAATTAACATGATAAAATATTATTCGTTTCAACTTATTTATGTAAATGTGCTGAATATGTCTGAAATTAATTCGTTTGACTTAATTAAACTTAGCATAATTTTATACAAATGGTAAAATCACAATATCTTTAAAAATTATAATACTAACTACAAGTATGAATGATAATATAAATAATAAAAATATTGAAATTAAGATGCTAATAATTTTATTTTTAAATATAAGGATATACTTGTAATTTTAACTTTCTTAACGTGTCATAACGTGTCATAACGGGTCAAAACAGGTTGACTCGCTATCAACCCATTAAGCAATCGTGTCGTAATGGGTCAATCCGTTTTGACCCAAAACCCATTAAGATTAAACTCTAACATGTTATTATCGTGTCATGTTCGTGTTGGCTAACGGGTCGTGTAACATATTGTCATCCTTAGTCATATTGTCTTGCACTAAGGTGGTGAACTCCAAGACCTTTCGTTGTTTCGCTGTTTCGGGAAAAAAATGATCATCAAATTCCTTCTTGAATCACTCCCACGTGGGAGACACATTTTCTCCCAACTCTTGCTTCAACAATTTCCTTTTTGTATCCTACCATAAACCAGTTTTTCCTTGGAGCAGATGCCCTACATATTGGACCTTCTGCACTTTAGTGCAGCTGCTAATCTCTAAAGTGTGCTCTAGATCCATCATCCACTTGTCAGCTTTTAGAATTCCCTCTATTCCCAAGAAATGCGGATATCGATAGACCAAGAATCTTTCAAATGGACAGTCTTGTATTTCTCCTCTAGCTTCCTCATGACGATGGCATCGAATTTGCTCTATCTAATTTCTTACGACTTTCGTTATCTAGCGAATAGCTTCTGCTATCGCTTGCCTACCTTCCAGAAGAGGGTTCTCTACTACCCGCTCTTAGTGTCTTGGAGGAGTGGTGTCACGACAACCATTTGCCATCTTATCCTCCTAAAACACACAAAACCAATCATGAGTTACTCCTTCAATAGCAACTCTAAGTCTTGCAACCTGAGGCATCCAAAGTTCTTGCAAAAATCGACTTGATCCTACTCTTCTTAAGATTCAAGCCTATCTCTATCAAATCAAAGCCTATCCTAATATCACGTGATTCTCTTCCTATGACACTTATGGGTTTCTAGAGACGTAACGCTCTAATACCACCGTTGTTGGCGACCCCAATCTATGGTTGGGATCGAACGTAAACTAAAGCATCGAGGACATGTAATACAAGGCTACATACCTCTAATTCATGTTAGAAGGTAAAATGCATGCGTCTAACTTAGTAGCAGTATACAGTAAACATCGCAACGGAAAAGACCAAACAAGAAAGATAGGCAAGAAATTTAAAATTTTTGTCAATTATCACATGGTAAAGCTAAAATAAAATCTTGAAAACTTTATAAATATAATACCATAATGTATCAAGTCATCCAATGACCAAGCTCCCAAAACATGGGAGGTATACATTTTCCTCAAACTTACAAAACATAAACATTATCTGATATTAGAAAGGAAATGACCTCACTACCCCTTCCTAAAGGGGTTCCTTTTTCACTTCTCTGTAACTGGGTCCAAAACGAAATTGGCCCATACTCAGGCTGTGGCCTTACTGAAGACTTATCATTGTCGACAACTCATAAATGCCATCGAAGGATAGGGATCTGTCTGGGCTCAAAACTATACAACACCCCAAGGGTCGCCGGTCCTCTGGCGACACGGTTGCACTCATCCTCATCTCATCTAGTAGCCTGTCATACCACAAATGGGCCATCTCATCAGAAAAGGAGTACCTCGTCAAGCCCTCAAGGCTCCTCAAGATCTCTTGGAGAGTCTGTGACTTCTCCATTTTACGTCCGGGGTTTAATGTAAAATAGAGGCGTCAAGATAGGTAACACAAGGTTACATACCCCTCGTACATGTAAAGATATTATGCATGCAGCTAAATTTACTAGCAATGTGCAATGATTAACACAACGAAATAAGGTAAAATTTTCCAAGTATGCAAAGAAATCTAACTTTGCACATGGATCATATGGTACAACATAATTAAACCCATAAATATATTTACAATAACGTCAAGTATCAAGTTATACATAAACTAGTGATCCAAAATACATATACATAGGTCATCATTTTCCCTTATGCCTCATCACCAAGCAGGTTCTTTCTTAACTTTCTTATATTCGTTTCCATATCGGAACATGTTCATACTGATCTTAACATCGCGTTGGAGAAATTTTCATGATGGCATTACGAAAAACACAATTTATAGACAGGGAGCCATCAAGACTCAAAAGTAGACAACATCTTATGCTTAACCGTTCTTCAGACATAAAATATGTATGTTGCTTTCTTTCCTCTAACATATGGTAAAAACCAGAAGAGGCATAGTTATCAAAAAAGGGTCGTCAAGAGGAGAGAATTCGGTGGGCCTCTCAAGGCTCATCGGAGTCTCCCGATGAGTTTGGGTCTCCTGACCTGTCATACCTACCTACAACAAAATTTATCATTCCGAAATAAATGATAGGAAAAATTCAAAAATTGAGATTTCAAGAAATCTCAGTAAGTGCACTGTTAGCATAACAAAGCAATAACAATATACATAAATAACATACAAATGCACATGATATGATCACAAGACCTATTAATCATGACTCATAAATGACTTATGCATAACTTACATTTGAACTGTGCACATTTTATAAAAACATGTGTTTTTCCATAAAAGAACTTAGTTGACACAGGTGCACACTTTTCGTGTCGTGGCATATCTTTTATTGAAAATCTTAATTTCATATTTTCGTTCTTATTCTTATAAATCTTAGTCTTAATCATGATGGCAGATTGAATCGCCTTCACCGTCAATTTTCATATTCTCGTTAGTCATAAGACAGATCGAATCGCCTTCACTACCAAGTCATGTTAGTCATACGGCAGATCAAATCGCCTTCACCGTCATGACACGACTTTCATATTACAACGACAGATTGAATCGCTTTCACCATCGGCACGTCAATCATCTGGCAGATTGAATCCCCTTCACCATCATGACACGACTTTCATAATCTTATTCTTTTCTTATTCTTTCATTGTTCTTATAGAGTTTTGTAATCTTATTTCTTGAAAAATGGTATGGCCCAAACATGAAAATCTTGTGACGTAAACAGACATGCATGTACCACTAGATTTATTCATGCATGCTACATGCTTTCCTAGGGTCATGTGACATATAAAACATGCATATCAACACATAACATACATGTTTGCTCAAACCAATAATTCTTATTTAAATAAAATATAAATAATTCACTTGAAATAAAACAACATAATCCTAATCTTAGTATATCCTTGACCGTATAGTAGAAAATAGGTTATAAAATTCTTCTTCTTTTTCTTAGTCCTACTTAGTTTACTTTTAACATATGATAAAACTCCATAATGTAAACCCACAAAACTCTTAGCCGAAAATCTCCTTTCATCTATTATATCTATTTTTTCTTCAATTCTTTCTTTATCCAAAATATTTTTTCACCATCCAATAAATCTTAAATCTTACACTAATCTTCAAAAGAACTAATCCATAAAATTTCTCTCAATCACTTACTATCTTAATTTAATCATTATATCAATAATCTAAGAAAATAAACTAATCATACTCTAAGGAATCTCACCAAGGCCAAACCCATAGAAACCCTTGCAAGTCTTAAAATTTCACTTCTTTTATTAACAAATTTCACCTATCAATTCTCTAAACTTCCATCCATAGTTCTAAATTAACTCTTGTTTGACAAGAGACTTCCTCCACATGTTTCCTTATTCTTCCATAGGATAACTTAACATAATCTTTGGTGAAACTAATCACTCAAAAAACATGATATTCAACCAAGAAGAGCAACTAGTAACTTGTTACATCTATGTACATAATAAAACTAAAATTATATTAAATGTACACTTACAACTTTCTCCAAGAAATCTACTTGTGGAAGAATTTTATCTTGGAAAATCCCTTTGAAACCACTCCTAAGAGCTTTGAAAATTATTTGGTATGGTAAATGAGTGTTTGAGGAGATGGAGAAGGTTTTTCTTTCACTTTGGCCGAGAGTTTTGGAATGGAAAAAGGGAGAGAATTCCCTAATAGCTTAGTCGACCACCTTATATAGAAAAGAGATGAAAACTTCTAAAAATATATAAATAGCCTCCACTTGCAGTGAACCCCTTACCCCCCCTTTAGGTCTTAGTTTCATCGTTTCTTTTCCCCTAGGCTTGGTTGGCATTTGAGATAACTTAAGCTTATTGTGCCACTTATCTCTTATACTTGTCAATGTGTCAAAATATCCCAAGAGCAAAGCACAAGGTCAGTTATACCAAAGGCGGTGCCCTGTGCTTTAATCGGTTTCTCTATATTTTTTCCTACTTATTTTTGTTGGCTATGTATGTAACTAGGTGATAAAACAGACTTTTCTATTTACCTCTTAGTTTAGTCTTGGTTGGCAAGTAAAGTGAAAAGAGTTCTCCCTGTGACACCTCAAAGAAAAAGCCAAAAGATTAGATATCATATGATCTCCTATTGAGCACAAATTCTAGAGTGAGACAAATATGGTATTCGGCCAACTCTATTTCCCCCTAGACACCATCTGAAACTTCTCATGCTTAAGCCCTTAAGATGCCATGTGTCCACACATGTGTCAAGGTGATAGATTGGTTTCAAAGATTTTTCAAAAAGAGACATGCAAAGTCGGTGCACTCCTCCTTGCTTAAGTCGGTTTCATCTAGTTTTTCCCTTTTTCCATTTCCATTGGCTACTCCTTGCTAAGTTACAAACAAAATTTCACTTTCCACTTGATTCTAAACAAGTTTACATCATACCATGTGTCCTTCTTAACTTGGAACCAATTAAAATTCTATTTAGAAGTACTATAGCCGAAACATTCCAAGGAGAGAACCAAATGGTAAATCATTCCTCCCATCCAATCTCTTCTTGCCACACAAGAATTCTTATCCTCCAAGCAAAAAAAATCTAATTGAAGGTCTCGTAAGTACAAGCCGTGGCTTTACCTTAGCTTCTCTCACAATTTCCTAATCATTAGCTTGTTTCATGTCATGTGTCATCATATATTTTCATAGATATTCCAAATATTTTCAAATGCTTTTTATCTCTTTTTCTAATACCAAAGAAATTTCAAAGACAAATAGAAAATATATATCCAAGAAATTTCAACAAATAACCTATGATAGTTCCTAGATAAGTTTTGAAGTATTCTAAATATATTAAGAAAAGAAATTGGGTTGTCATAGAGTGACTTCTATGATCCACATATGCCTGCAACCACTTCTATTATCCCGAGAATGAATGATGGTTGAAAAAATTAAATGAGTGAGATTTCGAAAAATCTCAGTAAGTATATAGTTAATATATTAAAGGCATCACGAGCATATACATGCAAACATATACATGAAAAAATTAAATGAGTGAGACTTATGACATTACTTGTGCACATGCGTTTTCATAAAAGACTCATGTTTCTTTGACTTTCTTTGATACATATTAATAACTGTTTGTAAACATTTGCAACATTTCTTAATATTCATAGTATTACACGACATTCTTCTAATTCATATCATTCTTAGGCTAATAGACTTTCTTGTCATGACTTTACATATGACGTGTTGGATATCTCATGGCTCCCTTACGGACCGTGTATTTACCACTAGTTATCGCATCACGATACGATTATTTTAGTCAAAATGATTATGTCATAATCATATTTTTAACGACAGGTCAAATATTTTGCCTTCACCATCCTTGGCACCCACTAGTTTTAGGTGTGGCCTCACTCTGAAATCCTTTAATAGAAACCATTCGAGGCACGTCGACTGTTCTTCATCAACCCAAGGATTTCACTCGACTTTATGCACTTTTGAGTAAAGAGGGAGTTCCACTAGGGTAATACCCCACCCTAGCCTTTGGGGTTCTTATAAAAAGTTCTTAACTTATTTTCTTATGAAAAACATGATGACCCAAAGGGTATGAAACTCATAACTTGAATGGACATGCATGCAACATGTAACTTTTTATGCAAAGCATGTAGTTCATGAAACATATGAAACATGCACTTCCAAATCATATATTGGTCACGCTATATCATGCAAACATAACTATATTTCAAAAAAACTATGTTCATTCAATTAAAAGAAAAACCACCAAATCAACCCTAACCTAAAAAAGGGTAAGTCCAAGACACTTAAGGGATTCAAAAACCTAGTTTTCCTTCTCTTTTTCTTCTATCAACCCATGCATTCCCATAGAAAAATAAATAACTAATTAACAAACCATAAGGGGTCTTGGCCGAAACCTTAGATGCTCATTGGTTTCATTATTCTTTATCCACTTTCACTAAACAAGACCTACACCTTATTTCATGCATATACCCATAATCATATACCAAGGAATTCAATAGTTTTTTTGAAGCTCTTAAACCCCTCAAGGAATTAGGTCAATATCATATCATCAACCAAGAGTTGAATGCCTAAAGTCTCACTTCCAAAACTCACTATGGCCAAAATGTATAAGTTCTCAAGAACAAGATTTCCATCATCTAAAACATGCATAGCCTTGATTTAACCCTAGCCAAAAATCACTAAGTTATATTCCTTATGTTAGTTCATCAAGTATTCCAAAACTCCTAACAAATATCTCTTAGATTAAACCCTAAGGAATAAGCGTGACAAAGTATAGAGAGAATATAAAAAGATCATCTATCAAACAAGAAAAAAGATAATGTAAATCTACCCAACAACAAGTTCACTTAATATATATAAATAATGCTAAGATTAGGTTAAGAGTGCACTTACAAAACTTCCAAGAATAAGGTAAGAAAATCTAAAAAGAACACAAGTGAATTAAGATTAAAACTAGGAAACTTTTACTAAAAAAAAACAAATGTTCTATGTTTTATAAGAAACCGCTTGGTTTCCAAAAAAAAATATCATTTTCTTGGAGAGAACCCTAGGGCCGAATTCTTTGAAAGAACAAACCCTAGTTTTCACTTTTGTTTTTCTCAAAAACAACTCTTGACTCACCATTCAATCTTTTCTTTATTTAAAAATCTCAAAGTTTAGGATTTTTGTTTTAGGAAGAACTAAAAGTTTTAGTTTTCATGAAAACTCAAGACTGTATAAGAAAACATAGAGGGCCGAAACTTTGAAAGGAACACTCCTCAAAATCTTTGCATGAAGAAACAAAAAGAGGTTCAAAAGATGCTCACCTTCCAAGGTAGACGATTCCACAAAATCTTTGGAGAAAACACACAAGTATGTCAAGGAAAAAGGTTGTTTGGGTGGTGAGAAAATGTGAAGAAAGTGGAAAGGCTAGAGAGAATAGCTTGGCCGAAATCCTTGGAGGTAGAAAAGACAAATGTGTAGGAAAAAAAGGCACCCAAGATCCAACCATGGGTTTTCCTAGAGTTCAGGAAACTCAACCCTACTTGAATATGATTGACACATGAGACATGAGAAGCTTTCATCCTCTCAAGTGATGTAATGTTGCATGGATAAGTCAAAAGAAGTACAAGCATGTTCGGCTCCCCTCATTTCCCCATCCATTCCAATTCTCTCTCATGGAGGAAATTTCCATTTCTTCCTTCTACTCTCTTCCTAGAGAAAAATCCTAGAAGGGTTTTCTTGTAAATTCACTCTTCTTTTACTTGTCACTTTTCAAAGCATGTCACTTTCCAAGAGATCTTTCCCCACTTCACACTCCACGTATACGCCTACCAACGATACCCTTTTTTCAAAATCCTACTTTTTTAACTTTCCATACAAAAGGTTCATCGGGAAAGCCAAAAGCAAGATGTCTCACTTTGCCAAGTGTCCAAAAAGATTTCAAAAGAAACCCTAAGTGCCTACCTCCCAATCTTGGCCAGCCACCACTATCTTCATGGGCCTTTGGGCCTTGTTTCCACTCTTAGGCCAAACTCTTATATATCTCATACAAGAAAATGGCCTAGGTTTGACTTCAAGCACCTCCAAATAATGAATAACATAATGTATATCCTTTCAAAGCACAAACAAAGTCCTATAGGAAAAATCCAGGCTGTCACATTCTTTGTAACTGGTACTATGTGATAAGAACTCATATAATGAAAGCATTTTTCCTTCTTCTATACATGTTGTCTCTCGTTCTTTTTCAAAGTTATCGTGTTGCATGAAAGGTTAGCGAGTCTAGAGACTCGTCTTTGAGTCACGAGGGCTTACTGAGGGCTCAAGTGCTAGAACCCGGCTTTGACTTGCGTCAAGTTTAAGGACTTGACTTTGCCAGACAGGGGGTCAACAAGTCTAGGGACTCGACCTTACCCCATAGCAAGTCAAGGGACCCGACTTTAAGTCATGAGGGTTTACTGAGGGATTGGGAGTTAGAGTTCAGCCTCAACCCCGCGACGACTCTAGGGACTCAACTTTGTTACATGGGGGGTTGGTGATTCTTAGGTCTTGGCCTTACCCCACAGCGAGTCAGGGATCTGACTTCAAATCACGAGGGTTTATTGAGTTCTCAAGAGCTAGAGCCCAACCTCAATCTTATTAATTTAATTTAAATTTAGAGTCTCAGTCTAAATTTCGAGTTTTACTGAAGTTGAATCCACTTTTGTTCTTTCTCTTTTAGTACTTATTATAATTTAATAAATTCGAGAATTCAAATAGTGTAAGGGAAGGGATTAGTCACTAATATTTGATTATATCTCTAATCTTCTTCACCCCCTCCCATGTCAATAACTAGAATGAGAATTAAAAAATGAGCATATCAACGCATCCGGGAATAAACGACTGATCTCTATCAATATTCAATAGACTTACTAAAGACCCAAACCATAAAGTAGTTACTACCAGTGCTAGGGAGAGATATGTTTTTAGATCTTGCATTTTAAGTCCTCCTTATTTATTGTAATTTGTAATACATATATGATCAACCCCATGGCGAGTCTAAGGTCTCGGCTTCGTTGGACAGAGGTTGGTGAGTCGTAGTCAATCAAAGGACCCGACTTCGAATCGCAAGGGCTTACTGAGGGCTCGAGGGTTAGATCCTGCAGTGAGTCTAGGGACTTGGCTATATTGGATGGGGGGTTCGCAAGTCTAGGGGCCTAGCCTCACCCTATAGTGAGTCAAGGGACCCGACTTTGAATCAATATGGCTTACTAAGGGCTCAGAAGTTAGAGCCCGACCTCGACCCAGCAACGAGTTTAGGAATTTGGCCCTTACCTTGCAGTGAGTCAAGGGATCCAACTTTAAATCACGAGGATGTACTGAGGGCTCGAGAGCTAGAGCCCAGCCTCGACCCCGCTGCGAGTCTAAGGACTCAACTTTGTTGGACGTGGAGTTGACTAGTTTTGGAACTTGTCCTTACCCCACAACCGGACAAATAATCTGACTTTGAATTGCGAGGGTTTAGTCAAGGCTCGGTAGCTAGAGCTTGGCCTCGACTCCGCGGTGAGTCTAGGGACTCAATTTTGTTGGATGGGAGATTAGCGAGTTTAGGGACTTGGCCTTACCCTGCAGTGAGTCAAGGAACCTGACTTCTAATCGTGAGGGTTTACTGAGGGCTCAAAAGTTAGAGCCCAGCCTCGACCTCATGGCGAGTCTACATGTGTCCTCACCTCGCAGTGATCCAAGGAATTAGACTTTGAATCACAAGGGTTTACTGAGGGCTCAAGACTTAGAGCCTGACCTCAACCCCACGACGAGTCTAAGGACTCAACTTTGTTGGACAGGGGGTCAACGAGTTTAAAGACTTGGCCTTACCACGTAGCTAATCAAGGGACCTGCCTTTGAATCATGAGTTTTTACTGAGGGCTAGGGAGTTAGAGCCCGGCCTCAACCCTTTGGCGAGTCTAGGGACTTAGGTTTGTTGGATGGGGGGTCAGCGAGTCTAGGGACTTGGTCTTATCCTGTAGTGAGTCAAGGGGTCTAACTTCAAATTGCAAGGGTTTACTGAGGCCTTAGAAGCTAGAACTTGGCCTTGACCCTGCAATGAGTCTTGGCTTTAAGGGAATACGACTAGTAATACCCATCCTAGGTTACTCTTGCAACAAGTGCTCTTCCCTCTATAAATCACAATTTTCAGCAAAGTAAATCAAGTTGCCTTGTTCTTAACCTTGCGTGCTTCTTTTGGGTCAGTAGGCAATTTACCTTCTTGTAGGAATTTCCTATTGTTTGTCGCCCATTCTAGGGATTCTAAGGCGATGACGGACGCCTCGCCCCCAATTGACGTGGTGTTGATTGTTCTAATCGGGGTATGGTCTGGGAGTGGAGGCTCTTCTTGCCTGGATGCAGCTTTTGCTAGTCAGTGGGCCTTCTAATTCTTTTATCTCGGGATTTCTTGGATGAAAAAACAATGGAAATAGTTGCATCTATTGCAAATGAGCTGGAGATATTTCTTCAACCTTTCTCCTTTGGTGAAGAGCTACCCCAGGACCTGGCTGACATCTACTTGAGAGTCGGCCTTGACTTTCACCTCTTTAGCACCTAACAACCGAGCTACTGACATTTCTGTCAAGATTGCTTTGTACTCGGCTTCATTGTTAGTTTCTCTCAAGTGAGCTTTATCGCATAGTTATGCTCGTTTCCTTGCTCGGTTATTATGTGCACACCTATAACCTCAGCGGCCCAACAGGACAGGCCGTTGACGTAGGCCTGCCAGGGCTGTCCCTGAGGTGCACTAGGAACCTCATTTGGAAAGCTAGTAAACTCTACAGTAAAATCTATCAACGTCTGTCCTTTTATCGTGATGCGGGGTTCATATTCCAAATTGAACTCACTAAGTTCGATCGCCTATTTAGCAAGCCAGCCCGATATATCTGGTTTTTGGAGAACCTTTTTGAGCGAATGGTCAGTGAGAACTTTGATAGGGTGAGCTTGGAAGTATGGTCTTAGAATTCTTGCGGCGACAACTAGGGCGAAGACTAACATCTCTGTTCGCAAGTATCAGGCTTTGGCACTGAGGAGTGCTTGACTTATGTACTATACAGGCCGTTGTCCTTCCTCTACTTCTCGAACTAGTATAGCTGATATAACATGTGGGATATGGCCAGATAGACAGTCAACGTCTCGCCCAGTTTGGTTTGACTAAGCAAAAGGGGATGTCTCGAGTACTTATCAGGTTACCGAAGGCTTCCTCCCATTCTTGGGCCTTTCTTAAAACTTTAAAGAAAGGCAAACTCCAGTTGGTCGAGTGAACAATGAAGTGATTGAGGGCCGCCACTTGTTCGGCCAACTCTGGACCTCATGGAGGTTTCAAGGGGGAAGTATCCCAACAATTGCATTTACCTTCTAGGGATTGGCTCGTTTGGAGACCATATACCTCAAAAACTTGCCCAACTCCACCTCGAAGGCATATTTTGCGGGGTTGAGTTTCATCTTATATTGTCGCATGGCTGAAAAATTTTCTCAGAGGTCCACCAGGTGCTGCTCGAATCTACTGCTCTTGACTAGCAGGCCATCCACGTTGACTTTCATGTTCCAATTAACAAACTATTGGTAGGTGGCTCTAGCATTCTTGAGGCCAAAAGACATGGCTTTGTAATAGTAGAGCCCTTGGTCAGTAACAAATGTATTTTTTCTTCATCATCTGAGTTCATTTTAATCTGATTGTATTCTGAGTAGGCATTCATGAAACTGAGGAGCAGGTTTCCTCCCATCGAATCAACAATTAGGTCAATGCGGGGTAGGGTAAGTTGTCTTTTGGGCAAGCCTTGTTGAGCTCGGTGAAGTCAACACATATCCGTTACTTTCCATTGGTCTTCTTTACACAGACCATGTTGGACAACCATAATGGATAGTGGATGTCTCGAATGAACCCCACAGCCAATAGATGGTCGATCTCCTTGGCTATTGTCGTGTACTTCTCGGCACAAAAGTTTCATCGTTTCCGCTAAACTTTTTTAGTCTTGGGGTCGACGCATAGGTGATGCTCAATGATAAAGTTGTCTAAAACTGGCACGTCTTCGTGAGTCCAAGCACAGACATTTTGGTGTTCCACGAGAAGTTATTTTAGATCCTGCTTCAACTCCGGGCTGAGGTTGCTGCCCACCCATACCATATACTCTGGTTGTTGTGGGTTGACTAGAACTAACTCTAAGGGTTCATTGGGCTCGGCCTATCTCAAGGCTTGTTCATCTCGAAACTCCTCGTTTCAGTCAATCAAGGCTGGGAGAAGGCAAATTGGATGTCTTACTGCTCTTTTCAACCACCGCGACAATTTTGACTTCCTATCATAGTTCCCGTGCATAGTACTCGTGAGCTAGAACTTGTTCACCTCAAATTTTGCCTACTCCCGAGTCGGTGGGAAACTTCATTTTGAGGTGGTGGGTGGAAGTTACCACCTTCAAGCTATTTAGAGTGGGTCATCCCAGGATTGCGTTATATGAAGAGGGTGCTTTGACCACTAGGAAGTCAGTCATCATCATAGCGGTCCTGGGGGTTGTCCCCACAAGCACTAGAAATATGATGACCCTTACCGATTGAATGACGTCGCATGTGAAACCGTTGAGTGGGGTCAGGGTAAGCCGCAGTTGGTTGAGCTTATTCCCATCCGAGCGAAGGCTTCCCAAAACAGGATATCTGTCGAGTTGTCGTTACCAACTAAGATCCTTCGAGTTGTGATGTTTACGACCTGCATTATTACCATCATAGTGTCATCGTGATGATGGAGGATGCCTTCCTCATCTTACTCGTCAAAGATGATTGGGGGGCTCTTTGGAAGTCGACAACCCCTTATGTGAGCATTTCCCGTAGTGAATACTTCCTCATAACGTGCTTTTTTAAGCACATGCCTTCCGAGCCGACGAGGTTGTTCCACCTCCGAAATATTCCCTAGTGATTGTCCGTATTTCTCCGATCGGCTTGTCTATTGCCGGTGGACTCTTGTGCCCCTTACGTCTTGGTTCGTGCCTTTGTGGACATGCACTTCGTCTGGGGCCTGATTGTCCCCTTTCTTGGCAATTGTTTCGGTCCTGTGACCGACGCCTCGTACCCCGTTGATCTTCCTCCTTTCTCTTTCTTCTCAGGGCGTAGCAGTTTTTAGTGCTATACCAGCTAGTCTGGTGGTACTCATGGTACTTGCAATCCTCCATGCTGCGGGCTCGTTCTTTTTGTAGGCTTGGTTCACGATTGCCTTCCACAACTAGGCTTGCGTGAACATGGGTTGGGCCATGTGCGTGGGTGAGAGCCTCCCACATTTTCTTTGCATCTAAGGTACCCTTTTTTCTACCATCCCAACTGGGTCCTTCTCTTTACTCGGCTACTTTCTGATCCACCTGGTCCATTTCAACCCGACGTGGGGTCGTCAGGGTCTCAAGAGTATCCTCAACATTGATGAATCCATCGGCCCGATCCATAAATTTCCTCAGCGTGGTCGGGATTTTTCGAGCTATTTTGCCATGGACAGGCTCCTAGGCGAGAACTGCCTAAAAGGGCCCGCCAAGGTGATTTTCTCATCTTGGTTGTCGGTGGTCCTATGCTCCAGATTAAACTGAAAGATGTATTTCTTCAAGCTTCCAGTGTCTTGTTGCTTGACTATGAGAAGGTACGCGGCCTGACATCTCATCTTCCGGCTAGCCATGAATTGCGTCATGAAGAGGCGGGCCAATCCATCGAAGCAATTAAAGGTTCTGGGAGGAAGGATCCTAAACCAAGTTCGGGCAACTCCCTTTAATGTTAGCAAGAAGGCCCTATAGGCAACTTTACCTGGAAAACCATGTAAGCTCATATGAGTTTTATATGTTTCCAGGTGTTCAAACGGGTTTCTAAACCATCGTACAATTCCATTTGAGGGACCTTGAACTTAGGTGGGAGGGGGACCATCATAACCCCCATGCTATATGGTAAATCAGTGCTACCAAGTAGTTAATTGAGTGCAAATGGTGTTTCTATCCATTTGGCCACCTCTACGTACTTGTCTTCTAGTTCCCGAAGCTCATGGTGCATCTTGTGTCGTTCTTCCTCTGTTGTGGTATTCTCATGTTCCTGCCATGAGTCAACGTGTCACTAGTGTTGGATTCCCCGTTGGCCATTTGCACTTCGTTGGCCAATCAAAGTGCTATGTTTTCCTCTGTTAGTCTTTTGATGGTTTCCTCCATCCTTGCATATCTTGCCTCCATTGTGTTGTTCTAATTTTCTTCTCTCTCGTAGTTTGGAACTATGTCGCTACTGGCATACAAAGTACATGCTGCTACTAAAAATAAAATCTCACAGACGGTATCACTATTAATGTCGTGTTTCGCAACCCAAGCAATTCTACGGTGGCCCAAATTATAAGAATCTACGAAAGAGAAAAGAATGGGTCAACCTTAGTGGCCGGGAGACCACTCCGATGCTAAAGTCAGGTAAGAGTGATGGAAGTAGGAGTTGATCTACAGTAGAAAAGAGAGAAAGTGTAACATGTGTTTTTAAAGAGCATGGCCCTATTTATACATTGCTTTGGTCCAGCTTGCTTAGAGAGAATGATGGGGACATCATATCTTTGTCAGCTTAGTCATCATTTGTTTTGCTATATCAGAGGACAGGTCTATCTCAGAAGGGGTTATTGAGGAGAGTAAGAGGATGAATGTCTTGTTCGAGCCGTTCCAATAATCTGTTTTCCACCACTGGGTGTTCAGGATTTTCAACCTACATTTAATGTGGGCATGCCTCTGGCCTAATTAGTATTAAATGCGGCATGTTCTCACAAAGCACATGTTGACAACAACCTCCATTAAAAGGATCAAACATTAATTATATATATAATATATATATATAAATAATTTTATTTATTATTTTCGCATATCACATTTATTTTAATTTTTTATACACCTACGGAAGGGGGCTACCGAACTGTCAATACTTTTTTAAAATTCCTTAAACAGTAAAAAAAATTACAAAACTCATTATAACATTAATTTCTTAGGAAAATTTTAAATGTAAAAAATATTAGGATCTATAAGTACATTGATATTAATATTGAAATAAAAAATAAATTTCAAAAATATTTAAATTTAAAATAAAAAATATATAAAAACAATCAATCATAATAAATAGGTACACGGAGTCCAACCAATTTCTTAACTATTAAGTAGAAAGGTGCAGCTACCAAATCAGCTTCTTGACACGTCGGAAAGTGCTTCATTGCTATCTACCAGTAATCAAATGCAAAATGGAATCCTGCAGAACATGAGCGGGTGTGGCCGATGAAGAAGAACACAGAATAAGCGCAATCAAACGAACCCAAATTGTGTTGGTCAGACGAGGCTAGTGATTGTCAGCTGGATATTTTCCAAGTTCTTGAGAAATAGTGGGAAAAATATGTTCTAATTTGTACAATCTATCTTTTATAAAATTATTAGTGCTAATTGTCAATAGATTTGTAAATTAATTATATTCCTTCTCTCACGAGAAATATTCATTAAACAAGCCTTAGTACTCTCCTTTATTAAAAAGCATGAATGCTAATTATTTTATTAATAATCTAGACATATTTTTTTGAAAAATGTTACTTTCGTTGATAGTTGGATTCCAATTGAGTTCCAACAAATTTTTTTACTTAATAATTTAAGAATTTTTTTTATTAATATTACAAATTACTTTTAAAAAATTTAAAGATATAAAAAATAATTAAAAAAATTAAAAGAAAATTACCCTTATCGCGACCAGTCTCGTACTACACCCTAATAATGTCGTATATCTCATATGTTCACCAACAGGTACTAGAGATTTTGTATAGAAGTGATCTCCACCCCTCTTGTTGTAATTTAGCGACGGAATTAAAAATTTGTGTTACGGGGTTACATAAAATTATAATTATAATAAAATATATTTTATTCTATTTTTGTATAATTTTTTTCCTTTGATATAGTAGTTAAAACAATCTGATAGTAAAATCTAAAATAGAAATAAAATATGTTTAATACAACATATGTATTAAAAAAGTATATGATATGTCAAAAATAATATAATATTAAAATAACATAAAAAAACTCATATAAATATATCAAATAAAGAAATACATAATGGCTAAGATTGTAACTTACGTTTTTTTAAAGAAATAAATTTAACAAGTATTGAATCTAGAGCATTCTTATTGGATTGTTCAAAATTAAATTTCAAAAAGTACAAGTTTGCATACACATCAATATTTTTTTTATCATATTTGATCAAAAATGAGTGGAAAAAAATTGAAAAAATAGAATAAAAGTACTTTTTATTTTCAAAAGTGAATAATAAAGCTAAAAATTTGTATAAATTTAATTTTTTTTATATGTGTATAAACTTGTACATTTTGAAGTTTGACTTTAAGCAATCTAATGAGAATGCTCTAAATTAAAACTCTTAGCTACTTCTCTTTCAATATAAATAACTAAATTATTTGCAAAAAACTCATCTTCAATTTTATTGTAAAGTTTTGTTTTAACAATTTTCAACATGTCATCATCTTATTAGATAAATTTATTTGGTGTATAATGTATTTAATTTTTAAATTAGATTAATTTTATTTCTAAATTAGACTTGTAAATAATTATTGTATAAGATTAATATTATTTTATAGAGGATGGACTAAGATAATATTTTAGAGAAGAGGCCAATATAAGATGAGTAATATTATCCTATTAAATTATAAAAAAAATAATATATATTTCAAAATTAATATATACATATATAATTTTCAAGATTAATATATATACCTATATAATTTATTTTCCAAAATAATTGGGGTAGGGTCCCCTGCCGCTATGTAGTTCCACTGGTGCTTGTATCCAATTTCTTTTTTTCTTTTTTCTTTTTTCTCTAAAGGTGCTTGTATCCAATTTCAATCAATACATCTTTCCTCGAATACTTGCATGGCAATTTTTTTTTTCCCTGAAGTGCATGGCAATTGAAGTAACATGTGTTATTTATTTATTTTCCTTCCGTTTGATATATAAAACGAATATAAAAGACTGTGACAAGCGTCACCACGAGTTCTTAAAAGTAGAGGTGATACCCGACTAGGCGGGTGGCGAGAATTCAATCCCTCACCCTGCCCCGCCTATACGGGGGCGGGGTACCTCGTCCCGCAGCTGGTTAGCGGGGGTGGGGGTCCATCCGCCCGCCCCCCGCCCTCGTCCCTATAAGGCCTTGGCCCATTTCATAATTCTGGACTATTTTCAGCCCAAATCAAATTTTCAAGCCATTTTTTACCTAAAACACTATCAAACCTAATTTAAACACATAATTATATATATTAAAAAATATTCGATATTCCATTACTAAAGTCTAAAGTCACTTAAAAAATCACTAAAATAGTAAAACTTAAAATAAAGACTAAGTTATTCAAAATTTACTATAATACAAATTAATCCTACAAAATTATAAATTGTGCTATTAACTATTAACATTACAATTTATAAACACTATTTCTAACTTCTAACTTTTTAAAAATCTAAATTCTAAACTAACAAAATCATTTTACATAACATTAGTGATTTATTAATATATATAATTGTGTGTATATATATATATATATATAATAAGGAAAGACGGGGGAGGGGGCGGGGTAAAAGCAGGGCGGAGAGAACCCTATACCGCCCTTGCCCCCGCCTCATGTGTAGAAAGCAGGCGGGGGGACCCCGCCTCCTGCCTGCTGGATAGGTGACTCCGTCTCCGCACGACAGTGTGAGGAGGGATGCGGGCGGGGCAGCAGGTGCGGGTACCCGCTACCTACCCCTACTTAAAAGAACTCGAGGAGGAAAATGTATCTATCACTATTGAGTTTACTTGAGTAATCAGATAAGCTATCCTTTTTACAATTCTTTAAATTACTCTTGTTAAAATGTTAAAATATAAATTAAAATAAATAAATAAAAAGGTTTGTATAATCTGTTGGATGTATCTATCACTACAACAAATAAGAGTATTTGCGGCGATTGAAAGTTGCCGCAAAAAGTCTCAAAATTACGGCAAAAACTTATTTGCGACGTTTGAGGATCGCAGATTACCTGCGGCCATTTGGGCATGACATAAGCCTAAATTCTCGCCGTAATGGTTCCTTCGCAAATATTAGGTGCTGTTTGCTGCGATTTGGACGTTTGACATATAAAATCAAAATCAGAGACCTTTTGGCGCAAGTTGAGTTCGCCGCAAATAGTGTAAGAATTTAAAAAAATATAACCGACTAATAAAAAGTCGAAAATGACCCCATACAAAATTAAAATATATATATATATACAATTAAACATAATCACGAAATTCTATTACATAATATTTACATCAATATAAAATACAAAATTTACAAATATTAGCATCTCACTTCTCTTAGAAATATTGAAGAGTTATAAAACAAAGTATATGACTTTTTACAATTGCCTAAATTCTATTTGTACTTAAAAACACACAAAAAAAAAAAAACTTCTACAACTGAAATAAACTAATTAAACCTGCCAAATTGGAAAAAAAAATATATTCCTTTAACATTTAACATGTTTTAAGGAAGGAGATGCAAAGAGGATAGAAAAAAACACCTAAAAAAATAAATAATGTTGAATAAGACACAACTGGAATATGCATGTAAAAATACTCAGCTGTTAAAAATATCTCAAACATCCTAAATATATAATCAACAAAGTGGAATATGACTAGCCCGCTATTAAAAATGTTCAAATACTTAAAAAAAAAAATCAAATATGTCATACAAAACCTGGTAGAATTGCCCCTTAGTCACACCATCCATCTAGTTCATTTAGTTCATATAGCAAAACTTGGTAAGAGTAGCCCCCTCACTCACACCATGCATTTAGTTCATCTAATTCATATAGCAAAACTAGGTAGAGTTGCCCCTCACTCAAACCATGCAATATGGATTTAGTTCATATACCAAAAAAGACAAAGCAACTCAAATCAACAATTTTTTTTTTCATATATAAGTAGCAACTCAAACCGACTTCACAAAACCTCCATCCAAATTTATTAAGTAAAGGTCCATACAGATTTTTTTACCCCAAAGTTAGTAAAAATTGGACTCAAGATAAGAGTTATTCATCAACAAATATCTAACCAGAGTAAATATCATAAATCTAGCAGCCAAACACAGTACAATGCAGAACAAGTTCAGTCAAAACACTTACAAGTGTATGTAGAAGAACTATATGTATATCTTGTACTTTTCTCCCCTGCTAACTAGTTCAGAATGTTACAAAAATAACTCCACGTTGTTAAACTAAACAAACTCAACCCAAAAATATTGAGTTTGTTTTGCATAAACAAAAATCACAGATTAACTATAAACAAAATCACCCACGCTATTATAAAATAATTAATAGGTAGATAGATGTTACCACAAAATCACCCATGCTGCTCTTTACATCTACTTTTGTTACTCACTCATCATCAAACTTTAGCCTGAAGACAAATAAAATAAGTGCAGTTAAGAAGGACCAAAAATCCTAAACCTAATAAGTTTTTAGTTTTTATATGTTTTCGAAATATCATAAACCTAAAAATCATAAGCCTAAAAATCATAAACCTTATTTTCTAGCTTTGGAAATAAGAAACATTATATGTTTTGTTTAGTTACAATAAAGCAATGAAACCTAATGAAAAAGATACCGAAGGCAAAAGGCAAAAGGCAAAAGGCAAAAGGCAAAAGGCAAAAGGCAAAAGGCAAAAGGGGAAGGCACAATCCTAATACAAACAAATAACTGAAGGCTAATGGAAAAGTCATCAAAAAAGTAAAAAATAAAACAAATGGAAAACAATTTTAAGCCATTAACCTCCATGAGACACCCCAAAATCCATGATTTCATCGATGTATACTTAGATGGCCTTGAATCCTACATTAACAAAAAAAAAACACTTGGCATGGGAAAAAAAAGCACGACAATGGCTGAGCATTACCACAAGGGGAACTTCACTGCATGTTAGAAAGCTATGATAATTAAAAAATCGAGAATCTTTACCTTTAAACTAGACTCCACAGCTAGATCCACAAAACCAGAGGCTAAAAGAGCATGAGCATAGCAGTCACAACCATACAATGGAACTTTTACCTGTGGATCATACAAACATTGAAAAGAGCAAATTGGATGCTTGAATTTACATTAAATAACATTAATGATCAGTGCGCACAAACTGCATTCAGGAGTGCTTCAACCAAGATAGCATTGAAGAAAACATGAATTTAACAACTTCACTTGAAAAGAATGCTTTTTCAGCCCAGAGATCCTATTTTAAATGAATTAATTCTACTTTGGCTTTGTGCTAGAAACAACAAACATCCTTAAATGATTACAAATATTATATATGCTACCCCTAAAATAACAATACAAAATAACACTGGAATTTGCCCCATAAAGAAAGGATATTGTAAGGTATATGTATCCTAATCCTTTTCATTAACCAAAATCAGAAATGTTAGTGACATTAAGAGCATATACAACTCTCATGTTAACAACAACCGCAACAGAAAAAATCAAACTTCAAGGCCCATCCCAAATTATCAACTTAGGTGCAAATAATGAGAATCATAAAGCTTTGCTACTTCAAAACCCTAATCCTTTGTTTTCTTGAAACCCTAACTGAAAAAAATCTCCCACACATGCTAAAATTAGTTGCAGTCATTGTATACGCATTTTGATTTCAAACTCCAAATTAGGCTAATAAATACAAAAATTCACCAATTAAAACTAAAATCAACCAAACTAGATAGATAGACTAACAGAGAGAGGAAAGAGAGATGAACAGAGGGAGAAAGAGAGAGCGCATGAAAAGGTTTCAAGGGTGGCGGATCGGGGCTGAGGAAGGGTGAGTTAGGTAGCTGGGAGGCCGGTGGTGAAATGGTGAAAAGGTGGTGGCCAATGGTGGAGTGACGACGGCGTTGGAGCAATAAAGGGCCGCGGCATAGGAGGTGGGCGTGGGGGCAATCAGCGGCATAGGCTGGGCTAATATTGATGGGGGATGGTCATCGGCCGGTGGGGAAGAGGATGGGAGGGGTAGTTGTGACAACCCAAGATTTTCTTTTCCTATTATTTTAATTAAGTAATTAATTAAATTAATAATAATAATATTGAGAAGTGAAGATAAAGGCTTGGGCTTAAAATTGAAGCCTTGAGTGCCCAACTTAAGTTAGTGGGCCAAGAAAGGAACCACAAGCCCACAAGCCCATGAGATTGACCCATGATCCATCAAGTCCACACAATAGACACATGTCACCTCTAGAGAAGCCCTAGTGAGTCATCTAAGACTAGTAGATAAAAGTGAAAAATTGCTAATAGTTGGGAGTTGACTAGTGGGTTGCCTTGTAGAATAGATTCTGAAATCTCACGATGAGATTTTTCCCATCATTGGGATATCTTGGGAAAAACAAATAAATTTTCTATTTTAGTATTTCTAGGATATACCATATCTAGATAGGTGACACTTGTAGTTGAAATAGGAAATGGAAGAGAAGAGAAGAAGGAGAATCGGTAGAGGTTTATAGCCGAACCACTTTGGTGGGTTTTCCCATACAATTTTCAACAATCTAAGCCAATGATCAAAGGTAGATCATGTAACAGTGAGTTGACGAGATGATTGACGAGTGAGAAGTGGCATCATGAGAGAGAGGAAAGGAAAAGGAAAAGATAACCAAGAAGGGCTCGGGTGAAGCATGCCGTGAGTCTCATTTGGAGCCTTCCTAGTGTATTTCCAAATATAGTTGTAGGGAAGAAGTAGTGACTTGACAAGTTGATGGATAGGTGCTTGAGAAGGGAGGAAAACCATGGGAGGGAAAGAAGGTTTCGGTTGAAACCAAAATGGGCATAGCCGAATCATGCTTGTCCTTTTCCCCAAAAGGATGATTTTGCAATCCCTTGGATTGACACATGAGGTGATAGAGGAAATATGAATGAGTGATTTGATAGAAATAGAGGGCCAAACCCCATGGAGGGCGCCGGCCATAGCAAGAAGTGAGGGGAAACAACATCCACCTAGGCATGGGTTAGATTTTGTCTTGGAGTGGTCAAGAGATAGAAGTTAGTCAAAGAGTCATTCAACCCCTCAAATATCACACCTAAAACTAGTGAAATGAGTACCCAGTACCCTATAGAGAGGCATGGCCGAATGGCCTAAGGAGGGAGTCTCCCTCACTTGGTTGTTTATTTGCACACAAACCCTCTCACTTTCTCTACCTCTCGGCCAACCTTCCCTCTCCCTCCATCTTCTTTTGTTTTACTTCCTCCTATCCTCTAAACATTAAGTTATCCTAAATGTAGAGGAGCTAGAGCCAATATCTTAAAGTTAAGTTGTTCTTGAAGAGGTAAGTAGAATCTCTAAATAGTTCAAGCATAGAAACATAGAAAAGAACACACACCACATCCATGTTCTTGTATAGAGATTTTATTTTAAAAATGTTATGTTCTTAGATTAATCTAATGAAATGCTTAATATATTTTCAGATTTCATCTGAGCTAGATAAGAGTATTATAAGTATATTCTTATCTTGCCCTTAGCAATTTTAGTATACTTTTGAAAGAATTTAATTGTATTGTTTGAATCCTTGCTTGTTATGCTAAAACAAAATTCTTTAGTGAAAATGTCGTGCTTAGTTAGGTAGGAATCCATGTTTAAATGTATGATTCTTTAAGTTGAGAATATAAAATGATGGGCGGATTTAGTCTAGTTATTTTAAAGAAATCAACATGAGGTGGATTGAAAAAAATGCATGCATGATTTTAGGTTAACTTGTAGGATATTGGATGATATTGGTTAGAGTACTTGAAGGAAATGTGTTGTTTATTTAGTGGCAAAATACATGTGTAAGTTTAAATATCTTGCTAGATTAAAGATTATATTAGGTTGTGGATTTGAATACGTTGATACAAAGGAAGAATGTGGTATGATCAACATAATGAGTGATAATGTTATATATGCTTGTTAAATTTTGATTTGGAGTTGAAAAAGATTGGATCTGTGCATATATGTATTTTGGATTTAGGGATTTTGGGGTTGAGCTATATTTTCAACTATTGTTTTATGTTATGATTAAATTTTGAATATTTGAAGAAATTAAAGGTATGAAAACAAAAGGAGTATAATAGCATGATATTTGGTTCTCACATGAATAATTGAGTGAGCTATTTTGAGGAAAGGAAAAGTGATTGAAATAACAAACATAAGAACCCTAGGTTTCGGCCAAGACATGTTTTTTGTGTTAAAAATATTTAATTATTTTATTGAAGCTAGATTGGAGTATTTGGAGAAAAATAGGAGAAGAAAATGCTAGGAGATACTAAGGGAGGGTCTCGGCCCAACCCTAGTGGGAAGGGGTCGAGCATCCCTAGTATGGGTATGGCCCACTAAGTGCTACTAAATAGAAAAGAAGTGAAGTTACATGGTGTTTGAATTGTGAAAAGGCTTGACGTAGAATACACGTATGTTCGTCTCACATTTCACATGTTCAGTGATATGAGTCTCATGTCTCATGCATGAAGCATAAAAAACCACGTTTTAAGTCAACCATGTTTTTAAACAAAAAGAAAAGAGTTAAAATTTTATAAAACCCCAAAGACTGGGACAGGCTAATGTCCTAGTAGAACTCCCTGTTCACTTAGGAGTGTCTAAAGTCGAGTGAAAGCCCTTGGGTCGACAAAGAACTGTCGGTAGACCATATATGGCTCCAAAAGGTGTCCGGAGCGTGATCGCACCTACAACTAGTGGGTGTATACAGGACAGTGTTGGCTTTTGCCTTACTGATACAGAAAAGCTTGTAGTTGCTCGGTGAGTGATCAATCACCGAGTGATGAAGAGCATGAACGTAGCTACTTAGGTTTGACATGGTCGCCGGGTCCTACAGTAACTAGCAGGAACACACGGTGTATAGGGGAACCGTGAGGTGTCCAATAAGATGTCATGACGAAAAGATGGGTTTTTGGGCCATATGATATGATATGATAAGTGGCACCTAAGATAAGAGAAAATGAAAAGCATTTGTGAAAATATGAATTTTGAAAATAAGTTCAAACGTTTTGTTTTATGAGATTACAAGCAAACACATGAATGAAATAAAGAAAACAAGTTGAAAAAGAAATAGCATGAGCATGAGCATGTGCATAAGTATGGTCATGAGTCCCATAATGCAAAATGTATAGATAATTGTTTGTTATTTATTTAACTATATGCTTGAAATGTTTTTGTTGAGATATAAATGTACTTACTGAGATTTCCCTCGAAATCTCACCACCTCTTTATCTCTCCACTATCGCCCTTCTTTTCAGGACGATAGAATTAGTTGCAGGTGATGACGACCCCGTCGAGTATGATTCTAGGGACGACATCTCGAACCTCGTCGACTGAGTCCGCTACAGTTGAGCCGATGACTCTCGGCTTACTAGGCCGATGGGCAGTGGAGTCACTACCCTTAACTACTTATATTTTGGCGGACCTACGCCCTACAGGGTGTTGTTTAGTTCTTAGCGTAGATGATTCCCTCCACTTGGGACGCCTGTATGAGTCATCTTTCTAGATGAGTTGTGAGGTAGGACTGACCCTAGATCTGGACCATCTTCGTTATGGTTTTGATTTCAAGAGATAAAGAAAGAGCCATTGGATTAAAAAATAAGGGCAAGGGGAATCTCCTACGCAACTTTTGTATTTACTTGTTATATTTTTGGGTTTCCGTTGTTTTGGAAGAATGAACAATTATGGATGATCGTTATATTTATATTAATAGTAATGAAATATTTTGGGATATTAATTTTATTGAGCCATGTGATATACGATTAGAAATGTTTGATCTTTACTCTGTGAAAACCTTATTTAGGAAAAAACATATATATATGATAAAACGAGGAGTGAACTTCCCTATGATGCTCATCCCCGACGTCTTGATTTGCATATGATCCCAAGCACAAGCGGGGACGCCGACAGCAGTGGTATCAGAGCAGTTAAGTCTCTAAGTAAAAAATCACAAGTTCTAGGAAAAAGAATCACATGGTATAGGTTATGATCTCTTAGCTTATAGGCTTGAATTCTTAGAACGGTTGGTTGGAGATGATATCCGTCTAAATTTATGATATTGGAAGTCATAAGAAGCGAAAGCACACGAGTTAGGGTAACTCATGTGGGGATTCTATGCTTTTCAAAAAATCATGGCAGGAGGAAAGTGCCGTGCTCCTACCTCAAGACCTGAAGCACCACCAGAAGGAATTCCGAATGCTCCACTAGATAATGGATAGACGATAACGGAGGCTATCCGCCAGATGATAGAATTGGTAAAGAACCAGATGGAACAGAGCTGATGTCATCCAAATACTGGAGGAGGTACGTCAGGATGCCTCTATGAGAAATTCCTAGTTTATCGGTACCCAAACTTTATAGGGACCGAAGGAGCCATGAAAGTGGACCGCTGGATCATGGACTTAGAGCGTACCTTTGAAATTAGCTGGTGCACGGAGATGCAAAAAGTACAATATGCCAGTCACCTACTGCAAGGGGAAGCTGGTTTATGGTGGGACACGAAGAGCAAACTACTAAGACAAGAGCTTGGAGAGAATGTAACTCTCACCTGGGAACAATTTAAAACAGAGTTTGATGACCGCTTCTTTCCTGAGTTGGTCAAACAGAGGAAGGCAATGGAGTTCGCCACACTGACGCAAGGGAGTATGTCGGTGGGCCAGTATGCTGCGAAATTCATGGAACTGACGCGATTCGCTCCTTATCTAGTGTTAACAGAGAAGATGAGGGCGAAGAAATTCCAAGATGGCTTGCAACCAAGAATTCACAACCAAGTGGCCTATCTAAGAATTGAAAACTTCCAAGAGCTGGTAAACGTGGCGGCTATTGTTGAAACGGAGCAGAGGAGCCTAATTAGTCAAGCTTAGATGCATAAGAATAGGAGTTTTCCCTACTCTTCGGGAAGGGATGCGGGAAAGAGAATGAATGTTTTTCCTGCAGATAAAGGAAATGGCAAAGTGAACGGGCTGGGAGTGCCGACATCATTGCCACCATGCAGAACTTGTGGACGACCGCACAAAGGCGAATGCCAAGTGGCATCGAGAGCTTGCTTCCGCTGTGATCCAATGGGCCACATGATGCGCGACTACCCTCAAATGGCTTCTGGCAGAGTTGCAGTGCCTGGAGGAAAGGCGAATACCCCCAAAAAGGCACAAGTGTATGCCATCGTCCCCGGAGAGGTAGACGTGGAGGATGAGGAAGCTATTAACGCTGGAATCATTACCGGTAATAATCTGACCTTACCTTAATTTAATTTATAAGATGATTTTTCACAAGGTAACAGTAGGAAAATTTTTATAGGTGAGATTATTTTGATGTGTAATGTGGTATATGCTTTATTTAACTCCGGCGCGACGAGATCCTTCATTTCATATGATTGTGTTTGGAGGTATAAGCTAGATGTAGAACCATTAGCTCAGAAGGTGTTGATGTCACTCCCTGACGGGAATATGATTGGATGTCAATGAATAGTGAGGAACTGCCTGTTGGAAATTGCTGGTGTGAGGTTATATGCCAACTTGATAGCTTTTCACTTGTTGGGATTTGACGTAGTATTGGGCATGGATTGGTTATCCGAGCATTACGCCAAAATCGATGGTCGGAAGAAAGAGATAACGTTTGAGTTGCTTGAAGAAGAAAAGCTGCGTTATGAATGGGAGATAGTCAGTTCTGTTTCCTCTATCATGATGGCAAAAAGAATGACGAAAAGTCTAAGGGGAGAAATAGAAGTGTTTCTGATAATGTCCTTGAACGTATTGGAGGGTGCTAAGAGTATTGAAGAGATCCTAGTAGTGAAAGATTTTCCTCAAGTATTCTCTGATGATCAGCCAGGATTACCCCCGGATGGTGAAACTGAGTTCGCCATTGAATTGGAACCTGCCAAGGCTCTAGTTCATAAAGCCCCCTACGAATGGCGCCAACAGAGTTGAAAGAATTAAAGACACAGATCGAGAAACTGTTGGAGAAGGGGTTTATATGGCCTAGTTCATCGCGCCCCAGTCCTATTCGTGAAATAGAAGGACGGGACGATGCGAATGTGCATCGATTACAGAGAACTCAATAAAGTCACCATCAAGAACAAATATCTGTTGCAACAGATAGATGACTTGTTGGATCAACTGCAAGGAGCAACAGTATTCTCAAAGATTGATCTTAGATCAGGGTATCATCAACTGAAGATCAAGGAGCAGGATGTGCCCAAGATGGCTTTTCGAATCCATTATGGACATTTTGAGTTCCTAGTTATGCCCTTCGGATTAACGAATGCCCCAGTAGCATTCATGGACCTGATGAATTGAATTTTTCGATAGTATCTAGATAATTTCATCATAGTCTTATCGACGATATTTTAATATATTCCCGGAACGACAAAGAGCACAAAGATCATTTAAAGACTGTGCTGAGTATTTTACAACACCAGTTATACGTCAAACTTAGCAAGTTCGAGTTTTGGCTTAGAGAGGTCAAATTCTTAGGACACGTAATCTCAAGCAAATGAGTAGCCATAGATCCAGCTAAAATTTAGGTGGTGACAGAATGGCAAAGATTAACAAGTGCTCATGAGATACGTAGTTTCCTTGGATTGGTAGGATACTATAGAAGATTTGTAGAAGGATTTTTTAAGTTATCTGGCCCTCTGACAGCCTTGATAAAGAAAAATGCCAAGTATGTCTGGAGCGAGCAGTGTGAGTAAAGTTTCCAAGAACTTAAGAAGAGGTTAACTTCAGTACCAGTATTAGCATTGCCAGAACCCCACAAGCCTTATGTAGTATATAGTGATGCCTCGAAAATGGGCTTAGGATGCGTTTTGATGCAGGAAGGACGAGTAGTTGCCTACGCATCCCTACAACTCAAAGACCATGAGCGAAATTACCCCACTTATGATCTAGAGTTAGCAGCAATAGTGTTTACATTGAAGATCTGGAGACACTATTTGTATGGGGAGGAATGCGAGATATATACGGATCACAAAAACCCGAAGCACCTGTTCACCCAGGAAAGGCTAACGTTGTGGCAGACGTTTTAAGTTGAAAGACTCGAGCGGAAGAACCACCCATACTGACAGCTATGCGAGATATACTGGTTAAGGACCTGCCTAGAGAAGCGATGTTGGCAACAGCACAAGAAATTGCCTCGCTGACTGAAGATGAAACTTGAGAAGGACAGCGAAAGGATGCTAAGTTGGAAAAAATTCAACAGAAATTGTTGGAAGGGCAAGGAACGCCCCACTTTACGATATTGGATGATGGAACACTGTATTTTAGAAAAAGGACAGTGATACTGGACTATCCAAAATTGAAGGAAAGACTTATGAGGGAAGCGCACTGCACCCCTTATACAGCTCATCCTGAAAGCACCAAAATGTATCAAGACCTGAAAGGAAGATTCTGGTGGGAAGGTATCAAGAAGGACGTGGTTGTGTTTGTGGCTAAATGTTCAGTATGTTAACTAGTTAAAGCAGAGCATCAACGCCCAACAGGAATGTTGCAACTTTTGCCGATCCTAGAATGGAAATGGGAAGATGTGTCTATGGACTTCGTAGTAGGATTTCCGAAAACATTGGCAGGAAGGAACACAATCTGGGTAATAGTGGATAGACTGACCAAAAGTGCACATTTCTTGCCCATAGCCAACACGGATCCGATGGAGAAGCTGGCAAAGATTTATGTAAAGGAAATAGTTCATCTGTATGGTGTACCTGAAACAATTGTTTCCGATGGAGACCCCAGATTTATGTCTCGCTTCTGGCAAAGTTTACAGAAAATGATGGTATTTGACTTGAAGTTAAGCAATATTTATCATCCACAGACGGATGGTCAGACAGAACAGACTATTCAGACCTTAGAAGACATGTTGCAGACATGCGTATTAGACTCAAGGGGTGATTGGGAATGTCTTTTACCCTTAATTGAATTCGCCTACAACAACAGCTTTCAAGCTACTATTCAGATGGCACCATACGAAGCCCTATATGAGAGGACGTACAGGTCACCCCTGTACTGGGATGAAGTAGGTGAAAGCAGGGTGTTAGGGCCCGAATATTTACAGGAGGTCAGAACTCAAGTGAAAATGATACGGGATAGAATGAAAACTGCCCAAAGTAGACAGAAGAGCTACGCAGATTGACTAAGAAGACCATTAGATTTTGCGATTGGTGATTGGATATATATCAAGATTTCACCAATGAAGGGAGTAACTCGGTTCGGCAGAAAAAGAAAGTTATGTCCTCGTTATGTTGGGCCTTATGAGATTCTTGAGAAGGTCGGAGCAGTAACTTACCATTTGGACTTACCTATGAGCTTGCAAGGAGTCCACAATGTATTTCATGTGTCATCGTTAAAGAAAAGTCTTGGTGAAGGACCGGCGACGATGATGGACCTAAACAATATTGAATTATGCCCCAACCTGACCTATGAAGAATGACCAATACGGATTAATGACCGCAAGGAACAGGAACTGTGGAATCGTAAAATTCTATTGGTTAAAGTGTTATGGAACAACCCAGCTTTTCAAGAAATAACGTGGGAACGTGAGGATGTTATGAGAGCCAATTACCCTCATCTGTTTGTAAACCAGTGATGTGCTTGTTGTCTTCTTGTTTGAACTTTGTATGTTGTGTGGATAATTATAGATATGTTAATATATGGGTGATTTAACTGTCTTATGTTTGATACTACCTGACTATCATAGTGACTTGTGAAACTTTAACCAGGATATGACTCGAAATAGGAGGATCCCACGCATGTCGGTAGCTACGAGAGCTCAATTAAGAGAGAGAAGAGAAAACATGCAAAGAATATTACGTAGAAGGCATGAAAAAATGAGAGTGCAAAGACTGAAACTTTTAGACAATTTTGAGAGACATCGTACCTATCTTATGGATATAGATCGTGAGGGAGCAGCTATTTTCTGTCGCTCTAGGCCGTATGAAGAGCGACAACCACCTAGAAAATGGGTAAGGGCAAAAAGAGAACAATTACGAAAGGTTGATTCGAGATGAGATGAGTGAGCCTAGTGGAGAGCCACTAAATTTTTCCGATATCTCGAATGGCCGTATGAGACAGAGAGAAGAAGGAATACCTCAAATAAATACAGAAAAAGAGATTATGCATAGGTTGAATGAATTAAGGACAAACATGTACTACGACCCCGACGTGGATGCCATATTTTATTTCTCTCAGGACTCTGTGACAGAGGAGGATGACGTATTATTATATTCGTCGTCAGAAGAATCCACCGCCATTAGTGCTAAAGGTCTATTAATCTTATTAGTATCCATATCATGGCATAAACTAATTTCGAGGACGAAATCTTCTTTTTAGTGAGGGAGGATGTAACGACCTGAGATTTTATTTTCCTATTATTTTAATTAAGTAATTAATTTAATTAATAATAATAATATTGAGAAGTGAAGATTAAGGCTTGGGCTTAAAATTGAAGCCTTGAGAGCCCAACTTAAGTTAGTGGGCCAAGAGAGGAACCACAAGCTTACAAGCTCATGAGATTGACCCATGATCCATCAAGCTCACACAATAGACACATGTCACCTCTAGAGAAATCCTAGTGAGTCATCCAAGACTAACAGTTAAAAGAAGAAAATTGCTAGTAGTTGGGAGTTGACTAGTGGGTTTGCTTTGTAGGATAGATTGTGAAATCTCACGATGAGATTTTTCCCATCATTGGGATATCTTGGGAAGAACAAAGATATTTTCTATTTTAGTCTTTCTAGGATATACCATATCTAGATAAGTGACACTTGTAGTTGAAATAGGAAGTGGAAGATAAGAGAAGAAAGAGAATCGGTGGAGGCTTATAGCCAAACCACTTTGGTGGGTTTTTTCATACAATCTTCAACAATCTAAGTCAATGATCAAAGGTAGATCATGTAAGAGTGAGTTGATAAGATGATTGATAAGTGAGAAGTGGTATCATGAGAGAGAGGAAAGGAAAAGGAAAAGAAAACCAATAGGGGTTCAGGTGAAGCATGCCGTGAGCCTCATTTGGAGCCTTCTTAGTGTATTTCCAAATCTATTTGAAGGGACACTTTAGATTGGTGTGAGAAGGGAAAGGACACATGTGTAAGAGTTTAGGGAAGAAGTGGTGACTTGACAAGTTAATGGATAGGTGCTTGAGAAGGGAGGAAAACCATGGGAGAGAAAGGAGGTTTCAGTTAAAACCAAAATGGGCATAGCCGAACCATGCTTGCCCTTTTCCCCAAAAGGATGATTTTGCAATACCTTGGATTAACACATGAGGTGATGGAGGAAATATGGATGAGTGATTTGATGGAAATAGATGGCCAAAACCACATGGAGGGCGCCAGCCATAGCAAGAAGTGAGGGGAAACAAAATCCACTTAGGCATGGGTTAGATTTGGTCTTGGAGTGGTCATGAGATAGAAGTCAATCAAAGAGTCATTCAACCCCTCAAATATCACACCTAAAACTAGTGAAATGAGTACCCAGTACCCTATGGAGAGGCATGGCCGAATGGCCTAAGGAAGGAGTTTCCCTTACTTGGTTGTTCATTTGCACACAAACCCTCTCACTTTCTCTACCTCTCGGCCAACCTTCCCTCTCCCTCCATCTTCTTTTGTTTTACTTCCTCCTATCCTCTAAACATCAAATTATCCTAAGTGTAGAAGAGCTAGAGCTAATATTCTTGAAGATGAGTTGTTCTTGAAGAGGTAAGTAGAATCTCTAAATAGTTCAAGCATAGAAACCTAGAGAAGAACACACACCACATCCATGTTCTTGTGTAGAGATTTTCTTTTAAAAATGTTATGTTCTTAGATTAATCTAATGAAATGCTTAATATATTTTCATATTTCATCTAAGCTAGTTAGAAGTATTGTAAGTATATTCTTATCTTGCCCTTAGCAATTTTAGTATACTTTTGAATGAATTTGATTATATTGTTTAAATCCTTGCTTGTTATGCTAAAATGAAATTCTTTAGTGAAAATGCCATGCTTAGTTAGGTAGGAATCCATATTTAAATGTATGATTCTTTAAGTTGAGAATATAAAATGATGGGTGGATTTAGTCAAGTTATTTTAAAGAAATCAACATGAGGTGGATTGAAGAAAATGCATGCATGATTTTAGGTTAACTTGTAGGATATTGGATGATATTGGTTAGAGTACTTGAAGGAAATGTGTTGTTTATTTGGTGGCAAAATACATGTGTAAGTTTAAATATCTTGCTAGATTAAAAATTATATTAGGTTGTGGATTTGAATACGTTGATACAAAGGAAGAATGTGGTATGATCAACATGATGAGTGATGATGTTATATATGCTTGTTAAATTTTGATTTGGAGTTGAAAAAGGTTGGATCTGTGCATACATGTATTTTGGATTTCAGGATTTTGGGGTTGAGCTATCTTTTCAACTATTGTTTTATGTTATGATTAAATTTTGAATATTTGGAGAAATTAAAGGTATGAAAACAAAAGGAGTATAATAGCATGATATTTGGTTTTCACATGAATAATTGAGTGAGCTATCTTGAGGAAAAGAAAAGTGATTGAAATAACAAACATAAGAACCCTAGGTTTCGGCCAAGACATGTTTTTGGTGTTAAAAATTTTTAATTATTTTATTGAAGCTAGATTGGAGTATTTGGAAAAGAATAGGAAAAGAAAATGCTAGGAGATACTAAGGGAGGGTCTCGGCCCAACCCTAGTGGGAAGGGGCCGAGCACCCCTAGATGTGGGTAAGGCTCACTAAGTGCTACTAGATAAAAAAGAAGTGAAATTACATGGTGTTTGAATTGTGAAAGGGCTTGACGTAGAATACACGTATGTTCGTCTCACATTTCACATGTTCAGTGATATGAGTCTCATGTCTTATACATGAAGCACGAAAAACCACGTTTTAAGTAAATCATGTTTTTAAACAAAAAGAAAAGAGTTAAAGTTTTATCAGAACTCCAAAGGCTGGGACGGGATAGTGCCGCAGTAGAACTCCCTGTTCACTTAGGAGTGTCTAAAGTCAAGTGAAAGCCCCTAGGTCGACAAAGAACCATCAGCAGACCATGTATGGCTCCAAAAGGTGTTCGGAGCGTGGTCGCACCTAAAACTAGTGGGTGCATACAGGATGGTGTTATCTTTTGCCTTACCGATACATAAAAGTTTGTAGTCGCTTGGTGAGTGATCAATCGTCAAGTGATGAAGAGCACAAAAGGGCGTGAAACGTAGCTACTTAGGTTTGATACGGTCACCGGGTGCTACAGTAACTAGCAGGAACACACGGTGCGTAGGAGAACCGTGAGGTGTCCAATAAGATGTCATGACGAAAAGATGGGCTTTCGAGCCATATAATATGATATGATAAGTGGCGCCTAAGATAAGAGAAAATGAAAAGCATTTGTAAAAATATGAATTTTGAAAAGAAGTTAAAACGTTTTGTTTTATGAGGTTACAAGCAAACACATGAAAGAAATAAAGAAAACAAGTTGAAAAAGAAATAGCATGAGCATAAGCATGTGGATAAGTATGGTCATGAGTCCCATAATGCATAATGTATAGCTAATTGTTTATTATTTATTTAACTGTATGCTTGAAATGCTTTTGTTGAGATATAAATGTACTTACTGAGATTTCCCCCAAAATCTCACCCCCTCTTTATCTTTCCACTTTCGCCCCTCTTTTTAGGACGTTAGAAGTAGTTGCAGGTGATGACGACTCCGTCGAATATGATTCTAGGGACGACATCTCGGACCCCCAAGGGCCCGATTGAGTCTGCTACAGTTAACCCGGTGACTCTCGACTTACTAGGCCGATGGGCGGAGGAGTCACTGCCCTTATCTACTTATATTTTGGCGGACCTACGCCCTACATGGTGTTGTTTGGTCCTTGGCATAGATGATTCCCTCCACTTGGGACGCTTGTGTGAGTCATCATTCGTAATGAGTTGTGAGGTAAGACTGACCCTGGATCTGGACCGTCTTCGTTATAGTTCTGATTTCAAGGGAATAAAGAAAGAGCCATTGGATTAAAAAGGAAGGGCAAGGGGAATCTCCTATGCAGCTTTTGTATTTACTTGTTATATTTTTGGGCTTCCCTTATTTTGGAAGAATGAATAATTATGGATGATCGTTATATTTATATTAATAGTAATGAAGTATTTTGGAATGTTAATTTTGTTGAGTCATGTGATATGCGCTTAGAAAGGTTTGACATTTTCCCCTGTGAAAACCTTTATGCTTTTATTTAGAAAAAAAATATATATATACACGATAAGACGAGGGGTGAACTTCCTTGTGATGCTCATCCCCGACGTCTTGATTTGCGTACCATCTCAAGCGTAAGCGGGGACGCCGACAGCGGTGACAGCCACGGCTGCACACGACGGCGCTGGGTGGAGAGGGGGAAAACGGGCGGAAGAGGAGAAAGGGGGGTGTCGCGCAGGCTGTGGGGAAAATGGGGAAGAAAAGAAAGAAGAAAAAGGGAAAAAAGAAAAAGATAAGAAAAAGAAATAGGAAGGGAAAGAAAATAGGTCTAATTCTCACAACTTGGGTCATAGAATTGATCCAACGAAAATAATTTCAAAATATTAAGCTGAATAAATTAATTTAAACACAATGACTAGTTAAAAGAAAATAATAAATAAATAAAAACAACATAATTTAAAGTCCAACAATAAACTAATTTACATTAAAGAGTAATTTAAATACAAAATATTAATTAATATTAAGAAAGCACATCAATTTAAATTTCATAACTTAAAATCATAAAATAAGTTCAACGAGAAATTTGATAAATTTAAAATAGAAGAACCAAAATTAAATTAAATTAAATAATCATTCAATTAAAATATACAAAAATACGGGATATCGCAGATTTGCTATCGGGAGGTTATGCGAGTTTGGTTTAATTTTTAAAAGTTACTATCTCCAGCGCTTTAGTATCGTCGCAAATAGACTGAAATTTTGCCGCAAAATAATTTTCACTGTGAAATTAGCGATGCTAATTGCTAAATGATAAATGCTGCTATTATAGACAATTTGTGGCTAAAGCTTTTGCTGCAAAAATAAAAACGCCGCTAAAACATGCTTTTGTTTCAATTTACGACAGAATTTGACTCCCGACTAGAGAAAACATAACAAATGCCACTATTTGCGACAGAATTGGACTCTCGGCTAGAAAAATCTGCGGCAGGATTTGACTTCCGACTAAAAAAACACAGCAAATGCCACTATTTGCTGCAGAATTTGACTCTCGGCTAAAGAAATGCAGTAAAGATCACTATTTGCGACAGAATTTGACTCCCAGCTAGAAAAAATGTAGCAAATGCTACTATTTATTGTAGTGTATGTATGTGTGCGTGATGGTGCTGATGCTGAGTAATTAAATCCTACATTAAATATTAATCACAAAGTTTAATTTAATATATATGTATATATAAATGCATAATGTTATACACCACATTACCATTTTATTCTCATCCCACTATATAAACTATGACATATTTATTGTCGTTAGATAATCATAAAAAATTATCTAGTATTAATAAATATTTTATGTACGTACATTTTATATAGTTGGATAAAAGTAAGATGATGGTCATGTGGTATATAGAATTCTTTTTCTATAAAAAAACCCTTCCAATTAGTTTAAGTTTTTTAAATAAATAGTAATTATTTTTTGAGCAAGTTATATTTAAGATTTGTTTTTTCAGTTTTATGTGTGTTGATGCTATTTTTGGGCTTAATTAAGATTCATTTTCCCTAACATTGGATATTATTATAACCTATATAATTAAAAATGAGTTATGTTACCATGTTTCATAATCTATACCACTCGCTTTACTCTTTGACGTACCATCACAATATGATTTCATGTTACTTAATAAACAAATTTTAAAAATGGCGTCCGAAAATACCAAAACAAAAGAATACTAAAATCTTATATTTCCTCTACCATTTTATATTTGTGTTTTTATTTTTTATTTGTTTTAATAAACCCAGCCACTTTAAGGAATAATGTGAGTAGTATAAATTAGGGGGCATGATAATATTTCTCATTAAAAAGTTATCCCTCCCAATTTGGTATTCGAGTTCATTTGGCATTTTACAACTTTTTTCTTTTAATTATTATTAAAATTAAAAATAACGACATTTATTTTCTGGTCTTTTATAATTGTGTTACCAAAGGATTATTTAACTAATTTTCTACTTTTTCATAACTAAAGAAATATAAAAGAGAGAAATACTGAAATTAGTTGAGTTAACTTAGAGCTGGTCTCACCACAAAACCAGCCCCCAACATAATACTACCACGTCATTTTATAATGTTCCTAAATATAGACAGCTTGCCCACCCCCGCTTATTAACTTCTTATCAAACTCATCCCAAGTTTTCCACATTTAACTTTTCTTTTGTTAGAATATTTTTATTGAATTGTTTAAAATTATCTTTTAAAAAATATAAATTTATATATTTATCAAAAAAATTTGTCCAATAAAAGTCAAATTTAACTTTTTTTAAACAATTTGATTGGAGGGTTGATTTGACCCAAATGCAACATAGTTGGTTAGCAGCCTTTCTCAAAATATTTTACTTCATGATCAAGTTTCAAATTGGTTCATTCCAAAAGATTTTGTTACTTTTCGAAAATGATAATGTAGTTATTATTGATCACCACCCAGCACCAATAAAAAGATGACAAGTCAAAATAAAAAGTAAAAATTTGAAAAACAAAATGAGTAAAAAAATGTTATGATCAATTTTGGCAATACTAGTACTCACCTATCATTATTTGTGAAAAGTCAAAACCACATATATCTCAATTGTGATATCGGTCCCTTCTTTTTTTCCCGAAAACAAGTTTAGGATTTATTCCCTTCTTGTTTTCACAAAAACAAGAATAGGGTCTCTGTTTCCTTGATTCGGTTAAGGAATCTAGTAAGTTTAGTGTTGGTTCTTTGGGTTTGCAGTTTGATCTTTGTGATCATGGAGGAAGAACTAGCAAGGCGATGGGAGAAACTGAAGCTCTCATTGGAGGAGAGCGAGATCTTCCACATCAGGAGTGAGAACATCAAGGACAGAGGGAAAAGGGGAAACCTTTGCATCATCGGCGCCATAATGTTTGAAAAAGTGGTGAACAGCGAGGCATTCCGATCTACCCTAACTAAGGTTTGGAATCTCACCGGTTGGGTTAAATTTAAGGAACTAGGGAATCAGAAAATTTTAATTGAATTCCAGTTTATATCGAATACAGATAGAGTAATGCTCGGTCGACCTTGGTTTTTTTATTGGAGTTTAGTATCATTTTAAAAAGTAGATGAGAAGATCCCTGTGAAGGATATAAAATTCCAATATGAACCATTTTGGGTCCAGATGTATGGACTCCCCCTTGCCTTGATGAATGAGGTTATCGGTGTTGAGTTAGCAACATCGATAGGTTCTGTCATTAGGGTTAAAGCATATTCGGAGGGTGTGGCTTGGGGAAGCTGTCAACGGGCTAGAGTGGCGGTTGATATGACGAAACCCCTATTGAGGGGAAAATGGATACAATTAGATGAGAAGAAGTATTGGATGTCTGTTAAGTATGAGAGATTGCAGTGATTCTGTTTTAGATGTGGGGTTCTGTCCCATAATTCAAAAGTTTGTTCAGGGCAACGTGAGGAAGATAGTGAAGGGGAGGAGGAAACTTTCCAATATGGTGCCTGGTTGAGAGGATTACCAAGGAACCCAAAGGTGTATGAAACAAGGAAGTATGGGGGGAGGGAGGAAGCTAGGAAGGAGGGGGACTATAAGAAGCAAGAGGGGGGTGAAAGAGCAAGAGGGGGGTGAAGGGATGCATGTGAATCTGAGAACACCTAGCAAGGTGGAGGCCATAAAACCGCTGAAACAAAAAGGTATTATCATTAAGTATGAAATTGCAAAAACAGATAGCATGAATGAAATGGAGTTGTCTAATGGAAGTAAGGGAGGGCGGGGCAATGATAAGATGGTAGTAGAGGAGATTGTAGAACAAGATGTTGTGGTTATCAAAGGGGAACATACAAAGAAAATGGCAACTTGGAAGAGACGGGCGAGGGATGTTAATAAACATAAACAGGTATATCAAGAATCAGTAGTTGTAGAAAACAAAAAAAGAAGTTATGTGGAGGTAGAAACCCAAAGTAATAGGAAAAAGAGAACTAAACAAAGGAAGGAGGGTTAAAGTTGTATAATGATGATGATATGGTGGTGGCTGTTGGCAGCCCCACCAAGACCAATGATAAATCTAGCGTTGAACTGTAGGGAAATGGGGAATCCTGCTAAAGTCAATGAGCTTAATATGATAGTAAAAACAGCATTCCCCAATTTTTTTTTTTTGAGTGAAACCAAATGTGCGTAATAAGGTTAAAAAAATCAGAAACAAAATCAGAATGGATGCTAGTTTTGTCATGAACAGTGTTGGTAATAGTGGAGGTATTGCCTTTTTGTGGCATAGCAACCTAAATTGTATTCTGGCCTCTAATTCACAAAATCATATCTCGTTGTGGGTAGAAGAAGGGGATACACATAAGTTTTTGATGACATGTTTCTATGGCTGTGCCGAGAACCAAAAGAAATACCTGAGCTTGGAACTGATGCTTAAGTTGAAACCTAGAGATGGAATTCCTTGGGTCTGTTTTGGGGACTTTAACGAGATTATGTTTCAAAGGGAAAAAGTTGGTGGAGCTCAAAGGTCGTATCAATGGATGGTGGCTTTAGACAATGTGTAGAAGATTATAATCTAAGTGATCTTGGTTTTGAAGGAATAGAACACATATGGCAAAACAAAACAGAGGGTCCTCAATTTACAAAAGAGAGGTTAGACCGGGTGCTTGGGAATGTACAATGGACTAAAAGTATGTACAGCTTCAAGTGTACTAATATGGCAGCAGCAAATTCAGATCATACTCCCATTGTAATGTATTGGTAGCCAAGAAGGGGGCGAAATAGAAGGGAGGAAGGGATGGGTAATAAAGAAAGAATTTTCAGGTTTGAGGCCAAATGGAGTTATCAAGATAAGGCCAAGCAGATCATCCATAGAAGCTGAAATAGTCAACAAGGGGTACAAGGCTCCAATTTACAAAATATGAGAAGAAAACTTTACTGAATGTAAAGAAGCATTACAGTTGTGGAGTAAGATAAACAGAAAGAAGGAGCAGAAGAATTTCAAGCAGATGAGTAACAAATTGGCAAATCTCCAGAAGAATAAGAGAGGAGACAGAAGTGATGATATGAATAGAATGTTAAGCAAGTTATACACTGAAGATGAAGTGAAAGAAGCCATTTTTACCATGAATCCCATGGGAGAATCGGGACCAGATGGGTTTTTCCCATTTTTCTATCATAAACACTAGGATTTAGTTGGTCAGGAGGTTACTAGAGCTGTGTTAGAAATTCTGAACCAAGGGGGTAATGTGAGCTCCATTAATGAGACTTATATTGTCCTTATCCCTAAGGTAAATCAGCCTAGAATGGTGTCGGACTATAGGCCTATTTTACTAAGCAATATCATCTATAAAATGGTGTCCAAGGCAATTGCTAATAGGCTGAAGAGGGTTTTGCCGGATATTGTCTCACCCACTCAATGTGCTTTTATCTTGGGTAGATATATCCAGGACAACGTGATTGTTGCTTTTGAGGCTGTCCACTCGATGACGGTGAGGAAAAAGGGCAAGTAAGGGTACATGGCGATGAAACTTGACATGCGGAAGGCATATGATATGGTAGAATGGGATTTTTGAGGAAGGTGATGGCTAAGATGGGTTTTAATCAGACTTGGGTTGAACTGGTTATGAGGTGTGTGACCTCTAAAAAATATTCCCTCTTGATAAAGGGATGCTCGCAAGAGTTCTTTGCTCCATTTAGGGGGATTAGGCAAGGTGACCCTATTTCACCCTATCTTTTCCTCTTAGTTGCAGAGGTTCTGAGTTTTATGTTAAATAAGGCTCAGATCTCCCAAAGGATACACGGGTTCAAGATTAGCAGACATAACAACAACATTAATCATCTGTATTTTGCAGACGACAGTCTGATATTCTGTAGAGCTAATGCTAGGGAGTGGGAAAGCATAAACTTAATCTTGAATATCTATGAAAGGGCATCGGGACAGCAGGTGAACAAAGATAAAACCTCGATCTATTTCATTGCTAATACAAAAAGGGACACCAGGAGATACATCAAGAGCATTTCGGGCTCCACATCCAGTGGTTCATATGAAAATTACCTCGGATTGCCTGCCCTTGTGGGTAAATCATGACACAAAGCCTTTAGTATTCTATTGGACCATATCAAAGGAAGAATTGGTAACTGGAAGACAAGGTTTCTAACTCAGGCAGGTAAGGAGATCCTCCTCAAATTTGTTGTCCAATCAACCCTTCATATACCATGGGAGTGTTCAGACTTCCCAAGAGCTTACTGAAAGAGATGGACAACCTTATGAGGGAGTTTTGGTGGAGCTCTATGTACAGAGACAAGAAGATGAGCTGGGTGGCTTGCGATAAAATGAGTAGAGCCAAAAGTATAGGGGGTCTTGGCTTAAGGGAATTTGAGAGTTTTAATTTGGCACTTTTGGCTAAGTAGAGATGGAACATTATAAATCAATCGGAGTCACTTGTAGCCAAAGTTTTAAAAGGAAAATATTTCCAAGATACTAATTTGCTTAGTGCTAAGGTAGGTGCAAGACCCTCCATAATTTGGAGGAGTATTTGTGAAGCTAGAAAATTGATAAAGAAAGGATCTATTTGGAGGATCGGTGATGGCAGGGATATCTATGTATGGAAGAGCAGATGGGTTCTTAAGCCGACTAGCTTCAAAATTCAATCCAGAATGATTGGCCTGCATGAAGATGCTAGAGTAAGAGAGCTAATAGATTGGGATACCAGACGATGGAAACCTGAAAAGATTAGTGTATTCAATAAAGAAGAGAGGGTTGTGATTTCCAAAATCCTGATAAGCCGACATCTAATAAGGGATAGTCTAATCTAGTTGGGGAATAAAAATGTCAAGTTCACTGTTAGGAGTGCTTATCATAAGCAAGTGGAACTGAAAAATGAGATGAAGGGCCAATCATCCAGGCTGGACAACAACAGATGGGAATTGACGAAGATATGGAAGATGAATCTTCCCAATGTAACAAAGACATTTATGTGGAGAGCCTGCTTGAATGCCCTAGCTACCAAGGATAACTTGTTTAGAAAAAAGGATAGTGGACTCACCATTGTGTCCGATTTGTAGACAAGAGGAAGAGACCATCACTCATGCCCTTTGGAACTGCGAAGTGGCTAGGGATGTGTGGTGCCAAAGCCACTCTAGTTTACAAAAGAAATCAGTTCATGTGGGCAGCTTTGATGACCTGTTTAATGATATTAGTTTGTACAGTTGAAGCAGTTGAGATATTTGCTATGGTGGTGAGAGGAATATGGCTAAGGAGAAATAAAGCGTTCTTTAAAGATTTTTTTTATGCACCCTAACCATGTTAATTTTTATGCAATACAGCAGCTTGAAAACTTTAGATTAGTTCAGTCCTCTCATCCTCAAAACAACCAGCAGCGGCAAAGAACTAGACCCTGGTGGAATCCCCCTCCAACAGGTGTTGTGAAGATAAATTGGGATACTGCTATGAACTCAGATCAGGAATTAAATAGGCATCGGATTGATGGTAAGGAACCATGCAAGGGAGACTATTGCATCAAAGATGATGGCACTATCCACCTTTCAAGATCTGGTGTTGGCTGAAGCCATAGGAGCTAGGGAAGCACCTGCTTTCGCCCATGAGTTAAATCTTTACTCTGTTATTCTTGAATGAGATAATCTCCAAATTTCAAAGGAACTGAACTCTAATTCTAATAGGCGTGATTGGGTTGGTCTTGTAATAGGGGATAGTCTAAATTTACTTTCTTTTTTGAGCTGGAAATCTATACATATTAAGAGGGAAGGGAACAAGGAAACTCATGATCTAGCCAAAAAAGCATGTAGGCTAGAGGAATGCGTGATTGTTCTGGTTCGTTAACCAGATGGGGAATCTACCTTTGTCTTTCTTCTTTTAATGGAATTTGAGATGTGGATTTTACCACCTCCGTTTCCCAAAAAAAAAAAAAATTGTGATATCACATTATGATAAGTGACAAAAATATGTGCTATATGAAATCTCATATTACTTGAAAATGAAAAGTTATTATTCTTGATTTTTCTAATTGAGCTTCAATTATATTATTAATTAGTCATTCTAAAATAAAGGTCATATGACTTGGACTTTCAATTTACGTTGTTTAGAAATGTGAAGTTCTTGTTCTTTATAATGGTTTCAAAGGAACTCTAATTATATCATTGACTAATCTTTTTAAAATATATATTATGTGATTTGGACCTTCCAGTTAAGCGTTACATGAATAATATTTTTCACTTTATATTATTCAAGTAAAACATACCAAGACTTTGAACCTTTCCTGAATTACTTGAATATTTTGCAGATTTTTATATACTTCATAATATATTTTTTCAATAATAATCATATTAATCTCATAAACATTTTAGTTCAAATTATTTTACTACCATTCACAAGCTATCTCAATATTATTTATAAATTATTTCAACTCATCCAAATTCACTATCCAAACTTGGCCTAAATAGTAAATATTTCAAGTAATTCTTGTATCACAATAGAGAGTAGGCCCTCATTTAGTTACACAAATGAAAAGATGAAATGAGATAAAAGTTAAAAATTGAATAAAATATTGTTTAAATATAATTTTTTAATAGAAGTTTTATTTTAAAATTTAAAAAATTGAATTATATATTATATAGTTTATGTAAAAAAAAATTAAAAATTATTATGATTATATGAGATAAAATAATTTTATCTGTGTAACCAACTTGAGCCTTTTATACAAATTGGATTGGAGTCCTTTAAAGTTGTAAACTTATCTATATGCAACCCATAAAGAATTTTATAGGGATAAACATGATGAATAGATATTACAATATTTTATTGAAAATATTAAATGTACTTAATAAAAGTTTATAAAAAATTTATTTACATGTTTTGATATATTATAAAATTATAAAATTTAAAATTTAAAATTTAAAATGTAGAATTCAAAAAAAAAAAACTAACAAAACAAATTTATAAATAAAAATATAAGTACATATAACACTTCCCATATTTTATATTGTTCCATCTAACTTCCCGAAAATCAACAAAAGATCTCGTGAGATCTCAGTCCATGAAATGTAACAAGTGCAACTATAAGATCGTCATTGGACATGCTAGGGCACAAATATAATTATACCGTAGTTTCTTGCCGTTTAACCAATAGGTCCAAATCCAATGCAAGTTTATATTCGTTCACACGGAGAAAAGCGACTTCATAGAATTATAGTTCATTCTATTTCTCGGTCGAATATGCCAATCTACTCTCTTAAAATTGGTCATTGCCAGTGGCACTACTTGCATCACCAAAACAACCTTCGTTACCACACTCATTGGGAACATCAATTCGAGGATTTATTATATGAAAAATGCTGGAGGCAGCCCAGCAGCCTGGGCAGCCCATCACAGTTACAGTGACTTTTGCACATTGGTTATTTGAAAGGAAAATAATATTAACTGTCGGAGTACGTAAGTATTAGATAATTTTTTTGAAAAAAAATTAAATATAAAATCTATATAAAAAAAATCAATTATTTAATAATAAATTTCACATTTTTTAAAATAATTGTGCAATATTTATATTCTCTATGACGTAGTATTACTCTAATAAAAAATATTAATTAATCATTATAAGGCTCCATTTGATCTTTAATTGCACAATAAGGCCCTATTTTATTTATTAATTTATTGAAAAATACTTTTGCCACAAAAAACTTTTAATTGCACAATAAGGCCCTATTTTATTTATTAATTTATTGAAAAATACTTTTGCCACAAAAAACTTTATAAACAGATGTAACTTGATGTGATACGTTAGATTATAAATTATTCTTATAATAAAATAGACTTAACATATCATATAAAATTATGACAATTTATAAATTTACTTATATCACTTGTCTTAACTACCTCACTTGACTCGAAGGGAGCTAGCTATTTATGGCTTCTATTGGGTAAGCTAATGATGTCGTGTTCTACGGGCCTGGGCAACTTTGTATCGCATGTTCCACGTCGTCTTTTTGCGAGCATAGAGGTGAGGAGGGTGGCTTGGAGAGTCGTGGTTCCTCCGATGCCAAAGTTAGTATATGTGGGAGATGATAAGCTATTGTAAGGGAAAACAAGAGAGAGAAAAGAGAGAGAGAGAGAGAGCTCTCCCCCATGAGGTGTGATGAATTTTTATTTATACATGTGAGGAGAAAGGCCAGTCTGCTGTCTGATGGTAGCTCCTCATACCGTGTTGTGTCGTGTTCCCTTGACCATGCATTAAATGTGGCATGGTACCCATTTAATATGGCATGGTTACTCCTACAGGGTTGTATCGCCCGAGCCCCCCAGTGCCAATATTTGAGTGCTTGGGCAGTGCTAGGCAGGTCGGCTCTGTGTGTTGATTCCCACGTGGCATGTGTGTCCCACATTCATGATGGGCCCCTCCACTTGGGCCTCAGGCTTCGAGATGACTTGGCCCAAAAAGGGGGCGCTGACTCCCCCTAGGCTGTAGCAGTTGTCCTAGATTGATAAAGGGTTGGTCCAAGGGGCCAAGGCCTTGCCTCCCACAGAGTATCCCATTAATTCCTAACATATGGGTATGATGACAATTTAATTTCCAAATTTCAAACTTCGGGATGGCCTGGTTCAAGGGAGGGACCATCAAAAAAAGGGAGGGGCCTAGAGCCTTGCCTCCTACACAATATCTCGCAAATTCTAGTATACGAGTATGCTGGGAATTTAATTTTCGAGCCCACGTCTTCGTTTCCCTTGATTCGATTTGGGTTTAAGTATTGGATTGCTAGGCTGAGTGTTCTGACTCAGTCTGGCCCCTGCTACGATTCGGGTTTAGCGGTTTCAACCGCCCTTTCCCCTGTGGATGCCCTGCCACGTTTCGAGGGAGGGAGGGAGGGAGGGAGGGGGGGGGAGCCCACGCATTTGGAGTCTTGTGTTCTCACTGATTGGAGCTCCCAAGGGGTTGGGAGTCATTACTCAAACATTTTCTTATCTGCACATCTGCTACTCACATCCCGAAAGGTCCATTGGGACATTTTGGGCATGCATTGGGCACCATGGTTTTAAATACCGTGCCGTACCAGCCGGTACGACCGGAATTTTCCGTACCAGCCGGTCGGCCGGCACAAAAAACAGCATATTTCGTTTCGGCCGTACCGGCCGGTACGGCCGAAAAATGACTGGTACGGCCGGTACCGGCCGTACCGGATTTCGGCCTTCCCAATTTTTTTTTTAAATTTTTTAACCTCAATTTAGACTAAATTAATTACATATATATATTTATCTATATAATTTATTTATATATTAACTATTATTTTGAAATATAATTTATAATTGTATTTATATATATAATTTATTTATGTATAAATTATTCCGAAACGGTACACGAAACGATACCGGTACCGAAATATTTTGTTTCAGTGACTTGACCGGTACCGGTACTGGTACGGTATTCAAAACATTGCTGGGCACTCCATATCTTGTCCGTTCGGTTTCGTACGATGTCATAAACTCGAGGTTGATAGCTTTGGCGTCCCTTCGATTTCTGTCTCTGTCACTTCGTGCCTCCTTGGTTTTTGCGACCATCATCGTTGTATCGCCCATATAAACTCGAGGTTTCCTTTTTGACTTTTCTTATGTCTTCTTGTCCTGCACGCTCCTACTCCTCTGAAATTATTCTCTGCTCTATTTTGGCTCCCTCACTCCTTCAACCATGTATTCGTCGAACAAAGAGAACTTTAACAGCTGCTCTTGGGACTAGGGTGCGATAGAGGATGAGCTCCACCTCATCCGAGAGTCTTGCCAAATTTCTTCGAACGTTTTTTTGGAGTCGCTTGGGGAGGCCAGCACAACGGAAGCAGATGGCATAGCTCCACTGGTCTATCTATATCAGGCGATATTTCTCAACGGTCTGCGGTTGCCGTTCGGTCATTTGGTGAGGGAGGTGCTAGACTTCCTGGGGTTGGCACTTGTGCAGAACAACCCCAACAGCTAGAGGCTAATGTTGTTAAGCTGTGTTGTCTTCCATATAGTGCTAGGTGAATCCGACAAGTCTACAAACATGATGGCCCAAGAGTTTGTGCAGCTTCTAAAGCCCGCAGTTCAAGAAACAGTTTGCCCGCCTGGAATCATACCATTGATCCCCGAAGGACTGGGCAAAGGATTCTTCTTAGTCTTCGGGCGAGATTGGGAGTTTCCCGTAAGGGAAGAGGCTTCAAAGAAGTTCCTCATCCAGTTCTGTTGGCAGCACATTCTAGACTCCAAGCCCCTGAAGATTCGCTTGATAGAGAGGGAGGAGACTCGAGTCATGGCCATGTCCACTTAGGCCCAAACCCACCTGGAGGATTCATGGACTAACATCCTATTGACCGAAGGTCGCATTCAGCATCATCTTATGCTCCCAGATCGGTCTCACATGATTGGTCGTGTTCTTGTGGAACCATCAGCAAGCCAAACGATCAGGGAGGATGGGTCTCGTCCGGATGGGCCAAGGTCACATCCTGCGTGCTCCTTCTGGCTGCTAGCAGGATCACCATCTAGCACCTATGTCTATCCATTGTTGCCTCTAGAGTCTTCATGGTGTGCTGCAGGTCTTGGTCCCACTTCAAGAGCCTCTTGGGATCTGGTAGGTTCTTTTGGTCAAACGTTTGCTAGAGGTGATGTGGAAGAAGGCAACGAGGACGTCGACCTTAGCTCCATTCTCCTCAAGACTTTCACTCACCATGCACCTGGGGGATGTTTGAAGAGACATTGGTGCGGGAGGAGTCTACGCAAGCCAAGGGCTGGAATATGCTTAAAAAAGCAATGCAGGGGTCGATGGCAGCCCGTTCGGAGGCTTCAGCTAAGGGGTCAGGCTCTTCCTTGTCCTTTCCATCGCCAGCACCTTGAGCTACCACAAACCCACCTCGATTCTTTCTCGGGCTTGACATCATTCCATACTTGATGTCTGATGATCCGCCCCCCATGTATTCTCAGGAGTTAGGGACCCACAAGCCATGGAGGACCCCTCGTCTTCAACTTATTCTTCTTCAAAGTTGGAAGTGAGCACAAGCGAAGGCTCCAGGAGATTCTGGGTGGAAGGGGTCACTCATGAGGAGGCTGCGGGAAGTCGGCATTTTGAGGACATCACTCTCGGATTCGAGGAGGTGTCAAGAGCGAAAATCGTAAGGGCTGTTGATGCCGCATTACTCTTTGTAACCCCAGGGCCCTCTAGCTCTTGGGGGGAAGACAAGTCATCGAGAGAGTCTGGGTTTGCAAAGGCCAGGGTTGAAGCTGTGGAGAAGGAGGTTTGGAAGTTGAGGCCCCTATTTGCTTAGGTATGTACTTGCACTTGCTCATTTTACTGTCTTTTAGTTTCTTTGCCCTTTCTAACTTCACGAGTGGGTTCAGGCTACCAACCAGCTAGCAACAAAGATCGAGCTAGATCAGGAGCACTTGGAGGAGGAGCTTTGCACCCAGAGGTCTTTGAATACGTTGATGAGGTTCCGACATCGGTGGGTCCAGGAGAAATTGGCCAACACATTCTGGAGCACAAGGTTGTTGAAATTGAATTCAGACGAGCCAATTGAACCTTTAGTTAGAAGAATAAAAATCTTCACTGGAAATTAAAAAAGAAAGGTGATAAGGTAGCACATGTGCAAAACAAGTAGGTATCTGCCAAGGCCAAGCTTATCGAGGCCTACGTGGAGTCAGGGGCCCTCCTTGGAGAAAAGACAGAGGCCCCCTTGGTTGGGTTTCTAGGTTGGAGGGCGATCTGTATGAGGTTTTGGAGAAGCTGCAGACGGCCCGGAGGTTGAGGAAATGGAAGTGGACCAACAAGTTACTTGAGAGGAAGAGGAGAAATATTTCGGTGAGATACTCTCGCTTATTGGCCCAGCTCTTTAGGCGCCATCGGGTGGACCAACGATTGAGGCTCTCTGGCCGACAACATCGTGATTGCTCTCGCACCCTTGGAGCTGAGGTCATGGCCCTCGAGACCCAGCTCTGATAAGCTTTTGCAGTCCAAGACAATGCTTGGGCGTATGGCTACACTGAGGGCCTTACGCACATGATGGACCAAGTGTTGGCTAACCCCGTGACGAACCCAATGGGTATCGACCTTTCTTCCCTAAGACCTAATCGGAAGTCCTTCAGGTTTGTACAGAGATTGGGCTGGGATGAAATGCCCTTGGCTTTTGCTAGCCCACCCCCTCCCTTGTGACGCTTTGTGTTCTGGTTCATGCTTCTTCTGTTTTGTTGTTTTTGCGAATGTATTTGGACGTCGTTGGTTGAGAACCATTATGTATTCCAAGTTTTGTTTAATGAGAACGCCTCGCATGTTTCTTCTATATAGCGTTGATTGGCTTTCCTTTGGTTACTCTCTCTCTCTCTCTCTCTCTCTCTCTCACCTTTGATCCTAACGAGCTTGGGGACTATACTTTTTACACGAGGACCAACAAGTTCAAAGGACTTGCGTTCGGGCTAGGTCGTGTATGGGAAAGGCTCGGGGCCAGGAACTCTAACCTATTTTTTGTGGTGAGTCTAAAGATTCTGCTTTTTGTACAAGGGCCAACAAGTCAAGAGACTTGTGTTCAGGCCAGGTCGCATATAGGTGGGGCTAGGGCTGGAAATCTAGACCTATTTTGATGGCGAGTTTGACTCAACTTTTTGCGCGAGGGCCAATAATTCGAGGGACTTGTGTTCAGGCCAGGGCGCTTATGGGTGAGGCTTGGGCCTGGAATCTAGACCCATTTTTGTGATGAGTCTAGGGCCTCTACCTTTTACATCAAGGGATCGGGGGATGAGGAGGTTAAGATGGATGTAAATAAAGTTAGAAAAAGAATGCTTGGAATTTTCACTCATAAGTAGTACAGGGGAGTCAACTCTGTTTATAAAAAATATTTCTTCAAATGTTTCGCATTCCCCGAGTGGGGGAGTTTGCGACCCTTCTGATCTTTAAGGTAATAGGAGCCCGATCTCACGCTTGTCGTCACAATGTACGGTCTCTCCCATTAGGGGCCTAGCTTACCTCGTCCTACGTAGTGACGCCGATTTGTTTGAGAACCTGGTCGCCCATCTTAAAGTTCCAAGGTTGGACCCGCCTATTGAAGTACTGCTTAACCTTACATTTGTTGCTTATTGTTCGACTGGCTGCTGCTTTCCGCTTTTCTTCCAATAGATCCAGGTTGTTCTTCAACTTCTCGTCATTGTTCGTTGGTTCAAAGTGTTGGATTCGGAATGTAGACATGCCTACTTCCACTGGGTATATCGCCTCGATTCCTAAGATGAGGGTGAATGGGTTTCACCCGTAGAGGTCTTGACGGTGGTGCAGTAGGCCCATAGTACACTTGGGAGCTCTTCAACCCAGCTCCATTTCTGGTATCCTAGCTTCTTTTTCTAGATGTTGAAAATAGTCTTATTAGTTGCTTCTACCTGTCCGTTGGTCTAGGGTGTCCTGGTGACGAATACTTGACTTTTATTTTGAGGTCGAGCATAGTCCTGATAGTGTGTGCAGTCGAACTGCTTGTCGTTATCTTATATGAGGTTCTGAGGGATGCCGAACCGATAGATGATGTTCTCCTAGAAGAACTTGGAGACCGCTTAAGCGGTGATGGATGTCAGGGCCTTTGCTTTTATCCATTTGGTGAAGTAGTCCACTACCACCATAACTAACTTGACCCTCATTTGTCGACGGAAAAAGGACCAATCAAGTTGAGCCCCATTGAGCGAAGGGCCAAGGCAACAGGATCGACGTGTGCTCTTTCGGCGGGCAGTGAAGAATGGGTGGGTGCTCCTGGCATCTGTCGCATTTCTTTGAATATTCCTTGGTGTCTTTGAGTGCGTGAGGCTAGTAGTATCTTGCACATGCAACTTTGGTCGCAAGGGATCTTCCGCCAGAATGGTTCCCACAAACCCTTTCGTGTACTTCTGCTAAGGCGTATTGGGCTTCTTCTGCTAAGATGCACTTGAGGAGGGGCTCAACAAAGCCTCGTTTGTAGAAGACTCCCTCCACAAGGGCAAATTGAGCCGCCTGATTTCTAAGTTTTCAAGCCTCCTTCGCAGCATATGGAAGCCAACTTCCTTAGAGGTACCTTACAATGTCGGCAGCCCATTCGGGGACCGTTGTCGAGATGGCAGAGACCTTCCCATTGCTTGTGCTTCCACCGTCTGAACCACAGTGCCCTCGAGGAATGGAGTCTCTTCTTGGTCTGAGGCAGCTTTTGCCACACGATCAGCTTTAGCGTTGTCGTCTCTAGGATTTACTGAATATGGAAGTAACTGAATAGGTCTCGGGACTTCTCAACTTGTTCTCAACTTGGTGGAGGTACTTCTTTAGGTATCCTTTTTGGAGGTGAATTTCTCAATTACTTGCTCGACTTACCACCTACAAATCAACCCAGACCTTAACCCCAGTGGCTCGTAGGGTCCTAGCCACGAACATCCCGGCTAGCAACAGCTCGTACTCAGCCTTATTGTTGGTTGTCTTGAAGTCAAGTTTTACGTTGTAGTTGTGCTCTTTCTCGAGCTCCATGGCAATGTGCACCCCAACTCATCATTCGGATAAATCAATCATGCATAAGTTAAGCATAAAACATGAACAATCATGATTTAAGGTCTTAGCATGAAAACTTTTATGAAAATTTTACATTTATTATGATTATGTTGTGATGGATTTTTTTACCAAGTTTTTTACTTATTTTAGTTTTATTTCATATTTTTAACCATCCAGGTGAGAATGAACAGTACGACCAATGGGCCGAACTTAAATGGAGTAATTTTTTTCCCTTAAATATCAAGCATTAATTATTTAATTAGTTTATTTATTAAATTAGAATTCTCTTGCCAGGTAATATTTTTATGAAAATTATGTAACACTCCTAATTTACGGGAAGGAAGTGTTACGATCAATCGTCTCACTGTTTATCAACTTTAATCTCTATTTACAATTCTATATTTTTCATATGTTGGGCCAATGAATAGTCCGAGAGAAAGAGCGAAAAGGACAGGGGAATAGGTTGTAATCTTTGATGGTATTTGGTAGAAAAGAACACCCAACAAAGGTCTTAATGTTGCGTGTCGTTTATTTCATAAGAAAACGCGTTTTTCTTTCCGTTTAGAGGTCTTTATCACGAGTTGGTTTTTGTGAGATTATGATGATGATGAAGAAGAAAAGCAAGGTTTTCTTTTTACTGGGGCGGGAGGGAGAAAAGTTGGGGAGAGCGGACACAACTTAAGGCATCACCTTTTACCTGTTTGTTTTGGCCAAATCAAATATGAGAGGTATCGTAGGATTCATGTCATAATCACCAATGACCTCAATTCTACATAATATAAAAAGCAGCCTACAAGTACTGTTTCTTGACCTTTTCGTCGTCAACGTTAAACCCATTAATTGGTTGATCCAACAGGAAATACAAGTGGAGGGATATTTTTGTGTAGCCAATGTTAGAGTTTTAAGTCGCTTGAATAATCCCATTTTCTAGATGATTTGTATTAATTATTATACTCGCTTCTATCTACTTTTCCCTATTGGTGTCTAGATAATTTGTATTAATACTCATGTCAAGTATGCACGGTCTACAAATCTTATATTAATTATCATTTGAATATTAGAAGATATATGTAGTACCATGTCTAGTATCTCTATCTTCCAATTGAGTTTGATCGTTGAAGAGTAACTCTATTCTACTTTGTAGATGTTTTTGCATTGGAAAGAATCGTACGAAGTTGATGTGATATTATCTATGAATTTTTAGTTTTTTTTTTTTTAAAAAAAATTAAAAATAATAATTGATCTAATGATATATTGATAAGCAAGGTTACATTAGTTCATACGAATAAAGTAAGATTAAAGTATGATATGTGAGATCAAGTCGATTTTATTTTTCAGTTTTGCATTAAGTGGTAGGATGAAGTAATTGAAGGTGGCTTCCTTATCTGGACTCGTGATAATAGATACATCTTAGACCACTCTCAATAGAGTAGCTAAAATTTTTCTTTAAAATTATACTTTTTGCACAACTTCTCAAAAAAATTAATCATAGTTGATCAAAAGCTACTAGAAGAATTGTTGAAAAATGTCAAAAAGTATACTTTATTTTTAAAAGTAAATAATAAAGATAAAATTTTCCTTCACGAAAAAATTGTGTAAAAAGTATAGTTTTAAAGAAAATTTTTACCTATTTCATTGAGAGTGCTCGTATTCGCTATAATTAGATAATGGTGCAAGAATTCACAGGTGCTCCTCAAGTTATGTTTAAATCAAAGCTTAGATATCTCATAATCCTATTAGAGAGTTTAATGAATCCCTAGGCAGTTAATATTAATAGTTTAATGTGATTATATATTTAGAATATAATAACCCAAGACCTAGTATAACATATAAGTGATATGTCACACATCTACTTATAAATTAATAGAAAATATACATTCTATATCATTGATATGACAAGATCTTTTCTTTTCAACAAATTTATTTTTAATTTCTTTTGAAAATCGCCCCAAATTTTCTTAAATCATAACTCTCAAGCGTAATAAAGGTGGATTATGCCATATGAGAAGTGAGATTGGCAAGGGACATAAGTCTATAGAAGAAGATGGCACGAAGTTACATGGAATGGAACTTGGAAGGCCGCGCATGTCATGACTCATGACTCATGACTCATGGGAGAGTAGTAATCATAGAATATCCTCACGCGTGCACCTCCTTACAAAGCTTGTCCGCACCATCCTCTTTACAATTACTCTTTTATATATATTCTCGCTTTTGTTCTGTCATCCAACTTCACATAAACAACAATTAACACATTTACTTTACATCTCTCCCTGTCTCGTATGGGAGAGAATAAAGCAAAAAAGAAAAGAACAGAACAAATACAATAAGATGCTTTTATATTTTTTTTACCATTGATAAGGATCACGAGGTACCATATCACACATGATTATGGGCATCCTGTCCTCCACAAAAAACAATATATAGACCATCACGATTATGAGTGAAGATATGAACTTAAAAACATCACGACTCACGATTCATGCAAATACTCTGCGCGCAATTCATTCCAGAAGGATGTAAGTATAACCAAAGTACTAAACTAACCTTTTCTAAGATATTTATTTATAGTCCACTGTGTTAGGTAACCCTTAGGATTTTCGTTACCTGCATGTTTTGTATGTCAATATACCACTTTTTGTATGAATTTTATTTTTTCATTAAAATATTTAAAAAAAAATCAAGTTTTTTTTTATCAAAATATTTTTTATAATTTAACTCACAATACAAACTAGATGTTAATTATAAAGTATATGAATTAAAAAATTCTAAAAAAAGAAAAAAGAAAAAACTTGGACACGTAGCGTGACATGATAATTAAGGAGCGTAACATAGCACGTTTCTAATCCTAACAAAACAAAATATCTCAAATTTCAATTTGTCTGCCTGTCTGTCTGTCAGCAATAATCTAGTCGTGTCAATGAGAAGCATTATTAGAGAAGAGTGGGGACCAACCAAAATGAACAAGTTCCCTTTCACACACGCACAGACGCGTGAGGTCCGTCCGCTCCTAACAGGCCACCCGAATGTCCAGCGGACAAGTTTTTTTGCCTCGTTTAAGAATCTTCTTCCTCTCGACTGTTTGTTTGAATTTCAAACTCGGCGTCCCTCATAAATAAATAAAACCATTTTAACGTTCGCCGTATGGGTCAACGTGGCCGTCCGAGCGAGTGAGTCAGCTTACGCGCCAGCCCCATTTCTCACGTCAAACTATTATTATTTCTTTTTCTTTTTCGTTTTGTTTTAATAAATCTTAAGAAATTTATCACTAGGCTAATTTCTGATTGACTGACTTCCCACAACTCCATCCAATGGCACCTTGACGCGTGGATTTCACTCGTACGTGAATTCTTTTGTCGCAGTTAACCACAGCTCCACGCGTCCGCGTTGCCTTAAAAGCAGCCTCCTTTTACACATTTTCTCAAGCCATCTCTGTTTTCTTCTCAAGTGTCTTTCTTTTCTCTCAAACCGTATTTTTTCTCCCTGCTCGCGCTCGCCGGAGATCTGAAGCTTCTGAATTAGATCTCACAGCTTTAGTGAAGGGAGATGTCATCGCCTGCGACATCGTATTGGTGTTACAGATGCACGCGCTTCGTTCGCATGTGGACCCAAGAGAACGCCATCACCTGTCCCCACTGCGACGGAGGGTTCATCGAGGAGATCCAGGCCGCGCCTTCATCGGATAATCCCCACCGTCGATTCGCAGCCTCCGCCATGTACTTGTTAGGAAATAACGGTCAAGATTCTGACCAGACCCCGAGCCTGGGGTCCCGCCGTAGCCGCCGAAGCTCCGGTACCCGGTCACCTTTTAATCCAGTCATCGTACTTCGTGGGAGTACGGGAGATTCTGCGGGGGATGGGGATGGGGATGGAGAGAGGAACAGTTTCGAGTTGTACTACGACGATGGCGCTGGGTCCGGGCTTCGTCCGCTGCCGGCGACTATGTCGGAGTTTTTGATGGGCTCGGGCTTCGATCGTTTGCTGGAGCAGCTTGCCCAGATCGAAGTAACCGGATTTGGGCGTCTCGAGAATCCGCCTGCATCGAAGGCTGCGATAGAGTCTTTACCCACGATCGAAATTGCTGATAACCACGTTGGCGCTGAGTCTCACTGCGCCGTCTGCAAGGAAGCTTTCGATCTTGGCGCGGAGGCACGCGAGATGCCGTGCAAGCACATATACCACTCGGACTGTATCCTCCCCTGGCTTTCTCTAAGAAACTCGTGCCCGGTTTGCCGGCACGAGTTGCCGAGCGAGCGTAACGAAGGTGACAACTCTGAGGAGGAGACGGTGGGGTTAACCATATGGAGGCTACCGGGAGGTGGGTTTGCGGTGGGGAGGTTCTCTGGGGGAAGAAGAGCAGCCGCGGAGAGAGAACTACCGGTTGTGTACACGGAAATGGATGGTGGATTCGGGACAAGTGGGGCTCCGAGAAGGGTTTCGTGGGTTTCGAGACGGAGTAGAGGGAGAGAGAGTGGTGGATTTCGCAGGGCTTTCCGCAATTTCTTCTCCTTTCTGAGGTTTAGGCCTAATTCTTCATCTTCGAACTCTGTGTCTGAATCTCGGTCTATGAGCAGAAGTCATAGTCATTCGGGTTCGGTGTTCAGTAGGTATGTGAGAAGGCGGAGCAGCGCTTGGGTTTTGGAGGATCAGAGTAGGAATGGGAGGTGGTGATTTTTTCTTTCTTTTCTGGCTATAAATGACAAAGTCTTGGATAATTTTTTTTTTCGTTTCTATTTTTTTTTTAATATCCTGGTTAACTGGGATCAATATATAGAAAGCAGAGATCTTTTTGGCTGTATATAGCTTTGAATTTGGCAAGAATCTCGATTTGGTTTATCTGCAAGGTAAAATGAGTAATGGTTTTGAAAGTTTTCCATGAAATGGAGACTTGAGTAGAGCATTATTCAGACTTCGGTTATCATACTGCAGACAAAAAAGTCACTTTTGCTGGTCCTGAAGATGGAAGCTATAATTCGAGCGAGTTGAAAATTCAGAATGTAGTTTTCAAGTACTAAAATTTACTACTCTTCCCAGTTTGAAGGCCGTAGTTGGTTATCATTCTTTATGTTCTAATTTGTTGAAAACTTTAGCTTGGTTTTATGTTAAATTTATTTTCAATGGCGATCAATTCTCCAAACTGTTGCTTGGTCTTGCTAAGTCTCTACCTACTATTCCAAGTTTTGGATGGATTATATATCTGATTTGCAGGAAATGACAACGAGATTAATATTCAGATGCTTCGAAGGAATAAGGATATAGCATCATTGCCGATTCGTGATTCGAGTAATGTAGTTCATATTATTTTGTTCCCTGTCATATGGATCATTTAAAATAGCTGTCTTGTGGCTGTAAACTGCGAAATCTGCCATGATCAATTATCAATCAAAACTATATGCCCCAGGGCCCAGGGCCTGAGTGCGGTTCAACTGTGACTCAGAACCTGAGTGCGCTATACCTGTCAACTGGAGCTGCCGGCTTCCAGAATTGCTGTATTGGCATTAGAGCATTCTAAATGCTTTATGGGAAAAGCTGCGATTCGGATAGGTAGGAAAATAGATTTTACAACCAGATTGTGCTATGAGACATTCAAGAAAAGAGAAAGGATATAATTACCATCTTTTTATAATTTATTTATAATTTTTTTGTATTTATTTATTTTTTTAATTTTTAATTTTATTTAATCATTAAGGGTGTAAATATTAATAAAATTATATTTTTATTTTATTTTTTTAATAATTAAGAATGTTAAAAAAAATGTTTTAAAAAAATGATAAAAAGTAAAAAAATTTATAACACTAAAAATTGTGAAAATGTTGGAAACCGGTTGTTGCGTGTATGAGATCTGATTTTATTGCCTTCAAATTTCTTTCTCCGTTCCCTCCCCCATCTGCCCCGAAGACGACCAAAAGTTCCAAATGAAAGACCGAAACAACAGCAAAAATCCAATTCAACTCCCTCCCTTATGGCACAACCAAGAGCAACCATCGAGAAGGCAACATCAGTGAATCATAGAGAAATCAGTGAATCAATTATGAAAATCAATGAATCGATTTTGTAGATCAGCGAATCAGTGAATCGATTTTGAAAATTTAAGAATAATACAAAAAAAAAAAAAAACCAACATGAAGGTCAAGGAGAAATCACGAAGCAGAGCAATAGTTTGCACATGGGCTTACCAAAAGGCGGTCAGCTGCGTCTTTCTGTGGCTGTCTGATGCTTCCAACTAGGGGTGGACCTATGTGTATCTTGGGGGGCTGGTACCCCCCAAATTCTCTGAAAAACTAAGTAGTATGTAAATTTCCATAATTTTTTCGATACTTACAAAATTGTTACCTACTTAGCCCCCCATACTGAAATTAGCCCCCAAGCCCCGAGTAGAAATTGCTCTATTGTTGACAATAAATGTTATCTTGAAAATGCCTATAGAAGATGAGTACGGTGCAGATTATTGCCCTTTGGTAACGTCTTTGCAGAAATCTCTTTGGACCAATCCTTTGGTAACCCTCTTCTTTGCTTAACGTTCTCTATCCCTCGGACCATTGAAAAATCTGACTACCCAGTACCTATGTTGAGCTCGAGACCCTCGCCTGCTCTCACTTTTTATGATCTTTGATTCTCCAAACAAATCACTTTAAAAAAAGGTATCAGAACAAACGAAACCCATGGCAACGTTGTTGAGTGACTCATTGAGTTGTTGCGTCGTTCTCTTTCTCCAAACAAAACTCACAACTTGAGCCGTTCTCTTTATCCAAACAAAACCCACGGCAAACGAAACCCCAGACCTTGAGCCGTTCTTTTTCTCCAAACTAAACCCACGGCAAAAGAAACCCACAACTTGAGCTATTCTCTTTCTCCAAACAAAACCCACGGGCTACGTTGAGTCGTTGATGTTGCTCTCTCAGAACAAACAAAGCCCCTAATGTCGTGCTGCAATTGCGAACTCACAGAGGTTGTGAGCACTGTGACCACACAGATAGAGGCAGTACTAGCTCGAAAAATCACAGGTTCTATTTTCTAGGTTCTCTCTACTAACTAGTAATGATCGATTTCCATCTAGAGTATGATAATTTATATGCCGTATGCAGGTTTCATCTCACTTTCTAGAATTTGAAGTCTTTTTTTTAATACTCTAAAATATGAGGTCTGGATGTCTGATTATATTTATGTGGATTTGGTCCCGCATCTCTTACTTGGAATTATTTTTAGAATATGAAGTCTGAATGTCTGATTTAGGCTTTTTAGCATATATTATATTTATATTTGATTTAGACTTTTAGTGTATGGTTTGGATTGCCTGGTCGAGTAATATTGTGTTTGGTTTATAATTAATTAATAGACTAAAATATTATAGGTTTGTAGATTAGTTTAGAATTTAAGAATATTCGTCAATTGACAAATTATATAAAAAAACATTAACAATTTTATATCATTATTTAATTAGATACTTCTAAGATTTATTAATTGGATTTTTTTTTTTGGTAATGGTCTCTAGTATAAAAATTTCAAGAAAATCATTTTATAAGATAATTTATAGATATGAATTTTTTTGTATATAATTAATAATTTTGTGAGGTATGATTATTATTTTTATATCTAGTCATGTGCAAAAAATATATATTACTTATATTTATATATATTATACATTTTATCAATCGCTTCTCCAAATATTAAATCTTAATTTTGCCTTATAACTGTATGTGGCAGGTGGTTAAGCGCAGATCAGTGAATCGTTGGGTCCTTTTTTTCTAGAGATCATGTTCGTAGATAAGTGAATCGTTTTGGCTTCAATAAACTATGACTAGTTCACTACAAGTGCTCTTAGAATAGAGTGGAGGGTAGCAAGGTGGAGCACGGTGGCTTGGGTTTGAAAGCTGCAACCGCAAGGGTTTTTCTATGGGGGCTGTAAGCTGCCCGACGTCAAAGGGAGGGCCGGCATCCAGCGTTCGTCTTTGTGAGAGCACGAATGGCGTACATCGTTTGTGGGCGGGAGATGGTTTTCTCTTTCCGAGTTTGAGTGTAGAGATTCGAGACGGGGAGAGCTTCCAAGGCAATAGAAGCGGATCCTATACGCGTGGCTTCATTCGGTGTTTCTCTAGAGTGTCTACGTGGCACATTTTGATTGGCTGATGCAAAATCTATTTTCGTACCCATTCGGATCCCAGCTTTTCTCATGCTTTATTCATCCTATTCTTCAAAATATATAATAAAAACTTATTTTTATTTTATTTTATATACTAATCTTTACAATATATTATACATCAATTTATTTAATTTTTCTTTATATTACTTAAATATTATATCTTTTCATATGTTTTATTCAATTCATATAAAGTAAAAAGTAAAGAGAAAAATATTTACATATTTATATTAGTGTGAATAGTATCTCATAGATGTAGATGTGGCATTATAATGAATTGGATAGTAATTATAAAATACATAATCCTTTGGATGAGTTATATTGAGCTGCTTCTTTTAAATTTTATAAAAACATGAGCTTTACATAACCTATTAGCCCTACAGTGGATTTTTTACCAGGTCTACCATTGAACATGTATAGAACTAATTGCCTGCAGATACTTGCAGCGCTTTTGGCCATTTTCAAGGAACGAATAATGCAACTTTTCACAGAACTTGAGCTTCGGGTGCATGCATGTGCATTGAGGTTGATCTCACAAATGAGCTGGTGTTGAGTTTTCCCATTATGGTGGCCAATAAAAAGTTTTGGCAGGAGGCAAGGCACGAAAGACAAGGTTTTATTGTGTGAAATGTTGCAGGCAAGGCCATACATTAGTTGCTTGAAGAATGGGTGACGACATTTCAAAACAAGGCAAGGATGAAATGAAGGGGGTGCTAAGAAAGTTTGGTATGAAAAATAAAAGCAAAGCAATCCTTACGGTGAACAAGCACATGCTAGTGGGTTGAAAGAACAACAGCATCTTCAGGTAGAGAATGTAGTGCTCGGGGAAAAAATGTTGTGGAGTTGATGCAGGCAGAGGATATGGATGTTGTTAGTGGTGCAAAGGAGGATGTGCAATTGCCGATAGTAGAAGAGCCCAATTGTGAGAATAACGTTGAAGAGTTTTCTTAAATCCAAAAAGGGAATATTACTTCTCAAGAAGAAGATCTGTTATAGGGGACTCGCGGTGCAAAGGTGGATCTTGCACCAGATTTTCTCGTTGTTGAGGATATGTATACGTCGCCTGGTGGGGACCGTGGCACTACGATAGTTGATAGAAGTTCTTGAACTGGAAAGTCGTGCTATAACAAAGTCTTGCCCTGTGGCTGAGCCTAGTGCTATTGCTTTTTATGATTCGAATGCAGAGGAGGATGTCCAAATAAGAAGGGCCTAGGCCCAAAATGGGAAGGAACTCAGGTCCTGTACAAAGAAGAAGCGCCCGTGGGGTGAGCTCCCAACTCAGTGGAAATTCACCCAAGTTTTAATCCTGTAAACTGGGTCAACCGGATCATAGGTGTCCGACCTTGGAAAGGGTGGGTCCCACAAGTAGGAAACACCATAGGAGTGAGGGGACACAAACGGTGCCTAGCATCACATTAAATAGGAGATCAAGCAAATCCCACATCGCATTTAATGTAAGCTAGTTAGAACTGTGTCACATTCAATGCGAGCCAAAATTTTCAGTCACACAGTAACGAAAAGTAAGGGGCCAGTGCGGCTCGGACAAAACGTCTACCCTTTAACCCCTCTCAGTAACTCTGCCCTAAGTAGGCCAACTCATCCTGACACGACCAAGCAAATGATGATTGAGCAGTAGACAAGACACCTTCATTATTCCTGTCTAGCAAGTAGGACTGCAGAATCCTATAAATAGTGCCACCCCTTTCAGAACCAAGGTGACATTTTCTAATCCCTCACTATTGTTCATTTCTCTCTACTACATTCAACCCCAACTAACTTTATCATCGGATCAGTCGCGGATCCCGATCTCCTCCCTCTTCTTCCATTTTGCAAGTTTCGATTGTTTGGCGCATTGCTGAGTAACTCAGGCTGTGAAACACGATATCAACAGTGGTGGTGTTTATGGGACTTTGATTCAATAGTAACGTGTACTTCGTTTGCCGGCTACAACATGATCCCAAACAACTTTAAGGGAAGAACATCAAAACAACGCAATGGAAGCAAGACTAAAAGAAATAGAGGAAACAATCAAGAAACTGATGGAGGAGAAAGCGGCCCTCCGTTGAACAATAAGAAACGCCCTATTAATAATGAACCCAGTGCCAGCGAGCATGTAGCCTCGCGAGGAGGGCCTGAGCACCCCCACAACAGCGAGCATGACACAAGATGCATTTGAAACTTCAAGATCTAGGAGACAAGTATGTAGAGATGGCTAGATTGATTGAGACACCATTTATAGTAGACCATTTACGTAACAGCTCGGGAATGTCGTACAGTGCCAAATTCATAGCGGTTCCCCTTCCACCCAAGTTCAAAGTTCCTCAAATAGAACTCTATGATGGCTCCAAGGATCTATTTGAGCACTTGGAGACATTAAAAACTCATATGAGCTTGCATGACTTCCCAAGTGAAATTGCCTGTCGAGCCTTCCCACTAACTCTGTGAGCAGCTTGGACGTGGTTTGGCACTATCTCGCCAGAAACTAGCAACAGTTTCGAAGGGTTGGCTTGTCTTTTTATGACGCAATTTATAGCCAGCCACAAGAGGAGACACTTGGCAACGTAGCTCCTCACTATTAAGTAGTGGGACACAGAGAGCCTAACAAAATACCTTTCTCGATTAAACTGGAAATGCATGACCATCAACGATCAAGATGAGAAGATTACCTCAGCAGCTCTCTTAGGCGGCTTTTGTCCTAGGAGCCTGTTCATGGTCGAGATCGCCCGAAAACCTCGACCACATTGAGTGAATTTATGGGTTGGGCCAATGGGTTCATCAACACCTAAGAAGTCCTTGAAGCCCTGACGGTTCCACGAAAGGGAGAAATCTAGCAAAAGGATAGGAGAGTGGCTGAGAAGAAAGTAGGGCCTAGCCAAGACAATAAGAGAAGGGGGATCTTAAATGATAAGAGAAGGTGAGAAGCACCCCCTAAAACCTGTGGCCAACCCACATCCACGCAAGCCCACCAGTAGAAGGGAACCGTGATCCGAGCCCAAAAGATGAACAGACACGAAGCGGTAGGAAACCCGGTTCTATGAATATTACCAAACCAATGGGCAAAACACCAAAGGCTGCTATGTCTTAAAAGACGATGTGAAGATGACTAACGGCGAGCAAGATGCAAGTCGCTAGAACAAGACAACGGGCAATAAATGGGTCATTCCATGCCTTGATGGACCTTGAGCCCACGAAGACGCGAGCCTAGAAGAAGTCGATCGGTAGTAGACTGACCACTCGGGGAAATCCGAACCATAACTAGGGGATTCCCAAAGGGGGGGGATCAACCTCCTCGTCTCGGAGAGTATACGCTCAAAAAGCCCATTGTGAGGAGGTGTTCATGACATGGAGCACCAATGCGGGAGTTCGCCAAACTTACATCCCCATGATTATGCCTTGGTGATAACTGTGCAAGTCGTCAATCTTGGTGTACAATGGTAGTTTCGCAGACATCCTATTCTAGGAGGCCTTCACCCGGATGAGGTTACACACCGATCGATTGTGACCGACCCTGGTTCTACTCAAAGGCTTCACAGGCGGTGCCATTCAAATAGTAGGTCTCATCACATTGCCAATACTAGCAGGAATGACGCTAGGACTGCCCAACCATGACCGACTTCTTGGTGGTCAAGGCTCTGTCCTCGTATAATGCGATCCTCGAATGAACGACTTTGAACAACCTGAATGCTGTCACCTCAACTTACCACCTTAAGATGAAGTGTCCAATTGACCAGGGGACAGGCGAACTCCATGGAAGCTAGTTGTGTTCCTTTCTCATCGGTTTAGATGATAAATTGACAAGAATTTCCAGGTGGTTAGGTCGGGGTAGATGTCGTTTATCATCAAAAGAACTTTCTAGAAGACCACACGACTGGCCATCAGTAAGCACCAACCATTCGGAAGAAGTTGCACGGAAGCCAGCCCGAGGTAATGAAGAACCTTATGAACCATCCATATAAAGGAAAGCTGGAGATTGCAGGTGAACTTCGCCGGGTAAAGAACTACCGTCTACAACTTCCCGTGAGAGTCCCAGGCGTGCTCAACCCCTCGAGCCAACTCCAACGTAATGTCATAGTGAGAATTCCCGTAACGGTTCTTCAACATCTAAAGTTCAAAAGGCAGAAGGACAAACACCCAGTCGTTGCCCGCAAAGGTGAACGATACGTTAGCTGGAACCTGTGTAGAAATGTTGGAGCTTTCATCAGCCATTGAAAGGAAATAGGACGAGAGTGGGAGAGTAAAAAGGAAATAGGAGCTTTGCAAATAAGAAACAAAGTGAAGGAAGAAGAAGGAAGGAGGAGATGAGGCTTTTATAGCCAAAGAAAGAATGAATGTTGTGGGAAATGAAGCGATGTGATGGCCTAACAATTTGATCGGTACGAATGAAAATCAACATGTTAGGCGCATAGGCAACATGACCCAATGGGCACCATGAGGCATGGATGGCTATTCCGGACGTGGTAATCATGGCGAAAGCGTCGCGAGCACAGACCAATAAGGGCCCCGAGGCGTGGGAACATAGTGATAAATGTTGCTTAGTCAGCCACTCGTTATGGGAACCACGTAGATTGGCAGACGTGAAGGCATCATGGCATTAACTGCTACATTACCATTGCCACTTGACATGGAGGCTTGAAAAATGAACGGACAGGTTCAAACCGACCAAGAATGCCAAACAACTGGTGCCTGACATAGGGGCTCGGAAGACGAATGGACAGGTTTGGACCAACCCAGAATGCCAGATAACTGGCACCTTACACAAGGGCTCGAAAGACGAACAAATAGATCTAAAGGACAGGGGCTTAGAAAATGAACAGACAGGAAGCGAACCAACAATCAGGAAATTCCCACCACCATTCTTATGGTAAGAATTCACAGGTTAAAAAAATAAGAGATAAGAAATTTCCATTGAAGTTTCTTTACTAAGAATTCATAGGCTACTATGAAGGGAGGTCCATCTAAATAAGAAGGGTCTGGGTCCAAGATGGGAAGGAACTTGGGTCTTGTATAAAGAAGAAGCGCTTGTGGAAATTCACCCACATTAAATGCGAGTAGGTTAGAATGTAAGGAAATCCCACACCACATTAAATGTAAGTAGGTTAGAATCATGCTGCATTAAATGCGAGTCAGAAATTTCGATCACATAACGATAGAAAGTAAGGGGCCAGTGCGGTTCGAACAAGACATCCACCCCTGACCCCTCTTGGTAACTCCTCCCGAGGTAGGCCAACATATCCTGACATGACCAAGCAAATGATGACCGAGCAACAGACAAGACACCTTCATCATTCCTCTCCAACAAGCAAGATTCGAGAATCCTATAAATAGCGCCACCCTTGTCAAAACCAAGGTGGCGTTTCTAATCCCTCACTATTGTCAATTTTTCTATACTACGCTCAACCTCATCAAACTTTACTATCGAAGCAGTCATGGACCCTGATTTCCCCCCTCTTCCTCCGTTTTGCAGATTTGGATTGTTGGGGCCATTGCTAAGTAGTTCAGGCCACGAAATATAACATCAACATGATGAAAATGTGATAGTTTTTGCTAAGCAAAAGTGGTATGAATCTGATACTTTGCAAGGTTCTGTCAGTAGTTTAAATCGAAGAATTTGGTTGTGCATCACTCATAGCAGGTGTATACCCACACTGCAAAATAATATTTATTACGGAGTCCATCATTGCATGATATATCAAGGGGTTGGGTAGTTCTAGACGTACATTACAAAACTTAATTCAAAATTATATTGGGTCCATTGTTGCACTTTTTGAGCCTTTTGCGAGAGAAGAAAAGCTGGGATAACTTGCTAGTTCTTTGGGTTTTAAGTATTACTACAATGAGGATATGGGCGGGAAAATTTGGATTTTAAGCAAATAGTTGTATGAGTTTGAAGTGGTCAATGTTTCTAATTAGATGCTAATGACGTGGTTTGTGTTGGAGGCTAAAGGAATGTTGGTGACTTTTGTTTACGCTAAATGTACCCAGGCAGAGTGTCAGAATTTATGGGAGAATTTGGCGAACATTCATCTTGTGGATCATCCATGGCTTCTCTTGGGGGATTCTAATATCATCAAGGAGGATAGGGAAATGGCTAGAGGGTACCCTGGAGCTGGCCAAACGAGGGATGATTTTAATTTATGTACCAATGATTGTGGCCTTACTGAGTTGAATTATCATGGAAATCACTTGTCATAGTGTAATGGACAAGAAGGAAATGCCAGGAAATGGGCTCAGTTAGACAGAGCTCATATTAACATGGCTTTCTCGGCACAATTCTTGTTGGCAAAATTGGAATACATTAAGCGCAAGTCCTCAATCATAGTCCCTTGGTGGTTACTTTATCTCACATTGCTCCCAAGTATGGTCCCTCTCCCTTCATGTTCCAAAAAATGTGGTGCATGCATGACTCCTTTCATAGTTTTGTTAAGGAGGTTTGGGAGAAACTTGTGTATGACTCAGGTTTAATTAAATTGGTAGCGAAATTGAAGCATAGTAAATTGCACTAAGAGCTTGGAATAAATCTGTATTCAGATTGGTTGATCAGCATATCAAGGACCTGGAAGATAGGATTGAAATCTTAGTGTCTCATCTTTAAGAGAAATATTCTACTGACATTGAAGCTGCTTATCTTGTTAGTAAGTTGGAACTTGATGCCTGAGAGAGAAGAGACCAGACTGGCACAAATAGCAAAGAAAAAGTGGTTAAAGGAAGGGGATTTGAAATTTTTTGTTAAGGTAGTAAATCAAAGAAGGAAAAGGTCTATTATTACTCAAATGCAACTTGAGGATGGGACTTTACTGAATTCACATGGGTTGATCCATTTATGAGCTGTGGAATATTTTTAAAATTTTCTCACTAAGGCGCATGCGGTGTAGCAGGCAGATTTGTCAACACTTATGAGCACAAATGTGTCGATGGATGAGAACTTTGATTTATGTCAGTTGCCAATGGAAGAGGAAGTTAAGGCATTGGTGTTCTCTATCCCCCAGTAAAGTAGCCAAGGGTCGGATGGTTTTGGTTCTTCCTTCTATATTTCATGCTAGAATATTTTCAAGTATGATGTTGTGAAGGTGGCATAGGAGTTTTTTGGTGGAGCTGAGTTACACAAAATTTTATGGTTCCTCTCATATTGTCCTCATTCCTTAGGTTCTGGATCCAAAAAATTTTAAGAAATTCCGACCTATTAGACTTTGCTCAGTTGCATACAAGATTTTCTCGAAGATCATTGTATCCCAACTAATTGGTCTTTTTTCGAGATTAATTTCTCTAGAACAAGGGGCGTTCATACCCTGGTGTAGTATTTTTTTAGAACATTTCTCTCGCCCAAGAGATGGGGACTTACAAAGAAAATCCTGGGAAGGAATGTTATTGTGAAAATCGGCATGGCTAAAGTATACGACAAGGTACATTGAAATTTTTTTATTTCAAGTTCTCATTGGGTATGGTTTTTAACCAGATTTTATAAGTTAGTGGAGGTGTGTGTGACCTCTCCATGTTACTCAGCTATGATAAACAACTCTTATAAGGTTTTTTCTAACCTTGTAGAGAACTCAGACGAGGTGATCTGGTCTCTCCCTATTTGTTGATTTTGATGCAATAAATTCTTTCCAAACTCATTCGTAAGCAATTTGAAAATGGTCAAATTGGAAAATTTTATCATCCTATGGGCACTTGTTTCGGATTTTTTATATGCAGATAATGTTCTAATTCTTCTGAATGGTACAAAGAGGTCCCTGCGAAAACTTGTAAGCACCTTATCTATTTATGAAAAGTGGTCAGGGCAGCTGATTAGCAAAGCTAAATCTGCAGTTTTTACAGCTCCCTATATCAGTTAAGTACGTCATCAAGGATTAGTAAGATTAAATGGTGTGCATGGTCTCGGATTAGTAAGCCAACTAATGAATTTCTCAAAAAATTAGCATGCAGTGTACATGAAATTGGTGTGGCGGCTATTTTCCATTAAATCGTTGTGGTCATGATTTTGGCTGTCCAAATATGGAAGGGGATGCCACTTATCTTTTATGGGTTCTCAAATGTCTAGTGCAAGGCTTTGGAGATCTAAGGTCTTTGTTTTTCTAGAGGTTTGTGAATTTTCTAAAGTGAAGCTGAAGGAGGGTCATTTTTCCTTTTGGTTTGATAGCTAGATTATGGATATGCCTTTATGTGATATGGTTCATACAACGGAGCAATCTTCCTTGGAAATCAGCAATGTATGGATCAGTGTGGATCAGTGATCATTGAATTTTGACATACTTGTGCAATTTCTAGGAGAAGAGATTGCGATTAAGGTATGCAAGAATATTTGCACATACAAAGCAAGAAATGATATTATATTGTGGAAGCCTGCTCAGGATGGTTGTTTCACTTCGGCAAGTGCGTGGGAATTATTCCTGTGTCAAAGGGGAATGATTTCCATGGATGGACTGGATTTGGAACAAACATCTGTCAAATAAACTTTCTGTGTGCATGTGGAGAGCTCGATTTCGATGTTTATTTGTTGATGATTGAATACAGTCTCATGGGCTCTTGATGGCCTTTAAGCGTGACTGTTGCAAATTGCCAAAAACGGAAACTTTGGATCACGTCTTTGCATTTGGTGAGGTGGCACATAAGGTGTGGAGAATGGCTGATGTGGCACTGAGTTTCTTGTATGCATGCTAGGTCATGGTGGTATAGAGTGACAATATGATTGACATGTGCTAAGAAATCTACGAAGAGGGGCTGCTGATTGGTTTGCTAACCAAGTGTTTTAACTTGGTGTTTGTGGAGAAGAGGATGCAAAACTTGGATGGAAGGGGTCTAAAAGACTGTTGTAGGAGTCGGAAGGCCATTTGAACATGGCTAGGTGTAGTGGTCAATGAAATTGAAGATAAAAATATTCTGGCCCCAATTGATGAGCAGTTACTGCGTGTAGTGGATATTCAGGTTAATCGTCCTCCAGCTCAGAGGGCACAATTAATTGCATAGTCGAAGCCACCTCTTGGTTGGTGGAAAATGAATGTCGATGATAGCTGTAAGGGAAATTCTGGTACTTGTGGTGGTGGAGTGGTGCAGGATCATAGAGGGTTGATTCTAGGTGTGTTTTCAGAGCAATTTGGAGTCGGCACTAACACTGAGGCTGAGTTGCATGCATTATTACAAAATGTGAAGTTTCGCAAAAGGTTGGGTTGGCGACAAGTTATTTTGGAATGTGATTCCAAGGTGGCCATGGATTAGATAATTGCACAGCGTTTTGTGGGATTTTTGGAAGGACCTTACTCAAGAGCTTGAAGCTTTGACTAAAAACGTAGTTCATCAATTTCAAGAAGAAAATCAAGTCAAGGACTATCTTGCACTATGAGGTGAAGCTGGCTTTGATTGTAGCTATGGCATGGATGATAGTTTACCAAAATTTTGAGAAGCATAGTCAGATTGGACAAGTTGGGGCTCCCTACCATTAAAGCTACGTAGTTTGTTTTTGCTGGTCCTTTGTGGGTTTGTATTGTTTTCTTAGTTTTCATTTGTGTCTTTGGACATGTATATGTTGTTTTGTCGGTGTTTTTGTTTCCACGATTTTCCTCCACCTCGAGTGAAGATTATTAATAAAAGTAAAGGTGCAGTCCTTTTTTTTTTTCCTTTAACCTTTCGAGAATTGGTTTTATCAAAATATATCATTCCATAATGGTGTTCAAGATATTACTCTATATTGTACTGGTTAGATAAATTAATATTATTTTTAATAATAATATTTATATTTGTTTTAGGTTTTACTCTACATTAATCATATGTTAATTACTAACTTAATTTTTATTTAAATTATTTATTTCCAACTATTATTTTTTCTCAACCTATTATTTTTTATCTACAAAAAATGTGCAGAAACCTTACCTCTTGCTTGTATATTAGTTTGCACAAAATTAATATACAAAAACTATATATGTACATGAAAAATGCAAGAACCTAACTTCCTGCTTGTATATTGCACAAAAATGTACATGTTCCTCCTGCACAAGTACAAGAACCTTACCTCCTACTTGCATATTAATTTTAATAGTTTTTTTCGTGTGAAATATACTAATTTTTCCTATTCAAAAAAAGAAATAATTATGTTGGTATAGTTGACATATATTTTTAGAATAAAATAATTATTTTGAAGATAGACTATACTCCTTTGGAGATGCACTGGCATTTGGATAAACCAATGATAGTATAATATATGCATAGAAGGATGTACATTGACCAAGATAAATTGAGAACTTTGTCACTCATCATTCCCACACACTACATTTATTTTTATTTATTTATAATTTATTTTTACTTATATTTTGTTTTATTATTCCTGAAGTAATTAATTTCTTCTACTTATTGTCCATATACCACATAATTGATAAGAGAAAAAATAAAAAATTTGTGTAGTTTATGGTGTGAAAATGATGAGTAGATTTTTTCATAAACTTATAATTGTCCCATTAAATTTTTGGACAGCTCCCTTTCTTATATTAAGATAAGAGTATATCAAAATATCTAAATTTATATATGATGAATAATGAATTAATATGTTTGAGTGAGTCCTTAGATTCTATTGAGATGTGTTTGGATGTATGAAATACATTAAAATATGTTTATTTTTTTTATAAGAACTTAAAAAATAATGGTCTCCATCTATAATTAGTTTGTTGTTCATGTAGTGGTGGAATAATTATTTTATTTATATGTTTTACAAATTAAAATCTTGTCAATGAACAATATTATTAAGATAAAAAAAAATTGAAGCTATTTTTAGGTTAAATAAATTGTGTGTTTGAATGCAAGTATGTCTATCCATACGGAAATGATGATTTTACAGTCTTACCATATAAATTCAAGCTAAATGTTGGGTAAGTTTTGTGAAATTCATGTCTATTTCTATTTCTACAAAACTCTAAAAACTCCAAATCCAGCAAGAAGATGCTACAATAGCCATATGGAACCTGCCCAAGCTGGAGAATATCACTCATTATCACTCACATATCACTCAATATTTGTGTGCTCAAGCCGAGGTTCTTGGTCCACATGAAGATGTTGTCGACGTTGAGGGTCGTGCCTACAGGGTTTCTCTTTATCCCAACATATTCTCATGTGGGTTAAGCTTATCCTTCCTTCATCTTGTCTACAATTTGCTGGATTGTCTTGGTTTGGCTCTGTCCCCACTTCAATCGAATGCCTAATGGCTTTCGGTTTGATATTGTATCATCTAGCAGTGAGCATTGCTGGAGTAAGATCTGGAGCACACCGACCTTTCTGGTCGCAAGTTCCTCCTCACCCACAACATTTTGCAACATGAGGGGAATATCTATAATTTCAGGATGATGCATGCCCTTGTCACCTTTAAGTTGATCTTTTGCAAGGTGAATAACTGATCTCCCAAATTATTTTTTGTTTTCAACCATGGATGGGAGTTCCCACTTGGGGAGGTGAGGCGCCACGAGTTTTCAACAGTTAACATCCACTTTTAAGGAGTTGAGGTGCATTGGCGTTGTCAAGGAGTGGGTAAAGAAGAACTTCAACAGGATCCTCTCGTATATTCTCCTTTTGGAGGAGAACATTAGGGCCTTCTTGCCCCCTCTTCATCACGTTCTTTCTAGCATCGAGAAGGTCCTTGACCTTCCTTAGGCTACCCTTGTTATGCTTGTTCGGGAGTGACCCCCGGGCCCTTCTACAGAAGACCCAAGGAAGAAGCCTTGGTTGGGGAAGATCGAGGTCAACCACAAGTCTGTTCCCCCTGGTCCTGCTTTTTGTAGGGCGGGAGCTGGCAACTCCTAAGGCCCAATGTCTCATTGTCTCGGAAGCTCCTATCGAGCCTTCCTACCGCTTGGAGGTGTCGGAGAAGTCGTTTCATCTTCTTTTCGACTCGGGGGTGTGGGCAAGTCTTCCTTGGAGTCGTTCGCAAATGACACCTTGGGTGGGGTTCCTGTTGTGCCACTTGCATAGCTTGGCACCCGTGGTTTTGGCATTGGAGGCTAATGAACTTGCTACCCAATTTCGGGGAGTTTTCTCTGTCAAGGTGCTTTGCGATCTAATGATAGGGAACGTCCATCGAGGTTGGGTGTAGAGACGGTATTCACTTCCACTTCTACTACTTGTTTTGTTATTGGTGGCCATGCTCTTGAGGATGAGATTGAGATGTCTTCAAGGGATCGACTCTAGGACCATGGCAATGTCTTCTACAAGGTATTCACCTACCATCGTGAAGTTGGATGATCTGGCGCCTAAGGTGGATGGAATGGAGTCTGAGCAGTCTGGGAGTTTAGACCATGTCATTGAGAGGACGCTCGCTGTTGCCACCAATGAGCGTCCCTCAAATACAAAGCAACAAGTGGAGAGGGGACTCCTTCTAGATGTTATAGTCGGTGAGGGTTCGTCGGGCCTTTGTGAAGATTCGTACGTCTTGGTGGAGATAATTGCAGAGAGGGTGGCCTTGACCCATGCACAAGGTGTTGAGTATTAGCCTCCATTCCTTGCGTCTGGGGAGACCACTGCTGGAGCCCATTGATCTAAGGGGACCATGCCGATGTCCGGTGGGGAGAGTCCAATCGAGATCATCCCCCATTTGGCTTGGCCTAAAACGAGGGGATGCTCTGCATAATCTTTCAGCTAGGTCATCAAGTGTCTATCTAGTTTCTTCTACGAGGTTTATTTCATTGTTTTGCACTTTTCTTTTCCGTCTTTCTCCTTTCTTATCTACTTTTGAATTCTTGTCATTAACTATTCCATGTTGGCCTCTATTGTTGCCATGGTACCTCTCAACTAGTGGCCTTCATTGTGGACGGTCAAGAGGTCGTTGCATAGGAAAACTAAGCCCTTCGCTTGATGACCCAAACCTCCCTACGGTATGCTCGTGGCAAAAGGGAGGTGAGGGAGCAATTGGAACAAGCTAGCTAGAGATGGTCTATCTTACCCAAGAGGAGAGTAACAAGTAGATCAAGAAGCTCAATCATTGCCAGAAGGTGTAGAAGGAGCATGACTTTCCAAAGAAGGAGCGCGACTTTGTAAAGAAGAAGTAATGCAGGCAGTTGACGACTTGGCTGAGGCAGGCAAACAGATAATTGCCCTGGATGGGCTTGTCCTTGATCTCCAGGACAACTTGTCCAAAGTGCAGGAGTCGCCTCCCGCCTGGACAACCCATTAAAGCGGGTCGTGGGCATCTGTAGTGCCGCTTGGATGCATGGATGAGCTGTGCGCCTTAGGTCATTTTGATACCACCTTCCATAGAGTTTGCAGTTGTATTGGACAACATTTGATAAGTATTTGTGGCACCTACCACCTACTATAGAGTTTGCAGCTGTATCGGACAACATTTGAAAGGTATTTGCGGCACCTTTGGGTTGAAGTTAACCGTAAAACTTTTGAAATTGAATACAATCTAGGTAAGGTCAAGACGCCTGATGCCTTTGTGGGTCTCATGATTTTAGTCATGTCTGAGCTTGTCCTCCTCGATCACATCAATCTCGAGCCTAACGTGCTTGATGCCGATGCTTTTGGTTTTGAGTCCTCCAGAGCTGACGTTGAGGCCCATGCACCCTAGCCCTTGGTTCTTATTGTATATATCTTTTACAAATACACAGATATTTATTCCTTCACGCACATTGCTTGTATTTGATCATTAATGAAACTGTTATTTGTCTTGTGATATCCATACTGGGCTGTTTGTTGCTTGTAGCCTTTCAAGTATTCTCTCCCCTCTTTAACTTCCTTGTTCTTCATCTTCATCTTCATCTTCTTGTTGTTGTTATTGTTGTTGTTGTTTTAATTTGTTGGCCGGGGAAGATTTTGACGTAGAGAGTTATGGGGCTTATGCCTAGATGGTGGGGTGAGTTAACACTCAGTGCCTTGGATTCACCCCACTAGGGTCGAGACTGATCTCAACGATTTCGTCGATCGAGGACTCTTTCTTTGCTGATTTTTGCTCTAGCTTGATCAATTGGTTGTCTTCTTGGTGCCTCATGGACATTGTTGAGGGTACGGATGCTTTAAGTCAACTTCCTTATTTTCATCATTAGTCCTTTAGATGTGAGCTACCCTGCCTATTCCATTGTTTTCCTTTTTGCATTGTGGCACCCTAGATTGTTATGCTAGCTGCAAAAGAGATAGAGGCAACATTACAGTTTGTTGGTCTTTACCTGTTGTCGTTGACTTGGAGGAGTGGAGACCCCTACCTTTTAATAGTCAAGCCGCATTGGAGGATCTCGGTTGCCCTCTAAGGGAATGGGCTAGGATGCACTCGGTTAACCCACATCTATGTTTCTCTCATGATGCACCATGGCCATGGAGGTTGAGGATACTCCATTGCATTAATCTCGAATTAGTCGCAGTCTCTCCTTCCTTTATATGAGCGAGAGACGTGCAACCTGCCCCTTTGATTCTTTGGGGAGGTAACTTTTTGGTGTGGTTGGGAATGTGCTTTGGTTTTCTTATCTTTGTCGTTGATCTTTTGCATGTACTTTTCCCTACCTATTCCTTTGGTTTTCTTTTCGTGTCGGGGGATTCTATCTTAGCTATGCCATTTGACTTGTGTGGCCATGATCTTTTTGTTTGATACTTTTCCATTTGAGATGTTTGTTCATGTTGAGTAGTTGAAAGATGAGGTTAGCACCCCATCAGGGAGGGGTCAAAATATGTCAAGTCAAACCTGCCCCTTTGCTTCCCCGAGGAGGCACTTTTTCAGATGGCTATAGGGTTGGTCCGTTCTTCACCATGATTGGTGTCGAGATAATAGTTCGGGTAACCTAGAGGATGGACCCGCTCTTCTCTGTAGGAGGGTCTGAGGAGGCTTTGGCGCGACTCATTCATGTTGCCTTCGGGGAGGTAGGTTATTTGGGCAGTTTGAAACTGTATGTACTCCTACTCATTGACATTGCAAGAAAGGTAAAATTTGGGTTAGGGTAGAGCCCACTCTTCATCGCAATGGAGGTCAAGGTAAGTTTTTGGGCTACCGGGGGCCAGAACCCACACTCCACTGTGGGAGGGATAGAGCAGCCTCTGGCATGACTTGCCCTTTTGACCTTGTGAGGAGGTAAGTTTTGGACAGTTTGTAACTGGAACATTCCCACTTGTTGATTCTTACATGCAAATTAAGTTTTTGTCTTTAGAAAGATGAGAACTGTCCCTAGGGATGTAAAAATAAATTAAAAAAAACTAGTCTAGTATGGACTGGACCGATTGATTTGATCTAGTTTTCGATTTAAAAACCGGTTCTTCCATTTAAAAACTGGTCATACTCGGTTTAGAATTGGTTTATATTTTCAAGGACCGAACTGGATCGGTTCCCATGTTTGTATATGTTATATATACTTTATATATATATAATATATATAAATGATAATTTATATGAAATATTATTATACTATAATTTATGACATGAAAATTTAATTTTAAACATGAGCATTTAATTGATCACATTTTTTAAATGTAAAATATATATTAATTATATTTTACAACTTAATAAATTCGCACCATATCTTTTCTGATAAATATATTAGTAATACTATTATATCTTAGTATTTTAATTACTATATTATCATTAACATATGGTAATAGTATTATTCCAATAGTATTAATATATACTAATTGTATTATTGTATTACTCATATATACATATATATATATATATATATATATTAATATATATATATCAAGTATAAGAGATTCATATTAAAAATTGAAAAATCAAATCGAACTGGTAAGTTAAAAAATACCGATATAGGAGAGTAACTAGTGCAGTATCGGTTTTTGAAAATACAAAACTCATAATACCGGTTCGATCCTAAAATCTGCTCAAAATTGGACTAAACTAGATCCATTACACCCCTAACTGTTTCTCACTCCGCCACATGAATGATGAATTAGCCACTAGTTACCTAACCCTTTGGTACCCCACGAGGGAGGTAAATTTAGACAGTGATGGAGCTAATCCGCTATTCACAATGATAGAGGTCAATGTAAGTTGTTTAAGCAGTGGGGGGCCATGACCTAGTCTCCATCGCAGAGGGATAGAGCTAAGGGTGTTCAAGCGCGTTCCGGACTGAGAATCTGGGTCAACCCGACCTAGAATCCATAACCCCAATCTGGTCTGGATTCCAGACTAGATTCACCTGGATTGTGATTCGAACTGGAACTTGGATCCATTTGGGTTCTAAAAATCCGAAAATCTGGATGCTAGATTTGACCCCTTATATATATATATATAGAACTTGTTATATATATATATATATATATATATTTTTTTTTTTCTAGAAGAATTGGTGAAAAAATATTTATCAAAAATATTATATTTTATTTTAACTTTTTCAAGAAGTAATGTTGAAAAGTAATTTTTTTATTATTATATAAAAGACTATATTTTTATCATTGTCCATGAACTATAATGATAAAAAAATATCAAAATGTAAAAAAACATTTATGTTAACAAGAGCTTAGGTTATAAAAAACTAACTTTTTAACTAAAAACAATTCCACTATATATTACATTATTCAAACTAATTTGCTTAGAGCATTACAAAACACATACATTACTTTAATTAAAGTCCAATACACAACAACAAACATGATAAAGTTCATTTTCTACTTTTGGTCCCTGTAATTGCAATTGAAGATGAGCTAAAAGCATCATGCGTAGAGAAGAGAATGTTGATAGTTTCTTTAAGGAAGTCATTTGCAAATCCAACTTCCAGAGTTTGCGGTGCTTTACTCAGACAACAAAAACATACATTAATATCAATTCATTATGAGATTATGATCACCTAGAAATTCCACCTTAACTCAAGGGCCAAGAGTCGAAAATAAAGTTTGGGAAGAACAGTTATAAACATATATTATTAAAGAACATGTATAACTTAAGAAGAGAACTTGATAATTACTATTTTTAGGGCTGGGCAGTGGGTACCTACACTCGCTGCCTCACCCAGATTCTGCACTGCCCCGCACAATGGGGGTGGTGTAATCCACCCGGGAGGCAAGGGCGGGGTACCCCCGCCATCATTTAGGGCCAAAAGCGGGGGCGGTGGCGGTGGCGGTGGCGGTAAGGGGTGAGTCCCATACCGCATATACCCCACCCCACCCCCGCATATTTAATAAATAAATAAATAATTATATATATATTTATAATATAAATATATAAATATATTATATATAAATTATAATAATATATTAAAAAATACATACCTAGGCACAACGACATCATTTTGAGCCTTATGGGTTAATAACCCAATAACCCATCTCCCGCCCTCCCCCCTCCCCCCACCAAGTCTCACTTTCCCATTTCTTCCAATCTCCCCTTTGCTCTATCTAATTCCCCCCTCCCCCAAATTCAACCGTCGAATCCCCCCTCCCTTGTGCCAAAAATTGCACCACCCCACCACCGTCCGCCACTCTGGCCCCTCTCACTCTCTCTTCTCTCTCAATTTGACCGGATACCTTCTATTTCTCCCCACTTCAAAACCCTAGGTAGACTAGATTCAAAGTTGCAAACCCCACCCTCACCACGTGATTCTTCTTCCTTCCTCTCTCTTCTCTCATCGCTGGCGTGCCACCATGACCAGTGGACCACAGTCCACGACTCCACTACAGCCCAAGGCCTTGAAATCGAAGGTACCATCAAATCCCCCACCCCCTTTTTCATTTTTTAAATTTCTAATATTATAAAAATTAGGAATGGTTGAAAGAATTGTGAACTGTGAACTGTGTGCTGTGGATAATGGAGATTGTTTGTACATGTGTGTGATGATGTGATGTGATCTATGAATGATGAATATGTGATTCTGATTCAATGTCTATTTTTTGAATCTTTGATTATGTGTTTTTATTATGTATTTCATTTAAAGATTTAAACAGTGTTATTTAGTTTTTTAAAAAAATTAAAAAATTAAAAAATTAATCATTTTTAACACTGTTAGAATGAAATACTTCTACGTTAACAATGTGTTAAGTGTACAAAATGACTCTTTCAATTAATTTTTTTTCTAACTTTATTGTTATTGACGTGATATTGGATAATAAGAAAAGAATCAAGTCAATAATAATTGCCAATAAAGACGATATTATACAGGTGGCACTGATGCTATGTTAACAAAAAGGAAAAATTGGAATAATCTTCTCTAATTTCATTGAGTGCCTTTAGATTAAATTTATACACAAGAAAATAATGAAAAAAAAATATTGTTTGTTTACAAATAATTTGAGAGAAACTTGTAACCGATTTCTCTGCTATACAATTCTAGATCAATTGTGAATCTGTTGCATATATATGAAAGACAGAATATTCTATGTTATGTAACTATAGTGGTGCCCGTGATGTTAGGCTACGGAGCTCCTCTTGTTACGAAAGACAATGTTTTTTTATAATAAATAATAACAACTTAACCATGCTAGGCTAGCAATATTTTTTCACTTTGAATGCATTTGTTAATACATTTAAGTGTCTACAATCATCATTCTTTTGTAAGTTTCTTGATTTGATTGACCATTTGAATTTTGTTTAAAATAATTTCAGATTTTTTGTAAATGAAAAGTCCAGAGGATTCTAGTGCAAGTTCCTCGGATGGGGGCTTGGGTACCTCCGGCCTTAACCCTAACCCTAACCCTAACCCTAACCCTAACCCTACCCTTAGGTCCCTTACCATTACCACTACCATTACCCCTAGCCCTACTCCTGTTTTGATCGAGAACGCTACCACTACCACTACCCCTACCTCTAACTCTACTACTTGCCCCGCCCCCAAGCCTAGTAAAAAAGCCCTATCTATAATTTGGGCTCATGTCACAAAGATAGAGGGTAGTGACCCGAATGACCCAAAAGCCAAGTGCAACTATTGTGGCAAAATTTATGGTTGCCACTACAAAAGACACAGCACTTCCCAAATAAAGTTACACCTAGAGGAGCAATGTAAGAAATCCCCAATTTTGAAATCATTGGTAGAGAAGAGCCAATCTGGGCATGAAGTTGGCTTGAAAAAAAATGGGTGAGGGAAGTAGTGGTGAGTTGGCATTAAAGGGGTACACAAAGTGGGATCTTGACGAGGTTAGGACACACCTAGCTCGCATGATCGTTATGAATGATATGCATTTTCAGGTGATAGATGGGAAAGGATTCCAAGCCTATTCTAGGTACTTGAAACCAAGATTCAATATTCCTTTCTGCCATACGGTAGCAAGAGATGTTAGAAAACTTTACCGCTCAAAAAAAGAGAAGTTGAGAGATTTATTGGCGGGGCAGACCGTTTGTCTTACAATTGATTGTTGGGCTTCTTGTAATAATCTTAATTTCATGTGTATGACTGTACATTGGGTTGATGGGATTTGGACATTGCATAAGAAGATCCTCAAATTTTTTCAAACCACTAATCACAAAGGTGAGACGATAAGGAAGGCCTTAGAGGCCGCTATAAAAGAGTGGGGGTTGATTTGAGTTTTAACTTACACGGTTGATAATGCTGGGGCTAATGATGTTGCAATGAGACATTTTAAGACTACTGAATAATGCGAGTAAAATAGTTTTGGATGGAGATTATTTGCATGTGCAGTGTGCGGCACATATTCTCCAGTCTAGCAAGAAGATCTCACCTACCTCACAGCAGTCCAGACCCGAGCAACCGAGTCATCAAGTTTTGCCAAGTCATCACCCACTATCAAATTAAGGAAGCATGCATTTATTAACTAAAACAGTTATACCTAGCCACCATGATCCCTGTGCCGTCTCTTGTAAACAACCATATATAATTAGCTTGCAATTTAGCATGAACAATATCTAGTCAACTAGCTAGACAAATTAAACCATTAAAAACAGTGCTTGCATGACAGATAGAGGCATTATATTTTTCTGCTCTCAAAAAGTCCAAAAAAGCTTCCAAAGGGAAAGGAAATTTGAAATAACTTCCAAAAAAACAAATTGATAAAAGCTATATTAAAAGGACACCCCCTCGAATACTATACATTCATCCACCATTCATACTTCTATTACATACCTTGTTTCCAATAGGTATCCCATTTCTCAATGCTGAAACAAAGACAAAAACATGACATTGCTAGCACCAACTATTACCTAGAATCCATGCACACAAATGGAAGCACAAATTTGCCAAAGGGTGATCAATATCGCAGATGGATCATGGAAGCAATGCAATGCTTTTGTGCATTTCAAAAAAGAAATGCAATGCTTTTATGTCTGTGTCTTTATTATTTTAAGAGCTCCAAAGGGTACTTTTGAATATTTTCTCGCGTAGAAAAAGGATAGACCCAACTTCTGATGTATTTTATTTATGCAAAACATCATAAATTGGCTATACTTAAATCGCCTAACTCGACATATAGAAAAAACGTTGTTATTTTAGATTACCTTGTTTGGGTAAGCAAAATAAAAAATGCATTTTGCTTTTGCAAAACACAATATCATTATAGATCTATTGATGAGCCAAGTCAGATCTATTACAAAATCATCACAGATCTCTAAAGATGAAATACTTTATATCCATGTTTAATAAAAAAAAAAACCCTAGATTTATCAAAATAACAATGTATAAAACGGACACAAATCACAGAGAACAAACCTTGGGGTCATGAGGATGTGACGAGTTGACAAAGACGATGATGGGGTCACGAGGATGAGCACTGAGGGAAGGGGAGGCTAGGGTTTCTTCAGCTTAAGAGAGAGAGAACCTTGAGATGAATTGGTGAAGAAGAAGAATGAGGAGAGAGATAGAGAGAGAGAACCTTGAGATGAATTGGCGAAGAAGAAGAATGAGGAGAGAGATAGAGAGAGAGAACCTTCAGATGAATCTATGAAGAAGAAGAATGAGAGAGAGAGAGAGAGAGGATTAAGAGGATATTGTGATTTGAGGGGGGCGGTTAGGTCTAAGAAGTAAGAATGCGGGCATTAGGTGTAAAAGCGGTATCCTGGTGTTAAAATCGCTTCTGGATAGCCTAGATCCGATTTTGACAAAATGCGGGCACCTGCTTTAAATAAGTCCAGGCCGGATCCTGTAATTGAAATCCGATTATCCGGATTTTAGACCGGACCGAAAAAAATCCGACCCGGATGAACAGCCATAAATAGGGCGGTCATCGGCATAGCTCTTGCCTTCGTCCCATGGGAGATAATCTGTTCGAGAGGTTTGAAACTGGACTTACTTATGTTCGTTGACATTGTAGAGAATGTAAGTGTTGGGTTAGACTAGCGTTAATCCCACTCTTCGTTACGGCGGAGGCCATGGTAAATTGTTTAAGCTATCGAGGGTGGGGGGGTAGGACCTGCTCCCGCTCGTTGACCCGTGCATGTAAGGTAAGTTTTTATCTTCAGGTGGCCGATGGCCGGCCTGTACTTCGTTGTAGGAAGGATAAAGTAGCCTTTGGTGCGCTATCCTTTTGGTGCCTTGCAGGAAGGTAACTCTTTTGGACAACAGTGTGGTTGGTCTTGAGATGTAAGAAAAAATCAATAAATTGGAAAATCGGACTTGACTGTTCGGTCAATATTGGTCTGGAATCGGTTCCCATAATATCAAAATCGGTAAATACCAGTTCGATTCTAATTCTAAGCTTTTTAGAACAGGATTAGACTAGACTGGTTCAATGTAATATATATTTTAAATTAATATTTTAATATTATATGTAATATAAAACAATATTTTAATAATATTTATAATATTTTATACATTAGTATATAATGTAATACATTACTATTAATGATATAGTTATAAAAATTACTATACTTTATATGAAATAATGATATAGATTACTATACTTTATAGTGGAATATTGTATTTTTCCTTCCACAACAAGATGGTATCAGAACAATCTCTGAACCCTAATTCCCTCATATGACCAAATATGGGAAACGTGATTCAACAGATACTGTTTCCCAAATCACCTCCAATCAGGAAGCCATGGCTTCCAGCAATGATAGTAACCTCATGCCCATTACAGGACACAAACTGAATGGGAACAATTATCTCCAATGGTTCCATTCCGTAATGATGTTCATATGCAGAAAGGGCAAAGATGATTATCTCAATGGAGCTGCTGCCAAACCAACAAGACGGATGAAAAGTTCAAAGCCTGGAATGCCGAAAATAATATGGTCATGTCATGGCTCATTAATTCCATGACAAATGACATTGGAGAAAACTTTCTTCTCTATGGAATAGTAAAGGAGATTTGGGATGCTGCCAAGGAAATATATTCTAACAATGAGAATACATCGGAATTATTCGAGGTGGAGAGTGTTCTTCATGACTTTCACCAAAGAGAGTTAATGGTGACTCAATACTTCAACACACTCAATTGGTATTGGCAGCAGCTAGACTTATTTGAGGAGCACAATTGGAGCTGTTCGAATGATGGAATTAGGTATAGACAAATAATTGAACGGAAAAGAATATACAAATTTCTGATCAGATTAAATAAGAATCTCGATGAAGTACGAGGAAGAATTTTAGGATCCAAACCACTACCAAATATCTGGGAAGCTTTTTCAGAAGTTCGGAGAGAGGAAAGTCGAAAGAAGATCATGATGGGCTCTCAAGATTCTGTGACAAATCCTGAGAGCTCAGCACTTGTAGTGAGAGGGAATCCATCCAACAACAACGATCACAGACCAAAGAAAGGGTGACCATGGTGTGATCATTGCCGACGTCCTGGTCACACCAAGGAAACCTGCTGGAAGATTCACGGTAAACCAGCAGACTGGAAGCCTTCCCGCTTCCCGGTTTGCCAATGACAAAGAAGGACGAGGCAACCTTGCCTCCATGGATGAACAACCTTCACCCGAACTCACTCCCTTCAGCAAGAAACAGATAGAAATCTTGCAAAAAATGTTTAGCCAATCCTTGCCTGCACCAGTTCCCACTGTGGTTGGTACCGAATCCTTGGCACAAAAAGGTAATTTTTTAAGTGCTCTAATTGTTAAAAAGGAGGGGCTCAGTCCAGGGATTATAGACTCAGGAGCTTCTGATCATATGACTGGAGATGAGAAGCTGTTTTCAACTTGCACCCCATGCTATAAAAATTTAACTGTGAGAATAGCTGATGGGTCACTCTCAAAGGTGGCTGGTACAGGCTCGGTTCAGATTTAAGAAAACATCACTCTTGATTCTGTTCCCCTTGTACCAAAATTAAATTGCAATTTACTGCCCGTTAGTAAACTCACTCGAGATCTCAACTGTGTTACTAAATTTGGCTCCAATCTGTGTGAATTTCAGGTTTTGGACTTGGGGAAGACGATTGTCAGTGCTAAGATGTGTTCAGGGCTCTATCTTCTAGAGGTTGAGGATCCTCCTCAAGGAGGAACTCATCAATCAGATTGTTCAGTGTCTAGTAGTCCTGTTTCTTTGTCTGTGAGTCGGTCTAATAATGATAGTGCAATTATGTTGTGACACTATAGGTTAGGTCATCCAAATTTCTTGTACCTTGAGAAGTTGTTTTCTTCATTATTCCATAATAAAAATCCAAATGAATTTCAATGTGAGATCTGTCAATTTTCTAAACATATTCGTAATTCTTATCCTAACCGGTCCTACAAAGCATCTCAACCTTTTTCCATGATTCATAGTGATGTATGGGGTCCTTCTAGGATAAAAAATGTTACTGGTTCTCGCTGGTTCATTTCTTTTATTGATGATCACACTAGACTCACATGGGTATTCCTCATGAAAGAAAAATCAGAGGCAAACCAGATTTTCAAAACCTTCAATACCATGATCCAAACACAATTCCAAGCAAAAATCCAAATTCTGAAAACTGACAATGCCAAAGAGTATTTCAATTCCAGTCTTAATGATTATCTCATGAATCATGGTATTGTTCACCAAAGTTCCTGTGTCAACACTCCTCAGCAAAATGGTATTGCCGAAAGAAAAAACCGGCATCTTCTTGATGTGGCTCGGTCCTTTATGTTCTCTACTCGTGTACCAAAATTTTTCTGGGGGTGAAGCCATCCTCACTGCTGTATACCTCATAAATAGGATGCCATCTCGAATTCTCAACTTCCAGACTCCCTGTCAAATTATTCTTCAATCCTTTCCCACTACTCCTCTCATCTCCACCATCCCATTCAAAGTTTTCGGGTGTTCAGCTTTTGTCCATGTCCATCAACAACACCGGGACAAACTTGATCCTGGAGCTCATAAATGTATTTTCCTTGGGTACTCTCCAACTCAAAAAGGATATAAATGCTACTCACTGGTCACTAAACAGTTCTAGCACTGCATGGATGTCACCTTCTTTGAGCAACAACCTTATTTCCCCAAATCTGATATTCAGGGGGAGACTAATTTTGTCCAAGAATACCAACTTTGGGATATTGAAGAATCATCTCATGTCTCTCCTAATTCTGACCAAACATGCCCATCACTAAATCATGAATCACTTTCTCCTCAAAATCTTTCCCTTGAGTCTTCTTACTTCCTAGAACCTCCTTAAGATCCAGCCAACAATCCACCTCAAAAACTGGACACTATTCAATCAACAAAGAGTGATGAATTGATTACCTACTCAAGGAGGGGAAAGAACTAAAAGGAGATGGAACAACAAGCATCTCTTGAGCAAACCCAAGAGTCTGACTCAAGTCCTAGGCCAAGTGAAGATCCACCAAGTAACACTAATGCCGAAACTAATGATGATAGTGGCTTTCCTATTGCTGTGAGAAAAGGTGTAAGATCATGCACAAAACATCCAATATACACATTTGTGTCATATGAAGGATTGTCACCGAAGTTCAAAGCATTTGTTGCCAACCTCGACAACATTCAGGTTCCTAATAATATACAAGAAGCTCTCGGCTCACCATAATGGAAATCAGCAGTGTATGAAGAAATTCATGCATTTGAGAAAAATGGAACTTGGGAAATCTCAGACTTACCAACCGGGAAACGCTCAGTAGGCTGCAAATGGATCTTCACAGTAAAATATAATGAAGATGGGAGTGTTAATCGATTCAAGGCACGACTGGTTGCAAAGGGATTCACCAAGTCATATGGTATCGATTATGAGGAGACATTTGCTCCTGTAGCCAAGTTAAATACAGTTTGGGTCCTAATATCTTTGGCTGCAAACCTTGACTGGCCTCTCCACCAACTAGATGTCAAGAATGCCTTTCTAAATGTGGACCTAGCTGAAGAAGTGTACATGGAAATTCCTCCCGGATTTGAGACACAAACTACATGCAACAAAGTTTGTAAGCTTAGGAGATCTCTATATGGGCTCAAACAATCTCCAAGAGCTTGGTTTGAAAGATTCACAAAGGTAGTAAAGAAGCATGGCTACTCTCAATGTCAGACGGACCATACACTATTTGTTAAACACTCTTTTGCAGGAAAGCTTGCTGTCCTCATAGTATATGTGGATGACATAATTCTAAGAAGAGACTATGAAGAGGAAATCCGCACCATCAAAAGTTTACTAGCTACAGAATTTGAAATCAAGGACCTTGGGAATCTTAAATATTTTCTAGGTATGGAGATTGCAAGGTCAAGAAAGGGAATCTCTGTCTCACAGAGAAAATATGTCCTAGATCTCTTAAAAGAGACTAGAATGCTCAGGTGTAAGTCGGTAGATACTCCTATGGATCCAACTACCAAACTAGGAGCTTAGGAAAATTGTGCACCCGTGGACAAAGGAAGATACCAAAGATTAGTAGGTAAACTAATATACCTATCTCACACACGACCAGGATTTGCTGTCAGTATGGTAAGTCAGTTCATGAATAATCCAAATGAAGAACACATGGAGGCTGTGTATAGAATCCTGAGATACCTGAAACTAACACTAGGTAAAGGATTATTTTCTGAGAAAAACCAAAGAAGAGATATTGAAGTGTTCAGTGATGTAGATTGGGCAGGATCAGTACAAGACCGAAGATCAAGTTCAGGATATTGCACTTTTGTGTGGGGAAATCTGGTCACTTGGAGAAGTAAGAAGCAATCAGTGGTGTCAAGAAGCAGTGTAGAAGCTAAATTCCGAGCAATGGCACACGGTATTTGTGAGGGAATTTTGTTAAAAAGGGTGCTAAGGGAATTAAATATTTCAGATGAAGAACCTATGAAAATGTTCTATGCTAATCAATTAGCAATCAGCATTGCCAAAAATCCAGTTCATCATGATAGAACAAAACATGTGGAAATTGATCGACATTTCATAAAGGAGAAGATAGAGGAAGGAATAATCAAGATGTTGTACGTGCCTACATGTCTTCAAATAGCAGACATTCTTACCAAGGCTCTACTGAGAAAAGTGTTTGATGATCTGAGTTCCAAGCTGGGGTTAATAAATATTTACCGCCCAGCTTGAGGGGGAGTATAGAATTATATAGGGAGATTTATGTTTGAGGATCGGTTAGCAATATTAGGGGCTAATATCGAGGAGATCTACAGCTAACAGATCAATTTTTCTTATCCCATGATTTTAGGAGATTCGGTAGTCTATTACCAAATTTGTAGATATGAGTATCCTGTTTTATAGCTTTCAGTTTTAGGTAGTTCTGATTTCCTTCCTAGATAAGCTGTAAATATCCCTAAAATAGATGAGTATTATCATCTATATATAGAGGAGTCTGTAACCATCATTTTGATATGGTGGAATATTGCATTTTTCCTTCCACAACAAGACTTTTCTTGTGACAGGTAATGTATTTGATTCTGTCCTTTTTGTGGACTACTTGATTTTTTTACAAAGTTAATTTGTTAATCCATACATTATCCTCTTTGTTCAGCAGTTATTTTGTTTCTCATGATTTTGAACTCTCATCAGATGTCACCAAACCTTTTGGTATGTTCTCACCAAGCGTTTCCTGTGGGCATACTTTTAGCTCTGATTAGTTATTCTGGAGCACAAAACTTTACACTGCAACTAAGCTGGTACCCTGTGCATGTGCATGCAGCTCTGGCTTGTTGTGGGTGTCTTTTTGACGGCCACAAGCCTGAGGATGTATGCTGCTTTTCAACAACTTCAAGCACAGGCCAGGGATCATGCAGCAGCAGCAAGTGGCTTGCTTGGTCACGCTGAACTGCACCTGCACATGCCGCTCTCAATAGCTTTGGCAACTAGAGGACGATTACAAGGACTAAGACTCCAGCTTGCACTTCTTGACCACGAGTTTGATGACCTGGGTATTTTAATTTTTGCTGAAATGTATTTGTTAGATTTTTATAATGGGGTTACCTCTTGGAAATGGATGGTCCACATGCAGATAACAAGGCTATGTTTGTGTTCCTGTTTAGATTGAATTTCAATATGTGATTTTTTCTGTGGATGAAAAGTTCTTTTCATTTTGGTTCAGATTGTGATACTCTCAGAGCACTGGACTTCTGATAATACTTCCACAACTCCTTCGATGAGTGGTGAAGAAATAAATGCCTTACCAGTTCACAATTACCGGTCTGCTGGCTCTCAGAAGTAAGTTCATGTATGAGTGGGAATGCCTCTTTAAGCATATGGCAACTATTATTTAGTCTGCAGTTATCTATAAATTGATGGATCTAAAGACTATGATATCAACAATTCAGAACTGAACATAAGATTAGTATTTTCAGCTAGTGGAAAGTTACAAACTGCTTGTTATAATGACTACGTTTATGGTGAAGAAAGGAATGAACATCTGATCCCAGTTGGTAATGGATGAAGGGGTACTGAACTTGTAACTTTGGATCAACAGTTTACTTTGTGTAATTACTATACTGTTACTAATCTTAATTCTTTGACATTAATGACTGCTTGGTTATAACTTGCCAAGAAAATCCTTTTAAAATCTTCTCTTTTATTTGCATCACTTAACTTTGAAGTTTAATTAAATTGGATGGGTGGAGGAATGCATTCTTTCGCAAATGCACAAGGGAATATTCATGTCTAAACTGCTGTCTATTATAATTAATGTTAGGTTTTTGTCAATTAACTTTGAATTTGACTGCTAGTTGCAAAAGTTATATATAAAACTTGCGCCAACCTGGATGAGTGTAGGAATGCATTCTTCCACAACTGCTAGGAATTTTTCCCCCCCTAATGTATATGAAAAATTAATTTTAGTTCTGTAAATTAACTCTGGATTGGATTGCAAGTTTTGGAAAAGTTATATATAAATTTGTGTCTCCATGACAATTGTTTGAAAGGACGCTTTTTCTATTTATGGTGACAGCTCATCACTGCAACTGGAGTCATCTTCTTCAGGCCTGGCTGAGGTTGTTTTTGTTTTTCCCCTTCATCAAGTTTGTTGATTGCATAATCAATAATATAATGCCTTTGATAATCGAAGATCATTAGAATGCCAATGTTATCCCCAGCGGAGAAAAATAAACTTGCATTAAAAATTCTTCATTTTGGAATGTGATGCTCCTTTCCAGTTAGAGTAGGTACAACTTCTGGCTGTAATTGAACTGGTAGGAATACCTTCCAGCTCGGCCATATGAGCTTTTGGAATCAATGATGTTCTGTCATTATTTTGTACTACTCTTGAGTGCATTATATTTGTTTCCTTACTTCTGTTCTACAAGCAGACTAAACAAGACTCTAGAAAGGCAGATGGGAGAGGATAAAGGGCCCTGAAGATGAACTGACATGCAGCATTTGCTTGGAGCAAGTTAATAGGGGGAGCTTGTTCGCAGCTTGCCATGTTTACATCAGGTTCTTCCACTGTTGATATGATTTTGGTCAGCTGTATAACGTGATGGGTTGAACACATTGAATGAAATCTTCGAACCACAGCCTTTCTAAGTTCATCGTACTTTTATCACATTTCCAAAATCTGAATTATTTTGGATGTGCAGTGTAATCAAGAGATTCTGAAGCTGAAAAAATGATGTTGTATGATATATGATATTTGCAATGTTAATATCTTTTTGGCAGTTTCATGCCAATTGCATTGATCCATGGCTGCGGCAACAAGGCACGTGCCCTGTTTGTAAATTAAGGGTGGGATCTGGATGGCAGGAAATGGGCGAGAGCGAATCAGATGGTTCAGACATGGTCTAGTGACTTGTTATAGAATCCATATGTAAATGCTAGTGGTATAGTTACTTGCCATTGTCTTTTTATTTTTATTTTGTGGAAATTATATTGTAAGTTGCATAGAAATAATACACTCTGGGTAACTCAGTTACATGCTTATAAACCTCCAGCCTCCAGCCTCCAGGTGTGGCCTCTCTCTCTAACTTGTACACAGTGCATTCATTCCCTGTGTTTCCCCCAAAATAAAAAGCTACAATCTCATCTTGCATTTACCTGATTGTTTCAGCTTTCTTATTTCAAAGTTGTTGCTGCACACTATTGATCTGTTGCATTACTTTTGAACCTTCTTGGGGGTGGCTCTGGATATGATGATCTTTGAATCGTGATCGATCCTGAAGTGTGTAGATGATACAAATGGTCGGATGGGAGCAAGAATTTTTCTACAACATTTGGAACATCTCATTTCTAGGTGGCTTGAAGTCTTGCATATTTTGCGTCCTGTCTATTGTATAAATAATCTCGAAAATGATAATTGTAGTTGGCAGTCGTACGTAATGTAATTACTATAAGAAAATAAATAAATATGAGATTTACTAAAAGAAAAAAAATCAATTTTTTTAAATAATAAATTTTACTCTATCAAAATGACTGTACCACACATTTTATAATTTATATACAAGATTACTCAAATAACCCAATTGCTCGCTTGTGCGTACATCCACTCACATAAATATTGTTTTTACTGTTTATATCCTACTTACATAAACAGTATTTTTACTATTTACATGAATAATAAAAATATTATTCATGTAAGTAGGCGTGTGCGCAGATTTACTTACACCTAGTACTACTCTTCATCCTCGAAAAAAGAAGAAGATAAGATTCTATTTCTCACTTCTTTTGTAATAATATGATCGTTGGCACGTGATGACGTGAATAAATGCGGAATGATGATATTTAAAAAGATTTACTAATCTAATCAAAATACAATATTTGTGGCGCAGCTGCCAAACTCACCCTACAATTAGGAAAGTCAACTAATTAATGACCCTCAATCGACATAGCTCTGTCGCATATTTGTACAGCTGCATGAGCATTAGTATTAATTCAAATCACTGCTTGTAAGTCAATTTTCCATTAAGACTTTGATTGCATTATTGCAACCTTTGTACAGATTAATTGTTATACCTAGAATACAAGAACACATACATCTATGCTAAAATTAGAAGACATAACAACATTATTCTTTTTATTACTAATTTTTTACATGAATTTTGAATTGGTGAAAAAGTTTTATGTGATCTGTTATCTCTTTTATTTTTGAACGCCATATAGTAAGATGAAACTCCGGCCAAGAGGTACATATGTACATATAATAATAAGATAAAACTCCCTTCATGCAGTAGTACTGCTCACAGACCTATAATAAAATTACACATTAATATGACTAATTGCCACCCTTGATTTTAAATAATTAATTATTAGAATATAATAATTAAAAATTATCTTGATTAGAGAGTAGATAATTAGCCCTTACTAGTGTGCAGTACAATACTACTACACTCTTGTGAAGTCAAGACTGTACTGCAAAGAGAAAACAATATATAATGGTATGGAGCTGGCCTGCCTTCTATCCAGGCAGTATTATTTGCATTTTTCTTATATAATGACTTGGCATTACTGGCCTACATATCCAATTAGCAGTACATTAATTGAGAGGAAGAAGATTTTCAAAACCATCATCCATGGCAGCTTCCATGATCTCTTACTTCAATACCCTGAAGTCAACCTCTTTGTTTTTCTCTCTACTATTCCTCCAACTGTCCCTCCTCATCAAAGGTCACGGAGACCGCGAGATCAGCAGCGATACGAATCATGGCGAAGACATAAATTTGCACTCGAACCACTTGATTCTGGTGAAAATATGGTGTTTGATAATTCTACTAGTGACCACTTTTGCAGCTGGAGTCTCCCCCTACTTTTACCGATGGAACGAAAGCTTTCTTCTCCTGGGCACGCAATTTGCAGGCGGGGTTTTTCTAGGTACATCTCTGATGCATTTCTTGAGCGATTCAGCAGCGACCTTTGCCGACCTCACGACAAAAACATACCCTTTTGCGTTCATGCTAGCATCCGCAGGTTATCTTCTGACCATGCTTGGGGATTCCATAATTTCGTATGTTACAAATGCTAGCAACAGAGAAACAAGAGTCCTGGTCATGGAAGAAGCTGGAAGGACGCCGGAGGAACGAGCTAAAGATGATGATCAGTTGCATATGAACGAAGTACTCAACCCAGAGCTCTTATGGACGTCGTCTCTCGGAGACACCATACTGCTCATCCTCGCCCTGTGCTTTCATTCTGTATTTGAGGGTATTGCCGTGGGAGTTCCAGGTAAAATTAATATTGATGCAATATTATTAATGCATGATGCATGATATATCGCTGAGTTTTCATAACGTAAATTTAGGGTTAATATACATGGAATTAAAAAGATCTCCCCGCTAGCTATATTTAAAGAGAAATATTCTAACCATAAAATAATTATACAAAAGTTAAATTATAAATTGACATGGTATGATGTGATTTTTCAGAGTAATAAAATTATTTTTATTATAAAATAGATCTGACAAATTATATCAAATCAAATGATCAATTTTTGAGATTATTTTTATGTACTAATGATCTCTTCTTACGTGCCTGTAGAAATATTAACATTGATCATATAATTGTTTTGAACTACCATTCCAACAAACAATTAAAGTTATAATACATGATCATAATTTCGGTCGTTGGCTAATTTGTTTCTCTCGATTTCCCGTTGATCCCCCCTGTTAGAAAATTACAGCGGAAAAAATACCTTAAGTTCAGCTTGAAAAATTGCTCCACAAGTTTCTCCAGACTGATAAATCACTGGCGTTTCCTCTTAGTGGTTAATGCACTACGTAGTATAAAACTATAGTGACACTAAATAAATCCACAGCCTAAGAACAATTTTCAGAGAGAACAAAAAAAGAGAGAGATTTTCTTGTTTTTAGATGGATCCCAAAAAGCAAACTGATGGGGACTATTTATAATCTATCCACATATGGTTGGTTTTAAAGGCCAGCCATCAATCTGCAATAAAATTGCAGCTGTTACAAGCTGCAAGAGCTTGTAATGTATGGCATTAAGCCATACGTTACAAGCCTTGTAACGTATGGCTTAATGCCATACGTTACAGGCATTAAGCCTGGGAGGGGGGTAGCCCACGTGGGCACCCCTCCTTCTAATATCTCCCACTCGCACACAGTGGGCATGACCCCAGGTCTGCATTTCTCTAATGTTCTCAATCTTGTTCATACAAGTAAATAGGCCATGCGACCACCAAGCACATATACAGAAATGTGGGAATACATACACCAAATCTCTCCTAGAGAAGACCAGCATAGTATCATCCCTGAAGTGTATGGTCATGTCCTAGACTTATTCGATCGCATCAAGTCAAGTATTTTCGAACCCTCTTGAGTTAATAAACTTAGAACAATGCTTGAGTTTTTCCAAATCATTTCAATGTGTTCACAACCTTAGCCGCTACTAATATGCAGCGTCATAGTTTGACGTCAGCAAACAATATCGAAGATACGATATCGAAAAAATCTTCGTTTTGCACTCATATCATTCAACTTTGGTCAAACCGCTGTCCTAGCAATACCTCTTTAGATCGAATCAATCATGGCCATAGACAGCATGCCAAAGTAGCAGACATTATAACCTCTATCTTGTGACATAGTTAAAAGTAAAGGACACCTAAAAAATGAGACTCAGACAGTGAGAAAGAGGGGAACCATTTACTCACTTACTCATATGGTCGAATAAGCACATGTAGTATGAAACACATGCTACGGTGGATTTCTCTTTCTCAAAGAGCATATGTCTATATCAACACCATACAGATCTTAGTCTAGGCGCTCATTAAGCGTCTAACCCAAGTTTCTCTATTTGCACGCCTCCAAAGCGTTAAAGAGAATCTCGCATCTGGCTAACCTCAGGCTACATGGATGGTGGGTAATCCATTCACAGTCTTCTCAGAAAACCTCATCTTAGCTCCCACTAAGGCGACATATCTTTGTGTCAACTAACTTATTCCTTTGCACAAGTACTTAGGGACACAATGTCTCGTCTCTTCTCGCTACTTAAGCGCTAGAGGTGATTGCTCGTGTGAGTGAGCCAATCTTAGCCTGTTGACATATATTGTGTGGTGTATTAGTAAAGGACAATACGATAAAGACAAGAACTGAATCATATTATATTAATATCCCAAAGGAAATGTTACATCTCAATGTCATTTGAAATACAAATTACATTTACAATCTACGTAGTCCTAAATTCCTAACATGAGCCTCATATACATCTCGTGCAATAGGCTTTGTTAAGGGATTAGCAACCATGCGACTCGTAGAAAGATGTTTCAGAACCACTTCCTTTTGCGCTACCATATCTCTGATGTAGTGATATCTGATATCTATGTGTTTGGTTCTTTCATGATATTTTGAGTCCTTAGCATATGCGAGAGCTGCCATGCTATCACAGAATATCGTCACCGAATCTGAAGTATCCGTGCCAATGTCTAAATGCTTGAGGAACCTCCTTAACCAAATAGCTTCTTAAACTGCTGCAGAACAAGCTATATATTCTGCCTCCATGGTAGATAGAGCTATGCAAGGTTGTTTCTTGTTGCTCCATGTAATGGCACCATTGTTGAGCAGAAAGACATACCCAGTGGTTGATTTGCGCTCATCTAGGTCATTGCCCGCTCTTAGCTGCAAATCTGAACCCTGATAGCACAACATATAGTCTACAGTTCCCTTAAAATATCGCATAATCCTCTTGACTGCTTTCCAGTGAGCCAGTCCGGGTTTAGATTGAAATCTACTCACTAAGCCAACTGCATAGCATATGTTAGGTCGAGTACACATCATTGCGTACATTAAACTACCCACAGCATTAGCATAAGGGACACGGGCCATCTTTTCCTTTTCTCTTTGAGTCTTAGAACACAACTCTTTAGATAAGTTTTCGCTTCTTGCAATAGGGGTGTCAATAGACTTACATTCACTCATTAGGAAATGCTCAAGAACTTTATTTATGTAGGTCTGTTGGGACAAACACAATCTCTTAGAGCGATCTCTGTAGATCTTAACTCCCAGAATGTATTCTGCCTCACCCATATCCTTCATCTCAAAATTGAAGGACAACCACTCTTTTGTGGCAACTATCAACCCTTTATCATTTCCAGCTAGTAGTATGTCGTTAACATATAATGACAACATAATGAAACTCTTCTTAGACCTTTTGACATAGACACAATGATCCTCTGTGATCATCGTAAACCCATTCGAGAGAATGGCTCGATGGAACCTGAGGTACCATTGTCTAGATGATTGTTTTAGGCCATATATAGATCATTTGAGCTTGCACACTTTGCGCTCTTGACCTTTGACCACAAAACCCGTGGGTTGATCCATATAGATCTCCTCATCTATTTCTCCATTGAGAAATGCTGTCTTAACATCCATTTGGTAGAGTTCCAAATCCATTTTTGCTACTATAGCTAGAATCAGGCGAATTGAGGCAAATCTCACCACTGGTGAAAATGTTTCCTCATAATCTATACCCTCCTGCTGGGTATATCCTTTCGCCACTAAGCGAGCTTTATACCTATCTATTGATCCATCCGACTTTCGTTTGATCTTAAGAACCCATTTGTTCCCAATAGGTTTACGCCCTGTCGGTAGATCAACCAGATCCAGACCTGGTTGGTTTTCATAGACTCAATTTCATCATTAAGTGCTTTCATCCATTCATCTTTAGTAGAAGATGAGAGAGCCTTATGAATTGTTCTAGGCTCATCATCATCATGCGGAGCTACCATGAAAGCTTCTCCTTCAATCTCAAAACGACGATGAGGAATACTTTCACGTATGCTTCTACGCGGCTGAGGTTGTTGTGATTGACTGACAAGTGGTGTGTTCCCACTTGGATTCAAGTTATTTTTAAATTTTATAGGAGCTTGAAGAATTTCTTCCACATTCTCAACTAAATTCTTTGGAGCACTTTCCTCTTGTTCTATAATCTCATGGAGTTCTAAACTCCTATCAACCTCACCTCTACTTGGAAACTCATCTTCAATGAAATCCACATCTCGTGACTCAATCTCAGTCACACTTCCATCAGTTTGTTCATCTATTAATACATACCCTTTAGAGTGTTTTGAGTACCTTATAAAGATACACTTATTTCCTCTAGGGCCTAACTTTCCATACTTATGAGAAAGATCGTGAACAAAACTCGTTGAACCCATGGCCGCAAGTTACTCAAATTGGGTTTCTCGCCGGTCCATAGTTCATATGGGGTGGAAGTTACTGTTTTGGAGGGAACTCGGTTAAGAATGTAGGTAGCAGTCAAAAGAGCATTCCCCCAAAAAGAAATTGGTAGGTTTGCTTGCGCCATCATTGACCTAACCATCTCAAGCAGTGTTCGATTTCTCCTTTCTGCCACGCCATTTTGTTGTGGCGTACTTGGCATCGTCAACTGTCTTTTGATTCCTTTTTCATCACAGAGTCTTTTAAATTGCTCAGAAAGATATTCTCGTCCTCGGTCAGTTCTCAGACTTTTTAAACTCTTGTCTAACTGATTCTCAACCATTCTTAAATATCGTCTAAAACACTCCAATGCTTCAGACTTATGGGAGATTAAGTAGACATGATCATAACGTGAAAAATCATCTATAAATGTGATGAAATAAACACCTCTGTGTCTCGCCCTTACAGTCATTGGACCACAGATGTCTGAATGGACTAATTGCAGTGGAAAAGATGCCCTATTGGCTTTTCCAAACGGTTTTCTCTTAGCTTTTCCCATTAGACAATGTTCACATGTGGGTAAGATGACCTTAGCGAGATTGCCCATCAGGTCTTATCTAGCTAACCGAGTCATTCTATCTTGCCCTATATGACCAAGCCTAGCATGCCATTTATATGAATCCAAATTATCAGATGCAGAAAGAAAAGCATTAGATTTATTCATATTTGAATAATCCAAATTCATTATCATAAAACCTTCTTGAAGAAAAGCATTGCCATAAAACACATGGCCCAAATAAAAGGAAACATGATTGTTTTCAAATTCAATCCGAAAACCAAGTCTTAAAAGAGTAACTACAGGAAAGTAAATTTCGTCGGATTTCGGGAGCGTATAACACATTGTGGAGGAAAAGAGTGCGGCCACCCCACAAGTCCAGCTTGTAGGTACCAAGTCCTAGCACCTCCACGCTAGCTCCATTCCCCACCTTGATATCGCGACTCCCAGCTGGAATCCAGCGATATTCCACAAATCTGACTCTATCTCGCACTATGTGATCGGTCACTCCTGAATCAACAGTCCACACAGGATAGGAGTGAGCAACCATCACATGACTAGCTACAAAAATAATATGAGAAAAGTTAGAGTATACCTTCTTCGGCTCAGTGCAGTTACGAGCGAAGTGGCCTTTCTTTCTGCAGTTGTAACACTCTAATTTTGACTTGCTCTTCCCACGCTTGCCCCTCTTACTACGCTGAGAAGTTTCTGACACCTTCTTAACTTGTCCAGTAGCTACCCCATTCTTAGACTTCCTGCACTTAGGCCTTGATATCTTGCGCGAACCAGAATCAGCCACATAGGCCGAATGATTGGGCTTAGCAGCCTCTAGGTGCTCAGCCTCCAATTCTAAGTGACGCGAGACATCATCAAAATTTTTTATATTCTCATTATGCGTCAGATTCTGGCTCATATTCTCCCAAGAACTTGGTAGTGATCTTATCACTGCCTGGACTTGTTGTTCATCAGTCAGGTCATTTCCTGCCGTCTTAAGTTCGCGGATCATGGTTGACATAGCCCTAAGATGTTGCTTCATCGTATGGTCAAAGTGCATCTTATAGAAGTCAAACCTCATGGTTGATCCACGTAACCTAGTGACCGAAGTTCCACCAAACTTCAACTTCAAAGCCTCCCACATGCTTTGGGCAGTGTCATAGATCTCGAACTCACACATTAGATCATTGTGCATGCTGCTTAACATTATTATGCGCGCGTATCTATTTTTCTTAGCCCATTCAGAATAGGCTAATTCATCTAATTTGTGTTGTTCTGAGTCCCCTTCCTTGGGCTTAGTCAGGGAGTGAGACAAGGCCTCTACGACTTCTTGCTCATCTAAGACATACTGGATCTTGCGATGCCATATGTCATAGTTCTCCCCATCCAATTTCTCCCCTTTGTTTAAATCGACAATTATACTCTTGGATGCCATTTCACTACAAAATGCAAAGGAGGGATATTACACACACACCTAAGAAATCTGCCGCGTCCATTCAAGATAGAAAAGAAATAATTTAGACATGTCGCAAGATCGAAAAATCGCTAGGCTTCAGATTCATCTCTTGCGCCACAATATCCAATTATTAAATTTCTAACCTAATTCCTGCGCAAATTGTTTTAAAAAAATATGGGAGATTTAATCATAAATCTCAACCATACTCCCACTATCTAAAGTAGTCACCTAGTCCTAGTCACGCATAGAGACAGATCCTACTAAAATCGCAGTAACTTGTTGGACCAGTCTACAAAGACAGCTACAACAACCACAGTAGCATGTTGGGCCAGTCTACAAAGATGGTTCATATAAGAGCATTACAGTCCATTTTTCTTATTCTATTAGTGCATTTACAGTTCTTACTGGGGCTACCATGGTGTTGTCGCTATACAGTGCATTTATAGTTCTTACTGGGGTCACTGCAATTCTTTCAGCCTATCAATCTACACTGACAACACTAACTAAAACTACTTAGTAGGAATTTCCTATTTTATCAGTAGAATAAATTAAGGCTAATGTCTAATCATACAAGCCTAACATGATAACACATCCAGATGTTGTATACATACATGTTATCACATTTAATCCATAAATTTAAACATAATATCACATGTAATTTATCATTATGGAATTTATCAATAAAAAAAAATGAATATCATCAAATATCCACATGTAATCATATTTAATCTAAAGCATTAAATAAAATATCATATGTTATAACAGGAAATATATCTAAGCATATTTTTTAAAACATGCCAAATTTTTTTTTAAACAAAAAAAAAAAGTGTATATCAAAAAAAAAATTCCACTTACACCAGAGGACACTCACAGTCCAGTGGTGGGGGGGCGATGGCCTTAGTCATCTGGTCTTGGGTTCGAAATCCATGGCCGGACTTCATCATTTTTCCATATATTTTTTTTTAATCAATTGGAGCTGGGTCGTATAAAGACTCAGCCCAAAACCGGACTAAAAAAAACAAATGGGCCGCAAGGCCCAAGCCCGGCCCAGGAAATAGAAGAGCTTCAGCTCTCTTCTTCAACCTTCGGCCAGGACACTTTTTTACATGAACAGTGCCCGTATAACAACCGTTGAGAAAAACGGCGGCACAGTCACCGAAAAAAGCCGAAAATTGCTGCCTATTGCCGAAAGAGAAGAACCGGCGCCGCCGCAGCACCAGCAAGTGCTCGCGACACCAGCAGGTGCCCGCTGCACCTCCAGGTGCGCGTGGCACCTCACGATGGTGCGCGCTGCACCACTCGGTGGTGCGCGCAACACCTCGCTGTGGTGCGCGCAGCACCTCGCGATGGTGTGCGTTGCACAGGTGCAACGTTGCACCACTCAAGTTTTTTTTTTTTTTTTTTTCTGTACAAAAACAATACAAAAAAAATACATATTTCAAGCATATGCAAAAAAAAAAAAAAAAAACAACTGGAAGCAATTTAACCTTGCTCTAATACCAATGTTAGAAAATTACAGCGGAAAAAATACCTTAAGTTCAGCTTGAAAAATTGCTCCACAAGTTTCTCCAAACTGATAAATCACCGGCGTTTCCTCTTAGTGGTTAGTGCACTACGTAGTATAAAACTAGAGTGACACTAAATAAATCCACAGCTTAAGAACAATTTTCAGAGAGAACAAAAAACAAACTGATGAGGTCTATTTATAGTCTACCCACATATGGCTGGCTTTAAAAGCCAGCCATCAATTTGCAATAAAATTGCAGCTGTTACAAGCTACAAGAGCTTGTAACGTATGGCTTAATGCCATACGTTACAGGCATTAAGCCTGGGAGGGGGGCAGCCCACGTGGGCGCCCCTCCTTTTAATACCCAAAAAAAAAAAAACTTCAGCCACGAAGGGTGATGCATGGAGGAGTCTGTGGACAATATCCTTGCACAAATTGTTCGCAGCTATTGCAATGGGAATAGCACTACTCAGAATGCTACCAAAGAGGCCATTTCTGACAACTGTAGCTTATGCTTTTGCCTTTGCTATATCGAGCCCCATTGGAGTAGGGATAGGCATTGCCATTGATGCCATTACTCAAGGGTCAACAGCAAATTGGATCTATGCCATCTCAATGGGACTTGCTTGTGGGATTTTCGTCTATGTGGCCATCAACCACCTTATCGCCAAAGGCTTCAAACCTCAATCTGAATGCTATTTCGACACCCCCTTCTTCAAATTTCTTGCTGTGTTTCTTGGAGTGGCTGTTATTGCCGTCGTGATGACCTGGGATTAATATTTATAAAACTTCTTTCTAGATATTGTCAGGGATCCTTTGTTGATATAATCATGTATAATATATAACTCGAGCAATAATTTCTTTGGCCTAGTTATTTGCCAGTCATGTGTCTTGATCTGTCTTTAGTCTGAAATAAAATATATCAAATCATAAGTCACTATAAAAAAAATGAGCATTTGTGTCAAATTATTTATTATGATAATAATTATTTATAACAAAAATAGACTCATTTTAGCATTAAATAATCTTTTTTGTAGAAAATTAATAACTAATTGATCACAAATAAATAGTTTTCTTATAGTGCTACTTTCTTCTGTAGTACTTTAACTTTGTTCTATAATGCATTTTAATAAAGTGTTCTTAAGTCTTACTCCTGAAATTACTTCTATATAAAGCATACAAAGTAGTTGCAGCATGCTGAAGCTAGCTAGTTGGATATTGGGTTTGATATCGTGATACTTAATGATTAATCGAAATAAATCTTGAAGTATATCACTACAAGATAAATGGCAATTTGTCAGAGGGGTGGGTTCTTGTGGCAAAAAGCATGTATTTCGTGGGTATTGATTTTTTCCCACTAATTCTAGTCGTGAGCAGCTTGTGGCATATACTCCGCAACAAAAACTATTACTCCCCACGAGTTTACATTTTCGTGGCAAATGGCAACTTATTGTCACCAACAGGTCTGTAGTTAAAGGCCATATTGGCAGTGGGAAAAAAAAATCCTAGAATGACATTGTCTGTCGTGAGAAATGCCTATTGGGCAAAAAATCAATATGTGGCTAATAACTTTTGTCCACACAATAGATTAGCAGGAAATCAATATTTACAACCAAACAAATGACAAACGTTTGCAGCAACAAATTTTTTACCACCAATGCCAGTCCTATGCAATACTTTTTTCAGATAAACGTTTCGCTGGTGCTGTGGGTAATAGTGTGTTCTTTACCACAAACCCAAGCCACATGAAATGCACAATGCCCAGGATTCAAAATTGTCGCTAAAAGCATTGCCAAGCCTTGCATAACTGATGTATGCCGACGATACATATGGTGGGGCAAAATTATTGCCAGAAAATATTTTTGTGGGAATAACCATTTTAGGACCATTTGATATCTGATAATATCAATTATCCAATTACAACAACAATGGTTTCTTGTGGTAACCATATATTTTAATTTGCATGTTCAAAGTTCGTAATGCTCTGTTGCAGTGCACAATTCAAAAACATATATATTTTAATCTGCCCATATAAATTTTCAACTAAATTTCACCACATTCCAAGCTTTAATTAATAGAGCCAATATGATAATCTAATGCAAGCACTCATCCATATATATATATATATATATATATATATGTAAGTAGCTAGTCATACATCCAGCTATATAATAAACGTACATGGACATGGTCCATTTAACATGGAATATGACATTGTACAAGAATGCTAAGAGGGGCAGCTATCTTTATAAAACTGAAAGGTGGTAAGGGTGCATCCAGCCACGTTTTGAAACCTCTAGGAGCAAGAAGACTGCTTGTTGGAAATGACCATGGGCCCTGGAATGGAAGTTTTAACTGATCTTCCTTTTCATTTTATGTATGTCCACAGGATTTAAGCTCCTCTTTGAGTTAAACTGACTTGTCACCATTGCAAAGGTTGGGAAGAATGGGCTGAGACCAAGAACTTGATCCATGGATACACATGGACAACATAGAAGAGTGGTCCCAACACTCACTGGCTTCTACATGAAAAAGGTACAGGTCATTTTCTGATAAATAACATAAACCATAAATCAACAAGTCTGAACCCTACAAAAGAATAAATAATAGTTGGTCTCTTCAACACATGCTGAGACTCACGAGGGAGATTTTCCATAACTGGGTTATTGGTAAGGGGTGTTCTAGGGGGACTTCAAGATGGCTGCGCAATGATAAATGGATAAAAAGGTAGATATGCATTGAATGAGATAAACAAAATAATTGGTATAAAAGCATATTGCAAAAGCATCTTAGCGTACGATATAAAGGTTAGTTGTACAACCAAACTAGATGGAAACAAAGAAATTACATAGGAAAATCAAATGTAAAAGTATCTTTCTTTGGGTAAGATATATGTAAAAGTATATTAGTGTAAATACTTCAAACTTCTCAAGTTTTGCTACAATTCTATGTATCCGTATCCTGATTATATATTGCTACTCCCTATTGGTGGGATACATATATAGTTCAGTTAATGTAGTCAAAACCTAGTCCAGTAGGAATGACTTGTCTTTTACAACCCAAGTAGTTAATACAACCATCAATATACTAGTAAAAACCCTTAACCATCATATGATAAAAGCTTTCTCACAACCCAGAATGGTGAAGTAAACAATATAATTCTTGAGTGTAAACAATACTAATTTTTTCAATTAATTAGTACTAGACCATAATTTTCCAAACAATACCACTATGGTTTGCAAATTGTAAACATATAATTGAGACTAGATTATTGAAACCATATTATTGGTACTAGATGCAATATGATCTCCTAGCCATCATACCTGTGTCCTCCAATATGAATAATATTTCCCCCTAAACCAAATAAAGAACAAAACAATCTATATATTGGCATATGCAACCCCCATTGACATGCTATTTAAACAAGTAACATAAAAAATGCCTATTCATTAGTACTATCCACTAAAGAAGTTGTGAATGTACCATGGAATATTAGGCCCTATTCTATGTCTGCAGTCTTCGTCATGGTGATGCAGTTTTCTCCCAGTAGTGTCGACGCCACCGTCCACGCTTGGAATTAGACGCAAACCGAGACGTTGGGGATAAACAACAGAGGGAAGTTTATCCCCTATCCTTAAATTTGCACACGGGTTTAAAATTAAAAGTGGCGACTAGAAAATTTTATAATGGAAAAAGGTCAAGCCAATCTAAAGTTAGGCAAAGACTCATTATTTGCCTTACGTCACATTGTATAACGAAATTATAGATCCCAAATTAAACTTTATACACAACATCATACTATATTAAGTTCCTCAAAACAACAATATTCCCAATACACAGGAATTATCCAAAGTATTCAAAACTATCATATCATAACTTGTATCATAATATCGAAAGGTATACTCCATTGGGCCCTTAGGGGTCCGAAGAGTCTCTAGGGGAGTCCGACTCGTGAAATCTGTCGTCACGTGCAACCACTCCTATCGCCCCGAAGAGGAACGATAGTTGAAAATTAAAGGGATGAGATTTCGAGAAATCTCAGTAAGTACAAAATTATCGTAACAAAAGCATTATAGGCATGCGAAAGTAAATACCAAACAAATCATACGTTATGCATATGCGACCAATGACTTTGCAGATGCATATGTTCATGCAAACTTACAAAAACTTGACTTTTCTTTAGTCTTAATTCACATGCTTGGTTTTCATAAAAAGGATTTTAACAAAATCTTCTTTCTTTAGACTCATACTTTAAAAATTTTATTTCGGAAAACTTTTCGTATTCTTTTATTCTTATCTTAGGCGCCACTTAACATATTTATATCATTCTTGGGGCTCGAAAGCCGTTCTTTCTTGCTATGATTTCTTATTGGACACCTCACAATTCTCCTATGCACCGTATGTTCTCCGCTAGTTACCGTCACACCCAGTGACCACTCAAGTCTAAGTGAATATGTTACACATTACCGCATCACCTGCAGACTACTCAAGTCATGGCGTCTGCATTATCCGCTCTTCATCACTTGGTGATCACTCAAACTGAACGACTACATCCATGTTCTTATAACAGTAAGGCAAAAGCCAACACCGTCCCTGGCACCCACTAGCATTAGGTGCGACCACACTCTGGTCACCTTTTAGAGCAATACATGGTCCGCTGATTGTTCTTCGTCAACCCAGGGGTTTTCACTCAACTTTAAACTTTCATGAGTAAACAGAGAGTTTCACTGGGACACTACCCCGCCCCAGTCTTTGGGGTTCTTATCAAAACTTTAATTCTTTTCTTTTTCTTTCGAAAACATGTTGATGTCAAAAACATGATTTTTCATGCTTCATCCATGGGACATGCAACTCTTCATGCCAAACATATGGTTCATGGGGCGTGTACAAGCACACACAATATCATGTTCATCCCCAACCAAACCACCTCATAACATCATCACATTTAAAAAAGGCATAACAACTAATTTAACCAAGGAAAAATAAGTACTCGGCTATCCCCCTAAGGGTGAGGCCAAACCCTCCTAGGCACCCAACCTAGTGTTTTCCTTATCTTACTTCTTCTAGGTATTCCAACATCCCTCAATAAAATAATCAATTATTTCTCAACACCTCAAAGAGGCCTTGACCGAACTCGAAAGATTTTAGATTAAAATATTTTTAACCACTTGTCACCAAAATAATTACCACACTTGTTCCCGCATAGATATTTGAAACTTATGCCAATAGACTCTCCTAGATTCATGTTTCTAAAATCCTCAAACATCTAATACAAGGTCATCTCATGATTAAATAATTGAGCAGTGAAAATCTTAACCTTAAAACCTTCAAAACCGAAATATACATGTGCACCAAGTCAAACTTTTTCAACCCTAAAACCTTATCATGGTCATACACTTGTCACCAAATACTATATGAATATTCTTTATTTTCCTTTACAACAAAGTGACTACATTCTCCAACATAATACAAATTTCAAGCCTAAAAATAACACCTTAGCTAAACATGGATTTTTCAACCAAAAATACACCAAGCATTTCTCCAAATGACTAGCCCAACTTCACCAAGCATCCATCAATCATCACAAATATATACATGGAATGCTAGGGTAAGTTAAAGATCCACTTACCGAATTTACCTTGGCATATTCCTTACATTCTCCCAATAAAATAATCATTATATTCCAACAATCATGGCATAGATTAAAGCCAAAAGTATCCTCCCCACAACACTTAGAAAAATATACCAACTCTCTAAACATACAAGTCAAACCATAGATCAAAGTAACACTAACACAAGTTCATATTATCCTTCCACATGCATTAACCCGAAATTACCATAGGACATTTCTTTTCATACTTCGAACAAGTAACAACTATATTTTCACAATAACATCTTAGATTAAAAACCTATCACAACATCTTAACAATACTTCAAGAACACATAATAAACTCACCAAATAAACAAGTCAACAAAAGAGCAAAATTTCACATAATAATCTCACTAATTAAACAAGCCAAACAAGAGAGCAAAGCTTCTCAATCATGAGCTCACCTTACATATGCAAGTGATGTTAAGTTTAAGATAAGAAAGTACTTACAAATACTCCAAGCATAAAACAAGGAAAATCTAAAAATATATAAAGAACAACATGATTAAACTTAGAAAACTAGTTGCTTTATATAAACAAAAAGGCTTGCTTAGGAGGAAATCATTTTTGAGATTCAAAAAGCTATTTTTTCAAAAGCATACTATTTTTCATTTCCTTTTTAAAAGAGAACCAAAAAGTATAGATCTTTTATGCAAGCTCAAGAAAAATAATTAGGAACATGATGATAACAGATTTTTAGAAAGAAAAGCCATTTGATCTTTGTTTGGAAGAAAAGAAAGAGTTGAGAGAAAATATCACTTACTTTCAAAGTAGTAGTTTTCATAAAACCTTTGAAGAAAACCATTGATCTTGCTAGGAAATGATGTTTGGAAGATAAGAAAGGGTGAAGAAAAGTGGAAAGTGTGGAGAAGATAAAGTGGTCGTGAGTCTCCTTGGAAGAAATGAGAGAAAACCAAGTGAGATGAGAAAAAAAAAAAAGAAATAAGAATGATGCATGCGTTGGCCAAATGAGTTTGTCTCTAGGCTTAGAGCACTCCATTCTCTAGGTGATGGATTGACACATCAAAATGGATTATTGACACTTTGATAGGCTTCTATCTCTAGGGAAAAGTGATGCCTAAGATAGCATAACCTAGGGTGGGATTTAGTCTCCCAATCCAACCATAGTCGGCTCATCCAAGGGTGGAGATCACTCTACCCATCTATCAAGTCACACTTCTTCCTATCACTCATCACCTCACATGTTACTCACAAGGATCTTGAAGCTCAAACTTAGGAAATGCACCAAGCACTAGTCGGCCAAAGCTTGGCCTTTCTCCACCGAAACCTTTTTCTTCCTCCAAAGATTTCCTTCTCACTTGCAAGTCACCAAATCACTCACTTGTCAATCACTCTTAAACAAATCTTGCATGCCACTCATCTAGATATGGAAAAACTCTTGGGAAACTCAAAGTGAAGCTTGGCTCCTATTTTTGCTCCCATCATCCGAAACCTCCTCTCTCTCTCCCCAAAGATTTCTTACACATATCTCACTTGTCAAACACTTTCCCCAAGATTTCTTACACAAATCTTCCTTCTACATATGATGTGATCTTCTTGGAAAAAACATAGTGAGAATTGGCTCACTTTTGCTTCCTCATCTATAGCCTTCTTCCATTCCAAAAATAGTCACTTCACTTGCCACCATCATGCCCTTACAAGTCAACACATATCCCTAAGGATTTTCTTACACCACATCTACTTTTTGTCATATCAAAAGTGAGGCTTGCATAGGAAAACTCAAAGTTAAGTTGGCTTGACTTCTCCTTACTTTTTTTCATACGTAACCTACCTCCTCAAATCTCCAACAAGTCTTCCCATGTCCTTGTCACTCCTTTTCCCAAAGATGCTCTTACACTCCACCTCCTTTTTGTCATATCAAGGACTTCACATTGAGAAACTCAAAGTGAGCAAGTTGGCTTCCCTTCATACGTATATCCCATTCTTTCTTAAGCCAACATTTCTCTTCCCAATGACACAACATCCCAACTAGTCATTTGTCACACATCCTTCAAGGGATTTCCCTTACATACAAATCTTTCACTTTTTACACAATCTAGTACAAGTCAATCACTTAGATGTGATAGTCTCCTAGGAAAACTCAATTGGAAGAGTTGGCTTCTTTCCCTTTTGCATCCCACGACATCCATGCTCTCCAAGTGATGAGAAAGTCTTCTCTTGGTTCCAACCATTTTTCCTCCAAGAAATCAACCATTTTTCCTTCAAGAAATTCACTAGTCAACCTTCCAACTACTAGTCTTTTCTCTTTTTACCTATTAGTCTTTGAAGACTCATTAGAGTTCTTCTCAGTGTGACATCTGTCTTTTATATGAACTTGGTTGACTATATATCAATCTTATGGACTTAAAGCTTTACCACTCCACTTTGGTCCAATTACCTAAGCCATGCTCCAAAAACTCAACTTTAAGTCCAACTTCAAGTGCTTAATTAATTAAAATACCTTCACCACTCTTATAATAATTAATTAATTTAAATAAAATAAAGTTCAAACTTTTGTGTTGTTACAAGTAGTGTGCCTCTGAACTTAAAGAACATTCTGGGGCTGTCTGCAGCAACTCGGCACCACTACTACATACTTTCTTTCCCTAACAACAAAGGTAAACTTATTTATCAAATGAGAGAAACCAAAACAGCAATTACGGAAATTACATTACATATGTTATATAAAGGGACCAACTTACCCGTTCCAGTTTCGAAACTATTTCATTCAATTAAGAATCTATGCATGTTCAAAATGTCCGTCTAGTCATAATTAGTTAATCACGATGCAATCAACCACTTAGCAAAAAATGTTGGTGGAGAATGCTTCTACATCACAAAACCACCTATACTATTACCACCCTCCCCAGCAATATCCTATATCTACATGATGTTAAATAGATACAAAATAATAAACTAACAGTCCATTTGCATACCAAAAGAAGGGAATATTGTAATGCCAAAATGTATGATACTCCCCTTTAACAAAAAAACTAATAACATTCCTACTTGTTATGGTCCTGAATGAGGCTATTCATAATCAAATAAGGTTCTGAAAAACAAACAGCTAAGGGGCATTCAAATTGATACATGTTGTTCATAATCATAAAATTGAACAAAGCTAATAAAACCAAGTTAAACTCACGTAATTGTGTTCAAATGCTGCATTAATGAATTTACCCTTCTTTGTAGACCAATGTGTCTCCTTATAAAGAGCAATCATGTTTTCAACATCCTCGCCCTGATCATAAAAATGCTTAATTATTAACACTAGGTGGGCTGGAAAATGAAAACTAATAAATAAGTATACGCAATGTCCATGTGAATAAATTCTAGAAATTATTTTCATGCAACACTGATCTAATTCACCAGCCAAACCAAGAGTATTTTGAATAATACAGAATCACAAATCTTGGTAGTACCTTCTATTGCATGATACATACGAATGATTTTCTCCCACCGGTTTGTCTAACAACCTGCTTTTTCCTGTTGCTTGCATTCCTACGAGCTTGCTCCTTAAACATTTAAGCAACATAGGATGAATTCATTATTGTAATGGTACGTGCTAGTCCATCCCACTCGCTAGCGCCTCCTTGTGCGATGCATATTTCTGATATTTCTTGTGCAATTCGTAGTGGTATGCATTGTATCTACTAGCTAGGGTTCCAATAACAACTTCGTGGTGGTTCTCCCTTTTCCCAATTCAGCTCAAAGTCTCCCTTTAAGACAAGAATTTATAGTGAGTTTAGATTCACGTATAATATTTTTATAGATAACTATACTAGTTAATAAAGATATCAAATGTTAATGTAAGGAGTAAGTCCTACTTTAACACGATTGATCAACTCCTGATTTTCCTTCTCATCGACCACACTTCAGCTTGCTTGCCTCATGTTTGTATGCACTTTCACTACCCAGCTCACTCTCTGCTGGAGAACATAGCTGCATTCTCACACGATGGCCCCCTATGTCTATCCTTTATAGTCAACGAAATCTTCCCAATCTTGTGCAGCCTTTCAAATATTATACCCTGCGTAGCTCCTCTCCCTCTTTTTTTAATAGGTGAAACTACATTGGCAAGTTAATAAATATGTTATAATTACGTAACAATGTATAATTTAATACATCAAATGCAAAACATATATAACACCACCCAAGATTAAAAACAACATTTAGATCTATTTCAAGCACCCCTTGGTCAGCATTATTAGGTTGCTCCTAGTTCCCATCCTGTTGGACCACAGCTGGTACTGCTTGGGTAGACTCAACAGTTAGTACTACTTGTCTAGATTCAACAATTTGTCCCACTTGAGTAGGTTCAACCCCTCTAGCCGGCTCCACTTCATCTCTCTGACCCCTTTCTTGCACAACCACTGTGGGTTCTTCTTCTGTTGATGATTTTTCGATTATCTGTGGGGGCCCGGGTCTTCGAAGCCGACCTCTTTTAGTGAGTTGTATCAGTACCATGGCTACTCGCGCTGTTACGATATCCCATGTAAAATTGCACTCAATATCCAAAATAAAATACTAGGAACATGATTTACCAATAAACTTATATGAAGCATCTATGTTACTGCACTAGTTCAGATCCATAAAAGAAAACCAGGAACAATATAATCTTAAATGCCACTGGTCGAATGGAGCTTCTTTATCATTGATGTTGTTTGCAAAAAACTTAGTTACACACCATTTTAAAAATAATTTGTATGGTTTGCAATTACAAACCCAAGCACAACAAAGCCATTTTAGCCATTTGAGAACATAGACTGCAGCTTGCACATAAAAAAAGGTTATGTGCAAGCCATTTGATCATGTTATTAATGTGCATCTAGTACCAGCTTGCACTATTGCTTTATATATATAAAAAGGTTACACAACATAGACTGCAGCTTGCACATACTTATTCAACAATAGGCCGGGGATGCACCATGCTAGACATCATGTTGCGCCTTAAAACAAAACATTAGGTATGGAATTACTAGCACCAATGCTAGAATAATTATAATAGACAGAATCACACTAACTTATATATATATATATATATATATATATATATAGCATAAACAAAAACTTACAATACATTTTAAAACCCCAGTAACTGAGGTCACTAAATAAATAGTGTGTAACATGTCTGTCTATATTCTAGACCTAAACAACATAAGACTTCAACTATATATTTATAATTTAGAAATGCACATGGGTCCTTAGACTCAACTTTGCCTCATTTTCCACAAGTAGGGATCTGAAAATTGTAATATTTTATATAGGAAATTTCCAGATTTAGATTTAGGTTTCTTTTTTCATGATATAAACAACTTTGACATAAATGCTTATTTAGCATGCATGAAAAAGTCACACAGCTCCTTAACTCTATCTGTCGGTTCAGTATCTTGGGGTTTCCATGAATTGGCCACTTTAACTGGTGACTAATCCAAAGTAAAACCAGTCTTTAAGCTCTACTATAAACTATTGTTATAGTATGAGTTTGGAGCAAAAAATAAGATGAAATGTAAAGAGAGAACTTGCTTTAGTGCTTTATATGTACAAATTTGGGAGAGAGGTGGGTTAGAGAGTATGAATACTCACCTTATAGTACTCCGAAACACCAGATGTGTGACAGGAAAAGTCTAGAGAGTGGGAAAGTTGTCTGCTTTTCTCGTATGAACTGATATTTCTTTCCCCCTTAGGCTGTTGTCAAGTTTGTGGTGCTTTTGCCGTGGAGAAGAATGCTACAGAGTTCTTTTTGTGCCCATTAGGTAAAAAGGCGCCACACCAAAAAGTTTTCCCTCTCAAATACTTGCACACACAGTTGGATTGATGGGACCTGTGGCATGCATGTAATTGCCACCACATGTATACTTTAATTAGTCAAGAAGATTTATATATATATATATATATATAAATGAAATTTGATTTATATGAAATCCATCTATTATATATAAAATCTGTCTGTTATATATAAAATCCAATACATAAAAAAATAATTAGTCAAGTATTTTTATAGGTATATAAATATATATATTTAATCTAAAATGGCCTAGGTCTATTTGGGTTAGGCAGCTTACCCCTTTGAGTGTTTGCTCGCCTAACATTTTTTTTCAACTTTTGTAAGAGCAGTGATGGATTCATGGATAGGGCTACATTGCATAATTCTTCCATACTTAGTCTGTAGCTTGCATCATGACCTTGACTGTCAAATTTGGGAGATGGGGGTTGCACGCATGATTGCTTTCAGGCTTATATCAGTGCCACAATTAATTAGTACTACAGTATCCTGCCAAACCAGAGAGGTGACTTTGCATTTTCCTTTGAGAATATATTAACTATAAACTTGAACTAATATTTTGGCCTTAGTTAGGGATGTAAAAGAAGAACTGGTTTGAGTTAGTTAACCCTTAAAATCAGTTTGTCTATACTTTGGTAATAAAACCTGCCAATTATAATTGGTTTGAGTAATTAGTTAACCCTTACCATTCTGTATTTCCCAATTAAAAACACAGAACACGTGAATCCTGCTGCCCAGGTTCTGAAAATGATGAAGGTATATATGTTATAGTGTTGTCTTGTGCTGCGTAGCTTTTTCCAACACATTAATATAGACCATTCAATGTTGCAGTTGTGCTAAATATCTAGAAACCATTTGAATGTATGCTAAAATCTGGTATACCAACTCTAAACCTATCTACTAGACAAAGGGTTTATTCTTACAAATGCACCAAGGGAAATCGATTACTGGAAACAACTTATCCTATGTTCATATACCTTGTCAAGCCAACAAAACAGAAAAAAGTCATTATAAACCTAAGTGATGGTCCACAACATCTTTGTGAAAAAAGCATGCTACTGCATATTGGAAAGAAATATAAAATGAAGACCATGCAACATTCCCCTTCTTCAAGGATGACTGGCTCATTTAACAACAAAAATATCACTAAATGCTTGGAATTTTTTAATATAAAAAAGAAGATAAGGCAAGTAATGGGGGCATTCTCCTTACACAAAGAGCAAAAAAGTAATATATCATTTTTACCAGATTAAGCCATTTGACTTTTGTTAATAATGTCTCCATTTACTGTACTAATTTAATACAACAAAGCCTGAGGTCAAATATTAGTACTAGTTATGAATTATATGTATCTATTCCTGTTTATAATTCAAAAAAATCTAATATAATTATATTCACTCATCTCACAGAATTTAAAACTACCTAAGCAATGCACCATCAACAGTATTGTAAACTAGTATGTGTAATGATCCACATTTTCTGAGATAGGCTTATAGAACAGTGAAGTAAGCAAATGGACGAAAGCCTATCTAGCTAATATAATAGAGGAAAATGTTGTCCAAGTGTTATGGATGATAGTTGTGCTCACTAATGTGGATAAAATCTGAAAGACATAAGCGAAAACCAAAATAATGTCCCATCATCATTATCAAGTTAAACGTCATGGGAAGTGTTGCCCAGATGACTAACACAAGAGGGGGGGGTGAATTGGGTTATATTAAAAAATTAATACTTATAAACTAAATATACAATATAAAATATAACCAAAATATAAAGCAGTAGGAAATATAAAGAGTAGGGTAAGAGAAAGCAAACTCAGTATTTTTACGAGGTTCAGCCCCACTGCCTACGTCCTCGCCTCAAGCTACCCCTTGAGGATTCCCAAATCCACTATTCAATCTCCTTTAGGTGGAGATAGAAACCTATTACACCTTTGAGCAGCACCGCTCCAAAGAATCCGTGTAGAACACCCTCTACACTTCCAATCACCTCACACTTGGTGATTCAACTATTCCCTGTGTAGAACACCTTCTACACACACAAGGGTTATACGCACCCTCTTACTTCCAATCACCTCACACTTGGTGATTTAACTATTCCCCGTGTAGAACACCTTCTACACACACAAGGGTTATACACACCCTCTTACTGATACAAGAATTGATAGTGGGTAGGCTATCAGAAAACACTCCTCAATGAGTGAAATAAGAACAATACAGCACAAACTATATCTCTCTCAACAAGAACAAGAATTAAGGCTCAAAACTTTAGAAAAGAGAGAATGTGAGCTTTGAAAGAATGATGCAAAATTTAGCAATAGATGTGTAAGCTCTTGTTGTAATTTTTGCAAAACTCAAGTGAGCTATTTATAGGCAAATGAGTCTTCAATTTCAAATTTGAAAAGATTCCCATGTCCAAGACATCATCATTCACTTTTCAAAAATTTCAAATCAAATCTTTTTACTTTTTGCATGTGACAAAAGGAGCACACTTTACTTTTCAAAAATTTCAAACCTAATATTTTACTTTTTGCATATGACAAAAAGAGCACACTTTACTTTTCAAAATTTTCAAATAAAGACATCTATCTTTTGCATAAGTCAAGAAAAGCATCCACCACTTTTGAAAATATTCAAATAAAACATGCACATGTGAAAGATGACAATCAATCATCTTAATATTTTCAAAGTTCAAACCTTTAATCATGTCATGCACATGTGAAATATGACAATCAATCATCTTTCAAAATTTTCAAATTTAATTTTCAAAATATTCATGCACATGTGGAAAATGTATTTTAATGCTTTATGATAAAATATTTATTTTGAGCCTTAATCCTAATTTCGAATTTTTAAGAGATTTACAAAATTACTCTATGATTTTAATGTGAACTTGTTCCCTTCTTGCTCATGCTTGGTTCCTTGATGTGCTTGATTGTATTGTGTAGACAACTTGAGCTTGAGACTCCTTTATTCTTTGAATTCATTTGTTATCATCAAAATCCATGTGTAGATTTACATGAACCTTGAAACCTTGAGTTCAACAATCTCCCCCTTTTTGATGATGACAAATACTTGATAGAACTTGAAACCTGTATAAATACTTAAGCTCCCCCTGAGAATGTGCGTTAGTTTTTCAAGCAAAAATATAAATATAATTCCAAGCATATATAACAAGTTTAGCAAATTAAACAATGTTAATATTCTAGTCTAAAACTTCTCCCCCTTTTGGCATCATTAAAAAGGAATCATAATTAGCTCAATAAAATATATTCCTACAATAACCAATAGACAAATAAAACGCTGCGTTAGTAGAGACTGTAGAGAAATCGGTGCGTAGCCACACGTGTTCGACAAAACCTGCAAAGGCTGGAGGCCTAGTTTCGGTAATTCGGTGCGGAAGGAAATTTTGTAAAGAGCTGAATAATTGAAACCACCCGTGCCCGACAAAACCTGCAAAGGCTGGAGGCGTAGCTCTGGTAATTCGGTGCAGAGATTTGATCCGCTTGATGTTGCTGAAAATTGAGATATCATCATGATTTATAAGTTTGTCTTGTTCTTATTTCCATTTCTATAAGAACAATCATTAGCTTTATCTATTTCGCATCAAGCTTTCTTCTCATCTTTGCAATTTGCTTGCATTCTCATTCTACAATTTTTCAATGGCTCGTAGAATTCCCTTCAGTGCTTCTCTTGATCAAGATTTGAGGTATCCTTCACCTCAGTCTCAATCTATTTCTGCATCTGTCGTGGGTGCCATGAAGCAACAAGAGACTGATTTAGCTAATAAATCAGATCATGACGCCATTTACGAGCTTGTGGGTCTCGGAACTCGATACTCATCATCTATCGTCGCGTTTTCTGCTCGGTTGCAGTCCAAAACTCGCGAAATTGAGAAGCTTAACGAGACTGTATCTGTACTTCAACGACTTGTTTATGAGTCAAACAAAAAAATAGTAGAGTTAAAGCAACAGAATAAGGATTTGAAATCCTTGCTTACCTCTTCATTTCGATTGCCTAATCCTTTAGACAAGGATGGCATGATGATTTATGAGGAGCAAATGCATTTGAATGATGAGACTAAACGTCTCAAGTTTCTGTAGGTCATTTAAGATAATGAAATAAAAGTATCTAGCAGATATCCATGGCATGCATCATTCCTATTTCTCTTCTAATCATGCATAGTCTATCTTCTGGTAGGGGTTTTGTGAAAATGTCTGCCAATTGATCATGTGTACTAGTGAATTCTAATACAATATCGCCCTTTTGCACATGATCTCTAAGAAAATGATATCTAATTTCAATATGTTTGGTCCGAGAATGTTGTATTGGATTCTTTGAAAGATTTATAGCACTTGTATTATCACATTTGATTGGAATGTGATTGTACATAAGTTTAAAATCCTCAAGTTGTTGTTTCATGTAAAGAACTTGAGCACAACAACTACCCGCAGCAACATATTCTGCCTCAGCAGTAGATAGTGCAACAGAATTTTGTTTTTTACTAAACCAGGAAACTAGTGCACGACCTAAGAAGTGACATGCTCCACTAGTGCTTTTTCGATCTATTTTACAACCAGCATAATCTGCATCTGTGTAGCTAATTAGATCGAAAGATGTGTGCTTAGGGTACCATAACCCTAAGTTAATTGTACCACTAAGATATCTAAGAATGCGCTTAACTGCAATTAAATGTGATTCTTTTGGAGATGATTGAAAGCGTGCACATAAGCACACACTAAACATAATATCTGGTCTACTGGCTGTCAAATATAATAAGCTACCAATCATACCTCGATATACCTTCGAGTCAACTGGTTTACCGGATTCATCTTTATCAAGTTTAGTGGATGGGCTCATTGGTGTTCCAGTTTCCTTAGCACCTTCCATCCCAAACTTTTTCAGCAATTCCTTAATATATTTCGATTGATTGATGAATGTCCCACTTTTTGCTTGCTTAATTTGCAATCCGAGAAAGAATGTAAGCTCTCCCATCATGCTCATTTCAAATTCTTCCTGCATAGTCTTAGCAAAAACTTGGCACATATTTTCATTAGTAGCACCGAATATTATATCATCAACATAAATCTGAATCAAAAGAATATCATCATTTTCGTATTTAATGAAAAGAGTTGTATCAATTTTTCCTCTTGAAAAGCCTTTTTCAATCAAGAAACCACTGAGTCTCTCGTACCACGCTCTAGGAGCTTGTTTGAGTCCATATAGTGCTTTTGTGAGTTTAAAAACATGATTTGGAGAAATATGATTTTCAAAACCTGGAGGTTGCTCAACATATACCTCTTCATTTATAAAACCGTTTAAGAAAGCACTTTTAACATCCATTTGAAAAAGTTTGAAATCTTTATAACAAGCATATGCAAGTAGCATTCGAATAGCTTCTAATCTTGCGACTGGTGCATATGTCTCATCATAATCGATTCCTTCTTCTTGATTGAAACCTTGGGCTACAAGTCGAGCCTTATTTCTAGTAATGACTCCGGACTCATCTTTCTTGTTTCTAAAAACCCATTTTGTTCCAATAATAGTATGATTTTTGGGTCTAGGAACAAGTGTCCAAACATCATTTCTTTCAAATTGATTAAGCTCTTCTTGCATAGCTAGAATCCAAGATTCATCAAGAAGTGCTTCATCAATATTTTTAGGTTCAATCTGAGATAGAAAAGCAGTATGATTGCAAATATTTCTAAGAGATGATCGAGTGCTTACACTTCGTGAAAGTTCTCCCAGAATTTGCTCCACTGGATGATCTTTCACAAATTTCCACTGTTTGGTTGCATCTTGTATTAAATTTTGATGATCGTTCCTGATGTCTCCATGTTGGACTTCCTCTATTGTGTTCTCTTTGTTGAGATTGAGACTTTCCGTATTATTTATACCTCCTGTTTCTTCATCAATGGATTTCTTGGAGAGTAGAGAATTAGATTCATCAAATACTACATGCATAGATTCTTGTACAGTCAAAGTCTTTTTATTAAATACTCTATAAGCTTTACTATTAGTAGAATACCCGAGAAAGATACCTTCATCAGATTTTGCATCAAATTTGCCTAAATTATCCCTGTCATTTAAAATAAAACATTTGCATCCAAATACATGAAAGTAACCAATGTTGGGCTTTTTCTTATTCCAAAGCTCATAGGGGGTTTTATCTAATTTGGACCTTAGCATAACTCTATTTATAACATAACATGCAGTACTTACCGCTTCGGCCCAAAAATAACTAGGCAAGTTGTTCTCATTGAGCATTGTTCTTGCCATCTCTTGAAGAGATCTATTTTTCCTCTCTACTACCCCATTTTGTTGAGGAGTTCGAGGAGCAGAAAAATTATGTACAAAACCATTTTCATCACAAAATGTTTCAATATTTTTATTAACAAACTCTTTTCCCCTATCACTTCGGATACTTGAAATAGTATAACCCTTTTCATTTTGAATTCTCTTGCATAACTTGGTAAATGCATTATGTGCCTCATCTTTATGAGCAAGAAAGATGACCCAAGTATATCTAGAGAAATCATCAACAATAACAAATGCATAATATTTTCCTCCTAAACTTGCAACTCTATTTGGTCCAAAAAGATCCATGTGTATCAGTTGCAGTGGTCTAGTAGTGGAAATATGTTTCTTGGTTTTAAAAGAAGTTTTTGTTTGTTTACCAAATTGGCATGCATCACAAATTTTGTCTTTAAGAAAATTTGTCTTTGGTAAACCTCTCACAAGATCATTTTTTTGAAAGTTTGGAAATAAGTTCCATGTTGGCATGACCTAGTCTTCTATGCCATAACCAATTAGTTTCATTTTGAGCTGAAAAACAAATAGCATCTTGTGAGGTAATTTCTTCAAAATCAATTGTATAAACATTGTTGCTTCTTAAAGCAATAAAACAAATATTACAATCATGATCATTTAAAATAATGCACTTATCCATTTTGAAAGTAACTGTAAATCCTTTATCACATAATTGACTTATACTCAAAAGATTATGTTTTAGACCTTCAACAAGTAGAACATCTTCAATTATGAGAGAAGACTCATTACCAATTTTACCTATTCCCACGATCTTCCCTTTTGAGTTGTCTCCAAATGTTACGTGTCCTTCTTCTTTAGATCTAAGATCAAAGAACTTAGTCTTGTCTCCCGTCATGTGTCTTGAACATCCACTATCTAAAAACCATTTATTTTTGTTTGTGGAGGACTTCATGCACACCTATAAAAACAATTAAAATGATTTTTCTTGGTACCCAAGTTCTTTGGGTCCTTTATTTATTAGTATTAGAATAAATAAGATTTTTAGGTACCCATATGGCCCTAATAGTCATTGTATGTTTTCTTCTAATAGGACAAGCAAGATAATTATGACCATTTCTATTACAAAAATTACAAATAGCATGTGACATATATGAAGAACTTGAGTGATTATAATAGTATCCTTTTTTAACAAAATTATTTTTATGAAAAGAATTTTGAATATTGGACTTTGATGTAGAAGGATTATCAAAAAGTTTTTATAAGGTTTGTATTTTTGTTTTGGCATATATCCCAAGCCTGCCTTGTCAAAAACACATCTTTGACTACCAAGAAGTTTTTCAAAATTTCTTTTTCCATTCGTAAAGTTTTCAATAATATTTTCTAAATCAGTTTTCTTTTTCTTCAACTCAAGATTTTCATCTTTCAAAACAATACTTTCTTTTCTTAAAATATCAATTTCGTTTGTTAAAGAAGAATTTTTCTTTTTCAAAGTAGTATACTTGATACCCAATTTTTCAAATTCTTCATATATCTCTTCTAAAACATTTTGCAATTCTTCATATGAAGGATCTTCAATATTATCAAGATTTGTTACCTCAATGTCATCTTTAGCCATAAGACAAAGATTTGCTGATTCTCCATTGCTTGCTTCACTATCTGAGCTACTTGAATTATCATCCCATGTAGCTTTCATTGCTTTTTTGCCTTTGTTTCGATCTTTCTTTAGCAAAGGACAATCTGACTTGATATGACCTGGCTTATTGCATTTATAACAAATTAAAGTGTCATTTTTACCTGAATCTTTCTTGGAAAACTTTTTGAAGGATTTCCTTGGAGGAGTTTTATTTTTCTTTAAGAACCTCTGAATTCTTCTTGTTATCATCGCAAGTTCTTCATCTTTATCGTCATTTTCCTCATCTTCATCACTTTCACTTTCACATGGAACAGCTTTAAGTGCCATGCTCTTCTTTGGCTTTCCTTCTTCTTCTCCTCTTTTCAATGTGTACTCATGGGTGATAAGTGACCCGATGAGTTCATTCACTTCGAGCTTCTTGAGGTCTCTAGCTTCAAGAATCGCTGTCACTTTTGATTCCCAACGTTTTGGTAGAGAGTTGAGAATTTTTCTTACTATCTCCACTTTGGAATAAACTTTGCCAAGAGCTGTCAAGCTGTTTATGATATTAGTAAAACGAGTGTGCATACTAGAAATAGATTCATCATCATTCATCTTAAACATTTCATATTCATGAGTAAGGATATAAATTTTTGATTCCTTGACTTGAGAAGTTCCTTCATAAGTAACTTCCAAGTTATCCCAAATTTCCTTTGCTGTAGCGCAAGTCATTACTCTATTAAATTCATTACCATTGAGAGCATTATATAATAAATTCATAGCAGTTAAATTCAAAGTATAAAGTCTATCGTCTTCACGATCAAACTCTTCTTCTTCCTTTTTGACCTTTACTCCATCAACCACTTTTGTTGGAATATAAGGTCCATTTACAATGCATTTCCAGATTTCTCGACCTTGAGCCTGAAGGAATATTCTCATTCTAACTTTCCAGAATGAGTAATTGTCTCCGCAAAAGAGTGGAGGCCGACTGCTAGATTGACCTTCACCAAATGAAGCTGCAATGTTAGCCATAAGATCTTAACTCAAAAGATAGTTAATCTTATAATAGAGTTCTAGCTCTGATACCAATTGTTACTGACCATAGGCCGCACCTATGTCACCTAACAACTGTACCTACCAGACTAGCCGGCCACCGTCTCTACCGGTGCACCGTCACCCATGGTCGGAGAGTCTTGCTTCGGTGACACAGTCACAAGCGAGAGTTCCCATGAGTGATCTGCCTGTATGAACAGTACAGGTCAACTAGCTCTGATACCAATTGTTGCCCAGATGACTAACACAAGAGGGGGGGGTGAATTGGGTTATATTAAAAAATTAATACTTATAAACTAAATATACAATATAAAATATAACCAAAATATAAAGCAGTAGGAAATATAAAGAGTAGGGTAAGAGAAAGCAAACTCAGTATTTTTACGAGGTTCAGCCCCACTGCCTACGTCCTCGCCTCAAGCTACCCCTTGAGGATTCCCAAATCCACTATTCAATCTCCTTTAGGTGGAGATAGAAACCTATTACACCTTTGAGCAGCACCGCTCCAAAGAATCCGTGTAGAACACCCTCTACACTTCCAATCACCTCACACTTGGTGATTCAACTATTCCCTGTGTAGAACACCTTCTACACACACAAGGGTTATACGCACCCTCTTACTTCCAATCACCTCACACTTGGTGATTTAACTATTCCCCGTGTAGAACACCTTCTACACACACAAGGGTTATACACACCCTCTTACTGATACAAGAATTGATAGTGGGTAGGCTATCAGAAAACACTCCTCAATGAGTGAAATAAGAACAATACAGCACAAACTATATCTCTCTCAACAAGAACAAGAATTAAGGCTCAAAACTTTAGAAAAGAGAGAATGTGAGCTTTGAAAGAATGATGCAAAATTTAGCAATAGATGTGTAAGCTCTTGTTGTAATTTTTGCAAAACTCAAGTGAGCTATTTATAGGCAAATGAGTCTTCAATTTCAAATTTGAAAAGATTCCCATGTCCAAGACATCATCATTCACTTTTCAAAAATTTCAAATCAAATCTTTTTACTTTTTGCATGTGACAAAAGGAGCACACTTTACTTTTCAAAAATTTCAAACCTAATATTTTACTTTTTGCATATGACAAAAAGAGCACACTTTACTTTTCAAAATTTTCAAATAAAGACATCTATCTTTTGCATAAGTCAAGAAAAGCATCCACCACTTTTGAAAATATTCAAATAAAACATGCACATGTGAAAGATGACAATCAATCATCTTAATATTTTCAAAGTTCAAACCTTTAATCATGTCATGCACATGTGAAATATGACAATCAATCATCTTTCAAAATTTTCAAATTTAATTTTCAAAATATTCATGCACATGTGGAAAATGTATTTTAATGCTTTATGATAAAATATTTATTTTGAGCCTTAATCCTAATTTCGAATTTTTAAGAGATTTACAAAATTACTCTATGATTTTAATGTGAACTTGTTCCCTTCTTGCTCATGCTTGGTTCCTTGATGTGCTTGATTGTATTGTGTAGACAACTTGAGCTTGAGACTCCTTTATTCTTTGAATTCATTTGTTATCATCAAAATCCATGTGTAGATTTACATGAACCTTGAAACCTTGAGTTCAACAGGAAGATTTGTATCTTTGCCATCATCATCCTCCCCATCTTTTGTGTGTTCCAAGCTCAACTATGCGCTAGTATTGTCGTCTGAACTAAATTCTTCATTGTTGGTAGGACTAGATGGCACACCCCGGGGGACAATTAATGGATCTATAGGCACGTGTGCTTCATCATTGCGAGCGAGTGGATTGATCTTAGTTATGTGTGTTTCATTAACAGATCCATAGTTACTAACATCACCTTTAGCATCATCCTTTGAATCATCCATATAATAGTCAGCTTCATGTGCATCTAGGTCCGTGTTCTTTGTAGGAATATTGTAAACATTTCTATTTGTTATCTTATGTATTGCATGCCAACTTCCTCCCAAACATGAGTCCCTTACATAGAACACTTGCAACACTTGAGAGGCTAGTGCAAATGGCTCATCTTTGTATGATTTTTTGGCTATATTTATGCTCGTGACGTGCTCCTCCACTTGTATACCCCTTCTCATATCCGCAATGTCCCACCAGTAGCACTTAAACAAGTAGACCTTATGCCATCTCATATAACGTAATTCTATTATGTCCTTCAACAAACCATAGAAGTCCATAACCAACAATTGATTTTCACCGTGAATGACCAACCTGTTATTTTGGGTGTGGCGATGCCTTTCAAGTTCGGACGTACGAAACCGAATCCCATTCATGATACAACCCGAGTATTGTGCGACAATTGGATCAATACCACATGACAATGCGTACAAGTCATCAGTTACCTGAGGTGGACTCATTGCATACAACTCGGCAATCTAAGAATGCACAGTAACAGACACAAACAAATTGTGATAGATTATGAATTACTATACTAAAGCTGCAAAAAATGTATTGACTGCTTAGAAAAATGTATACAATCCTACTTACGCGCTCTCGGAACCATAAGGGAAATTGAACTTTGTACACACGATCGATGTTACTTGGGGTATGGGGTATCCATAATAATCTTGTTATCAAGGAAGGTTTTGATTCCTCCCTTATCGAGCTAAGAGTCACTAGCCCAGGGTTTAATCTTTTCATAGTTACCCAAGAAAGAAGGATCGGGAGAACCAGGGAATTACCCTGCCTCAACAGAGAAGTTGGAAGAAATCCCTGCCTTGCTTGTTCATAAGCTGGGACCAGGACATGTATAGCACAATGGCAATGACTGTTAGGTTGTCATCATGTCAACCTACTTTACATAAGGAACACGTAAAAGAAACTTACTCTGTAGAGTACTCGTTCTCTATGCAGTTATTAAGTACATACCACTTTGCCTTGGTCATGAGTTCATCTGTCAATTTTGAAACAACCGCTACTCCCAACGGTTGTACTTTTTGTGAGAAAAAATATAAGATGGACTCAGGGTCGCTTGGCTGAATTTCAACATTATGCTCTTCTCGAGTAAACCTGGTCTCAATATCATGAAGATACATGGAGGAAAATGTTAGACATTCTTAATGAACATATCCCTCAGCAATTGACCCTTCTGGTCGTACTCTCAATTTGAACGTATCGCTTGAACTTGCCCAGGTACCGCTCGAAAGGGTATGTCCATCTATATTGCATTAGCCCAGCAAGTGTGGCCTCTTCAGCGAGATGAATAGCGAGGTGCACCATGATATCAAAAAATGCTGGTGGGCATATCATTTCGAGTTTACAGAGAATGATGGGGATGTTAACTTGAAGTCGTTCCACCGTGGTCTTCTGTAGGGTTCTCGAACATAACTCTTTGAAATATGAGCTTAACTCCATTAAGGCTTCTCTAACAACGTTTCGTAGATACCCACCGATTCCAACCAGTAATAGGTATTGCATGAAGATGTGATAATCATGACTCTTCATTCTTATGATTTTCTCGTCAATACTATTGACACACCAGGATATGTTTGAGGCAAAACCATCAGGGAATTTCACATCTGCCAGCCACGCACAAAAGGTCTGTTGCTCGGTAGGACTTAGCAATAACATTCAAGACTCATCGACATATTATCACCACTGCGTTGCAAATGCAAATCTTTCCTTATTCCAAGACTTTCCAAATCCCGACATGCATTGGCTATGTCTTTACTTTTACCATCAATATTTAGTAACATTCCTAAGACGTTATAGCAAATATTTTTTTCAATGTGCAGACGTCTAGATTATGTTTCAGTCCCAAATCTAACCAATAAGGAAGCTCAAAAAATATATCTTTCTTCATCCAACCAAGTTCATTTGGAGTACGTTTCCTCTTCTTCCCTGCTTTACCGAGCTAAATTGTTGAGACCTCGTTTAACTGATGTATCAATGCCAAGCCTGTTATCCATTGAGGTTGTTGCCGATGATCTTCCTTACTGTTGAAATCATGTTTTTTTCGTCGCAAAGGGTGGTTCAGCACAAACCAATGTCGATGACCCATATAACAATGTTTACAGCCATGCACCAGCCACATTGAATCTATGTCTACATTACATGCATGATAGGCCATTTTGCCCTTTGTACTCCAACTCGAGAGATTGGCATATGCAAGGAAGTCGTTGATAGTCCACAGTAACACTGCATGTAATACAAAAGTATTTCTTTTATAAGCATCGTATATACGAATCCTCTCAATAAATAACTCCTTGAGTTCATCAATTAAAGGGCATAGGAACACGTCAATATCATTGCCCGGTCCCTTAGGTCTAATGATTAACAATTACATCATTAAGCAGAGATCTTTCATGCATGCCCAAAGAGGCAAATTATACGATACAAGTAGAACTGACCAAATACTGTATGGCTTGCTCATACTGTTAAATGGGTTGATCCCATCACTTGCTAGACCAAGTTTGACATTATGAAGATCGGCAGCAAACCAGTCATGTTTGGCTTCAAAGTTTTTCCACACGAACGAATCAACAGGATGTCTCATGATACTTGGATTATCAACATGGTCATCTACATGCCATTGCATGGTTTTGGCACTCTTTTTTGATATGTACAACCTTTGTGGGCAAGGTTTTAGGAGAATATATTGAAGGATTTTCTATGCGAGCCAATGTGCAGTTCTTGATATTAAAATCCACCTAGATGCTTAGCATTTTGGGCACTCATCCTTACCAACATTTTTCTTCCAAAAAAGGACGCTATCATTAGGGCACACATGTATCTTTATGTATGTGAAGCCCAACTTAGACTATAAGCGCCTTGTCTTAATATATGATGTTGGCAGCAATACATCCGAGAAGGCAGCTTGCAAGAACCTTATGACCATGAAAAAAGACTTGACAGTCGAACCGCCAATTGTCTTAACATGAAGCAGTTTGACTATGAATGACAACTTTGAGAAAGCTTGACAGTTTGGATGCAATGGAAGTTTTGCATCGGCTAGTAACTCCTCGAAACTAAGGTCAATTTGAACATTAGAGGTTTTCCCTTCGTTGGACTGTGCTTCATCACCATATGTGCTATAAACATTGTCCATGAAGGCCTTAGCACGAATGTCATCTATCATCTCGTCGACATCATCAATATAGTCATTGTTGGAAGTGTTCTCAGGACCTTCTTCATCCGAAGAACTGGCGTTGGAGAAATATTCCTCCTCACCATGGAATATCCAATCTGTATAGGTTGTATCTATCCTTCTGGTGAATAGGTGATCCTAATCACAGAATGAGGTTGGAAAAGTCTATTTCGACATCTCTTACATGAACACCTAATGCGATTTACACCTTGTGCATGGGCCTTTGCCATGTCTAAGAATTGCTTAACCCCAACAGCGTAATCATTTGACTGCAACCTATCTTCGATATACATCCAACCTTTGTCCATTTGGCTGACTGAAAAATAAGTTCATCCGGGTTAACATTGAGAATAAGACACATGGTTTGAATATTGTAACTGACAATACACTAAATGTAGCCTTAGATATTAGTCAAATGGACGGATTTAGTAGGCCACAAAGTTAGAATTATTCATTTACAAAATGAAAGGGACCAGAGTATTAGTACCAAAGTCTTAACCGAGACATTTTGATTGGTTGAATGGCACTTTTATAGAATGGCTAGATCAATTGGCCAAGTCTAGTAGGCCATGTTGGCATCACCAAATCTCAATCTTTATATGCAGAATATAAAAAGACAATATATATCAATGCCCTAATGAAATTAATAAATTATATTAAGATACAAAAGGGAAGAAAACAAACCAAGAAGACTTGTTTTTAAAAAACCCCAAAGAAAGTTGGATTTGATAGATTGTTGGGGAGAGGGGCAATAATTGGAAGGCTTGAAAGTTCAAATGTCGGGTGAAAGAGATCACTAGAGATATGACCTTTTTTGTGGACAAAATAATTTGTATGTAGGCCATGAGCTTGATTGTGTAAAAGTAGTCAACAACTTCAGTAAATCAATCCAAGAATATATATATATATATCTAGCAACATATATTAATTGAATAAAGTGGAGTTGATTTCACCCGGCATTTCAACTTTCAAGAGATATATAGTCGCGCATATGGCCTCTATATATATTTACAAAATTAGCTTAATTCCAGTCATCAGTTAACTGAAGAAAAAGTTAACAATGTTGTATGTCCAAGCAAAAAGCTTTGGCATGTGAAGGTGTCAAACTTGAGGACCAATATATAGATACATAATAACATATACTGGAAGTATGGAAGGATTAAGGATAGCCATGTGATCCATTTGGAGAGTCATGCATTAATAATAGAAGAGCATGGTCCAACTAATTTCTAGTACTAGACAAGATTAATAGTGGACTTATGGCAACTTGAGTTAGCTTTTTTCTTTGCCTTGATTCTTAGGTTTTTGGTACACACATATACATGATATATATGATCATCGATCTACGACTAGTGTCATGTGTGTGTGGGTCTATTCTGATTAAGAAAATATATAGGTCCAAGAAGTTGCCAGAATATTAAAATAACCATATTTGGATGTAATTCTTACGATTAGTTTCGGAATTAAGAAACTTTATTACTTAGCCAGCCAAGTAATTATTAAAACAACCACCGCGACTGCGATTGATCATCACTTGCTCCAAATTAACCATATATAGCATTAATAATATATATATATATATATGTATATATGTATGTATGTATATATATATTCATCCAATATATACCTGAGGAAATTCTATCTCGGCTAGCCGGCTAATCACGAATATTATTAAGGAAAACACCCATTAGTTTTATGTTACAAACTCGAGTTCCTTTTGGTTACAACCCCGCCAGATTTGAGTCTTGAAAATTATGGTTACGAACTTTCCCCAACATATTTCACAAATACAGCAACAAGAAATTAAAGAACTTAAAGTAAAAGAACAAAATACAACAACTTAAAGTATAAGAGATTAGAAAGATCATACACACACGGATGAGGTTGCAATAGTACCATGGATCTAAGAGGTAAACTAAGCACGAGGGAGAGGAATACAAATCAAAATAGAAATCACAAATTTTGGCATGCATCCTAAATCGCAAGTCAAAGTAATAAGGGTAAAAGAATTTTAAAGGGAAACAATGAATACTGACCTCAAGCTAGCAGATTAGGCACGAAAGAACCCACAAATGGCTGGATTCTTGCTGGCGAAATGAATGATCTCGACGGACAGAGATCAACAGCGCTGGAGTCGAATTTGGGCGCTAGGATTTTCAATTGAATCTTCAGTTTTAGGAGGGGGGTTTGTTCACGAATGTTCTAATAGCAGGGTTCTTCAGACATGTCCACAAGTGACAAACCCAAGCTAGCATGTGGCTAATAAACAAAATGACGAGTTTTGTGGCGTTTCGTGGGAAAACTATTTGTCGCGATATGACCTCGCCGCAAAAGGCATTTTTTACCATAAAAAACCAGTGGACGCATGATAATCTGTGGCAAACGTGAATTTTATTTGTCAGGGAGCTGTTTGTGGCAACATGAGATATTAGCCATGGCAGCTAATCTTGGGGAAAAAATGGTCTTATAAACCCCTTAATCTTGTAGTGTATATATAGAAAAAGAATTCATGACGGGGCTGCAAGGAGTATAATAATTTTTCATTAACAATGTGATTTGATTTCTTAATTATATATTCAGGTTACAAGCTTCCATATGAATTTAATTGGGAAGATATATATATATATATATATATATATATTTATAGTATTTGTCGCGTGTGAATAGCTAGCGATCAATATTCTTATTTTATATGATTTATCAATGAGTTGATTTCCATTGGCTCATGCAAGCTTCGGAATTAGTTAATTGTATATTAAGAAATATTAAGCTTAACCCGCGCATAATTATGAAGATCAAGGTGGTGCATTTAGTCATGTACGTACATAAATATCTAAATTGGATATATATATATAGCGCATATATATAGCATGATCAAATGATCAGGAAGATAGTCATGTACTGACCTTATACCGATAAATCATGTATTAATTAAAGAGTTGACCTGCTAGCTAGGATACATTGCGTGTCACAAGCATTTTGTTAATTAAACTATTAATGTTCCGATTTGGTCTTAACAAAAGGGATCAAATAGTCTAATTACAATAAAATTACACAAAAATAATCTTATAAACTGATTAATTATGTGGCTTGATGTGATTAATTAATTATAATAGGAAAGAGATAAACACATGAATGGGTTCCATATATAATACTTATTGGGTCTAATTTAATGCCACCAAAAGATTCATCTAGGCAACTATATATAAATTTCATGGAGTCCTTTAATTTATGTATTTCCTCTATATAAGCTACCATCTAAACTCTAGATTTTGGTCAAAAACACGAAGATATCAAGATCTATAAACATATACACTCATGACAAATTTGATCTAGTAAAAAGACGTTATCTCTTTAAAGCATGAATTGCCTGGGGCTTTAGGAATTTTAACATTTCAACTATCATTAACAAATTAATCGATTTGGTTAATGATGGGGAAGCGGAGCCATATTGTTTTGAAAGGTGGCAAGGTCGGGGCAGAAAAGTTGGTAATCGGGTGGAGGGTCACCCCATTTTAAGTTCTCGAATTTTTGGAAGTGCATATATAAAATCTTGCAATTGTTGCGGTTCGAAATAATCGGGTCATGTTAGAAGAAGATCGTGTATACATTTAGACAACCCAAGAAGCTAGGTAATGCATGGAAATTAAGGACATAATACTTGCACTTGTGTAGTTAGGTAGTCCTTGAAGAGATAAATCAACAGAATTGATTATTCTATTTCATTTAGCAATTTGCTAGATCACATTTAGAAGAAGATTGGTAACTACAAAATAAGAGAAACTGCAAGTAGTATCTATCTATTTTACAACTCGTTCGATATAAACTTGTTTGGCGTAATTAGTAGTAGTTGATCGATCGAAGAATTAGGATGCCCTGATCACCTACCTACCTGTAGCTCCCAATTGCAAGCAATACTATTCAGAGCTAATTACCACGAGTTTGTAACAATGTACGTCGGAAAAGCTTTTCTATCCTCATGATCATATGATTAGCCCAACAAATAACAATACTGAGCAAGGACCATATGGGAAATCCGCTTTATAAGTAAGTTAACTCCTCCTTTCTATATTCAAATCTTGGGATTCGCTAATTTAAGCCTCGAGATTAAGGGAAGAAATTAAAGTTGTTAATCGATCCTTATTGGTAAGAGTTCGCGTCTATATAAAAAACTAGCTGTGACTCTACGTCGAACCACTTAAGTGATATATAGGAAGATCAACGGCTGGCCTTCTACCATAAAGGGATAATTAATGATCTTCTACATTTCATGACTTGATATGGCCATATTATATATATATATATATATATATAACACTTAAGGGTGTTCATTCGGATTTTGAATTTAGGAATCTGGAATCCGGATTTAAAATTTTCTTCAATATTTTTAAAAATAAAAAATAAAATATTAAGAAATATATTAAAATTTCAAACTGGGCCGGGTACAACCCGGCCCGGATGAACGGGCCTAATAACACCTATCCATTGATATATAAAATATCTATTTCATTGTAAAACAGTTTTTTGATCATGATTTTACCTGTACATCAATAATCTAATGCACTAATTAGAAATGCGAAATTCGTTCTCTATAAGTACATTTTCACGTATCTTATGGCGCAAGAAAATCCTCTGTTTATTTCGAGCGTCTCTAATTCCACATGACATGTTTAATCCAGCTTCAACACACTCGCAATTAGTATTGTTTAAAAGACGTACTTCCCTCAATTACTCTACTATTCTAGATAAGGTTGGTCTTTCTATTCAAATAAATATGTCAAAAAAGGATAAATTAAACTAGGAGATCATTTAGCTATTAAATGGCTGAATCCAGCGTAAGTACTTTCAAGGGAAATGGGAAAGACATTAATTATTAAATGCATATGATCTCCATCATTTAACTTCTGATTATAAGTCACTACGAGAAAAGTTTTCATTTCTGGCACACGAAATCACCGCAAATATTAGTCAAAATCGCCACAAAATATAGTTTGCAATGATTCACGGGCATTGGCTGTTTGACGCTATCCAAAAGCTAATTAAAACTTGATGCGGTGAAAACGTAAAATTGCCGCTAATTATAGATTATTCCCAGCAAAAATATTCACTGCAATTAGTACAAAAAGGCGAATAGGTTCCACAAAATTACACTAAACGCTAGGACAAATATTTAGCGGCAATTTGTTAGCGCTGGAAAAACCTCTAAATTTGTTGTAAATAAGTGCATTGCATATGTACCCAATGCTAAGTTTTCGGGTTTTGTGTCACCGCAAAAATTTAGCGGCGAAACCTTATGGCCACAAATAACCCTTGTAGGCGCTGAACAATTCCTTTTGCAGTGATTACATGATGCCGAAATTATTATTTGCAGTGAAAATTCTCCACTGGAAAAGCTCAAGCGTACTAATTGGTAAAATGTTTCCCGGCGCTTTAGAAGTCGCTAGAAAAAATAGGTACTAGATTTTGGTTTCACTGCATATGTTGTTGCCAGTTTTTGATCTACCCAGTACCTTTAAAATCGGTTTTTTTTTTTTTTTGGGGTTTCTTGTACCTATATTTGTAACTGCCCAACAACATTTCCAGATATCCACAAACAATAATTTTAAATGTTTGATTAAATCAAGAATACCAATCATCCAATTCAAATAACTTTAATTTCATCTATGAAACCATACGTACTGGTCATCCAATAGTACACTGGCCTGGCCTGGGTGCATTAATTGAGGCACTTAAGTACTACTTTAGGGAGAAACTAATGTTTTATATAATCAAGCCTATTAGTATTTGCAGTGACAAAAAAATTAATATTATCTTTTCAACCCGCCATTTTACCAATACAGCTTGGTTGAGGTGGGAAGGTCACGTAGTGTTTGCAGCTCATCTTGCTTCTGTCCAACATTGTCCAACTCTGCATCATGATTGTCAAGTGAATCAGTTTCAAAACATAATATATGAGAAAATCATATATGACTTAAGTTTGAATTAGTCACTTTATACATGAAACTATAGCAAACTAGAAGATGAGAGTTATATAGGAATAAGAAGAATAATGCAGCGCACTAGTGCTGCATGCATGAGCTGCCCAAGTACATCACCAAATACAGAATGAGTGGATCATTTGTTTGAAAATGGGAGTTATGCTACTAAAGTATGGGAGTATTTTGCACTTATATTTGGTTTCTGCTCTTTGTTAAGTTTTCAATAGAGAATGCGTATGTTACAATGGTGGTAACTTTATAAAAAGAAAAATCAAGTTAGCATGCTGGCAACTTTGGTGCCGATGATCATTCTTTGGGAATTGTGGTTGTCAAGAAATAATTGTGTATTCAATGAAGTTTAATATTGATGACTCATACCTTGGAAACCCAACCCTAATTGGTTATAAAACTACGAGTAGTTTTGCCACAATTAGGCCATATTTTTATTGGAACTTTTTCCTGCCACTTCTAGTCGTAGCTGAGTCTACCGAAATCAGTAGCAACATATAATACTTACGGGCACTGATACATACCCAAAAAACTTGCAAAACATATTTCACAACAACAAAAAATATGTTACTGTTCATGTGAAGGTGAGTATGATGAGTGTGGATGCTCCCTAATAATGCTCTTCACAACAATATTATAAGATGAGGACATTTTTGTAAAGTAACATTATTTTTATAAATTGTTTTACAAAATTTCCCTCTATTTAACTCATTGTTATAAATATTGTTGTGAAAAATATTGCGTAGATATCATTTTCCAATACTTAAAGCCGTGATCGAAACGTAAGTTAGAAATACTTTTATTTCCAATGATTTTTGTCCTAGTAAAGAGTACAAAATCTCATTGCAAACGATGTGCCAACCATAGTTTTAGGGGTAGGAAAAATTAAATCTTTTTTCTGGTGAGTTTTTGGTTGCCAGAAAAAGAAATCCATAATGTTTATTCTTGTTCGGAGATGCCTATTTATAACGAGAATAAATCTATACAGCCTCCCATTCTTTTTCTACACCGCACTATTGTGTTGACGTGGCTTTTAAAAAAAAATAAAAAACTAAAACTAAAAAATGTTTCCATTCGAATCTTCTCCATGTCCGTACTCCCCCTGTGTTCTCCCTCCCCCATTTTTTTTTCTTCTTCTATTTGAATCTCCTCACCCCCTCCCATACTAACCCCTTGTGTTCTCCCTCCATGTCATTTTCTTCTACAAGGACGATAAAGTGGCAAAGTAAAACAAAGATTAGATACAATATATTTTGTTTTGGTATTCCCTATTTTTTGGGAGATGCTGGGTCGGTCCGGCTACCCCGAATGAAAAAAGCAACCCACATCGCTGCCAGCCATCGAGGACGTCACCGCTCATACTATCGGAATTGCCTCCCTTTGGCAACCTCACCCCAGCGATCACGACCCCACACGACCTTCCACATTCTCCACGCAACCTTAAACCCGAAATGGGTATGCTCGTCGTTCGGCCTCAACCCAGACGGAACTTCTGCCGGCCACCAGGGACGTCAACCCATTTCGGGTTTAAGGCTACGTGGGGTTGCCGTCGCAGGGATAAGATCTCCGGAGAAAGGCAGTTTCGATGGTATGGGCGGTGACATCCCCAATAGCCGGCAGAGGTTCCGTCTGGACTAAGGCCGAATAGCGAATGGGTTGGACACAAGTTTGTAGTGATGTTCAATATATTTTTCCTATAATTACTGACATGTCAAATTTTTATTGGACATGTGTTATATTTTTATTATAAGATAAATGAGAGCTACTTTTTTCATTGAGGACAGTCAAACCAACCCAGAGGATTTCCCTTTGTTTTATCTCGCCTAGGTTGGATGAATATTAATTGGAAAAAAGATGATGAAGATAACAAAACCCTAGAAACCAAAAAAATATCTATCTACTCCATCGAATGATATGAATTTGATTTATTATTATACAAATCATTCAAATCAAGCACGTCGATTTTAAACCTAAGAAAACATTACAGGTGAAGAGGGCTCCTTCTCAATCCCCAAACCCTTGCTCGCAACAGAGAAGTTTTGCTTTGCCAGTCTTGTTATGTGCCCAGGAAACAACTGAGTGAGAGGAGAGACCGATTTGTACTACTATTTTTTGTTTTCAAGACCTTTTTTGTATCAGGGTTTCATATTAATCATTCGTCAACTCTGCAAAAGAAATCAATGTGTTGGACTCAATGCCGAAGAACAGGAACCAGCATAAGAACCCACAGCCTTTTATTGCTAACCAAAATGCCTCAATGGCCTCAAAGAAGTGATTGGAATTGTACAAACATCACCAGACGGATGAGGAGTTGATATCGTCGGCATGAGCTCCAGGACCCGATTTATTGCTAATAGAGTAACTACTAGAGTTTGTAATGTATTTTAGTTAAAATAAGAGAAAAAGATGCCCAAAAACTATACTAACTTTGATCTCAATTCCTTGAAGACCGACAGATACGCGCAGGGTGAAGATTCAGGAGCAGAGTGCTGCAATCGGTCGAAAGAAAATGGGATGAAGGGATAACGCAATGGGGGAGTACAGGAAAGAGGAGATTTTACAGGAGAATAAAAAGAAAAAAAAATCATTTTTTATTTTATAATAAAAAAAAAAAAAAACCACTACATCAGCACAATAGTATGGTGTAGAAAAATATCGGGAGGCTGTATAGATTTAATCTTCCAACAATTTTAATTGCTGCAAATACGGATTTACCACCAAAAAAACTAATTATGGCCACAAATACTTATTTGCTGCAATGAAACTTTGTTAGGAAAATGATGTGGTCCGGATTGGTGCAAAAGGGAGATTTTGCACCGATCCAACTAGAAATTGTCATGTCGATCTCCTATGTTAAGAAAGCATAGACCTGCATGCAGAGAATGGATTTTGAGACGCCAAATTCCTCCTAAGCCTGTTCATTCAGGCTGGGTTGTACCTGACCCGGTTTGAAATTTTATTTATTTCTTAATGCTTTTGAATTCTTTTTAAAAACGTTTAAGAAAATTTTGAATCCGGTTTCTGGATTCCCAAATCCGGAACCCGGATGAATACCCCTGTTTTGCTTTTCTCTCGAAAATCCCTTCTCCCCCAAAAATCTTGAACACCTGCAAGTGAGTGAACAACTAGCAACCTCCGTTCGGTTGAAGCACAAACAGAGCTCCATTGTTTAGGAGAATATGTACACAATCATGTGGTCTTTGACGGGTTGCTAAATGCATAGGTGTTGCTCTCCTACCATCTCTAATGTTCACAAACTGTGCAAACCCCCTACAATCAAATTACCGTAAATATATATTTGCAATCAAAAATTATTTTTGACGATTTATGATCGCTAGAAATAATCTTTTATGAAATGAATATAATACTAGTAAAATAGTATCATAACCTGATACCTAAAACACACAAAAATGTGAGCAAAATATTACCAATACACTAAAGTCATATATTATAAAAAATACTAGTAACACAATATCACAGTCTACCTTATCTAAAACAAATCAAGAATGTTAATATATTACAAATACACTAAGCTCATAGATTAATAAACAATAAAAAAAATAGTACAATACTTGAAATAAACCATGTAAGTCTTAGACAACCTCTCTACGGTATGCTTTTTAACAAGGAGATTTCAAATTCAAAAGATATTAGAGAATACAAACAATAATTTCTAGGTAATTTGAAAAGAAAGGGAAAAACAATAAGCACAAGTACTAAATTAACCATGAAAAAATATATTGAATGAGTAAAAGAGCAAAAGGAAAAACTTCTAAGTAAAAAAACCAAATGCACTTGAGTAGAGTTGAAGGTCTCTAAATCTCGAAAAAATAGTAAGTATAACACTAAGTAGTCTGGGTTAACCTTGAAAGTAGCCTAACACACACAGAGTTCACCTAATAGATTTATGCCACAAGACATCCAAACTACATCCAATAAAGTTAAGATATTGCTGTTAGAATCAGTCATCCAAAAACCAATATGCAGATCATGAGTTATGAACTAGAAAAGCTTAAATATATGCTATTTAAATTAGAGAGAGTGTAACAAGTTCCATCAACAATTTACATACTAAAAATTTGTCCAGCAAGAAGAGAGATAAAACATACGAGTGAATATGGAGAAAACATACAAATTTTTAGGAACCATTTACCTGCTGAAAAACATTACATATGTGGGAAATCCCAACAAGCTTTTCACAAATTGAAACTAAAGTAAATATAGGATACTTCAGCAAGCATTCACAGACTAAAAAAGTCCAAATGTGAAAGTTTCCATAAAGCATTTAAGATTGAAAATGGGATAAATATAAGACTTTTTCCTTCAACAATATACAACAAACCATCGTGGAAACTTATATTATACTGTACAAGAAACCATGTAAACATTTGCTTAGAAATTAGGGGTGAACAAAAAACCTGTTGACCCGACCCGACAGATAACCCAACTCGTTCTTGACCTGCAATGGCCGACCGATAAGCTGAAAGCGAAAGTGACCCATTTTGATACCCGTTATCGATCCACTGTTTTTGAATCGGGTAATACCCGATAAGCCGATTTCAAACCTCAGACCTAATCGGTTCTCTCATTTTTGCACCCCTCTCTCTCAATCGATGCTCTCATTTCTACACCTCTCTCTCTCAATCGATTCTCTCATTCGATTTGTCAGTTCTTCGTGCCGATTGCTCAATTCTTCTCGTCGATTACTCAGCTCTTTTCGAATCCGTAGTGTCTCGAACAGTAAGCTAGATTCTTAGATGTAAGCTCTATTTTTATTTGTAATCTCTGCTTTTGACATTTTGTGTTATTAGATGTATACTTCTTGGACATTCCCGAAAAGAGAACAGGATCCATGGCAAATATACCAATTTTTTTCATTTTGGTGTTTCAGAATACAGTACTTTCATTAGCATAAGTAAACAAAACATGTGATATTTTTTGGGCTTTGACTCTAGTGCTTTTTCCCATTACCTTTGATGCCAATTTTATGCTTACAAGTAATGATAGCGTTATCTGTGTCTGTGTGTGTTGATGCTCAATTATGAAGATGGAGTTCTTTTTTCATTGGCAATCTTGTTATACTCTGGTGGAAAATTAGTCATGTTGTTTTATTTATTTGCCAGGCTTTGGAGGTAGTGTTCATGACTTACTCTTTTGTTTTGTGGAGATAAGCACCCTTTTATAAGGGAAGTTTAGGTTCCAGTCTTTTGGAATTACTTTGTGAGATTCTTTGTTGATAAATGGTAAGCCCTTTGATTTTCTAAGTTCTCACGGATTGTGTGAAAAGGACCCTCTATTTCCTTAGCTCATTGTTGTATGGAAGCTTTGAGTAGAATGTTGAGTGCTATGGTGGACCTAGGACGCCTATCAGGTTCTTGTGGATGACATGCTTGTATTTTTTGGAGAAGGAGGTATCAATAATATTGTTCACATTGAATAATGTAGCACCAAAATAGGGTCCATTAATTGACACGATTGTCACTTTGATTAGTTGAATTGGGTAAGGTGTACAAAGATAATCACAGATTGAAAATGTTAATGGATGAATTGTTCCACTTCTTGCATTGAAATGGCTGCCTCTCTATTTTCTCCCCTATGGTGTTTAACATCAAAGTGGATTCTTCTTTGTTTATGTGATCGATGAAATTGGGTGGTTCCTTGGAATCATTTCAGTCCTCTTATTGTTAGATAATTTAGTTTAGTTCATTTTTTTTAATTGTTCATTTTGGATTCTTTTCCTTACTATTTACTGAATTTATTTTTATTTTTCTGGTAATATATATATATATATATATATATATCATTCAATGAAATTGTTATTTTTTTATTAAGTTTTCAACTTACTCTTATTTTTTCCTTTTTTTTTTATTTTTTGCAATTGAACCATATGGAATCTAGTGCTTCTATGCATTCATATGGGTTTGAATCAATACCCATTCATTTGGATAGCCCTCTACCTACAACTTCAAATAGCTCTCTCCAAGCAACTAGTCCTCAAGTTCGCCCTTCTATCCCAAGAAGAAGAAGCAAATCAGATGTGTAGCAACACTTTACGAGGAATGATGAGGATCCCAATGAGCCTACAGCCATATGCAATTATTGTAGTAAGGTTTTATTATGTTATCCCAAAAAATAAGGTACTTCATTCTTGAAGTACCATATTGAAAAATGCAAAACCTTGCATGCTGCTAATGCTATCATTGGGGTTAGAAGGGATAGCCCCCTATTAAAAGAAACTAGAGCTAAGAGGACGGGGGTGGATGGTACAACTAGCAGTCCAAGTGTTGGACCTGTTAAGTACAATGAACAAAAAATACGGTAGACAATAGCGAAAATGATAATTATGGATGAGCTACCATTTAATTTTGTAGATAAAGAAGGCTTTCAAGATTTTATAGCTATAGTTAAGCCTAGATTTTCAATCCTCTCTCGCATTACTGTAATGCGACATTGTATAAAAATTTATATGTTAGAAAAAGAGAAGTTGAAGACCATGTTTATAAAATCTGATTATAAGATTTGCATTACAACTGATATGTAGACATCAGTTCAAAATCTTAATTATATGTGAATAACAACCCATTTTATTGATAAGGATTGGACATTGCATAAAAGAATAATCTTAAGAAAGCTCTTAATCACAAATGGATCACAATAGGAAAAGAGATTGAGTCAGCCATACTTGAATGGGACATAAATAAAATTTTTACAATCACAGTAGATAATGCATCTGCGAACAATATGGCCATTAATTATTTGAGAAGAATTTCCAAGTTTAGGGATTGCACGATATTAGATAAGGAGCTTATGCATATAAGATGTAGTGCACATATTTTGAATCTCATCGTCAAAGATGGTTTGATAGAAATTAATACATCAGTTGTGAAAATTCACAATACAGTTAAATATGTTAAGTATTTCCCTGTAAGACTTGATAAGTTCAAGTCATGTGTAGGGAAACAAAATACTCTTGGTGGTGAACTTCTTTGTCTTGATGTTCCAATTAGGTGGAACTCAACATATCTAATGTTGAGTGTGGCTCTAAAATATTATGTGGCATTTAAGGTGCTGCAAGATGAAGATAGTGAGTTTGTCCCATATTTATGTGAGGTTAAATGTGAAGTACTAACTTCACAAGATTGGGAAACCATCAAGGTTTTTGTACGATTTTTGAATATTTTTTATTACATGACTTTGCGGGTTTCAAGATTAGTATATGCAACCTCAAATTTGTTTATAAGAGAAATATTTACAATTTATAACCATTTGAAAAAAATTTCAAGGAGTGAGAGAAATATGCTGAAATCCATGTCGAAGAAAATAATATTGAAATATGACAAGTATTGGGGGGATTTAAGTCAATTGAACAAAATGTTATTCATTGCAGCTATGCTTGATCCGCACAACAAATTGGATGTTTTGGAATTTTGTTTTACAAATGTTATTGGCCATGAGCGAGGATTTGAACTTGTTGATTGGTTAAGGAGGATGCTTGAGCAGATATATAAGAAATATTCAAAATCCAGTGTAGATTCAAGTAGGGGCCAATCAAGTGTAAGCATAAGTGGGACCCAAAGTAACACTTCTTGTGATGATGATGATAAGAATATATTATATATGTATTTTCAACATAAATCATCAATAAGCGTAGAAAGGTCCAAAACAGAATTGGATAAGTATTTTATAGAGAATGTTGAATGGATGATACCCGATTTTAATATTCTACTATGGTGGAAGATGAACTCAACCAGATTTTCGATACTTGCCAAAATAGCTCGAGATGTGTTAGCTATTCCCGTATCTATTGTTGCTTCTGAGTCGGCATTTAGTGCTAGAGATTGTGTTTTAGATTCATTTCGTAGTTCATTGGCCCCAACAACAGTTGAAACTCTTATCTGCATACAAAACTGGTTAAAGGCTCCCTCTGTTAATTATGACTCCCAAAACGTAATAGAAGATGATGAAAGCTACAAGTTAGAAACTGGTAAGATTCATATTTGAATAATATTTTATTTTAGACATTTTAATTAATTATAGGTTTAACATAATTTTTTGTTTCATGCAGAGATAACTTTGCAAAATATTTTGAATGAGATTGATTGAAGATTACTTGAAGACTTGAAGTACTTGGAAATAGTATGTCAATAAAAACTGATATTATTACATTTTATTATTTGAAATGTTAAGTTCTGAATAAAAATTGAAAATGTTGGATTGAGACTGATTCAATGGCTCTTATTCAGGCATCACTATTCTCAAAATCCCATCATTGCTCAAGTCTTCAAGATGTGTCAAATGGTGGATTCAAATATTGTTTGTTTTATCTTGCTGGGTTACATTATCTTGGGAGTTTCTTAATAAATTGATTTGGTTTTTTTTTTTATTTGTTTTAATTTTAGATTGTTTTTGGTATGTCAATGTGGATTTTGTGTAGGTTCTATATATACAAGGATGAGGACATCTTGGGCACTAGTTTGGAGTTATTTCATATTTTCAATGATCTGACTTTTGAGACAGAGTCATTTATTTGTTTTCATTTTGAGTCTAGATTTTTGATCTGCTGTAATCGATTGAGACAGTCATCATGAAATTGTAGCCTTTTTTCTTGATAGGTGCCATTCTTTTTCTTTGTTTCATGATTTTCAACTATATTATGAATTTATGAAATTATCCACAATGCTCAATGGGTTGAATGGTTTCATTCATGAATCAGTAATGCTAGGTTGAATAAGGACATTCCGAATTTGTATAATGACATTCCTAATCCATTCTCCAAAAAATATGTTGCTAAATCATCCAAATTGTTCAACCCATTTGTTATTTTGAATATTTTGGATCAACACCCAACAAGAAGTTATTCATTGTAACTAAGTTACAAGCACTATGAGCAAAGAACACGAATTACAAGCTGAAAAGGCACAAAGTAACAAGGTCAGATTCTAAAGGCGTAACCAAATATGGATCCTCGGCCAGCCCTTTCCTATTTTAAGAACCCAACTTTCCAAATAGTTGTCTAATTTCCTATATGTTTCTCCATAATTTAAATTCAATTTGGAACTTCTTGTGAGTTACTATGAAAACTGCATATACAAGAATACCAGTTCATTAAAAAAAAAAAAACCTAAATTGTTAACGGAATTCCCGATTACCTGATAACGTTATCGGAATAGCGGTCAAACGGCTTAACGGGATAACCTGTATCGGGTCGGGTCGAGATGTGGATACCTGGTTAGGTCGACTGTTCACCCCTGACAGAAATATAATCAACGCCTTAAGTTTTTTACTAAATAGATGACGTCCCATAGTTTGTTGCTGTCTGAAATTTAACATCATTGGATTACATTGGAGGTTTATCAAAAGTTATAATATATTAAAACAAAGGTTACATTTATTTCAACTCCATTATCTTACATTGTTGAACTTTATTTTTGATGGAGGACTTAGTTGGAAACAGAGACCCACAGAAAACAAATTCAATTATATATGATTTGAACAATTGAGATCAAATTGAAAAATACCATTAAAAAGTAAAGACCAAAAAAGACCTACGCAGCATGGGAAATTAATATTTACCTTAGATCTTTATCATAAAAATATCTCAAAATCTTCCGAAAATCCAGTCGAAATCATCGGGATTAATTGACCTACGCATAATAGACAATAATTAATAGAAGTGTCAAATCGTGTTCGTGTTGTGTCAAGACATGTATATTATACTATATAGGTCAACCCTAACCCAACCCGTTAAACTTATCGTGTCAAAATCCCAAACTCTAACACGACCCGTTAACATAACGTGTCGTGTCATATCGTGTCAACCCGTTATGACCCATTAGTGAATATTATGAAATAAATTAACGTGACAAAATATGATACATTTCAACCTATTTATGTAAATATGTTGAATATATCCAAAATTAATCCGTTTGACTTAATTAAACTTAGCATAATTTTATACAAATGTTAAAATCACAATATCTATAAAAAATTATAATACTAACTACAAGTATGAATTATAATATAAATAATAAAAATATTGAAATTAAGATTTTAATAATTTTACCTTTAAATGTAAAGGTATACTTGTAATTTTAACTTTCTTAACGTGTCATAACGTATCATAGCAGGTCAAAACAGGTTGACCCGCTATCAACCCGTTAAGCAATCGTGTCATAACGGGTCAACTCGTTTTGACCTGAAACCCTTTAAGACTAAACTCTAATCTGTTATTGTCGTGTCGTTTTCGTGTTGGGTTAACGGGTCGTATGACATATTGCCACCTCTAATAATTAAGCAGCAATGACCTATAGAAAATAAAATTCCATAAAAAACAACTGACACTAATTAAGCACCAGTTGCCCATAAGCTTAGCTAGTAGCAGAAGCAAAAAAGGGGGTTTTATCCCCAAACCAATGCCAATGCCCTTAAAATTAAAAAAATTAACCTTCGAAAGCCAAGAGAAAACTACATCATAGCAACTATTTGTTGGGTCTTGAAACACAAATACTATTTGTTGAGTATGATTCAGAAGTGTGTTCTAATGATTCAGATCTAGTATGATCATCAGTCGAAATAGATTTTGAACAGTTTTAAAATTATTTACAGGATCTTCACAATTAGTAAGTCCATTTGAACAGAATGTGAAGAATATTAGAGTATATTTAAACAGATTGAACAGGTTAGAACAAATTATGCAAATAAAAATATATTTTAGTTCAGCTTTGGATAGATTTATGCATGTAATTATCGACAAATTTATGTCCATTTGAATAGAGATTAACAGTTTTGAACAGATTATGAAGAATATATTTAAACCAAACAAAACTGATTACAAACAAATTATTTAAGTAAAGCATCCGATTGTGAAGCATCCTCGAGAAATTCATCTGCATAATGCACACAGACCAAGAAAGCCCAAAGCCCTCGTATAAGAAATACTTTGCAAACAATAATCAAGACAAGCTCCCAAGTAGCAACAAAATTAACACATGAACTTTAACAAATTAAAACATCAAAGAAGCAACGAAAAGAATTAAGATAAAATTAAGAAATGTACCGTTGGAATGGCTTCTTAATATCTCAATCTAATAAAATTGAGAACTTTTCTTGTAACCTAAAAACTTTATTTGTAATATCTCAATTTATTAAAATTGGCTTTCTTGAATTTGGTTACCTCATAAAATTTTACTCTTGAAGAATTTTTTGTTGGATTTCCCTTCATGACCAAATATCGTGTTTATTTTAATTCATATTTCATGCATGATATTGTTAGTTACTAATCAGTATTAAGTATTCTTGTAAAGAATAATGTTTGTATTCAAGAGTAACACGGAAATTTCACTATTAGTCATAAATCATATCAACTCATGCTATAGTTTTAGTTTATATTTCAATATTGTATTGATAGTTGATATGGTTTTTAGTTTGTTTAGGACTTGGTTTGAAATTTTTGTAACCCCCAAGTTCTTGTTTTGTACATGGTTTTCCTCTAACGAAAGTGGGGGCTATTAATAAAATTAGGGATATCGTCTCTCTTATTTTAAAAAAAAATATGCTCAATTGTGCAATGGAGAAAACAAAGAAGAAGTTATTTAAAGATAAGGTTTTTGTTTCGTCAAAAGCTTGACAGATATGAATTTCTATTACCGCGCATTTTAAACCTTGTGTTATATTAAGATAAATATAATAAATGCCTGAATTTACTTATTTTCATTAGTTTAAACTTTTTGGACGAGTAGCGATTTCATGCATAATTAATTCAGCTGTTACTCATGCTAATCTGTGGCAAGATTTAGCTTCCTGCTTCTCCGCTGTTGTGGACGTGTTTTGTACTCATGGGGAACCGTCTTTAGCAACCTGCAAACAAAGGATAAATGTGGCTTGGGGTGGCGAGGGATATCATTGATATTGCCTAAGAGCACTAACATTAGTTTTATCAAAATTTGATAGAAATCACAAGTTTGATGGATAGGAAATACTTTAAAAAGTTTCACATTGAATCCGTAAAAAAGTTTTCATCTTATTTGATAAAAAATGAGGAAAATAAAGTGGAGAGAATAAAGTGAAGCACTTTTAATTTAGCTTTTGAATAGTGAATCATTCATATTATTTTCCTTCAAAATTTGATGGAAAGTACAAGTTTGATGGATAGAGAATACCTAAAAAAGTCTAACATTGGATCCATAAAAAAAATTTCGTCATATTTGATCAAAAATAAAGAAAATAAAGTGGGAAAAATAAAGTAAAACATTTTTAGTTTGGCTTTTGAATAGTAGATCATTCAAATATGAAGAAAGTTTTTTGATGAATTCAATGTCAGACTTTTTTAGATATTTTTTATCTATTAAATTTATACTTTTCATTAAATTTTAAAAGAAATTTTAATTTTAATAAAACCAATATGAGTTCTCTAAGCTAGCAATACTGAAATGTGTAAGTTGCTTTTTTAACTTTTATTTAAGTAGTGGTCAGTCCTTTTGGTACGTACCTCGACATTATTTTATATACGAGATCATGAATGTCCTTATTTGGTTAGGCTTGCCTTCCGGCGTGGTTGCCTATGATCCTTCCTGGGATGCATAATGCCAAGACTTCAATTTTGCTTATACAGTTTTATGAGAGAGTACGTATGGGAAACATTAATGCAGAAGCAACTATAGTGGGCGAGTATCACTTTGGGGTCATTAACACTCCCCGTCGCTCGTTCCGTCATTAAGTTTCCATTAATGACCGACTATTTCTGAATTTCGTAGCCTTGTCTATATGGCAATCAACAATCTTAGCCTTCGACGTTAGTACTCAGGCTTATGGTTTCGATCCCCTGGGCCCTTATGTCTCATGGTCCGGTCCAGCTCTCTTTGGAGGATATTCGGCCTACCATCGGCATCAGTAATATTATATATATAGTGATCACTTCTTTAGAATTAAGGAATGTGGAAAATCTCACACGTAAGTTTTATTAAAAGCTACATATTATACATACACAGATACAAAATATTATATATATAGTTGATATAATATCTATGGAAGTTGTTGGTAAGAGGTGTAAATCGTAGAGATAGTGATATACATGAGCGTAGTTGGTCCAACTGCAAAATTTTAATATATAGTATTAATTATATGGTGAAATTTAATTCGAGACTGATGATCATAGTCAAGTGAAAAATGAACCCTAGCTGCAGCGTGTTGATTCAACTTCAATATGATGGAGCTAGCTAGCTATCAAGGCTAGTCTCAGTAGTACTATACTGATGATCACTAGCTAGTTTAAATATTGGTTAGCTTGGGTAAAGAAATTGTAACGAAGCGTGAATATAAATCCCGTCACAATAATTACTTTAATTGCTTAAAAGAGCATGTAGGTAGGCGGGTCGAATGTCCTTCTCTTTCCAAGACTTTCATAATCTTAAGGCAACATTGAGATTAGGAGGCCTGTCAAACACCAACCGGCCTGAGTATCCATGAATACCTGGCCTCTACGAGATAATTACTCTTTCAAGAAAGTGCTCGATGGAGATGATCGATGATCAATAAATATTAGAGAACGTTAAAATGACATAAAATCAATGGATAGTATACCTACTGACCGGGCCGGGTACTACACGAGTTTGACATGCACGAAGTAGAGTCATGATAATATCTAGTGAACGGGTTTTTTGGATGAGAGTATTCATCTAATGATAGAAATGATGGTATTAAAATTATCGACACAATTCATGTATATCTAATAATAATAGAATATTATTATAACTTTATAAAATTGCTAAATCGATCGATTTAAATTTATCCCTCAGTTCTCCTTCTCTTAAATCTTTTTTTTCTTTTGATCTTTTGGTTTGACCATAAACAACAAATATCCATGTCATTACTGGTTGAATCCGAAGCCCATGTCTCTATGTACTCAGCCAAAATTAAGTATTAGTACTAATTCAAGCTCTATCTGTCAGCCAGATTACTAGTTTTTTTTTTTTTTTTTCCCTGAACGATAAGAATAGTTGAACACCATATTTTCAGAAGTAAGTTTAGAACTAACGAACCGTTATAAGGACCTAACGAAGGTAGCGATCGATGGCCGACTGATCAATATATAACCTTTTTATCACAATGACAGAAAATGAACTGAATCAACTTTAATATCACTCCATATAATGAAGAAATGGGACCAACAACTTACAGCTGGTAATTGTTGTCTTTCCCCAACTAATTTAGACTCTACGTAATCAACCAAACATCCCCAGTTGCACTAGTTATGTCTATATAAGCAACCCTTACAGGCTTTGGCGAACCAAGTTAATTAAGGTACTGGTTCTCTCTTCTTGTCTGGTCTTAATTTCTCTAGCTACAAGCTTGTCAAAGATTTTTTCGACCAAGAAAAATGGGTTCTTTTCCAGCATCACCGGCATTTGTTGTGGCTTTTCTATTGATTGCCATTAACTCTCTCTGGGTCTTTCCTGAGGTTGCTGTTGCAAAGCATGCAGGCGTTACAAGGCACTACAAATTTGATGTACGTACTAATTAATTAATTACCTTTGCTCTTAAGTAATTTTGTGTTTAGATGTGACTCATTATAAATTCGAAAAAATACTTGGTTTTTTTTTTTTTTTTTCAATTCCCAGATAAGGTTGCAAAATGTCACCCGATTGTGCCATACAAAGAGCATGGTGACAGTTAATGGGAAGTTCCCCGGGCCTCGAGTTTTTGCAAGAGAAGGTGACAGATTGGTAGTTAAGGTTGTCAATCATGTTCCAAACAACATCAGCATCCATTGGTACGATTGATACCACATATTTCTAATTAGATTCAATCGAAAGTACTTTCCAGATATTCAATACTACTGCATGCAGCATTATTAATTATTATATTTCCATGCATGCATGATCTTTGAATCAGTGTACATAATTTAATTTATCAATTAATTCTAATGTTTTTGGTGAATGTTGGCATGAATGAAAAATTAAAACAGGCATGGAATCAGACAACTCAGGAGCGGATGGTTCGATGGGCCATCATATATAACACAATGCCCTATTCAAACTGGGCAGAGTTTTGTGTACAACTTCACCATTGTTGGCCAAAGGGGAACTCTCTTCTGGCATGCCCACATCTCATGGCTTAGATCTACCGTCTATGGACCTCTTATCATCCTCCCCAAGCGCAATGCATCCTATCCTTTTGCCAAACCACACAAGGAGGTCCCCCCCATCACATTTGGTAACTATTAATTATTAAATTAAAGATCATTATTACTTTTCAGATTGAATATTATGACTAAGCTAATGATTTTACTTACTTATTAACAATAAATTAATTGCCGATTAACTATATATATATATATAGGAGAGTGGTGGAATGTTGATCCAGAGGCGGTTATTAGCCAGGCTCTTCAGACTGGAGCCGCTCCAAATGTTTCCGATGCCTACACCATTAATGGACTTCCCGGACCATTGTACAATTGTTCTAAGAAAGGTATTTATAAATTAAATATTATCAGTTTAGTTTTCTCCGATCCGTGACCAGGTAATTAATTATATATAATTACATGCACTATAATAAGAAATGGTAAATAAACATATATATTTACGAGCAATGTTATTAATTATTACTCTAATAATTTATCCTGTATTAATTTTATCATCCCTATATATGTGTGTGTGTGTGTGTGTGTGTGTGTAGCTAGCTTTAGCATTTTATGAATTGACTACTTAAAAGATCATGAGTCGTGACATTAATTCAGCACAAAGTCATGTGTACATGCTGCTTCTGCTATTGCGCTTTGCAGATACGTACAGGCTAAAGGTAAAGCCGGGGAAGACATATCTTCTCCGTTTGATCAACGCTGCACTCAACGACGAACTCTTTTTCAGCATAGCAAACCACAGTCTAACCATTGTCGAAGCGGATGCAGTTTACATCAAACCTTTCAAGACCAATGTATTGGTCCTTACACCTGGACAGACCACTAATGTTCTTCTGAAGACAAAGCCTCACGACCCCAACACCACATTCCTCATGTTAGCCAGACCATATTTCACCGGTCTGGGCACCTTCGACAACTCCACGGTGGCCGGCATTCTTGAGTACGATAATCCATCATCAACTTTGAAAAAGAGACCACTTCTCAGACCTAAACTCCCTCCAATGAATTCCTCTATCTCCACTTCCTTGGTCATGAATTTCACCAGGAAATTTCGAAGCTTGGCCAATGCTAAATTCCCTGCCAACGTTCCCAAAACTGTGCAGAAGCGCTTCTTCTTCACCATAGGTCTCGGAACCAACCCTTGCCCACAAAACCAAACCTGCCAAGGTCCTAACAACAGCTCCAAGTTTGAAGCGTCAATTAATAATGTCTCCTTTATTCTCCCGACAACTGCACTTCTCCAAGCACATTTCTCAGGGAGATCAAATGGGGTTTACACCACTGATTTTCCAAGCTCTCCTCTCCGACCATTCAACTACACCGGCCCTCCACCCAACAACACACGTGTCAGCAATGGAACCAAACTGGTGCTGTTGCAATATAACACGAGTGTGGAGTTAGTGATGCAGGACACTAGCATTTTGGGTGCCGAGAGCCATCCTCTCCATCTTCATGGCTTTAACTTTTTTGTTGTTGGCCAAGGTTTTGGCAACTTTAATCCCAACAAAGACCCTGCCAACTTTAACCTAGTCGATCCGATTGAAAGGAACACCGTTGGTGTGCCAGCAGGTGGTTGGGTGGCGATTCGATTCATTGCAGACAACCCAGGTGAAAAAAGATTATCCATTTCTTTTCTTAATTAATGATTGCGACATTAATTAGGTAGAGCTAACGACGGACATTCTGTCCCAGCTTTCACAATTAGAAATCTAACCTTCTAATCTTGGAGGTGTGTAACGAATTTGTCTTTATCGTGATTTTTTTTTTTTTTTTTGACATAAAACAGGTGTTTGGCTGATGCATTGCCACTTCGATGTCCATCTCAGCTGGGGCTTAAGGATGGCCTGGATTGTCCAGGATGGGAAGCTCCCTAATCAGAAATTGCCTCCTCCACCGTCGGACTATCCCAAATGTTGACCTTTGACTTTGAGCCTTCTGGGTGACTGAAAGCAGACGACAAGTTTTTTTTTTTTTTTTTTGGTAATTTATTTTGGTCGTATTATACAATATTTTGCCTCTCAAATAGCACTAGGGAAAACCCACATGATTGATATTCAACAAAATATTCATTGTTTGTCCGGCTTGCCTCTCTTAATATTTTTCTAGGAATACTCCACCGAGATATAGGAGATCCAAAAAAGGGTGGAGAGGTTTTTGTACCATATATATTCATATTTCAATGTTTTTGTTTGAGAATAAATAACAGTAATATTCATATCAAGTACTGATCTGCGAAGACCCAATTAAATAGTGAATGGTGCTACTATACCTCCTCAATTTGTTCACTTGGTATTTTCCTAGTTCAAGTTGCAATTTTCTTTTTCTTTTTTTTATATTTTATTTCATACAGTTTTTAAACATGTTTAAATATTTTTGAAAAATAAGAAAAAAAAACACCAATACATTAATATATAGTCACTTCCTTAGCCACACTACAAGATTTTCGGCTTTTGGCCAAGAAGGGTTCTTGTGGCTAAAAATCAGATTTTCGTGCATAAAATGTTTTTCCCACCAATTTGACTCGTGGGATGTTCGTGGCATATAACTCGCGGTAAATGAGTATTTGTCACGGGCTATATACTTCTGTGGCAAATAGATGTTTTTTCCCACAACATTTTTCGTGGTAATAGCCAATTTTACTCGTGGAAATAAAATTTAAAAATGTTATAACCTTATGGCTATTATCTATTTTCTACAAAATCTTGTCGTGGCTAATAAGTTTGCACTATGAGACAAATCATTGTAAAAAAATATTTAGCACCGTGTTCTCTTTTATCACCAAGTCTGATCGTATACACTTCTATATGCCCACGGGAAGGTTTCATAGCAAAAAGTAAACTTTTGTGGGCAAAAGTATTTTCCACGAGTTGTGTTCACGGCAAATACTAAAAGATTTCAGAAAAAAAATAACATAATTGTAAAAATCATAAAACAACTTCATAATATAAGCTAAAAAATTATATATAAAGCTTGGAGATTCAAATTGATACTAATAACAATTTCAAAACAATAACTTAATCATACATTGACATATCATTTAAACATATAAATCTTGAAATGTTAATACTTAGACATGAAAAAATGTCTCTGGGTTGGCAGTAGGATCATGCATGCCCTATGGGTATCAACAAACTTCCTTAACAGCCCCCACAGCTATATATTACTCCTTGTCTCATCCTTGCCAGGACCTGAATGCAAAATGGATAAACATATTAATCATCAATTGATAGATAGTCTGATGAATTTACCAATAAAGATCTATTAGAAAAACACAGAATGGAGTATACTCCCCTTCACCAAAAGCTGAACCTATGTGGCTAGGGGGCGTTCTGGTAGGGGGTGTTCTTTTACAAACCAAGTAGCTAACACAACTATCAATATACCAGTAAAAATGCTAGAAATATCCTATGATAAAACCAACAATAATGAACTATTCAATATAGACCTTGAGCATGATATACTCTTCCTATATGCATTACAAGCTACAATAATATAAGCCCAAACTCAGATCTAATCCTCCATCCTCCTGTGGACAAACTAATGTGTGAAAATCCTTTTAACTATATTTATCTACCTAAAGAGCTTCTCATCAGATCTAATTTGGCAAATATTCAAATTTAGCAAAGATGGGTAATTCTTGCCAAACTCAGAGTATGTGTTGATCCAAATGCAAATCGACATCCTTAACTTTATGTTAGGGACTCTCTCAGCCAAAATATTTAACTATGTTATCCAGACTTTTGTGGGCAAAAAGATGCTACATACAATGAATCTAGCAAATACAAGAAATTCTCTGCATACAAAAGGCTACTAGATGGGAGAACTAGAGACCCATTTGTCCATCCTTGAATAATCTATTGCAGCAATGGTTGGTGCCAAAAAATATTGCTTTTACTTAAATCAGTTGGAACCAAATATGTTCACTGAAAGCCTATAGCAGCAATAGCAGCTGTGCTAACAAAACTTTAACAGGAAAGGCTTACATAAGTTTGAAAGACCAATCATGTTAGCATTGATAATTATGAACAACATTGGAAGGCAAAAAAAAGAATAAAAGAAAATAAGAAAAGAACAAATTAAATAAGCAAACCTTCCAGAGAGTACATGCTACTTGTTTGTCTCTCACTTGTTTTGACTGATAAAGATCCTGGCCCTTTATAAACAAAACTAATAATGAGAACTTTTAACAAGTGAGAGGAAATGAGACAATAAGTTCTAAAAATATACAAAAAACTAAGTAAATAATTATATAATTGAATGTGTTCACAATTTATACTCTCAGAGACAACAAACATCAAGGCAAGAAAATAGAATCATAGTTGAAAAAATCTGCACTAAAAGAAATAATAATCAATGCACCCATGCCTCTACACCAAACACAACAAAAAAATAAATAAACAATCAGCAATGCAGCCCCTATGAAAATAATTTACATTGAACAATGAGCAATGCTACCCCTATATGAAAACCGTCCATAGAGATGAAGATAAATCCAACAACAACATCACATGGAACAAAAGAAAATGCAGAACAAAAACAAAACAAGAAAAAATAAAAAAAATTAGACAATTTTTTTTTTTATAAGTAAAAAAAATATCGACACAGGTTTTTGAATCCAAAAACAATGAGACAGCCAAAAAAAGATCCATATCATCCCACAGATTGACATTCAACCAAGAGTAAATAAACAAAACCATATGAAGCCTCATGTATAAGGATTTCTCTTGGAACATCTTCAGATCAGATGAAGAGTTCTTAACCCTGCAGCTCTGCCCTAGATGAACATCCTGAAAAACATACTTGCATTGCCATCCATCAAATAAAATAATTATAGCATGAACTAAAACAAAGGAATTATAGTTTATGCATCTTTGAATTCAGTTTCACAAATTATAGGAATTATAACAAAGAAATTACAGTTACATAAAGAAGCTAATCAAGAAATATTGGAACCAAACAGGACGGCATCAAGAAATTAAAATCTGCACCAAACAGATAATTCAATTAAAATCTGCACCAAACAGAATGGCATCAAGAAATTATGGGCAGTCTCGATGCTTACCTAAAAGAAAAAGATAATTGGAACCATTGTTTGGAATAGGTTTTTGCAGGTCTATAGCGAAGGAGGAAACATCTACATATACGCTTAAAATTCCTAATTAGAGAGAAGAAATTCCCCCTAAGTTTACAAAATGAAGAAAAAGATCATGTATTCTCAAGAGAATCCTCCGGAAATTAAGTTAACTAAATCAAAATCCCTTCCAAAAAAAAAAAGAGTGAGTAATTCCCTAAAATTCATATTCCTAATTGAGTCCAAATCTATACAAGCAAACGCAGACCTCATTTAATCCAAATTCAAACACAACATAAGCACAATTGACTAAATAGAGGAGTAAAACAGAGAAACATTGAAGCCAAACGGCAGAAACAACCCAGTTTAGAAAAATCAAGAATGAAAACCCAACAAATAGAAAAAGGAAACATTATCTACAAATGTTTGAAACTAAATTATTGGAAAGACACATTTGAAACTAAACATTATCTACAAATGTTTAAATTAAAACAGAAATCAATTTCGTTAAACTGTTTCAATAAGGCACTAAACTAATCAATCCGGTGCAAGGAAACCAAAAATTTCTGCAAATTGGAATAAGCATGAACAAAGCCCAAACACTGAAACAAAAATGGATCATCCCAAATAGTAAAAAATCAGAGGAAAATTGTGGGGCTTACCAGGAGGCTCGGTAGAGGCTTCTCAGGCGGCTGTGCGTAGCGGCAACACCTCTGTTATCACACCCAAATCGCTGAAACCCTAGACACTGAGACAGACAGAGACAGAGAGCGAGCGAGAGAAAGATAGAGAGAGTTAGTGCAGGAGAGAGGCGACAGAGAGAGAGAGAAGTATTCTCACCTGAGATGACATCGATGAGCTCATGTGCGGTGGATGATACTCGGCTAAGGGAGGAGGAAAATCATGGGAAGAGAAAGGAGAGGTAGGGTATGCTGCTGTGCGTGGGTGTGGCCGGCGTGTGTAGAAGAAGAAGAAGAGGAAGATTATCCAGCGATTTGGCCGGCGTGAGAACCCTAGAACCAAAAGAGAGAGAGAGAGATGAAGGGGGGGATACGGGGCTCGAAAGAGAGAAGGGGAGGAGGGTTGGTTTGAGGTGTTTAGGCCCTTAGGGTTTGGAAAATGCTATATACCATTGATAATCATCTCGTTTAATTACCGTTACATTTTTTTTTTTTTAATTTTAATTTTATTTTATATAATTTTTAAATAAGTATTTTTAAATAATGTTGTGATTTTTTTTATATTTTTAAAAAATATTTTAAGATGATAAAAAAATTATGTAAAAAAAAAAATTACATGTTTTTTTAAAAATTATATAAAAACACTTATTTAAAAATTATATAAAAAAAACTTAAAAATAAAAAATAAAATACAACGAGAAGCCAACAGGATGCTATTCACTGGGGTGAATAGCATCGCCCTTAGGGTTTTATATTTTTAATGTCAACCCTTAGATGTTTAAATGTAATCCAATGGTAATTATTAAATATTAAATTAAATTAATTTAAATAAATAATTTAAAATATTAATATTATATCATAAAAAATTAACTTTAATTTATAGAAGTAGTTATCTTTTATTTTTAAATAAGTGATAAAATTAAAATAATATTTATAATTATATTATTATTAAAAATTAAAATAAAATGTGTAGTAATGTAGAATATTTATTTGTCATGAGAAGAAGTCAATGCCAAAAGTAAGTTTAAAGGTTAGTTGTATTTGTCGCAACTTCAACTCGTCGCAAATGATTGTTTTATTCGGATGTGAAGTTGTGGCAAAATTAATTAACTTTTTCCACGGATGAAATTTGTCACAATAAGAAATATTCCTCATGAGCTCATATCGTGGGAAAAGAATTCGTGGTAAAAAGTGATAAATATTGTAGCAAAAATTAATCTTGTGGCAATAACTTTTTTTCTCGTGGCAAATTAGTTTTTCTTATCACTTTTTATCCACCATAAAAAAATCGTGGCAACAAGTAGGATTTTATAGTCACAAGTATTTTTGGTCCCAATAAGTCACTTTTTGCCATGGACGTATATCGCGGAAAAAAAAATTGGTGGTAAAAACTCAGATTTCTTGTAGTGCCATTAAGTAAAAATAATTTTAAAAAATAAAAAATAAATACATGAGTGGTTAAAATGTGTGGGTAAAGTGAGGCCTCATAATAGTATTTTTCTTAATGAGTAGTGATATTAAATCTACTGATCCCAATATATCAAAGGTGAGATCAGAACACTACAAAAAAAATAGTATATGGGCTACTTTTATTTTCAATAGTGTAATTATCGCCAAAAATAAGCTATTTTACACATTCATCTGAGACTTTTTGTCAATATGTAAAAATTGTCGAAATTATATACCTCTTTCGGTGATTTTTGTGCACTGAAAAAAAGTGGATGCAAATGACCCTTGTTAAGGCGATTGTTTGTTGCCATAATATAATCCCGCTATAATATATTGTTATTTTTTCGTGCTTCACTTATTACGACGACATGTAAGTCGCCATAATAAGTCACACAAGTTCCCCCCTCCTCTGGGCCTTATTTTCCCTCTGTTTCTTCTCTCTTCTTTTTCATCATCTCTCTCTCTCTCTCTCTTTAGTTCTGCATGGGGGTTTCGATCATTGCTAGCTCAGTCTTCCTCTCACCATCAGCTGGGAAACCGTCGACACGAGTGACTTTGTCTTTCAATGTTTTAGGCTCCACCGATCTCTCTCTCTCTCTGTGATCTGTAACTCTGACTTTTGTCTCTCGCCTTTCTCCATCGATTTTCCTAATGACTTATCTAATATTAATCTTGTGATTCAATTAATCAATTGCAAAGAAGTGCTTAAGGTATATTCGATTTGAGATGAGTGATTGAGCTTAAGAGGTTTGTGTATGGATTTACGACATCATCTCTCATTTTAATTTGTGATTCGACATTGTTTTTCTCTTTGTATCTTGCATACGTGCATTTCATCCATGGCTAATACTTCTAAATTTTTTGTTGCAGTATGGTATGAACATTTTTCTTATTACATCATTTAAGGATACTTGTTGCATAGAAGTCCTTTCAAATTTCCAAAAGAGAATTGCGGGTAAAAGAGTTTTTGTCATGAGCATAGAAGTTCTTTGAAATTTCCAAAAGAGTTTTTGTCATGAGCATAGATTGCTTTTGGTCTTTTGCTTTTGGTCTAAGCGGTTTCTATCAAGGTTTTTTATTAGATTTTTGGTGGAGGATTTGAAGCTCTAAATTTATGTATAATCATCTCTACTTTGATTATGTCAAACGTGACAGTTGAGGTCAATCACAATGTTAGTACCATTGATCCTCGTGATTAAATCACTAGATTAGGATTGGTGCTCAGACAAAGCTGAAAACAGATTGTCTGTGGTAGTTATGAGTTACTAGTGAAGGAAGAGAAATAAAATGGGTTATAGAAAAATAAATTTGATATACTTTGATGTGTTATATCAAATTATAAAATTATTTTTATTTTAAAATAGACATGACAAATTATATTAAATCACATTAATTTATATAGTAAACTGGTAAACTTATTTAGGGACGCATCTTGTCATAAACATTCAGGAATTACTCAAAAGTTCTATATCTATTATTGAATATGCTTTTTTCTTAAATTAGTAAATAAGGTTTTATTGATCGTAGAAATAGGCAATGCCTAGGAGTGATGTTCATTCTTGAAAATGCTTAAGATGCATTGGTATAAGTTGGTTTGTAATTTTAATATTATTAGCTAGAGGTCAACTTGCAAGAATCCATATTTGGATTAGAACCTGCAAGACGGAAAAACTCACCATGGAGAACATTGAAACTTTTGAGTTGATTTGCATGATAGTATTAGACTTAAGAGAATTAACTTGCCATAGCTCAAATGTCAAGCCATAATATAGCTTGAAAAATAACATTGGAATATCATCCTGCCACATTCCAATATTCTCAACATTTCAAGCATAAAGGATAAGCTTATGTGTTGTCCCATCATTTCTCAACCAATCATAAACATGTTGAATTTTACAATTCAATGAATGGTTGCAACAAGTACTTTGTTTCTTTTACGCTATAAGAAATCAGGTCTTTTCCATTGCTGAAAATTGTTGCAAAAACCCCATACTTTCAATGATTTCTAATTCGCTACATGAGTTTCGACAAAATAAAGTGCTCACTTTTGATCAATTGGCAAGTTCCCAAGAATTGGTAAAGAGCGTTTATTCTTGTAATTCCTTGACCATCAGCATAAAGTCACACTCAATGAATCATTTAGAAAATCCAAGTTTGCACATAAGATCACTAGTTGGGTGCTAAAACATCATAGAGAGGCTCAAATAACTCAGTTTCCCAATTCTGTCCAAATTAACCCATGGTTTTTTAAGAAGAGAGGAAGAGTGAGTGACCTAATATCAGGAGTATGATGCTTGTCCTGTTTCCTAACCTTGGCCCTAAAATAAGTCCATAATATGAATAATTCTACTTAGCATAATCCTACACACCACACATTTTTTAGTTGTTTTCTTTTATATTTTTCATAAGAAGTATGTGATGTACCACTACAACAAATATGGCCCAACTCTCAATAATGTCAGTGCTCCTTTAGCAAAAAATAATATTTGTTGTATATGGATGATGAGTAGAATAACTCAATTAGTTTAGTAAGAATAGAAAAATAAAAATATATTTTAAAATATATATATTATTTATGGTGGAATGGTGAGTAGTGTAACCCCATCTTCTGAGTAGGTCAAAATATTCAAAGGAAGATACATATCAATTTAAGTGCATGGAATGCAACATTTGTTAGATAGAACCGTTGAATGATGATGAAAGTTTTTAGGCTTGCTTTGCGTTTGTGAGGGAGCAATAAAAATAAGAATCATCATGGGTTAGAGTTTTTTTTTAAGGTCACATGTCCAAAGGTGGCCTCTCCCCTAATTTATTGATTACCCTCACTTATGGCAAATGAATACTGTGAAAATAACAAACACCTAAGGATTAACGATAAACAATAAATCCAAAATACAATCCTAGGCACCAAAAAGATTCCTAGACCCGAAGCAAATACTTACAAAACCAATCTTTTACTCATCAAACCAACAAATGCCAATGAAATAATAAACCAATCTAAGAAAAACATAAATAAAGCAAATACAATATATCAGTATGCAATTAACCCTTAAAAAACTATGGAACATGTAATAAAGACCTCCAAACATACATTGAGCCTTACGGCTGAAAAATCAGCCAACATATATTACTATCACGAAAAATATGCTTACTAGAAAAAAGTTCATTATCAAACAAGATCATCACATCCTCCCAAAAATCTTTTAAGTACCAAACACCACATCTTCGATGATGAACCCAATTAACACAAGTCATCGACATCGAGTCCGATTCAATTTCAACATGATTCAATCCAAGTGCCTGGCAATACTTCAATCCGATCAATAATGCCTTCAATTCAACAACATTATTAGTTCCCTCTCCCAAAAAAATGAAAAAGCCAACATTAAATTCTCCTGAGCATTCGAAATAAGATCACCAACACCAACTCTCCTTTGATTACCTAGACAGCAACCATCAATATTGAGCTCGAAGCTTCCAGCTCTCGACTTTTTCCAATGTACAATTGTAAATCGTGGCTCTTTAGTAGGCAAAATAGGCAATCCACTACAAGATTTTGGCCTTTTTGCCACCAATTTCTTTTCCGCGACATACGTTCGTGGAAAAAAGTGACCTATTAACACCACATTTATTGGTGGCTATAAAATACTAGTTTTTGCCACAATATATTAGTGGTGGCTAAAATTTGGTGGGAAAAAAATATTTGCCACAAGAAAATAAGTTATTTCCACAATATTAATTTGGTGGAATGTAAAGATGAGTAGACATTATGATATTTTTGGAAAAAAAGTTATTCCCACGAGCTAAACTTATTTTTGCGGCGACATTGTCTCGCGGCAAATAGTTTTAGCAAACACAGGCCACCCTCCGTGACTTTTTATTTTTTGCCGCGACATATTTTACTAATAGCGGCGACTAGTGTTCGCCGCAAAAGGATCTTATTATTTTAAAATACCTTTCCCATGCCCAAAGCTACGCCGTTTTGGTATACAATTAAAATAAACCCTCCCCCAATTCTAAATCAGACTTCAGTTCACCCAAACCCTCGATCTCTCTCTCGTCTTCCTCTCTTCTCCTTCGGCCACACCCATCTGCCGACCATAACGGAGGCGCTGCGCCACCCCAAAATTCTAGGCCATTTTTGCTGCTTCTGCTACATCTGGGTTCTCTCAATTCCTCTCTCTTAACCAGGTCTGATATCTTGCTATTTCTACGCCACCCATCCGAAAAAGAAGAATTGTCGATGTTCTTTTTGTTCTTTGCAAATTTATGTACAATATTTGTAAATAAAACATAAAAAAATTGCATGTATTTATCTGTGATTCTAGGGTTTTGGCATTCATTTATTTTTTCCTTTATGTTTACAATATCTCTTTTTTCCTCTAGGGTTTAGTTATATTAGCTGTAAATTAATGGCATTTGGTTACAAATTAATGGAGTTATTTCTGGATGATGCATATATAGTGTTAGCTAGAAATTATAGGTTGCTGTAAAATCAATGACGTTTTGAGTGCAGAATATTGACAAAATCCCACTGCCCAACTATCATGTTCTAGTCATTCAGGTAAGCATGCTAATCTAAGTGTATCCTGTTTTATAGTTTTTAAAAAAAAGTGTTTCCTGTTTTATGATCACCAAGGCTAAAATGGTTCTTTATTTGCTCTGTCTCATCATCAACTTGAGTTGGACTCTGTCTCATGTTGCTTTTCCTTCTTTTATTTTTTGTTCATAGCAATATATTTTCATATGATTCTTTATTTTCCTGCTTCTCAATAATCAATTTAATAGATTGTACTTTCCTTCTCTTGTCATTAAACTTTTCTTAATTGGATGTTCCATCGATTGCTAATAGTTACACTTATTAGAAGCTTAGGTAATTGAGTTGGTTGGATAACTTATTTGTGGAACCATTTGAATTGAATATTTTTTTATCAATACATATGAGTGCAAGAAGAACATATAATAGAAGAGCATATTTTTTTTATAGGTTATAATAAATAAGCATATCATCATCGTTCATGTTTCATCTTTCAGCTATCCTATTTTTTTTTTTTATCATTTCTTATTCATGAATAGGTGCATGATTAGGCATTATGGGCATGATTTAAATGTACTAATATTCCATTTTGCTTTTAAATTCTCTAAGGGCCTCTATATTATTAAGAGCTCACTTGCCTATTCATGTCTCTAATTCTTTTTTTTTTTCAGAGGTACATGCAACAACACAACAATGTGGAACTGTCTACGTGGGTGATATCTCAATATGTGCTTTCTTGTGTACCATGTAGTTCTAGTATCTCAATATGAATTTGTTTCTTATACATATGTTTTTTTGTTATTGATATCTTTTGGATGCTAGAAATGCATTTAATATTTTTTAGTTCAACCTCGATCTTGCTGATCACAAGTGTTTGGTGATGGGTTGGTTTGCTGATTGCAAATTAGGAATTTGATTTTTATATTTACTCTATTGAACTGTTGTGTTTTTTTTTAAATGGATTTGTTCTGCTTTGATTTATGTTATGTTTAATTTTCTGAAACACTTTAAGCAGGATTCTTGTGTTATTTTTTCAGGGTATTAGTTTTAGGTATTACCTTTCATATGTTTTGTTAGCTTTACTTATAAAAAAAAAAATTGATTTGTTAGCTTTCTTGACACTTTGACCATTTGTGTGTGTGTTTCTTTCTGTGTTTCTTTCTTGGTTTGTTCATAGACCATATATATATACTGAATGCATGCTTGAAAATATTTTTGGTCATTAATTATATAATCAACATGAATGTTCAAGAACAAAAAGTTTTGGAATTCTATTCAATACATTGAAAGGATTATTTAACAGTAAATGCATGTTAGCTCAGATCTAGTTTTTCAAAGCCCAATGATTTTCTACCCGTAACTTATTCTTGTCAACTATTATGTAAGGTAGCAAGAAGACTCTTGTTATGTGACAAACTCATGCTAGCAAACTTTTGTGCTCAGTTTATTGCTTTGAATTCTAATTACATAGGAATGTTAGCCATTGATAGAAGGTTGAAGATTGAATGCTAGTAGACTTACAAAAAAGAAAAAAATTGCCACAACTGAACATCATTCTTTTTTTTTTTAATAAGTACAACTGAACATCATTCTGGATAGTTGAAGATTCAAGCAATAGCATGAATGCAAGAGGTAGGATTTAAAAATCAAGGGAGAAATTGGGGATGCATTTATCAATTTTTTAATAAATAGGAAAGGGTTTTTATTCATACATTTAGGAGGCATAACCAAAGTACACAGGATGTTTTGATCAGGCTTTATCAACTAATGTGCATAGAAGTATTGTGTCTCACATATCTGTCCCTGTTTTGGCAGTGTTGCAAAACAAGGTAGTTTGGTTTAAAACATGGAAGTGAGACGTCTATTCCAGTATACTTGTGTTGGCAGATTACTAAGCTTGGCTCCTTTAGTTATTTTTAATTCTCTGAAAAATTACATAATTTTTCAGATTGTGCAGATACACACTTTTTGAAATTCAATGGTTTTTTTTATATGGAACATACTGAAGCTTTGGGATAAGTCGAAGTTCAGGTTCAATATTTGTTCGATCTATGGCTTTATATATATGTGTGTGTGTGTGTGGATGGTTGTATCATACACGATATCATCTCAACTTACTTCTAGAACCTTTACATACACTATATCATTCTTTTCCTTTTCCCACTTTATTCTGAGCCAATCTTTTTAGTTATAAGAATAATGATTGTGTGCATTGTCCTTTGTTTTCATCTCATGGGCCCTTACAAATTTGGGAACCTATAATATATTTATCTATTTTAATGCATTCTCTTTAGACTTTGTAGATGCTGCACTTAGAAGATTATCATGAGAATACTATTGTTTCTATAAGAAGTAAGAAATCCCCCATAAAAGAATGAAAACGGAAGTTGCTAACATTTATTCAAGGTATATAGTTCCCTCCAAGTATAGAATTTTATACTTTGATGTGCTGCACCTACTCTTTTGCTGATAATTGTACCAATGGGCTGCTTTCTCACATTTGTTATTGGTAATTGAATTTTGTTCCTTTTTAACAAGTCTGGAACAACGGTGGTTCAATTCTTAGTGTAGTTTATGGTTTCAATACATGTATACTTGTGTTCCATTATAGCCACAATCTATGTGCTAGCTTTTGTGTTAGAAATTAAGGGCTCAGTTGTTGGGTTTGGATTTTTTTTTATCAACTATAGGGACCCTATATTTTCAAAATTTTGTGAAGGGACCAAGTTTTTATTTAGAAATTAATGCCTCAACTGTATTGCACCTTTTTTCATATTAAAATTATTATGTGCTATAAATTCGAAATGCTCTATTTTTGGTTTCTCAAACCATCATTAAGTGGTTGTTTTGCTATGTTATAAAGTGTATTTCGAAATATAGAGGGTTGATGCAAAAATGGACCATTTTTTTAATTGAAAGCTTTTGTCTTTTTCAGATTTTACCTCTTTTAATTTCATTGTGGAATTTATTTAGTTGATGTCTTGCATGCCATGTATTTTTCAGATTTTTTTCTATATAGCCGTGTATGTTGAAGATAGACACTATAGTGTTCTGTTTTGGATATTTAAAATGGTTGGGCTTTTTGTAGACACACTTGTTGTAATTTTGGGTGACTTCTTGAAATGATTGGTTATGTTGGAGAAATTATTCTTATGACTTTGTTTTAGGGAATTTTCTTAGTTTTTTTATTGATTGTGATCTAACAGGTAACTCAATGAGAGGTAATTATATACGTGTCACATGAAGATAGTTACATTGTGTTTATTGTATGGAGAACACATCAATATTACATTACGATTATTTAGAATTAAGTAATGGAGTAGTAATGAGTTTGTAAAAGCATGATATTGATGTTGTTTTCTATATCTTAAATGTATTGGATATAAGTTAAGTTTGTAAACACAAATGTAAATCGTCCTAAGTGTCAATTCCAATCTCTAATATTAGGATTTATTTATGTTAGCCTATTTGTTATAACTTTTTTTTGCTCAAGTCTCATTTTTTTTCTAGATTTTTTTTTTCTTAAATTTGTTAGCATTTACCATGAATGTAATTCGTGACAAATACTTTTTACCTACAATCCACTTGATAGCTAATACCTATTTGCAAGCAAATATGTTGGTGGAAAACAATCTTTTTCCATGAAATGGTTTGTGGGTAAAGTCTTTTTCCAGCCTACTGTTTCCATGGATAGCATCATCTTTGCACTATAATAAAGTATATGGTAAGATTATTTGCCACGAATTTTGTATATTATACCCACAATGTCAGGTGGTGGAAAAAAGTTCACATTTGCCATGAAGCAAAATTTTGGTGGAAAATTATTTTTGTTCATGGATTATATGCCACCAACCTCCCACCAATAAATTTGGTGGAAAAAAAATATTTTTCACTAAACATGTACTTTTTTTCACCATATAGTTTTGTGGCAAAAAGCCCAAAATCTTGTAGTGATCCTAACTCCCTCAACCTGCTTTCATTTGCATAAACCAATTTTGAAAGATTTTAAAATTTTCCTTGCACTTTAAATAACCAAACACAAATTAACCTTCAAAGCTCTTCCACCGAGATTATCTTGCCTTTCATTCTTGCCTTATACCTGCGTTGCCACAATTTTCAAGAAATAATACAAAGAAAAAGCCCTAAAATATTACCAATCTAAGAGGACTTGGCTGCCCAACGAAACCATGACAAAATCGATTCCTTCCAACCTCGACTTAGGTCATAAGGAATCCCCAAACAAGCAGAAAAATTCTTCCATATTGCTAAAGCAATTTCCACTATGGCTAGAATATGGTTTAAGTCTTCAAAATTACCTTTTACACAACAATCACATTTAGAGGTAATAGGAATTTTCACTCTTCTCAACCTATCATCCACCACTCAATCCACAATTAAACGCCTTCCATAAGAAAATAGAAATTGGTTTAGGGAGAGCTTCATGTCATATCCAATTAGCTCATGGCACACTCGGAGTAATCACCTGAATACATTATCAAGTTGATTTAGTTGAAAGGATTCATCCTTATTTTTAAGCCACACAAGAATAACATTTTCAGATTTAAAATCTACCAAAGCATTACATATCTCTTTAGTTTTTTCCAACTCTACTAGCCTCTCAAGTTCCACAGCATCCCAACTATTCTCTAACATTAGCTACTCTCAACAAAGGTGATTCAACTACAGGAATAGAATCCATTAAAGGATCACTATCCAACCAACGATCCCTCCAAAAAGAAATATGGCCATCTCTAACTCTCCATTTTGAATTTTCTAACACCAATGGAATATATTATACTATCATTCTTCAAAATTTAAACCCTTTTTTCAGATCTAACAAAGAAACATGTTTATCCCCAACATATTTAGCACGAAAAAATTGAGACCAAATATCATTACCTGTCAACAACTTCCAGGCAAATTCATATGAAGAGAAGTCTGGATCTCAACAAAATCTTTAAGCTCAAGTCCCCCATCTTCATACGGTTTACATATATTCCTCCAGACAATTCATTTTTTTTTCATCTTCCCAGCACTTTCTCCCCAAAAGAGAGAACTATATAAACTATTAATCACATTCAGCACTGAACGAGGCAGATTAATAATAGACATAAGATGGATAGGTAAACTATAAAGAACATGTTTCAACAACACAAGTTTATCATCTACCGAAAGGTATATCAGTTTCTAGCCACCAAATTTCTTTTTAATTTTATGAAGAAGAGATTCCAAGTGATATTTAGTAAGCTTATCTGACACAATAGGCACACCCAAGTAAGTGAATGGAAATCTAGCTTCAATGAAACCAGTGTTACTAAGTAACTCCCTTTTTCGGATAGGAGAAGAATCCTTAGCAAAAAAGACAACTATTTGCAAACCCGTTGCCCGGACCGATTCTCATATGTCTCAATCACTTTCAACAACTCCTTTGTAGACTTCTTCCCACTATTTGCAAAAATTACCACGTTATTTGCATAGAGAATGTGAGAAACCAAAGGCGAACCTCTAGGATGCGAAAAACTTTATATTTTTCCAAACACGAATTACTTTTTTAAAAGTCTAGAGAATACTTCCTCCAACATAATAAAAATGTATGGAGAAAGCGGATCTCCTTGCCTCAATCCTCTTTTACCTTAAAAAAACCTCCTCGACGTAGCATTCATCATTATAGAATACCATAACAAATGAATACAATTTTTTATCCAACCATAAACTGAAGGAGAGAACCCAAAACCTTCTAAAACATGCAAAAGGAAGCTCCACTCTACCCTGTCATATGCTTTAGCCATATCAAGCTTAAAATCACATCCCCTCCTCCTCCTCCCCCCCCCAAACAAACCTTTTTATTAATAACATTCATCATTTCCTGCATCAAAGTTATATTATAAAAAATATTTCTTCCTAGTATGAAAGAACTTTGTTTTGGAGAAGTCAAGGAGCCTAATAATGGGGCAAAACTTGCCACTAGTACCTTCATGCAAATTTTATATAACACCGAACAAAGGCTAATTGAGCAAAATTTATCAAAACTCGTTGACTGGTCCATTTTTTGAATAAGAACCACAAACGGCGCTGAATAAAATCTTGAGAATAAACTCCCTCGAAAAAACCCTTATTGCCTCAACAACCTCTACCCAAACCAAATCCCAATAAGAACAATAAAATCCCGATCAAAACCCATTAGGCTCCAAACTACTATCAATGGGAATGCCAAAAACTACTAGGTTGACCTCTTCAACTATCAGTTTAGAAAAAATTAAGGCATTATCCTCATCCAAAATCACTTGAGACACCAACTCACTCAAATCTAGAAGTGCCGAATTGGAAGACTAGCCCAAGAACTCCTGAGAATCCTTCACTGCACCCTCATGGATTTCTTGTGGAAAACTCAATACCATACCATTTATAAGCTTCATCTCTGGTATTTTAGGCCTGATTTGTTTTCAGAAATGAGATAAAAATTAAAAATATATATATATATATATTGTTATAATATTTTTTTTTTTTATTAATTTTGTTTTGAGATTTGAAAAAGTAATTTTGAAATTTGAAAAAGTTGAATTTTTTATTATATTTTGTATGAAAATTTGAAAAAATGTAATGATGAGTTTGAAAAGAGTTTGGTTTTTTTGGTTTTGTCTCCCAAAGTAAACAAAGCCTTAGACTGCTTTCTTTTACTTAGCAAAGCATGAAAATAACAAGAATTTTTATCTCCATGTTGCCACCATTGCATCTTAGCACATTGAGCCAAACAGACTTCTTCTCTATGCAACTAGATATCCAATTTTGCTTTTGAAGTGAGAAGATCCAATTCCACATCTTCTACATATTGTTCTTGGAGTTTCTTTTCAAGATGATCAATCCAAATTTCCAATTCTTGAATATGTCTTATGTCCATCCAAATACAGCCTTATTCCATTCTTTCAAATCTTGTTTAAGCTTTTTAAGCTTCAATTCCAGTTTAAGAAAAAGCAGAACCTGGGATCTCTTATTGCCACGAATTCCAAACACAATTGAAAAAATCCTTATGATCCACCCACATTTGTTGAAACCGAAATGGCGAATGACCATAGGCTTCTTCAGTCTTGACAAGAGAAATCACTATAGGTGAGTGATCTGAACTAGTGCAAGGTATCCTAACATAGAATCTGGATATGCATCTAAAAAAATTTGGTCCACGAAAGAACGATCCAAATGTGCTCAACTCCTAGATGTTCCAGACTGCTTATTGCACCAAAAAAATTGCTTCCACAAAAATTTCATTTCCAACAAACCACAAATATTAATCCATGAGCTAAAATCACCCATAACAACCATTGGTCGAGACCTTCCTCCTCTACGCTCAAAATCAGTAGAAATAATATTAAAATCTCCTGCAATTAGCCATGGATAGCCTGAATTACACTCCCTTTCCGGATCAGACCATAAAGTCCTCCTTTAAGTATACTGACATTTAGCATATACAAAAGAGAACTTGCATGAAGCCCTACTGTATGAAATTAAGACAGTTATATGCTAATTCCCATAACTCAGCCTTGTTACATCAACCTCATTTATCCAAAAGAGCCGTAATTTCTTCTTCAAAATCCTTATTCAATATTCCACAATCATAACCAAGAATTCTTTTAAAAGACTCCGACTAATCATCACCTAATAATGATAACAACTTTAGGTTTAAGCTGCGAAATAATTTTCTTCAATTAATTAATCGAGGATTTAACTCCTCGAACATTCCAATATAAAATTGGACTAATCATAGATTTAATTAAGAGGAACGGGTAATTACTCGTTTGCTGCTTCTGACCTAGACCATCACTTCTTTGCCCTTTTTCTTGACTAAATCCTACAATCCTGAGTTAGAGATTGCCTCTTTAGCTAGATCCTCATAAGCATTCGACTGCTCTTGATCCAAAATATTGTCTAGTAACTCCACATTTTTCGTGGAATTAATTAGCAACCGACCATCAACAGTTTGAACACATTCCTCAATTTCCACCCCTACAACATTCTCATCCGGCACCTCCACAAATTGACAATTAACAATACATTATAAATAAGCCCCAGAGACTTCTGTTGGACCCAAATTCTCTATTACATGGCCCTCTTCTAATTCCTGAATTATGGAGACCTCAAGCCCATTGCAAACCTCATTTTGCAACTCATTAGAAATCACGCCCTGCAGTGGAAAATTAATCTGAGTCTCCTCCACACATGGCAACTACACGAACTCCTCTTTTGCCTTATGCAGAGTACTCTGATCAGTTGGAATTACTAGATCCACTCCTTTGCTCGACTCTCCATTTTCAACATGAGTTTCAACAACTAAACCCAAAGGGTTAGAATCAAGAACATGTTTCTTGACCTCTCTATATTCTAATCGCCCCTGCTTTTTGTCACTAACATTATTCACCTTGCCTTTCTTCCAAGTCATTAGATTATGACCTTGTTGTTTACAATGTAAACAAAAAGTAGGCAACGTCTCATACACCCCATATTGCAATCTACTACCATGAGCAAACGACACACCAACCTAGAAAGACATCAACGAAGGCTTTGCGGCATCCAATTCTACACAGACTCCTACCCCATCAGTGCGAGTAGCAGACCTCGTAGTATTATCACTCTAAATGTAATTTCCAATTGAAGTCGTAATAGAACAAAGCATAGAAGGATTTTAGTAATTCGAAGCCAAACTTGGTAGAAAAACCCACACAGGCACAATCAACGATTCCTCTTCTTCAACAAAATCAGGGGTCCAATGAAAATGCCTATAACCCACCACCCCATTAATATCACAAGCTTCCTTCAAAAAAGCCTTACTGAAATCCTCTTCCGACGTGAGTCTAACAAAAACATTTCTATGTTTTCTCTTGGTAGAGACGGCGGCAACACCAACCAATCTCCATCTATTCTTGGTAAAAACTCCATCTAGAGATGGTTTTTTCCTCAAGAATTTCAACACCAATGAAAACCTAAAGGACTCTGCAGATTTGATAATTTCTTCCTTGGAAAACTATACACAAACTTTACCATCCATAACCTTCGGCACCTTAACTGGAAGATGAACATCAGGATATTTAGAGTGCGAAAGTGCATTCTAAATATCCTAGTATTTGATTAAATTGTAAAAAATAAAAATAAAAATAATTAGATTTCACTTTTTTTATTGAATTAGATTTCTATTTATATTAAGATATTTTTAAGTACTATTCGTCTTTTTTTATTTTATTTAATTTATCTTACACTTCAATTAGGACCCGCATGGCATTATTCAATAAAGTCACATGATTAATGAATTGGGTCCACATGATATTCAAGCCTCAACACTAGCCACACGGACATCATTATCTCATTTGATTTTGTAAAGGCCCACACTTGAACTTCAATTGGATATTGGGACGGTTGCTGCTGGGTTTAGTTTATTGGGGCCCGCCACATGAATGCACTTCAACATGGCTTTTAAACTCGAGAAAAAAGAGGCCACGCTTTACATTTGAATTTGGACCTGCACCCCCAATACAAGGTAACTAGGAATTGTTTTAGTTCTAATTGGGCACGGAATTGAGGGGATTTTGAAACGGAAGTAGCCGCATATATATAGGGAGACGCAAACGAACGTGAGCCACGGACGGGCACAAACGCCTACGTAGAGAAGAAAATTCCATGGCCGCTAGGATGATTTTTTTTTTAGAATTTATGTTGTCTATTATATGTATGGATAATTAAATTCTCAAATAAAATTAGAGATAAATTTATACGCTAGATGATATTTTTAATTTATTTTTAATTCATATATTTGATTTTAATTTATTAAAACTCTTTATTTTATCAATCTTAATATATTGTTAGTGTTTTCTTTTTCAAACAATCATAGAGTTTACTCCGTTTATAAATTCAGTCATACTTTTTCTATTGAATTGTTATATCTGTGATTGTGTTTGGATCTATTGATTATTTATATTGAATTAATTCTCTTCTGCAATATCGCTCCCTGAGTATATTGTCGTCGTTGAGTTTTCTCAATATGAATATCAATTTGCGTAATTTAAAAGTGATGAGTGATTTTTCAAAAAGTTACATTTAATTTAATTTTTGGTTTATAATTCTTTATCTTCCGATTGAGAATTACGGGATTAAATTTTCAATTGAGTTATCAATTAATTAAAAATAATTAAATTACCAGATATGTGCAAGGGATTCCCGACACTCTACTGTTCGTCAACTTTGATTATTTTTTCTGTTAATTACTTTGTTTAATTTTCATTTTCATTTAAAATCAATTTTACTTTTCTCATTAATTATTTAATATTTTTTTTTTTAGTTTCCTTACTATTTTACTATTCTTTTAATTTGTCTCCCTATGGAATCGACACCCCAAAACTGAACTACAATTACCACGTTATTCTTTAGACGTAATCAAGGAGTCATAGAGAAAAGATCTGCAAATGTATGGTGGATGGCCACTGGCTTGGAGTCACCCTTGGCCCCCTTGGCAACAAACAGAGATTAAAAAAATCCTAATTCACGAAATCACTTAAAATCGCCTGCCACTTCACCTCCTCAAGTTTCACTCTACGAACTTCATCGTGGGTTAGAGTTACAAAATTGATTGGGAGCATCTACACTCATCATATTCACCCTCACATGAACAGAAATATATAAGCATGTTTCTGTTCATGTGAGGGTAAATATGATGAGTGTGGATGTTCCATAACAATGCTCTTAGAATTATTATACAAGTTTTACCTTAATGGTTTTACAAACTGAAGTGTTAATAACTAAAAAGGTTCAAATAAAAAAAAAGTTAAGTGAGACTAGTATTCATAATTAATATTGAATAGTGCGATAGGTATAAACAAATTTTATAAAATTAAATTTATAAGTTAACTATATTTCATGTAATAGATTAGATTTAAAAAAAGTGTAATTTTTCAAGTTGTGAGTTTATTTTTATTAAATCTCTTTATGGCTAATATTTCTCTTAATAATGTATCACATTGAATTTGAAAAGCAACCGACCGTGAATTAGAGTTATAAAGTGAGGGAATTGTTTTAGAAGTTGTTGGCAAATAATTTAGTTTTTTGTTTTTCTTTCTGTTTAAACTCAGACGGAAATCATGGATGGTAGATGGGAAGGATTGAGCGAAAGATGGAGCAGAAAAAAGACAACTTTGACTTCGTGTCATTTTAAGAGAATCCACACAGAGAGGTCTCAGAGGTGCTCGGAAAAGGAGACTTGTCTTTTCCAATGCAGATCCAAATATAAATAATGTCGTATATCTTGGCGGTTCCAAGTTACAACAGCTGAAGCCTGAAGCGAATCTCTTCCCCCATCAAAACAGAGACAAGAGGAAGAAGAATAAGAAGAAAAAGCAACAGACTGATAAAGATCATAAAATTTTAGTACCTAAATTTCATCAGAGAATGGAATCGTTCCCAGTGTTGAAAATTTGATTAAAGTATCAAAGGACTAAGAAGTCTTGCCAGTATTGAGAGATTGATATGATCTCTTCTTACAAATTTACAATGTGTAACACTTTTAGCTCATTAATTCGACTGTAATTACAATTAAATTGATCAAATGTAAAGCACATGAAGAAAATCAAGAAATATGACACTAATCTTTTCTAGATCAGAGGGCAAGAAAATTTATATGAGTTTTCGAACAAAACCCAAATGCCCATCTCGCATAAATGAAGAAAAAAGAGCAATCACTCAAATCTATGAGATATACTCTTTCTTGTCTTCCCAATCAAGAATCGCCATGCTTGTTCCAACAAACAAGCATGGCGACGCAGCGCCTCATGATGTAAAACCTGGCCTTTTGTTCCTTTGCTAAGCTACTACATTTGCGGCTGATGGAAGAGCTCTTTTGCGACATACTCCGGGGAAGAGGGCACTTTGGAGAGGAACTCTTGAGGGAAAAACTCCTCAAGAGAGGGTACTTTGAAGAAGAGCTCTTTGTTGAACAACTCCTTGTGAATGGAGAATTACAAGAAGAGATCTTTGTTGAAGAACTCCTTGAGAATAGAGACTTGGAAGGAATTGAGGAATGGCTAATTGAACCTTCCTTCTTTGATAGCTTCCATATATCATCCATGTAAATGCTCAATAATCTGAGGTAGCTGATCTTTTCTCTCCTTTACTTCTTTGTATAGATGAGTCTCTGTCTGTGTCTGGAGTGGGCAGAGAAAAAGAGAGGTGCTTTGATTGGGAACTTAGAATAGTTGTGGGGCATTGATATATAGTAGCACTTATATATAGCTGTCTAGGACTAGTTAATTTGAACTTAGTAGGTATCCAGTCAGTGGCTCTTTTTCCACATAAGTAGTGTATATATTCAAAACAATCACACATGCAATGTGAGAGTCAAAACGAGTCTTATAGTCCTAAAGGCTGGTTTAGATAGTGAGATGAATTGAGATAGTTTCCAATTATGTGGCCGTTCGTGAGGTTGCATGTTACACTTTTTGCCAACGTGGCACAAAACAATTGGCCGTTTTGTGAGTGCTTTTTGTTATGCTTCTCACAATATAATTTCACGATTGTCATACCTCCTAGTTGTGGAGATCCATCACTCTTATATGGTTTTCCTTTCTAAACAAATAAATAAAAACACATTTAAAAGGGATATGGGAATGGGAAGCGGTGGTCATTGGACAGTGGCTAGCTGGTTCTCATGTGCATGCAGGGGCTGTGGCTGATCATTTTTCAGCAGAATTGGTACCTTTCTTTCCTTAATTAAAGCTTACAGCAAACAAGGCAAAATTGTATAAGATGGAATCTGGAGGCAATTGCTGCTTTTATCACGAGTTACAAAGCTCTTACTCGCAGAAAATAATATGGAAACTTAGAACTGTGTTGTAAGGTAATGTAGAAAGTGTTCATATTATAATTGTTTTTTTATTTTTTATTTTTTATTTTCAACAATTCACATGGTATGAACAAAGGGGTTTTGAATAAACTATTTTGTGAGAGATGCCCCCTGGGTCAAGAAGAATCTTTTACCATCTTTGTCTATTTCTTGTGAAGTTTTTTATAGTATAGTTTGCTATATATATTTAATTACCCTTTTGTTTGGTAGATGAAAGTATTAAGCAGTATGAAAGAAATAAAATTAATAGGAAAATAGAGTTAGCACTTTTTCTCTGTTTACTCGGGATAAATTTGGGAAGTGAGATCATATGAGAATTTTGTAAATAATAATAAAATAGTTTGTAAATTGTAGTGGGATAGTTTGAGTTGAATATTTTTTAGGTTTTGAAAAAAGAGAGAAAAAAATTAAAATATTTTTAGAATATAGTTTTTAATATTATTTTTGTTTAAGAATTTGAAGTGGACAAACAATGAAGTGGACATATATACCATGTTGGAGGTTTAGATACACAAGCCCATTTTCTCATAGAATAGTAATAATTTCCGATTGATATAAAATAGATAATATTCATGATTTACCTATTCTTATAATAACATCTAAATTCAAATCAGCTATATTTTACTCCTTTAATTTGTTTCCTTGCAATTGTTTGTTGTCCAATATCATGAAAATAAAGGAAGGAAAAAAAATAAAGAAGGAATGTTATTTATTTATTTATTTATAATAAAAAATAGGTATTTATATAATTTGACCAGTCAAAATTAGCCCCAATACAAAGACATTCACATGTAGACACCACCTTCTAAAGAATTATATATGCATATATAGACAAGTATCTTATAAGTCTTTGTCTGTAAGATGTGAACCTAAACAACAAATTCATCAATGAAATCACCAGCTCCAATATAATTCATTCCATGTGATCTCTAAAGAATATCTGAATCATCGTTAAAACAATATTTGACTAAAACCAGAGCACTTTGGATCTATAAAGAAATAAGATTAGAGAGCACTACTTTTTAATCTTTACCCGAAAGAAGAAGAAGAAGAAGAAGAAGAAGAGAGATGTCAGGAAATTCAATCACATTATATTATTCTCTCACAATTCACGAGCCGCTGTGAAAGAATCTGAAGATCAATCAAGTTGATATGTTGTGCGTCAAAAATAATGTCACGTGGAGTACTTTCTTTGGAAGTATGCACATGCAAACATGTGATGCGCATAAGGGCTGTCAGGTGGAGGTTTAGGAGCTACACCTTATAAACGTGGACTCTTGTACCCCGCTCAAATAAAAAAAAATAATAATAGATTTATAAGCGATGTATAATTATTTAAATATATATATATATATAATTCACTTAAAAAATGTTAACTTTTTTAATAATAAACTCTACTTTTTATTAAAACGATTACATGCCGCTTGTAACTCTACAATTATATGTAATATTACCTTAAAAAATTGTTTAACTCTCCTCAATAATTCTCTATTATGGCATGTCTATGGTCCATTGCACTAGTTCTTCTCTCATACTCTTAGTAGAGCTTGAAAACTAATGTCGATTTAGCCTAGTCTATTTTTTTAGATGAGATAAATTGAATTGAAATTAAAGTTAAAAGTTGAATAAAATATTATTTTAATATATTTTTTAATATTATTTTTATTTTAAAATTTAAAAAAAATTGATTGATTGATTTTTTTTATTTTTATTTTTTTTTTAAATATATAATGATTAAATAAAATAAATTATAAAAAATTTTAAAAACAAACGAGGTAGTTTATGTTGTGTCCCAATGTCCTATAAAAGAAGGGGGGAGGATAATGGTCATATCTTACTCTTGGGCCGTTTAGATTTAGAGAGTAGATGAAATGAATTATAAATAATAAAAATTAAAATGAATTGTGAATAGTAAAATTGAGTTTGAAAAACAAACTACCCTTAATATGTTAGCAATTTTCTCTCGTATTCGGAGAGCGTTCATTGGGAGTGTTGTCGCAGCACGCATCGTCATTTGATTGGTTTTTATCTCATGGCATTAGTTCCTAGATCATGAGTGGAAACGAAAGAACATTGGAAAATATTTCTCAAATGAAAATTAGAATTAACAAAATATTTAAAGAAGCAAATATTTTGTTAATTCTAATTAATGTGAAGAATAAAATGATCATCTCTATTCACTTTGTTTAGTGAAGAACACGAATATTAATCACTATGTTTATAAAAAGAATAAGATTAACAGATAAAATGACTAAAAAATAGTAAATACTCATGTTTTACACTAAATGGATTTCTCTCATCTTTCATGAGGACTTGATTGATTGCTATCTTTGATTTGAATAATGAGAGGAGATTACAAACTCTAGTTTATTTATAATGATATCAACATACAAATGCTCCATTCCAATCACAGTTCTGTTAAAATATTCTCTGCAAAATAAATATACAACAGCTTGAAAAACTTTAACCTTGTTCTTGTTTCTTGAGATTCTGGATCCTGAACTTGAAGGAATTACCATATCCACCGACCATGTATTCTGAATCAGCAAAGCCTGTAAAAAAATAAATAAATAAAAAACCTCGTTGATAGTTCCACATAAATTAGTTCCATTCCCAATGGAGTGCTATATTTTTATATGTATAAAAAAAATTAAAAACTAGTTCCATGCTACACACCCTTACCACTCTTGTGAAAACAATCAGCCTCGCCCTTATAATAACCAGTTTCATCTCCTGATCACCATTCCTCTTCTTTCTTTTGTCTCTTTTTTATTTTTTCTTTCCTTTTTTTGGAAGTTGCCAAAAGGAAAACTGAAAAATTATACCATCTAATTTGATCAAATCTCTTGGGTATGCAAGACCGAATCACGTAGTGTCAAGTAAATCTCATACAACATTAAGAATAGAATACAATAAATCCACATCTTTTCACCAGTTTAAATTTTTGGAACAAGTAGTGATTTTAGAGGTCCTATGAACCCTAACTCCAAACTCTATCCTAAATTAATTATACATTCCACAGAATATATACAATTATGTCGCATTGTAAAGAATCACTTCGTTTCGGCTTTCTTCCTCTTTCAAATAACCATGATATCAAATTTTTTTTTTTGTTTGGAGAGGGGGGAGGGGTTTGCAAATAGGAAAATGATATAGACACAACACAATTACACAATACATTTTACAACAATGTGTTAAATGAATGTTATTTCTGTAAAGTATTATGTGTGTATAAAGTGTTTTACAAAATTACCTCTCATTTAAAACTTGTTATGAAATGTATTGTGTAATTATGTTGTATGTGTATCACTTTTTAAGATCCTACATTAAACTGTATTGATCCGAGACTAAATATATGCTTATCTTTAGGTAAAATAAATAAAATTAACATAGTTAAGAGTGAAAAAGAAAGCTTTAAAGAGAATATAGCAACACCCAAGTCTTTGTGCCACATAGCAAGATTTTATTTTATTTCTATTATTTTTTGCTATATGTGAGGAGAGGCCCTTTCGAAGGGAGGTCCAGACCCAAAATAAGATCTGTCCAGGCAGTAAAGAAAAGAAGCCAAGAGCTCGGACTAGAGAGCAAGGGGCCCATACTCGATATATCAGGCCCGTTATCAAATTTGTCCACCCAGAAGGACCCAAGTGCCTAACCCGGTTTTGCAGGTAGTCGAACCTTGCAGCAAAAGGGCATCACAGAGTTGATAGAACATAAGCGGCTGGAGCACGCCGCATTCAATTCGAGTCAGATGAAAAACATGCTACATTCAGCACAGGATAGGTCGGAGGAATGCCGCATTTAATACGGGGGAGAAATTCCGAACACGCAACGGCAGAAGTCGGATGGCAAGATCTGCTCGGACAAGACGTTTATCCCCCAACCCCTCTCTGAAACAGTGTCTGAACTAAGCTTAACGCCCTATCATGGTCAAATAACAGTGGCCGACCAAACCCGGACATGACATTCATTCTTTGACCTCCCACAGTAATCCTTTTCGAGTCAAGCCTGCAAACTGCCACAGTCAAACAAATGATAGCAGGGCTGACTCAGACATAACACTATCATCATTCTCCCTCGACAGCAGCGCCCAAGCTATGTATAAATATGGGACCACGTCCCTAAGAGTAGAGGTTATCTTTCTCTTCTTATACTCAATCTACTCTAGTATTTTTCATCTCTACGACATCCACACCTAACTTTGGCATTAGAGTGATCTCCACAGCCATCGAGGTCAACCATTCTCCTTCATTGCAGGTCTTGATGCTTCGGGCTATGTAGAACTGTTGGGCCATGAAACATGACATTAACAGTGGTGTCGTCTGTATGATTTTTTTCCATAGCAATATGTACTTTATGTGTTGGCAGTGACGTGGTCCCAAACCACGTGGAGGGAGGAGAACTAAAGTGGAGCAATGGTGGCAAAACTTGCAGAGATGGAGAAGATGATAAAGAGAATGACTGAAGAAGTGGGAGTGCTCCATGAAGAAAATGCGACACTCTGGCGGGTTAACGAGGAATTAGCTAGAAGCAATGGACCAGTGGTAGTGAGCACGTGAACTCACTGTGGGCACTTGAGGAAGCCACGGCGGAGGAAGAGAAACACCAGCTACACCTCGAGTTTCGGGAGCTAAATGATAAGTACGCAGAAATGGCCAGATGGATAGGTACACTGTCCGCCATGGACCAGTTACTCGCCAATATTGATTTTCCATACAGTGCGGGGGTTATGGAAATTCCTCTCCAACATAAGTTCAAAATCCCCCATATGGAATTAAACGATGGATTCAAGGATCCATTCTAGTACCTAGAAACATTCAAAACCCACATGACCTTACATGGCTTCCCGGGAGAAGTTGTATGTCGAGCCTTCCCATTGACACTATAGAGGGCCCGTTCGAGCCTGGTTCAAGACCCTCTCACTTGGGACCGTTAACGGTTTCAACGTATTAGGCCACCTCTTCATGACGCAATTCATGGCAAACCGAAAAAGGAGGCGCTCAACTGCTTATCTCCTCACAGTCAAATAGTGGGATACCGAAAGTTTGAAGAAGTACCTTTCTTGATTTAATCAAGAACACATGACAATCGACGACTAAAACGAGAAGGTCACATTGGCTGCCTTCCATGGAAAAATTTAGCATAAGAGCCCGTTCATGAATGAAATAGCACAAAAGACCCCAACAATGTTGATAGAGTTTATGGATCGGACAAATGGATTCATTAACGCCAAATATACCCTCAAAGCCTTAACAGCTCTGCGTCAAATCAAAATTGAACAAGCGGATCGAAAGGCAGCCGAACAAAGAGTAAGACACAGCCATGAGGGAAGGAAAAGGGGAGCCGCAAACACAAAGAAAATTGGAGAGGTCCCCACCCGATTGTGTGGCATGCCCTACGCTCATGTAAGTTTGGCAGTAGAGGGAGATCACGAATGACGTCCACAGGGGGAATGAGCCCAAAGCAAGGAAAGCCACCAATACTACGAATACCACCAGACCAACCAACACACACCAAAAACTGCTATGCCCTGAGACCAAGGAGGCGTGAGACGCGGATCATAGGATCAAGAAGACTAGCGGGAAAGGGGACGATCGAACCCCAAGCGAAGCGGGCCAAGGGGATAGGTGCAGAGGAGCCCCCCCAGCAACAGATTGACCGATTGGAAAGATCTAGACAATCGTTGGGGGATACTTAGGGGGAGCTACAACTTTGTCGGCTTAGAAGGCACATGCCCGAAAAGCACGCTATGAAGAAGTATTCACTACAGGGAGTGCTTCTGTAAGAGCCCACCAACACCCTAGGTGTGCCTCGATTACCTTTGATGAGAATGACGAGGAAGACATCCTCCACCCTCAAGATGATGCGCTAATAATAATAATAATGCAAGTTGCGAACTTTACCACTCAGAGAATCCTAGTCAATAACGACAACTCTACAGACATCCTATTCTAGGAATGGTGAAAGGTATCCCAATTAAGTACCTTATCAAATTTGCATGCAGACACCTATTTTCTGTAGATGGTGAAGAGGCATATATTACACTTATGTCATAGAAATTTACTACTAATGTGCCTAGCTTTGTCATAAAAGGATTTAATTTCGATTTTTTCTAGTGTCACTATGACTTTAAATTATATGCAATATAGGACTATTCACCTAGATTCTAGACCGAGAATCCTGGTATACCCGGTCCGAAACCCAGGTGTCAGCATGGATATATCCAGTTTTGGACTCGGGTCAGAACTTGAATGAATTCGGTATTTCTTTTTTCTTTTATAAAACTCAAGTTTTTAAGCATTTTTTTTTAAAACAGAAACCTATCATTTTTCTTCAAACGCATCTAATATTAATAAACTAAATGCCCATATTTATATGAAGATGTTGCAAAGGAAATCCTAGCTAACTGGATCACACAGGCATCAATATTCTTGTCTCTGCTAAAAGGAAAGCCTCTCTTCTAGTCGTCTATAAATTAATTCCTTTTTTTAATCCACAGTACTGATGATCTTTTATACAAATTTTTGTTTTAATGATCATGCAGCTTTTGGTAAAATTCGGCCTTTAGAGTTTATTGAGAAACCCATCTAGCCGACAATTCTACGTTCTCAAAGGTGGTTTTATAAAAAAATATAATCTCTTAGATGTTTAGACGGATAGACATGTATAATGTTTTAGTATTGAGATTTCTTACGATAGACTCAACATATGCGACTCACTACTGCGTGTAGACAATGTACGTGGATCTTAACATTAAATATAATGTATAGATATCTTTGTCTTCCACCATTGATAGGCAGCGGTAAATGAAAAGCATTTTCAAATATTAAGCACAAAGAGTGTCATAAGTTACAAAATTAAAAAGAAAGATTTTTTTCTCAAGGTGGGATAGAGGTTTTCATCAAAGCAATAGCTATATCAATCCCCACTTACACTATAAGCTGTTTTAAATTGCCAACTACATTGTGTCATGAAATTTGAGCAAATAATGGCTAGGTTTTGGTGGCAAGAAAAAGGAGAGAGTGGATTTATTGGACAAGTTGGAAAAGAAAGTGTGTTCCAAAGAGTAAAGGTGACATAGGATTAGAAAATTTGGGAATATTTAATGATACACTCTTGCTAAGTAAGGTTGGAGACTTTTGTAAAATGAAGACAGTTTACTACACAAAGTTTTAAGTCTTGATATTTCCCTAATAAATTTTTTTTGGAATAAAAAAAAAGGTGCAAATAGCTTTATTTATGCATGACAAGGCATATGGTTAGTGAAGAAAATGTTGGTTGCTGGTTATAAATGGAGAGTTGGAAATGGGATATTAATCCATATTTGGAATGATAATTAGATACTACAACAGTTTGTAAGCAATTGATGGATGTGGACTGTATTTAACATGAAAGGCGCAACAATGGAGTCACTTATTGATCCACTTACTAAATTGTGGGATGCGATCAAAGTAAGAAGAGTACTGCCACCTCAAGTAGTTGATGAGGTTTTGAAAATGACTTTGAGTATTGAGCTTCATGAAGATAGGCCCCCATTTGGTTGTTAAACTTCGTTCAGTTTAATTTTAAGTTAAGTCTAACATCCAAATATCAAAATCAAGTTACTAAACTTCTCTAAACTCAAAATCTCTTTACACATGGGATCCACAACTTTTTTCAATTCACTACATTATCTCAATTTAACATTTTTTCAATTCAATTTAACATTTTTTTACATATGAGATCCACAACCTTTTTAAACTTTTTAGGTGGATCCCACAAAATCTACTCCATTATCTCAATTCACTACTATTCATAAAGAACTTAAATCATTTCAACTCAGCTCAATATTCAAATGCCCTTTAAAAGCGTGGAGTATGGAGAGATGTGGGAGGTTTACAGTGAGAAGTGCATACAAGTTCTTTTCTGATATGAAGATGGAAGCTAGGTTGGCTAAGTCTGTCAACACTAGCAGACAGAATAAAGTTTGGAAATTCATTTGAAAACTAAACATTCCAAATAAAGTGAAGGTGTTGTTCTCAAGGACTTGTTTGGAGGGTCTCTTAACCTTAATGAAGTCAATCCGGTTTGGTTCGATTTTGGACAAAATCTAGAACCAAACTAATACCATCGATTTTCCATTTTTTTTTTTTTTAAATCGATTACACACCGGTTACCCCCCAAAATCGGTAGTACCGACTTTGCTGGTACCATTCCGATTTTTCAGTTTTAAATGAGTCTATATTAGTCTATTATATTACTAGTATATATATATATTAGTATTAGTTATAGTTATTAGAATAATTATATATTAGTATTTATTATATTAAGTTTAAGTTTTTATAACTATATCATTGGTAGTGATAGTATTAGAATACTAATACTAATAGAATTAGTATTACTATATCATTATTTTATATGTAGTTATTTAATATAATAATTTATATATACACTTCAAGTATATTACTAATAGTAATATAGTATTAGACTATTAGTATTAGACCATAAAATATAAATTGTAATTCATTTATATTACATATTAATATATAAAATATTATATATAACATAAAAATATTATATATAACATAAAAACATTATTTTATATTATATATAATATTAAAAAATTAATTTAAAATATATATTATATTGAACTAGTCCGGTCCGATTTAGTTTGGTTCTAAAAAGCTTAGAACTGAAACCAGACTGGTACCAGCTAGTTTTGACATTACGGAACCGATTTCAGATTGGTACCGACCCAAAATCGGATCAATTCCATCGGTCGGACCGATCTGGTCTAGTTTTCTAGTTTTTTTTGTACACCCTTAATAAAGTGTGCCAATCACAGTTTTAAATTTTGTACTGTACCAGTCGGTACGGTCAAAATATGCTGTACCGGCCGATCATCCGATACACTTCAAGTACCTGCTTTATACTGGTCAATTTTTCTACTGTGCTGGCCTCATACCGGCCGTACTAGATTTAGGCTATTTAATTTCTTTTTTTTTTCCTATTTTTTTACATTAATTTATACTATATTAATTGCATATATATAATTTATTCATATATTGACTATTATTTTGAAATATAAATGATATATTTATATATATATAATTTATTAATGTATCGAGTATTTCGAAATGATACACGAAACGGTACCAGTACCAAAATATTTTGTTCTAGTGCCTTAACCGGTACGCCTACTGGTACAGTATTCAAAAAGTTGGTACCAATTGTGTACTTTGCAACCAGAGACTACTATGCATGTTTTGTGTCAGTGTGAACAAATCAAGAATGTTGATTGAACCTATTTCTAGATCTATAGTTTTCAAATTCAAACATGCAGTTTTCGGCCTTATTAAGCTACTACCTCGAAACAAAAACAAAGGAAAATTGGAACTAATGCTACTATTAGCTTGGAACTATTGGTATGGGAGAAACTAGAAAATCTTTTAGAATAAGTTGCTATAAGCTAATTGGGTGGTCTTTCAAGCTATTTCCATGAAACAAATGTGCAAGACATTGACGTTAGTAGCCTACGCTTGGAATTTAACGTAAATTAAAATGTCGTAGACATGTAACACAATACTACATACCCTTCATTCATGATAATATAAAATGCATGCACCTAGCTAACTAATAGTATGCAATAAATTTCGCAGCGAAAAGATAATTTCTAAATGGATAGGCAAAATAAAAGATAATTGTCAATCATCACATGATAATATTAGTGCAAATATACCAAAAGTTTTCATTAAGCAAATGTACCTCAAAATATTATAGTCATAAATCATTAATTCCCAAAACACTGGAAAACCAAATCCTTAAACAGAAAAAGATTGTCTTAAAAACAAAGGAACTTGACGCTCTCGCCCCTCATAAAGCGGGTTCAATCTTCATGTCCTTAACCCAATTACCAAAAAGAAAACGACCCAAACTTAGACTACGAGCTTGCCGATGGTGTATCCCAACCGATAAGGCATAAACGTCATCAAGGGATAGGGATCCGTCTGGGCACAAAACCATGCAACAACCTCAAGATCGCGGATCTTCTAGCGATACAAGCACATTTTGCCTAACGACCTCTTACAGTTTGTCAAACCAAAATGGGCCCGCCTCCTCTATCCTATCATAAATGAAGTATTCCGAAGGGCCTTCAGGGCTCTTCGGGATCTCCTAAGTCTCTTGGGGAGGCGGCCTCTTGCTCGTCTCTATTTATTCCTACTATCACTTTTACCATCCCAGAAACGGAATGGTAGTTGAAATTATCAAAGTGAGATTTCGATAAATCTCAATAAGTATACAAGTAACATAAAACATATATCATAGGCATATAAAGATAAAGGCAAACAAATGCATGAATCATGAATAATGTAACTTATGACTTGACTTATGCAATCATGCACTTTTTATGTAAAAGACTTTCTTTCTTCTTTTAACTTTCTTAAAAACGTTTTCATAACATATCAAATATTTTTCATAACTTTCATATCATTAATATCATTCTTATCATTCATAGCCTTGTTCTTATCATGATGATATGGATACCTTATGACTCCTTTATGCACCGTGTGTTCCCCGTTAGTTACCGCATCACTCTACAACTTCTTTAGTCGAGGTGACTACGTCATTTCATATTCTTATATGGTAGTTCGCTTATTTCGCCTTCACTGTTTTTAGCATCTACTAGTTTTAGGTGCGACCTCACTCTGAATTCCTTCCATAGGAACCATTCGAGGCCCGTCAATTGTTCTTCATCAACCTAAGGGCTTGACTCGATTTTAGTCATTCCTAAGTAAATAAGGAGTTCCACTAGGGCATTTTCCCGTTCTAGCCTTTAGGATTCCTATAAAAAAAATTTAACTATTTTTTTTTTAAAAACATTGCCTTCTAAATAATGGACGGATGCCTTTCAAACTATTGTTTCTCTAATCAATAGGTTACCCACACGGCCACACCTATGTTCTAGCATGTCATTTCCTACATCAAACTTTACAATAAAGAACTTGACTACACTTTCCTAAAGGTTGTTGGATCTGCATGTTACCCTCTCTTAAAGCCTTACACTAAACACAAACTCCAACTTCGTAGTAAATCGTCTGTCTGTGTAGGATACAACCCACATCAAAAGGGTTACAAATGTCTTGATTTGTCCAATAATAGAATCTATGTATTGAGGCATGTGATCTTTGATGAAGAATTATTTCTTGCACAAGATGGATCCCACCTTACAAACTCTACAACAGAACCATTCTTGCACAAAGGTATTTTTCTAGATCCTACTCAATTTTTCTCTAACTCAATACATGTTCTGTCCTACCAATCCTCAAATCCAATAGACTATTCTAATTCAAAATTTAATGGTGCACCTCAACATGTTCATCCTGGTTCTTCTATACTTCTACAGATAACTTCTATACCAGAAAACTCAAGTCTTGCCTCCTTTATCTCTCATACTCTTGAGACAAGTACAACTATACTTACTCCTTCCATTCCTTAGACAAGATGACTCCTTAGCTCAACCCTTCTTTTTAAGATTCACAACTATATCATTCAGCAACATCCACCAAACATCCTCTCAAATCACTGGTAGTCACTTCACTTCCTTGAGAGCCTACTTCCATTTCTCAAGCAATCTAAGATCCTAATGACTTATTGCTATTGAATGTGAGTATATAGCATTGCTGGATAATGGTACTTGGCACCTTTTTCCTAGGCCAACCAATAGTAATGTTATCAGAAATAAATGGGTCTATAAGCTAAAACAAAGGCCACATGGTTTTATTGAGAGGTACAAAAACTAGATTCATAATCAAGGGTTTTGAAAAGAGAAATGATATTGATTTCTCTAAAAAATGTAGTCATGTTATTAAGCCAAAAATCATATGACTGCTACTCAACCTTGTTGCTACCTTTCAGTGGCCTATTGAGTAGTTAGATGTGTCCAATACATTTTTACATGGACACCTACCTAAGGAGGTGTATATGGAGCAGCCTATGAGCTTTTCTGACCCCCAACATCCAATCTATGTGTGTAAAGTTCAGAAGGCAAAACAAGCATCACGAACCTAGTTTCATAGGGTCACTCAAGATTTGATGAATTTGGGATTCACTGGTTCAATGGTTGACATTTTACTATTTTATCTTTTGTAATTCATATGTGCATATAATTGGCACACATTTGTCTAGCCTAAATACACTTACTTGCAATTTACAAACTGAGTTTAAACTCAAGGATCTTGGAGAAGTTTTCTATTTACTAGGATTACAGGTTTGTTGAAATAACAGGCTTTATCTCTATCAAGCCATGTATATTGTTAATCTACTAGATGATGTTGAGATGGTAGGTGCCAAACCATACTCGGCACCTTGTGTATTAGGGAGAAAATTGTCCAAACTTGATGGAGATCCTTTACCAGATCCAACAATTTGCAAACACATAGTTGGAGCAATTTTATACTCTCACCAAACCTGACATTTCCTACTCAGTAAATCAATTATGTAAATTTCTTTCCTCTCCTGCTACAACTCATTTCAAAGCAGTGAAAAGAATATTACGATACTTAAAGGGGACTCCAAACAACTCCAAGCATATTGTGATTTTGATTGGCCTGATAACCCTGTTAATTTTAAGTTTACAAGTGGATATGGGGTATTTCTTGGTATTACTTAATTTCGTGGCAAGCTAAGAAGCAACATATTGTATCTAGATCTAGCATAGAAGCCGAGTAAAAATCTATGTCAATAGTTACTGTAAAGTTGTATTGGCTAAGAATGTTATTCAAAGAACTCGAGGTTCCTTTTTTGTCCCCTCCCTGCATTCGATGTGACAATCTTGGTGCACTTGCTTTAACTTCTAATCCAATATTTCATGCAAGAATTAAACATATTGAAGTAGATTATCATTTTATCGGGAAAAGGTTTTACACAAGGATATTGTTACTGAATATATCTATACAGATGAATAATGTGCCGATATTTTTATAAAGGGGCATTCTCCTTCTAGGTTCTTATTCTTCGAGATAAACTCATAGGCATAGCTCCTCTCATGAGTTTGAGATGGGATGTTAAAGAAACAACACAACAATAGTCATCTTGAGTTGAAGTATTCTAGTCAACTATAATTAGTGAGAAATAGTTATCTGCAGCAACACTCGAGACTTATCTAGATAAACTTTGTTTATCACATGGTTCTTATCTTAGTTGATAAGTCTTATTTATAACAATATGTTATTATCAAAGAGTTGTTAATTGGTATCAAAGTGTATCAAATGTAAACTGAACATATGTTGTAATTCTATTTATAGATGATGAATATACAAAGAAATTATTCTGCCAAATTCAATCTTTCTTTCATTTTGTATATTACCAACAACCTCAAATAACCTACAATAAAAAAGTAGATGGAGCTCGGTGTGTCAAAGGATACCTCTGATGCTTAATTCATAATAGAATTTGGAGAAAGATATGAGTTTTAGGGTAATCAGAAGTTACCTCAAGCGTGTCTTTTAATTTCTATTTGAGAAATGATAAATACAGTCATGGAGTTGCAAGCGGCGTGCAGTCGCTTTAAAAAAAAGTAAATATATATGGGACCCACATGAGAAAAATTAACTTTTTTCTAAAACGACTGCATGCCGTTTACAACTTCACGAGTGTATGTAGCATTACTCTAAATATTCTTTCTATTTATATAAACCGGAAACTTGTCCCATAGCTTAACTTTATTTGATTCTTGCTAGAATTCGGATTGTTAGGGCTCTGAATTAGTTGTCATGTCAGAGAAAATTAATATCTTTGATGATATTAATACCATGAACAAATATCGTAGGTAGATATCATGCATAGATTATCTTTCCTATTATGTCAATAAAATTATATCTATTATTATATATAAAAGTCAAGTTTTAAAATCCTACATGTCATCCATACCACATTTTTCGGTAACATTCTCGGAAAACATAAAGACGTTCACACAATATAAAACAAGGAATTTCCAAAGAGGTTTTGATTCTTGGACACTCCTTAGTTAAGTTCTGATTCTCCTCCACAAACTTCTTCAATGCTAACACATTCATACTCGCTTCAACTTGAAAATCAAACGAGTCAATTGAGCTAGGAATGAAATTAAAAAAGAAAACCAGTAGATTTTGAAGGATTAAACCAGGAACAAACCAACAATACATTGGCCATGGCGAAACAAGCAGTACGATTGCTTCCTGAAAAAGCCAAACATCGAAACACAAACCCCACAAATCCTTTCCCACCCACATACCAAAAAACCCAAAAAAGAAAGAAGAAAACTATAATTTCTATAAAAGCACCAGAACTAGCCCGAAGAGGGAACCAACGATGTCACTTTTCTCTTCTCGAACGCTATTTCTTGATTTGTGCGTTTTCCTAATTTGTTATGCTTTCTCAATTTCTTTAGACGTTGCATATATACTCTCTTTAGAAAATCAGCATGTCTCTTTCCCGTGTTGATGGGGACAAACCGAAAAATGGGGGGCCACATAGTGGTCCATAGGTTTTTAGAATTTTTCTATCTTATTATTAACAAAATAGTTGAGTATAATACATTTTTAAATTGTAAATTGATCTTGAAATATTTTATTAATAAAATAGACTTATTTTATGCACACGCTTTATTTTATATAGCTGTATATATATATATATATATTTTACCTATTTTTAAGGTATTTAAATTTTGACTAATTATTATTAATTCTTAATTTTAAATATATATTACAATAATTTTTGAATAAATAATTATTACAATGGTTATATATTATCTATGTCTCAATATGGTTCTATAAAATCTAGTATAGATAACTCTCTCTATATTGCGCTAGTTATAGGCTCATTTGAATTATGTATTGGCACGCAATGGCTATCACCCTCTAATTACTATTTTCCAAGCCTCTACCTTTTAAGTCATGTTTGTTTTGAAAAACAAAATCAAAAATTTCAAACTCATTTTAAATTGATCATTACACATTTTCAAATTCTCATTAAAATATAATAAATAAAAATTCAACTTTTTCAAATTCTAAAACTACTTTTTTAAATTTTAAAACAAAATTAATATTAAAAAAATATAATACAATAATATTTTATTTTATTTTAACTTTCATCTTAACTCATATTTAAAAACAAACAAGATCCTAATATGCGAGCCTTCATTGATGTGAGCCCGACCCTCCATTACCAATCAAAAACTTCTTTCATTCTTTTAGGGCATTCTCAACTGGTTTTATAAAATGGAAAATGATAAAAGATACTATTATTTGAGTCCTATTCTGACTTCCATTCTATTTTTTTATTTTTTTACTTAATGATTAAGAAAATATTATCTAATAATAATAATATTATTATTTATTTTTTTTAAAAGTGTTTAAATATATTTAAAAAATGATATAAAAAATAAATAAAAAAACAAAAAAAATATTTTTACACTAATAAGACTGAGAGGGAGACTCAAATAGCAGTGTAGGTAGCACCACTCTTATAAAATCTATATTTATGTAAAATTTGAAGAAAAGTAACCCAAAATCCCATCCAATGAATGTTGTATTTCATTTCTATTTTCAAGTTTTCTATAGTGTTGTCGCTACACAAAAGAGAAAAAATATATTTTGATGATGTACTTCAAAAAATAGGATAAAAAATCCATTCTGAATGCTCTGTAACTGTTGTGAGGTCAATGAATCAAGATTTTATTAATGGGCTTTGCTACATCCACAAACGTGGGATTCCAACTGGTTTCCGCCTAGGCCTTTTTTTTTTCCCATCTATTTTTATACATCATTAAGTAAAAAAATAAAAAATAAAAATAAAAACAAACAATCTAAACTTTTATTTATGACTTTTTTTATTTGTGAAATTAGCATTTTTTTTTTTTTTTATTAATCTACACATGAGTTGTGCTATACCCCTATTGAGGGTGTAGCTCGAGGATGGATTCCATTAAGACTAAATGATTTTTTTTTTAATTTTTTTATATTCTTAAATATTTTAAAATATTTACAATAACATTAAAATATGTTTATTTAATCACCAATTAAAAAAAAATGTTGAAAAAATTCATGGAGTCCAACTCTCGGTGACTTTACCTTAACGCATTGACATTGATATCTCTATTAGTCTATCAAAAGTTGACACATTGCATAATATTTTTTAACAAAGAAATTAAGGATTGTCTAAAAAAATTAAAATATTATTATTATAAAATAAAAATTTCATATCCTGATTTTTAAGCCAGCGGCGTCCAAAGTTTTTTTTTTTTTTTTTTGAAAATTTGGAAAATAAATCCAATTCATTTTGTTTTGAGTAATGATATACACAAAATATATTTTCACAATGTATGTCATAATAATATTATAACATGAGAATATTTGTATAAGATAGTGTTATTTTTGTAATATGTTTTATAAAAATACCTTTTATTTAAAATATAATTGTGTAAAGTGAAAAATGTTATATGTAAATAATTTTTTATAGTGTAATTTAAAATTAGATTTGGTATAATTTTAAATATGAGATGAAAAAAGATAAATTGAGATAAAAATTGAAAGTTAAATTAAAAACTATTAGAATATATTTTTTTAATATTATATTTATATTAGAATTTGAAAATTTTAAATTATTTATTTTATTTTAAATAAAAATTTAAAAAATTATGATAATTTAAAAAAAAAAAAGATAAAAGTTTTTTATAAAAGCGAATAAGATCTTAAAAAGTTCAAAACATTGTCGTTTGCCTTTGGAAGGAGGTTAAAATGTTTGAAAGCAAAACATATAGCCACCACGGTCTTGTCTGTGCGTAACGGAGGGGATAAGGTCATAAACACCAATTGGAGACAGAGAAAGACGGGCGACAATGGCATCCACAGCTTTGGCTCTATCATGGAGTTCTTCTTCGTGGTTGCATAGCTTCGGAGGATACTTGAATGAAGCCACTAAACTACCGGACAGCAGAACAGCCTTGGTGGTTTTTGCTCAGAAGAAAGCCACCAAGACCCGCAAGGTAGATATATATTTCCTCTTTTTAAAAACGAAATAGGTTGTGCTATAATTCTTTACATTCCAGCACCTTTAATGTGTGTTCGACATTGTTTTGCTGCTGAGAACGTGAAGGAAAATAATGCTAAAAATACATTCTTCACGATTTAGCTTCTCTTCCATACATTTTTATTAGCAACAAAACTTCATAGAAATGTAAAAGATATTGAAGTAAATGTCAGTAATAGCGTTATAATTGAGTGCTGGTGTGGGAGGGATCAGATAATATTGAAGGAAGACGTGACTGACCTGGGAAAAAAAGGGCAGCTGCTTGACGTGAAGGCTGGGTATTACAGAAATTATCTACTACCCATGGGCAAGGCTCAGATTGTCACTGCCAATCTGCTCAAGTAATGTATAACTGAACCATCTTATCTTTACATTGTGTTGGTTTCGTTATCTCTCACATGCCCAATTCAGGCTGACTGATGGTTTGGTCTGCCAGGTTTTTATTTTAGAAGTGTTTGATGAAAATGTGATGATAAAATGCAACAAGTTTAAGGAGCCTAGGTCTTGTAACTGGGGAAATTTCTTAAGTCGATAGTGTACAACACGCTAATAGGCCATATCTAGAGTAAGTAGAAACTATAAGGGATGTCTATAACTGATACGAGTAAGATTTGGCTTGGATTTGGAGTTATAGTTTAACTAAATGTCAATGCAGATTGTGAATGCTGATTGCACTCCTGGGCATCTGTACAGTTCTGAAAATGATATATTATGCTTATGATAGAGGGAGTAGGAAGGTGGAATGTTTTTTTTTTTTTCTTTCTTTCTTGTCAAATTTTGCCATTTTGTATCTGGCAGTTAACTTTATGCCAGCATTTGATACAACTCTGCCCAAAATGTAGAGTTGTTGGAAATCAAGATAAATGATTCAATGGGCATCGTTGCTTCTTCCTCATCTCTACTAGCAACCTCCATAGTTGCTGACAACCACCTGCTGAGTGCTGACTCAAACACAATAGTACATTACCTTTCATTATTCCTGAAGACAACCCATAAATGTGCTACCTGCATAATTTGCAACAATGACCCCCTCAAATAGTGCCTATGGGATTACCAAAATCATCTTTAGCCATATGATCTCCTGTTCAGCTAACATGAGCATCTTCATTGTCCACAAATACTAGATGTTATTCCACCAAGGGTACTATTACTCATCATCTTGTGCTGACCAATGCTTGTATTCGCATTGCCATAAGACTTTGCATTATGACATTGCAACCTTCTCTACTGCCTCACCACCACCCCATCTCTATCACAACCTGCTGAAAACTAGTGCCAACATTGGTTTTTGTTTATCGATTGTTAGAGTACATAGTTGTAATTAGTGTATGTTGTGAGGGTATAATGGTCATTGACATGTTTATGTATATTTGGTTCAGACACTGATGAATAAATGAAAAGTATTTTCTCTCTTGTTTCGACTACATGGTATCAGAGCGTTAGTAGTCTGGTGGTAGTTGTGCGACGATGTAGTGGTGGTTGCTGGCAAAGAGGTTAGTCGCTGTGCGCTATAGCTGTGCAGTTTTTGGCGGAAGATTCTCCTTTTCATGGTGTTTCCGGTGACATAAGGTGTCGTCTCTGGTATGGACACTAGAATCAAGCTCGTTGGCGTAGTCTGTCCACTCCGATGAGTTTCTGTCTCCATCGGTTGCTAGAAATACTGTTTATTGTCGGCCGATGTGGAAGTCTCGGGGTGTTTGGTTGCAGGTCTTCACTATCCTATCATCGACTGTGTATGCCCCCAACCTAGAGTAAAGAGCCTATTCGTATCTGGAATAACACATGTTTGGTAACTTGAATACGGTAATCCAACTGTCCTTGTCCCGAGTTTAGGATAGCTTATCCTTGCTTATTCTTTGAAGCAATACCGGCAAACCCGAAACAGGCCGATACATGCCTGTTCAGACCCAAAACATCATTGAAACAGGCCGGTTCAAACTTGAAATATACCTGAAACAAGCCGATTCCTACATGAAAAGCTCTTGTTTCGATTAGTACAGTCTATTTCCAACCGATATAGACCTGGTTTTTAAGCTAGGTTTCTAATTTTCCAGCTTGTATTTCTTAGTTTTCGTCTAGTTTTTCTTAATTTTCGCCATGGCAACCAAGTTTGAGTTTTTATCTCTTACATCAAACGTTAATATGCCTATGACTACGGCGAGGTTGAATGGAAAGAACTATATATTGTGATCAAAATCAGTTGAAATGTTTTTGAAAAGCAAGGGTCTTCGTCGTACCCACTTGGTTGATCCCATGCTTGACTCAACTAGTTATACATTTGCTCAACGGGAGCAAAAAGATGCTCAAATATGCTCATTGATGATCTCTAGTATTGAGCCTAATATTTGTGCTAGTTTAGTACATTTTGACACCGCTTAAGAGATATAGAGGCATCTCAAATAGATGTATTCAAGTGTTGGAAACACAACCCGTATTTATAAGTTGCGTCAACAATTTTTTGCATTGGAACAGGGTACTTTGAGCATGGAAGAGTATTATTCTCAAGTGGTTAGCATATGTGAAGAAATCAAAATTTATCAACCTATCATTTCTGATGTTTCAAGTATGCTAAAACAATGTGAAGAGTTCAATGTTGTGAGATTTCTTGTTGGCTTAAAACCTAAGTATGAGTCGGTGTGCTCTCAAATTTTAGCAAGTCCACAACTTGTGTTACTCAACATCCAATTAGTCAATATGTCTCTTGTCATGCATTATCTCCATCATTTTCATGTTTTACTTCTCAACTTTCAGAAATTTATGTTCCTAAGACAGTTCAGGATGCTTGATCTGATTCGGGATGGATGACAGTTATGGAAAATGAAATGGATGCTTTTCACCATAATGAGACACGGGATCTTGTTCCTCTACCACCGAAAAAACAACTTGTTGGCTGTAGATGGGTATACAGTCAAATTCCATCCTAATGGTTCTGTTGAATGTCTGAAAGCTTGCTTGGTTGCTAAGGGTTACATTCAAACTTATGGCATTGATTACGATGAGACTTTCTCTCCTGTTGCCAAGTTTTCATTTGTTTGGGTATGAATCTCTCTTGCTGCTAATTTGGGTTGGCCTTTATTTCAGTTGAATGTTAAAAATGCATTCCTACATGGTGACCTAAATGAAGAAGTGTATATGAATCACTTGAATTTGTTGCTTAGGGGGAGTGTCGAGGTACTGTGCGCAAGTTAAAAAATGCATTATATGGTTTGAAATAATCTCCTCGAGTATAGTTTGGGAGGTTCTCTGATGCTGTATTGGCATTCGGTCTTCATAGATGCCAAATAGTCCGCTCGGTATGTCACCTACATAGTGATGCAAGTCTAATCTTATTTGTTTTATATGTAGATGACATTGTAATTACTAGAAGTAGAATTGCCAAACTGAAACAATTTTTACATGATCAATTTCAGATAAAAGACTTGGGCATACTTAGATACTTTCTTGGAATTGAAGTCAGTAAATCTAAAAAATGTATTAACCTATCTCAAAGAAAATATGTACTTGATCTTTTGGAAGAAACTGGCATGTTGGATGCTCGTCCTATTGACACCCCTATGGATCCGAATCGTAAATTCTTGAAAAAGGAATGGGAGTTGTTTTGAGACCCAAGTCGATATCAAAGACTTGTTGGAAAATTGAATTATCTGACTATCACTAGACCTGATATCTCTTATGCAGTAAGTGTATGGAGCCAATTTCTACAAACCCACAGGATCTTACATTGGGATGCTGTAATTCATATTCTTCATTATCTTAAGTGAGCTCCTATCCTTGGATTGTTGTATAGACCAAATGAACATCTTAGAATTGAAGCATTTTCAAATGCTGATTGGGCAGCATCTCCTTCAGATAGAAGATCGACCAGTGGATATTGTACCTTTGTAGGAGGTAATTTTAGTTGCATGGAAAAGTAATAAGCAAACAGTAATAGTCCGATCTAGTGTAGAGGCTGAATACAGAGCAATGGCTCACACTACTGAGTTGACATGGTTGTAGCACTTTCTTCAAGAGATTAAGTTTCCAGGCTTCCAACTCCTATCCCTCTTTAGTTATTTTGTGATAATCAAGCTATAGTGCATATTGCATCTAATCCTGTGTTCCATGAGAGAACTAAACATATTGAGATTGATTGTCATTTTATTCGGGATAAGATACTAAGTGGTGATATTTCTACACCCTTTGTGAAGTCTATTGATCAACTTCCAGATGTGTTTATCAAACCATTGTGTTATATTTGGTTAAAGCTTATTTGTACCAAGTTAGATTTATACAATGTATATGTCCTAGCTTGAAGGGGAGTGTTAGAGTACATAGTTGTAATTAGTGTATGTTGTGAGGGTATAATGGTCATTGACATGTATATGTATATTCGGTTCAGACATCAATGAATAAACAACAAAAAGTATTTTCTCTCTCTCTTGTTTCAACTGAATCGATAAACAAAATTTTATTGAGCATAAAATAGACAAAGGCCTGATTACATGGGAAATATACAAGATCATTGCCTACGCATGCGGGTTTAGCGATACATGGAAGTTATGAAAAGACATTCCATTAAAAACAATTACAATTGACCAATGGAGTAGATTATTGAAAAATAAACTTCTATGCCCATCCATTGGCTACTCTCGATCTTCAAAGCTTCTTGCATTCCACACTTTTGCAATATGAGGGTTACCTTGGATACCTAGCAAAGAAGCTAGGTAGTCGATTACCCTTTTTAGTGTTACCCAAGCTAATCCCAACTAAGCAAAGGTCATTCCACAGGGTCATAGCAATCTCACAATGAGATAATAGATGATCTATGGATTCTCCACTCTTTTTGCATGCACAACTCTAGTTCATGGCTGATATGGCATTTCCGTAGATTTTTTGTTGTGAGGATCTTCTCTAATGATGCCGTTGATTCAAAAACATTTCCTTTAGGGGGTGCTTTTGTCTTCCAATACTCTTTCATAGAAATGGATTTGTGTTATGCATGATCATGACATGATAGTAGGAGGGAACTGTGAACTTCCTTTCTTAAAAGGACGCCAAAATATCTTGTCTTCGACTCCCCTCGTTATATGGGTAGAGTATACTAGATTATAGAACTCCGAGAAAGCGTCAACTTCCTGATATTGTGCATCTATTAAGAATGTAACATTTCATTGGTGAGTACCATTAGAAAGAATTAAGACGTTTGCAATTGAGGCTTCTTTAATGATAAGAATAATCAAACACCATCAAAGGATCCATTGCATGCTCCCGTTGGGCCTATTACAAGAGTAAGATCCAAGAAGATCAAAGAAGCACCTAATGGGCTAATTCAAAAGACTTGGGCCAAATTTGCAAATTCATCGAGCAAAACTCCAACATTCAAGATGAGTTTAAAAGAAGAAAAACTAGTTTTAATCCATATGATACAATCTACAGAAGGGGGCGGCATAGCCTAGTAGTTTAGTAAAAACTTCTATTTCAATAAGTAAAAGCATGTGGGCCTAATTTTATGTTTTTATGGTTGTAGGCATTTAGGCCTATTTAATTCATTAATTAGACCTCTTTTATTAGTTATAGGAGTGTAGTTTTGGAGTTTTGAACTTAAAAATGTTCAGGCCATGTCTTTATGTGATCTAGGCCTTATTAGGCCCTAGGATTTCATTAGGGGATATAGACACACATGCCTTTTTATTTTTCCAGCAATTATGAACGTGAATAATATTTTTTTCAGAGAGAATTCTTGTTTTCTTTACTTGTTCTTAAATGAACTAAGAACTTATCAAAAGCAAACCCTTTGTGGCGTTCTCTCCGTAATCTAGGTTTTTGAAATAAGTTTTCAACGGGTCTAGATTATTTTTACTTGATTCTTAGTTTTCTTGGGTGGATTTTAATTTGTTCGTGGGTTTAAGGAATTTTCAATCCTACGGGTTCACATCATTTCGTTCTTGCTATGCCATAGAATTCTGGTCACACTACTACCCTCATCAACGTTAACCACATCTATCTTCCCCAACCTATAAGTTATTAAAACCATTTTTTTCTTCTCGTTTTGTTATTTTGTTCTTATGACAATGCAACAGCACCATCCCCAAGAACAAAGAATCTCCATTAAGCCATGGATATCTAGGGTTTACTCCACCACATGGGGATGAAAGTACAGTATTGGATATAGAGGATTTCCTGGTGGTCTAAGGTTTTAATGGTAGAACTTTCTTAAAAAATGACATAGTATTATCCATTTAAACTGATGCATTTGATGTTTCAGGAACTTGTAAATGATTATCTTTAAAAAAGCTATTAATGGTCAATGTGCACAAGTACTCTTAACACAAAAAAATGGCATGCTCTCCAAAGATTTCAAAACATTCAAAAGCTGGGAGTGTATTTTTTTCAATTATAATTTTCTTCTAAATGCACTGAAGGACGCAATGAGCAGCAACATCTCAAGGCATTCTACTTGATCATCTGTTTAAAATTTCTAATCTTGTTTAAGTGATCACATACTTTCAACCTTCCTGAAAACTTTGGGGAGCTTGTCATTTTTAGGATTTAGATCCTATGTTCCAAACTTGCCATACCGACTGCATATTTTTCCCAGCCTCCAAGGTCAAAATCTCTTATCGTTACATATAAAAGAATGTCACCCATGGTTACCCCCTAGTTATGTTGGCAATGCCTCATGGTTTAAACATCTAAAAATATAAAATACTCACCAAAAACATGGAAAAGCAGAAATTTTATTCAGAGAAAATATGTAGTGTGACTCTATCTGTACAGAGCATTAACATATGATAGGGGACAAATAGTGATTGAAGAGACATGTCATAGAATGTAATATCATAGGGAAGAACTTATCTATCTTTTTATTCTCATATAATTTTCTTAAATCTATTCATTCTTTTTACAGGGAAATGCAAATGGAAGAGGAGAGAATTGAGGCTGAGAAAAAACGGGTACCTGAGTTAAACATTTGTTTTATCCATGTGCTTCCTTGAAAGTGAAATGGTTCAAGTTATACCTTATATAACTAGTTTCTTTTTTGATAAGTACCTCTATAACTAGTTTCATGATCATACATTACTCTGTTGATGTTTACTCATAATTTCTTTTTATTGGTAAAAAAAATGTTATTGATCATAAGAATAGGCAAAAGCCCAAGTATGCGGAACATATATAAAAGCATTGCCTATGCATGCTATTTAGTCATGCAAGAAATTCGTGAAAGTTCATTCCTTTAAATTAGCTACAACCAACCAATGAAGTAATGTACTGAAAAATAAATTTCTAAGCTCATCCATGGACCATTCTCCATCTTCAAAGTTTCTTTCATTCCCCTACCACCAAAACCACCACCATATGTATATTGGGACCAACTTCCATATTGCTGCAATGTGAGAATTTCCTTGAAGGCCTTTCTAAGAAGCTAGGAGATCATTATATATATCGGCATCACCCATGCTAGTCCCACCCGAGCAAAGATTCATTCCATAAAGGTAATGGAAATCTCACAATGTAGTAGGTCATCAACAAACACCCCACTGTTTTTGCGTGTCTCCTTAAATTTTCTATTAGGAGAATCTTTCCTAAGGAAGCCATCCATACAAAGAAGATTGCTTCTAGGGGTGGTGGTAAAGGCCTTGGGCTTAGGGGTATGCTTCCTCTAGGTCTAAGGTCAAATCCCCTCAATTGCAAACAATCTTTAGGGCCCATCAGACTGGGAGATTTTTTCCTTAAATTAACCAAGGTGAACTTCTAGAAAGCCTATTGCCGAGGGCCTATACACCCCTGAGATTAGTCGGGATGCGGTTTCGGACACCCAGTGCTAATAAGAAAAGGGTGCCTTCGCTTTCCTAATATTTTTCTATGGGAATGGATTTGCATAATACTAATTCATGGTTTGGTAGAGAGAGCAGAACGGTTGTAACACTCCTACTGTAGGTTAGGAGTGTTACGTGCTTTCATAATTGTGCCATGTAAAGAGACCCAACTTGATAAAAATACCCAGTTTATCGAAAAATAATTTCCCAAAAAAAAAAAACATAAAATATACTCCATGGAAAGAAAATTTAAAACTGATATTTTTGTGAAAAAAGAAAGAACACTCACAAACTAAGGGCTGGTTTGTTTGCACAAACCATCTCAACTCATCCATTCTTATTTCATCTAATCATTACAACTTTTCCAAACTCCCAAATAAAATATAATAAACAATTTAATATTTTTCAAATTTCAAAGAAAAATAATATTAAAAAAATAATATTCTAACAATATTTTATTTAACTTTCAACTTCAACATTATCTCATCTATCTATGTAATCAGCAAAGTATCTTCTAAGGGGTTCCTAGAAGGTGTGGGCTGATATGGAGGCGTACAGTAAGCTCTATATGGCTGTGCAGGCTGCTAGAGGCGTACAATAAGCTCTATATGGCTGTGTAGGCTGTTGATTTTCAGATTTTTAGCTAAAATTGGAGTGATTACATCATCTCGGATTGTAGGTATCGGAGTATAACAACTCCGCTCTGGAAAGGCTAAAATTGCTACTTAACAGAACCTGTTCCTTTTTTTTAAGCACACTATAAATAGAAAATGACATAGATATACTGTAAATTTCTAATTTACGAAAGAAGGCACCTGATAGACATTTTCATAAAATATCCATCTATAAAACAAAACCACTTTGAACAAGAAAGGAAGAATCTTTGGTTTCTTCCTTGAAGGTGAGAAGAAGGAAGGAAATGGAGGTTCGGCTATGGCTTTCCTGGAGAGGAAGAATGAGGTGTTCTCCTTCCTTTGAGGTAGTCAATGGAAAGAGGTGAGGGAACTTAGAAGTATTTTGGCCCCCTTTTAACTTCACTTGGCCGTAAATTGATCATTCCTCATATCACTAAAGTAAAATGGTAAGATTATCCTAGGAGAAGATATTTTCTCCACGTACCAATCCAAGGGTAGGAGATCAATGGGCCATTTCTTGATTAGTAAGAGTTGGAGGGCTTAAGAAAAAATAATATAAACTCATAAAAATTATTTTTGATTATTTAATAAGCCCTATTTTAAAATAAAACATACTCATCTTAAAATAAAATAATTAAAATCTTTATTTTAAAATGCATAAAAGAATATTTTATTTAAAACAATTATTGAAATGACATAAGAGTCTACGCAATAGGACTCGGGTATTATAAGAAAGGTGTCAAAGCCTTCTTGTACATACAGAGGACATTACATGTTCTTCATGCATTCCCATCATATCAACAAATGTGGGGCTCTTGAGCTAGGTGATCTACCCCCACCACACACAAAACACGGTCAAAGGACTCTATATGAGTAACCATGTGTATTGGTTTTAAATCCTTAGTTTTTAACACCTCTAACGCCCTAGTAAGCACCTCAACCTTATCTTTGAGGTTATCCTCTTCCCTAAGATTATAAATTCAACTACCATTTAGATTTTCAGCAAGCCATGACCTATTTATACTCTCAGCAGCATTAGGTCCAGTCCAAGTTGGAGTTTTTTCAGCACGTTCATTTAGATATTTTATTGCCTCATGTGGACTTTTTCACAAAAACTCAGCATTACACATCATCTCTATGAATTAGCGCTCTCTAGGTGTCAGTCTCTAGAGCATAGAAATAACTAGCTAAGCGTCAGTTCTCATACCCATAGTGAAGACACATACTCAACAACTTCTTAAACCTCTCACAAGCCTAATATAAAGTCTCACTATCTTTTTGTGTAAAAATGGAGATCTGTCTTTTCAAAGTATTAGTCTTATATTGGGGAAATTATTTGTTAATGAAAACATATGTCATTTCATTTCATGAGCCTATTGATCGTAGTCTTAGTAAGTACAACCGGGTTTTTTCTCTTTCCTTCAAAGAGAAAGGAAATAATTTAAGTTTCACAATATCATTTGTAGCATTATGATTATGGAAAGTTGAAATTACTTCCTCAAACTCCCAGATATGCAATAAGGATTTTCCTTCTCTAATACATCGAAGATGGGAAAGTAACTGTATCATTCCTAGTTTAAAATCAAGTTGGCGAGTGTTGACTGGAAACATGATGCATGATGGTGTGGTTGTGTGTGTAGGGTGAAGGTAATCCTGAAGAATTCTAGTGGGTAGATTTTCGTGTTCACTCATTTTTTTGGAACTAGATAGATTGTCAAATAAAGGATTAAACAAGGATTAAAAAAATTGATTCTAATTCTAGCACAAGTCTAAGAGCAAATCTATCCAAAACATCTCTATATCTGTGTATGCAAGGTAAAAAATACTAAGAACTAAAAAAATACTATGAAAAGAAAAGGAAGAAAAAAAATAATGCAGCAAGCTAAAAGAGGGAACGAAGTTACCGCCTTTACGAACTGCTGAAGTAAATTATGCCTTGTATTGATTCTTGCACCATACTCCTCGGCAACGGCACCAAAATTTGATTATGCCCAAACTACTACGCAGTGTTATAGTATGGTTCAGGGTGTTGATCCATAGGGAGTCGGAAGAAATACTACAAGATGCAAGCTTAAAGGAAAAGATCAAATGACAAGATGACAATAATCTGAAAATTATACCTAAAGTATGTAATTAAAATTTAAAATGAGACTAGAACACATAAAAATGCAAGTTAAGCTTCCATCAACTAGATTCAATACTTTGACTTTTCCAATCCAAACTATATACACAATGAAGAATTATAGCACCAAATTCCTAATTGATAGATATAACAATATATTCATCTACCTCAAATTTAATTCTAGAATCTATTCCCCCTTTACAAACTCTAATTTTCATGTATAAAATGAGTGAACATGAAGATCAAATCCAATCTAATTCTAGAATTTTCATCTATAAAAAGAATTAGAATTAGAAAACAAAAATCAATAGAATCAATGACATGAAAAACCTGTTTAAAAATCAATGTATAAAAATCTTCATGTATAAAAAGAAACATCAGATCCAAAGATGACTCTATATTCACAAACAATAGTGCAGCAAAAGATTACATCAATGGCATGAAACATGTTTAAGTCACAATCATATAATCATAATCCTATAGTTCAATAAAATCAAACCATAACAAGATCTAATATAATGTCTCAAACTTATAATATATAAAACAAATAGAGAATTTAATCCTAGAATCTTAAGCAATAAAGCTTAATCTATGAATTGAAATGTAGTCTAAGCATTTTTATCAATCAATTTCTGCTCTAGGCTTTACTCCAAGATTTAGTTCTCCATGTGAGCACTAAAAAAATGGTTTTTTTTTTTTTTCTGAGTCTTCAGAACTGTCCATGCCATCTTTTTCCCCAAAACTCTAATATTGCTATATTTGAAAAAGTCCCACCACATTGAAGAGTCCTGGTCCATAGAAAAGTCATGCTTGTGTTGGAGTCCTACTCATGTTGAAGAGTCTTGCTGAAAGTCCTTCACAAATCTCCTTCACATTTCCTTCCAAATCTCTTCATCCTTAACTTACATTTTGGCCTTTAAAATCTAGAGGCTATCAATAGCTTTGTATTGTTCTTTTATTGGGCTTTGGCTCTCATTTGACTGGGCCATGGCCTCCTTTTTTATGGATTATGAAATTAAATATAAAAATGTGCTTAAGAATATCTCAAAGTAAATAGAAATTAAATTCAAGAATATAAATTAATTCCTATGATTTTTATTAACATTTTAGCATTCTAGTACAATAATAAGATATTTGGAGTGTACTTTCGTACACTCATCATAACAAACGAGATCTAAGTCTAAAATCTCTTGACACATGATCTCTGCCTTGTCGTCAGCTCGTCAACACAATCTTCTTTACTTGGACATTTTTTTATTGGCATCGGGTGTTCGGGAACAGCGTCCCGACTAATCCTGTGGGTGCACAAGCCCTTGACAAGGAGTTTCCTGCAATCTTTACCTAGACATTTTAAAAACATAAAACAAGAAACAAAAATGAGTCAATTATGAAGTAGTATATCATACAGAAAACTCAATAAACATAGGGTTTCCTTGAAAGGCATGCATACTCAGTACTTATACTAACATAAACATGTAACATGTGCCATGCATAACTCATTAAACTTGTCTTTCCCTTTGTTTAATGGCCAACACTTCTTAACCCCCATGTGTAGGGTTGTGCACTGGTTCCATTGCCCATGGCCACAAGGGGAATCGCTTAACTTATCATAACATATTATGGTGGACTATGTTTAAATGCGTGGCTTGCACATCTGCCCCATAACTGCATTGATACTATGCATCTCTTATGGCCATTCTTAAAGCTTCTTTCATAACTTGTCTTTTATTTTTCTAATCATGATGTACGTAGAACACATAATGACATAGCTTATCGTAATCATAAATGAAAACATATCATGATGCATGCAAAACACATTAACATGACATTCAAAAATCACTTTCATCATAACTTGATATGTAAAAAAGGGCTTTCAATAAAGGGCATAAAACATAGATAATACTTAAAAAGAAACATTGTTTACCGTACATGTAAGGGTATGATCATGCTATTTACCTCTTTGCTTCTGTTGATAACAAACGCATCAATAACCACCTACTTGAAGCTGCTGGAAGATTGTTGGACTTGATAGGGTGAGGCTGGTTCTTTTTTCAATCTCCTGAAATTGCAGCAGTTATCTAGGGTTAGGGATTGGTTTTCTTGAAGAACATCACTCTACAAAAACTTTCCAGACTCACAGCATCCTCTGTTTTTTCTAGTTTTCAGGCCATACGGTATTTTTAATGTGACTTAAAAAACCTAATAATACGGCTGTATGAATTTAACTCTGTTTTGAAAATGGGTTCTATCCTAATGGCTAGGAGTTCTAGGGTAAATATGTGCTATTGTTTGGATCCATTTAAGAGTCATAAATGGGGCTGATTTCCAATTATCACAAATTTAAAAGCCAAAAATCAAATGGGCTTTGGCTAGAAAATACTTGGCCTTATCCATCTATATATCGGCATAATGGGCTGAACCTTCTCCATTTTAAATTTAGGTCTATAATATATAATCTTATCTCCTCAATACTAGATCCTCAAAGAATACGTACAGGCTAATGGGCCCTAAAATAATCTTCCTTTACTCATGCGAGTAGAGTATACTAGTTCATAAATAAAAATGTGTCAACTTCCCAATCTTGTACATCTATGAAAAATTTAACTTTCCATTGGGTACTGGGGAAGTACCATTGGATAGAAGCAAAAGGTCTACAATCAAGGCTTCTTTCATTCTTGTTATACCATAGAATTTTGAATAACTTCCTTGAGTGTCTTGTTACCACACCATATGTCATGCCAAAATTGGACTTTGGATCCTTCACGCACTTCAAAGCCGGTATTTCTAAAATATCTATCCCATACTCTTCTTATGTGCTTCCAAAGCATCCTCCCTATGCTTCACCATGCTATGAGTCTGAAGATTCTCCATTAAGCCCCCCATTGTTGGTGGTATCTCCAAAGCCATTTCCCCAAGAAAGCCTTGTTAAAAATCTGCATACTCCTGGTGGCAATCATTCTTCTGATGTAGGGGAGCATATCGTGGCCATTTTAGCAAGTGAAATTTCATCCACCCCCGATGAGCACCTTGGTGGAGAGATTACTTTTATCAAAGTGACCCTACATCCTTTGGATAAGTTCATCTTCTAACTAGCCAATTTCACTCCATTTTCTCTAACAAGTCATCCCAAATTGATTTTGATTTGCACGGAGCATCCAAATGGAGGCCAAGATATTACATTGGCTAGTGAGATATTTTGCATCCGAAAATTGAGGCAATATACTCCACCCACCACAACTACTTCCGATTTGGCTCATAAAAAATTATTTTATTGACCTCTGCTCAAATTGTTTCTAGGTTAAGTGCGCTTGCAAACGTTGATCTGGAGCTACAAGCACTTTACAGAAAAAAATTTCCTTCTAGTCAGTGTGTTACTTATATAATAGTCCTGTGATAAATGCCATCTTAAATACAATGCATACATTTGACGTGTTCTAGCAAATTTAGAATCCTGTTTTCTGTTGCCTTTATTTGGCTAGAAAAACAGGTCCAGTTGCTTACTAAAAGGTCCATCATCCCTTAAACCTTGGCTATATTCTTATAAATTATGATTATTTCAATATAGTGCCCCGATGTCCTAGATTTTTTTTATTACAATTTTGTTCTATTCTGTTATTCTTTTCTAGTAAAACCTTTGCCCTACACCATCTAATTAGATAATATCATATTTCTTCAGGTAAAAGATGAGGCACAACAGCTTGCTCTGATCTTTGAAACAGTTGGAGCTTTTAAGGTGAAGCGCAAAGGCGGGAAGGGGAAACAAATATTTGGAAGGTGAATTAGACCTGTTTTGGTACTAACGCTTATAGTCTATTTTTGGCACCTATAAAAAAATAATCTATTTTTTGGATATTGATGGATGCAAAATTGTTTTGGCAGTGTTACTGCGCAGGATCTAGTTGACATAATTAAGGCTCAACTTCGGAGGTACCGTCTATACTAGCATTATGATATTTATGTCTTCACCAATTCCTACATTGATGTGATCTTTTGCCTTACGCAAGTTTTGGTGTTTTGTTAATAATGTGCAAATACTGCTATTTCTTTTTTATACATAACTCTTCTTAATAAGAATAAGACAAGTACAAAGAAAGTATAGAAAAGGGAATACTGAGAAAAATCCCTTCTTTCCTATCAATAAGTTTTCTTGCTGTTTAATTATTATTGATGTGGTGGAAAGTGGATAAAGAAAAGTAGAACAAGTTCTTTATGTGATTCCTTGAAAGGAGAGTGAAAGTGCAAGAAAGCATATAATGATTTCTATTTGATGATGGAGACTCTCCTCAAAACAAAATGTATGATTTTGAAACCTTAAAGGCCTTAAAAGAAGCAAATTGAAAATAGTGATAGGTAAGGTAAAGAAAACCTTAACTACACTCTATCCACTACAATGGTCAAAGCAGCACTTGAACTGCAGTCAACTGACTAGAGGCACTTGAAGTGCTATAGACCGACTAGAGCTTCAGTCGAATGATGATTGAATTAGTGGTATGATACATTTTGTGTGGCTATGGTTGAAATGACATTCGACCTTATTGAACATGATAACAAAGGCCAAAAAGTGTTTGAGAAAAAGACTGAATAAAACCACTAATTCAAACCGGTCTCTACAATGTGACGATGGCAACGCTCAACAGTTCCATTTCGAGTGTGAGAATACATACATGTAATGTGATGAGTAATACCAAAGGTTAGAAAAATGTGGTGAAGGGGTCGAAATTCGCCACCCCAATCCATTAGAACGGAAACAACATTCGTGGAAAAAGTGTTAGTCATATAACGTAAAAAAGCTAAAACAATAGTAGAGACATTTGACTTAGTTTGAAGAGGAAAGATCCAAATATATTTCAAAAAATATCCACTATTGAAAGATAAAAATGACAACCATTTAAGGAGAGTATAGGTGCAAGTAGGGCTGCAAACGATCCGATCAAAGACAAGTTCGAGTCGAATCGAGTCGAGCTGGACTCAAATAACTCGAGTTCGAGTTCGAGTCGAGCTGAAAGTTTGCCGAGTCGAGTCGAATTCGAGCCGATCAAAGATGAGCTCGAGTCGAATCGAGTTATTTATCGATCTTTGTTTTTACTCTCTAACGAACGAGCCGAACTTAGTCGAGTAATTACTCGAGTTTCTTACTCTTTATAAATATTTGACTCAATAATTTTTTTGTGAACTTAATACATTATTATTGTAAAGAAATAAAATGCTACTTCTACATAAAGTAACAAAATATATTACTTATACAAAGTATCAAAAATAATATATATAACACAGAAAATATATATAATAAAATAATATATGTAAGAATATATGCAAGATTATATATATGTATATAGAAATATTACGAGTATTGTTACGAGCTCAAAACGAGTCGAATCGAGTTTATACGAATCTTGTTCACGAACACAAACCGAGTTTATACGAGTCGAGTCGAGATTATACGAGTTTAGCTTGTTTAATATTCGAACCAGTATTAATGCTCACGAACAACTCATTTATTAAACGAATCGAGTTCGAATCGAGTTTATACGAGTCGAGTTCAAATTGTTCACGAACAGCTCTGTTGGTTTGTAGCCCTAGGTGCAGGTCCCCAAACGTCTAAAAAAAAAGTAGAAAAGGTCTAGAGCGAGACGGGGATGGGGGATGAGGTAATGCATGAGTTTTGACTTGTGAACAAGCTGAAAAAGTATGAGATGTGGAGTTGGTGATTACAGAAAGTTGAAATCTTCAAAGAATAAGAGAGGTAGCTAGGGGTGATGGATGACCGAGTCGAGCATGCGAACGTGGAGTGGAAGGTATGTTCACCAAGGTAGGCTTGAGGAGAGGTTGGCATGGAGGTTGACAAGGATGGTAGCGGTAGAACATAAAGACCGTCCTTAACGGGACCTTGAAGTAGCACTTTCTTAGTTTGTAAATCCTTTACAAGAAAACAAGAGGAGTGAAACTCAAAGAACACAGGATTATCAATACAAAATTGACGTCTGGAAAGTAAATTTTTTGTAATTAAAGGCACATGCAAAAGTTGATTTAGAACATAAGTGCGAGAAGTAATAAAATGAGCGGAACTAGTGTTTTGAATAGGAAGAGTTGTGCCATCTCTAATGCTAACTTGTTCGGGACCTTGGTATGACATAGAGTCAAAGTTGAGATTTGCAAAATCAGAAGTAAAGTGGTTGGTAGCTGCAATGTCGGGAAACCAACAATTTGATGGGGCCCCATTTGAGGGGAGAGAGGTAAAGTTGGCTGTGAGGGATGGGGAGGGGAGGCCTGATAGGCCTAATTCAGACAGTGCTAGCAAGTTACGATTGCGTTACCCATTTTTTGGCAAATCTGGCAGACGGGCCTAGAATCAGACCTAGGCAAGAGAGGTTGATTAGATTGGGCCAAAGAGGGAGACCCACGGCCTGGTCCTCCGCCTCGACACCTCCCACTAGTGGAACCATTTCTCCCACATTGGGACTGCCTCGATGCCAATGGAGCTCGAGAAGCAGCATTTGCAGAAATGGAAGTGGTAGATAATAGAGACTGATTTTGATGAGCTAAGCAGGACTCGTGATTTAGAGGGTAACTAAAAATTTGATGAAGGGAGAGGGGCTCTGGACGGGTGTTTATGGAAGTGATGGTGGAGTCATAGTCGGACCCCAACCCAGCAAGGAGATACATCGTGAACTGGGCAAAGGATAAGGACTATCCAATAGCACTTAAGTCGTAGAGAGGGGTTTTGCCTTGTGGTAGTACTCAGCCATTGATTCCAAACCCTTTTTCAGGGTAGCAAGTTGAAAATACGTTTGAATAACATGAGCGGATGATTGAGCTGCATAGAGATTCTATAAAGTCGACCAGACCTCAAACAAGGTACTACATATGAGTACCTGTGCAAGGACTTTATTCGAGAGAGGAGTTAAAAGTGGAGATGATTAACTGATCTTGAAGCACCTATCGAGTGTGTTCGGGGTTCACAAAATCATTAACCATCTCGGTGGGGGAGGTGAGGATCCATCAACACGGGAGTAGAGTTGATGACCCTTCAGAAATGGAACTATTTGAGCTTTCCAAAGAAAAGAGTTATCAATGGAAAGCTTGATATTAATGGAGTGATTGGCAGTAGTGACAGTGGTGGAGTTAAGGGGAAGGGGGTGGGAAACAGAGGAGTTGGTGTTTGTGTTGGTGTTGGTGTTGGTGTCGGTGTCTGAGATGGGGTTGTTGGATGCCATGGAAGACACATATACAAAGTAAAATAAAAAATAAAAAATAAAAAATAAAAAAAAAACCAGGAAGAGGGCGTGAACCTTATTGAGCTCTTGATACCATATTGAACATGATAACGGGGCCAACAAGTGTTTGAGACTAAGGCAAAGTGAATAAAACCTCTCTTTATGATTCTTGTATTATTGTATTTCTGAATACAATGCAGCGCAATGCAAGCTGATATTTATAGAACAAATACCTATGAGATATTACAATATGATTGGTCCATCTGTACATTTATATTATGAGAAAATATTCCTTCTAGAGACTACTAGGTGCTGCGGCAGAGCTTATACAGCTGTGTGCACTGGAGGTGATTTCTCTACAGTTAGGTTGTTGATCTTGCTGTGAGTCATCACCATTGATTGCCTTATCAGACCTCAGTGTTAACTTCAATCTCAATCAAAACGCAGTTGATCAAGATTTTGTCCAAGCTTTAGCAAAAACTCTTATGACCTTTATTTCCCGCAATATATCTTTTGCAACCTGTTTTACACTTGTCCATTCTACTTGTAGCAAACTCGTGCCATAGTTAAATTATAGAACAATGAAAGCGGGCCCGCGGTTGGGGCCCCTTTGCAGGCTTATTTTATTTTGCACCTTTTCATGGTTCATTTTTTTTTCCCCAGAAATGATAGAAAGAGTGTGTGCAGGCAAAACATATTTCGTTTTTCCTTTTTTAAATAAACTAAGCCTGTAGAGATGCAAAAGGGCCCCAACTGGGGGGCCCCATATCATTTCTCTAAATTATAAGAACACTGCATAATACTTGAGGATCTTTGGCATTAAAAGTCTTGGAGATGCCCATGCCATGAAGAAGATCAAGCAACATAAGCATTATTGTTGACCTGTTTCAGGATCTGATGAGGCCCGATTTTCTGGTTCTTCGGCTTGTTGTATGTGCCCATTCAAGGGTTTTCCGCTTTGAGGAAAATTATAACATGACCACCTTCGTTGAAATTAAGTGCACTGGTGACCAGAAAATTGTGAAACTTGCTAGAATCATCCAGATAATGTTCATTGACCCTTCTTTATTCTCAATGAAGCTAAATGATCGAAGAAATTTTGAATATACCAATCGACTTACTTTTCCACCATGAATTACCACTGTTCTGAGAGAGAGCTTAAGTGCATGTAGAAAATGACAAGAACTGCCACTTGCAAACCAGATTGACGAGAAAAAAAACTATAGCCAAGGCTGTGCGACTCGAGTGTTTCTTTTGGAGCCCAGTGATTTGAAAGAGCAGGAAAATTAAAAAAAAAAAGGAAAAAAGATGTATGATACCCCCAATTGGAACCAGAGAGGGCTCCATGCATGGTGAAATTATATGAAATTAAAGAGAAAGGACAGGAACACAGAAATTTGCTGAGGGAAGAGGAATCTTGGAGCTTGAAATTTTCAATGATATGCTATTTATATACTCGAATGAGGATCTTCAATTAAAGAGGAAATCCTATGATTTAGAGGCAATTTCCATAAATATAGGAAGCATAAATCAAGGAGTATAGTAAGAGATGTGCCAGCTGTGTCTCTAACCACACACCCAACACAGAGTCTGTCAACAAGAGTTTCACTTGAAGGATGGTCAAAGCGGCACAATTCATTTTGTCTATCGATGTTCAATTTGTCTATCGATGTTCAAAGTGGCATTTGTCTCTGATCTTGGTTGAAGCTAGTTTGAACAATCTTTAGCATAATGTCTTCTGAGCATTGTTTATCTCAAAGTTCTCCATTTATCGTTTCACAATCTGTTCTGACTGATTACTTTAGAATTACTGATACTTCAGAATTTATAGGTGACTTGATCATTCTTCTCTTGAACTCATTCTTGAGTCTCAATACAACCTCTAGCTTTTTATTTTATATTATTACCCTATTAGTTTGTGAATAAACAGTTCACAAAATAGCGGACTACAAGTTTCTATAGCTGATACTGATTTGACACTTGTGCTCATTTAATGATATGCTTCTCTCTTCTATAGGGACGTGGACAAGCGAATTGTTTCTCTTCCTGAAATCCGGGAAACGGGAGAATATATTGCAGAGCTGAGGCTTCACCCAGAAGTTACTGCTCGAGTGAGGTTAAATGTGTTTGCCAACTAAGAAGTACCCATTTATGCCCCAGCCTCTGGATGGAACAATTGTGCTAGCAGCTTGCACATTGGAGGTAAATGGATACGATGGAAAATTTAACAGGGGATCATATACAAGTCTTGATAATGACTAATCTTAAATTTTTCAGCAAAATGACTTGGCTTAGTAATTTCTAGACTTTCATGTTGTTTTCCTATATGAGTTTGAAAAACACTTATTACGATAATGTTTAATCCTCCGTATTTTTATTATTAATTTTATTTATATATTATTTTGTTTTTAAGTTCATGGGGAGTAGACTTGGCACTGATTCAGGATGTCATGCTATTCTGCGGCGGTGACGAGGGTTTGTTCCAGACAGCAGGACCTGAATTCTAGTGTGACCTTTTTTTTATAGGAAACATCAAATTTTCACTAATAGCAACAAAGTATTACATCTGTTGATCAACCCAAACTGGTTGCTGAATACAAATAGGAATATCATCATACCAAACTTGTAAGTCATGGACACTCCATGCTAACCTTGCTAGTTTGTGAGCCACTCCATCAGCATCTCAAAAAACAAGCTGAATAGAACATCTAAAAAGTCTTTGCATCATCTGTTGTATATCCTTGACTATATGCCCCATCAAAGAAGAAGAAGCTGTAGAAGCTTGTATGTCTTGAACTACTAAAAGTGAATCACATTGAATCTGTAGCTCTTGTATACCCAAAGACAAATTTGCATACCTCTCAGAACTGCAATAAGCTCTATTTCATATGAATCTGTCCCAGCCAACTCCTTTTTTGAAACTGTCATGAGGACCTCTCCTTTGCTATCTCATAAGATCAATCCCACACTTGCAGTACCTTGTTCATGAAAAATGGCTCCATCCACGTTTAGTTTTACAACATCATGAGTAGGAGGAAGCCATCTAGTAAGTCTACCAACCCTGTTTTGTGTTTCTGCTTTGATTGACTTACACATTTGTTGCATAGATAAAGCGTGAGAGACAACCCATCCAGCTGACAGAATGTCCTAAACAAAATTCTGATTTCTCCTATACCAGCAGTTCCAAGCAATTAGCGGCATGAGCTCTACATCTTCCTTAGTTTTAGTTTCTTGGCAGTAGCTTAGTAAATCCAGAAATTGCCTGTTTGAGTCAAATCTCTGTAAATCTGGAAACAATTTCAGCCAGCACTCTTGTATTGGTCCACAATGACACAAAGCATGCATGGTGGTTTCTGGTTTCATGGTTCATAACTGGCAAACTTTAATAAGTACTAAGTTTCTCTGTTTCAGATTAACCACGGTAGGAAGACCCTCCATACAAGCCCTCCAAGAGAACACCTTGACCTTATTTGGAATGTGCAGTTTTTAAATTGTTTACTAAACTCTGTTCTGTCTGCTAGCATTTGAGGGGTCAGCCTATCCATCCTCCATCTTCATGTCAGTAAAACACCTATAAGCACTCTTCACGGAAAACCTCCCACTCTCTCCATGTTCCAAGTCAAAAAATCTTCATGAATTTCAGTCCTCAGAATCATTTTTAGAACCTCATCTGCTGCCTTGTGGTGCCATTAATCTTCTCACTTTTAAAACATCCCACCATCTAGATTGTCAATCAATTAGTGACTACACTATTGCCTCCCCCCTTCTTGAATTCCTTCCACTCCCACCTGTTGCTTGAGATCTTTTATTCCTGGAATCTAGTTATCAATCCAAGTCTTTATTGATCTACCATTTGCAACTTTCCATCTGCAACCAGCAGTTAACCTCTCCTTCACTGATCAGATTCCTTGCCATGCATACCATCTGCAACCAGCAGTTAACCTCTCCTTCACTGACCAGATTCCTTGCCATGCATACGAGCTATTAGCATTTAGCACCCTTCTTTGAATCCAAGAATCTTTTATTATTTTGCTGAGAAAAAAAAAGAATCTTTTATTATGAAAATATCGGGACTTGGATTTTATGGAGTAAACTGTCTTCATTTTGCATGAGTCTCCAACCTTGCTTAGCAAAAAGTGCGTCATTAAAGATTCTCAAATCTTTGAATCCCATTTTACCTTTACTCTTAGGAACACACATTCTTTTCCAACTTATCCAATGAATCCTCTTCTCCTCCTTTTTCTGACCCCACTAAAACCTGACCTTTGCTCAAGATCATGACACAAAGTAGAAGGCAATTTGAAACAGCTCATGAAGTAAGGATTGGCATTGCTAGTGCTTTGATAAGAATCTATTTCCCACCTTGAGATAATAACTTTTCTTTCCAGCTTTGTAATTTATGCCATACTTTGTGCATAATGTCTGAAAAGGCATTGTGTTTATCCCTTCCTATCATTGGTGGAAGATCAAGATACCTGTCATATTGTTGAAAACCTTGAATGCCCTAAACTTGCAGAAGAGAAGTCCTAGTGGCAAGTTGCACATTTGCATTAAAGATCATAGTTGTTTTATCCCTATTTATCTTCTGCCCAAATGCTTGTTCATAAGTCTCCAGCAAGTCATCTATTAAGTTTTTAGTGAGGTTAGACTTACAGAAGAGCAGACTATCATCTGCAAATAAAAGATGGTTGACCAAAGGAGCCCATCGACATACTTTAACACCACTCAGCTGGCCATTCTGTGTAGCTTGGTTTAGTAGAGTGATTAAGCCTTTGGTGCACAGCAAGAAGAGGTAAGGGGATAAGGGATCCCTGCCTGACTCCTCTTGAAGGGTTGATTGGACCCATAAGCCCTCCAGTGATAATAACTGAAAAACTCAGAGACTTCAAACAGAACATAATAATTTTTATCCATTGGTCAGCAAAACCCATCTGATTCAAAACCTCTTCAAGATAGCTCCATTCAAGCCTATAATAAGCTTTACTCACATCGAGTTTGATTGACATGTAACCATCCTTCCATATTCTCTTATTTCTCAAATAATGAATCATTTCATATGCCACAAGTATGTTATCAGATCTAATTCTCCCAGTATAAAAGAAATTTGTGAATTTGAAATAATTCAAGGAAGAATCTGCTTTAGTCTATTTGCCAATACTTCTGAAATGAGTTTATAAACTATATTACAGAGACCAATAGGCCTATTTTCATTCACTTTCTCAGGTTTCTTCGTTTTTTCTAGTGTGACTTCAACATTACTTCATGATCTCATAATTAGATTTGTCTAGCTTGCATGACTGAATCTAGGATTCTCATGAGTTATTCTACTTATTTACGGCAATCCGTGGATTTATGAGCTCCAATCCATTTCCAGCAATGTAGATTATTTCTCTCTTATGTTCAAATGTTTTCCATATCCGTGTACTAAAAATGAAATAAGCAGGATATTTGTTCTGTTTCAGGAGCCTGTGATTGTGATCAGATTCACGTAAGGACCAACAATGTGTTATAATGTGGTGTTATTAAACCGTTTTGCTCGAAACTGCGCCATTCTATGTTCTTTCTGGCTTCATCTCCTGTATGTTGGGTTTTAAAAATCTATCTTGTGAATTTTGGTTCAACTTGACACAATTTCCTACACTTTACTTTCGTAGACTTTAAATGGTTTACACTTGAGAATTGCTAGGTTCGCAAAGAGGTTTCATAAAATAAAGTTCATAAACTAATATAGTTGGATATTATATGTTAGATCTTCGTTATTGGAAAAATAACTGTACAATCTCATGCACCGCAACAGGTCGCATAGTTTATGATTTTACTTTTATGTGAACCAAACATTTCTCTTATCGATATAACTATGGTAAGAACAATACTTTTAAGATGCCTGTCCACTCAAAATATGGTACACGTGATTCTTTTCTATCACATTTTGGAAGGCAAAGTGATAGAAATTTCTTAGGTTAAGAAAAACTAAAGATAAAGATGAGTAATTTATTTCGACTTTTAGGAATTCTTGCTCATAAATGTTGCTTACCTTGAGTACACAATGCTACTCTCTATTATGTATTTTAAACGAATCGTATGTTTATTTCTTAAAAAAATAAATAGATAGTCACTTAAAATGCACTACATTGACATATGTGATTGACAAGACAATTCTAAGTTTTTTAAGATAAGAAACCACCCCAACCTCCCGCGGGGCGGTTTGTCTTTACCTAGTCCCTAAATTTGAATCCAAGAACTTTTTAATGTAACCAATAGGCTTGGAGGTCAAGAGATCCAAAAATCGCATTTACTTAACCCTAAAGTTGAATCTAAAGACTCTCGGTAAAACTATAAGATTTTCCTTACTTAGTCTCTAAATTCGAGTTTAAAAACTTTTTGGTGTAGTTAATGAATTTAGAGGTTAAGAGATCAAATGATCATTTTTAATAGGGGTGTAAATAGTCTGGTTCGGTCCGGGAAATTTGTGAATCGATTCCATTTAGTCCAAGAATTCTCTCACCCTGGACCAGACCGAATCGAATTCCTATTCGGTCTATACCGGTCCAATCCAATTCTGTCTAGGGGCAGTCCGGTCTGGTCTAGGGGTACCCCATATGATTTAATGGGCTAAATTTAATTTAAAATTCTGTAATGATCAAATATTTTTTTTTTTGCCCAAATTTAATTATTTTCAGTCTAATTTACATATTTATCACATATTTAAGCCAAAAAATATTTAAAAAGCTTACTTTTAGTTTATTATAAGAGTATATATTAAATATGTTAGTAAACTATGACTAATAATACTATTATATTAGTATATTATATATTTATATGTTAATAAATAGTGATAAATTAGTAATAATAGATTTAATAATAATAATACACTTATTATTTATAAGTTATTACTAATATTTTATATAGATATACTATAATTTATATTTTTATACTACAACTAGTCAATTACTATAAATTATAGTATGTTAATATTATAAGAGTATATATTATATATTAATATGTTATTATATTAATCTATATTAATATTAATATTAAAATTTATATACTATTATTTATATATACATATATTAAAAAAAAAATTAGGGGTTCGGTCCGGTTCGGTTCGATCCAGGGGGAGAAATCCCCTGGACCAAGACCGGATGGAGAAATCCCCTGGACCGGGACCGAACCTCCCCCTGGACCGGAATCATTCGGTCCATATATATTTTGGACTGGACCGAACTCCAACCGGTCAGGTTCAGTCCTGGTCTGATCCAATCGATCTGATCCGGTCCACTAGTCCGATTTAATTTTTTTACAGCCCTACTTTTTAATTAGCTCCCAAAGTTCAGTCTAAAAATTCTTGTAAAGTCAATGGGCAAGGAGGTCAATAGACCTCAAGATCGCCCCTACTTAGCCTTTAAAGTCAAATCAAAATACTTCCAGTGGAGTCAATGGGCGTAAAGGTCTAGATACCCAAGGACTGCCATTACTTAGACTCCAAAGTTGAGTTCAAAGACTTTTCGGTGAAACCAATAGGCTTTGAAGGTCAAGAAATCAAATGAGTGCCTTTACTTAACCCTCAAAGTTGAGTACCAAGACTCCCGATGAAGTTAATAGGCTTAGAGGTCAAGAGACACAAGGAACGCCTTTACTTAATCTCTCAAAGTTGAGTCTAAAAACTCCTGGTGAAGCCAATGAACGTAGAGGTCAAAAGGACCACCATTACTTAGTGCCCAAAGTTGAGTGCAAAGACTTTCTGATGAAGTCAATGAGCTTGGAAGTCAAGAGACCTAAGGACCACGCTTACTTAGCTCTCAAATTTGGGTCTAAATACTCTCAATGAAACCAATGGATATGGAGGTCAAGAATCTCTGCCTTTACTTAGCACCTAAAGTCAAGTTCTAAGATTTTCTGGTGTAGCCAATGGGCATAGAAGTTAAGAGATTCAAGGGTCGCCTTTACTTAGGCCCCAAAGTTGAGTCCATAAACTTCTTGGTGTAGCCAATGAGCTTGAAAATCAAGAGACCCAATGATAACCCTTACTTAGTCTTATGGCTGTAAACGAATCGAATTGAATCGAGTTCGGACAAGGATACTCAAGCTCGATTAACATGTTTACTCGCTCGAACTCGAATATCCTTGCTTGAACTCGGTTTGTTAACCATTAATGTTGTTCGAATTCGACTCGGGCTTGACCAAAATAAACAAACAACGCTTGCAAACTCGATTTGTTATTCTTGAAATTTCTAATCTTATCTTTTGATTAATAAAAATATTTTAAATTTTACAAAAAATACTCAAACCATATAACTATTTAACTAAATAATATTGATTCAAAATTCATATGGTATAACTTTTTTAAAAAAATAACTTATAGTTATAAATTAAAAGAATAATATATAAGATAAATGTAATAAATTACACTCTTTAATACATATAGATAGTATAATAAATTAATAGTTGTAGTTGTATGATATCTTATTATACAAATTATTTTGTACACATGTTGGGAACATAACATGTTTATATTAAATAAGGTTAACTAAAAAGAAATTAATTATATATAATTAAGTACATAAAATATAACTAACATGTAATATATATATATATATATATATATTTATATAACGCATACATATATAAAATAAATTACGAATTTCAAAACGAGTTCAAATAAGTCATGCCGAGCTTATACGAGTTTTGTTTAGGAGTCTAAATCAAGTCGAGTCGAGTCGACTTTATATGAGTTTTGTTCATTTAATATTCAAATATATATTAATGTTTACGAACATCTCATTTATTAAATGAACCAACGAGTCGGACTCGATCTGATCACGAGCTACTCTAATCATTTACAGCCCTATTTAGTCCCCAAAGTCAAGTCCAAATACTCTCAGTAGAACTAATGTCCGTGAAAGTCAAGAGACAATAGGACCGCCCTTACTTTGTCTCCAAAGTGGAGTCAAAAGGTTTCTCGACGGAGCCAATGGGTGTGGGGTTTAATAGACCCCAGGACCCGTTTACTTAGCCCTCAAAGTCAAGTCTAAATATTTTCAGTGAAGTGAATTGGCGTAGAGATCAAGAGGCCCAAGTACCGCCCTTAATTAGTGCTTAAAATTGAGTCTAAAGACTTTCCAATAAAGCAAATGCTTAGAGGTCAAGAGACCTAAGGAACGCCTTTATTTAGCCTCCAAAGTCAAGTACCAAGACTTGTAATGAAACCAATAGGTCTAAAGGTTGAGAGACCTAAGGACTGTTCTTACTTAGCCCTCAAAATTGAGTCTAAAAACTCTCGATGAAACCAATGAGCATAAAGGTCAAGAGACCTCAGAACCATCCTTACTTAGCACCCAAAGTCCAGTCCAAAGACTTTCTAGTGTAGCCAATAGGCTTGGTGGTCAAGAGATTCAAAGGTCGCCCTTACTTAGGCCCCAAAATCGAGTCCACAGACTTCTCGATATAGCCAATGGGCTTGAAGGTCAAGAGACCCAAGGACAACTCTTACTTAATTCCCAAAATCAAGTCCAAATACTCATGGTGGAGCCAATGACCGTGTAGGTCAAGAGACTCAAGGACTGCCCTTACCTAAGCTCCAAAGTTAAGCTACAATATTTTTCGGTGGAGCCAATGGATGTGGAGGTCAAAAAACCCTAAGACCATCCTTACTTAGCTCCTAAAATTGAGACCAAAGACTACCAGTAAAGCCAATAATGATGGAGATCAAGAAACCCAAGGACTGACATTACTTAGGCCTCAAAATCGAGTCCAAATACTTCTTGGTGGAGCCAATAGGCATGGAAATTAAGTGACCCAAGGACTCACTTCCTTAGCCCCCAAAGTGGAGTAAAAACACCCCTGGTGAAACCAATGAGCCTGGAGGTTAAGAGACCCTAGGACCACTTTTACTTAGCCCCTAAAGTCAAGTCCAAAGACTGTTAGTGGATCTAATAGTGGTGGACGTCAAGAGACACAAGGATTGTCCTTACTTAAGCCCTAAAATCGAGTCCAAATACGTTCTGGTGGAGCCAATGGGCTTTGAGGTCAAGCAACCAAGCTCATTGACTACACCAAGAAGCCTTTAAACTAAACGTTGGGCCCTATGTAGGCTAGTCCTTGGGTCTCATGACCTCCACGTCTATTTGCTCCACAAAGAGTATTTAGACTCTACTTAAGGACCGTCCTTATTTATCCCCTAAAGTTGACTCCAAAGAGTCCAATGAAACCAATGAGCCTTGAGGTCAAAGACCCAAGGACCGCCCTTAATTAACCCCCAAAATTGCTCTAAAGACTTCCAGTAAAGCCATTGAGCGTGAAGGTTAATAGACTCTACGACGACCCTTACTTAACCCCCAAAGTCAAGTTGAAAGACTTTCTAGTGTAGTCGACTTTGAGGTCAAGAAACCCAACTTAGCCCCCAAAGTTTAGTCCAAAGACTCCCAATGAAATCAATGAGCATCAAGGTCCATCAGCCCAGAACTGCCCTTACATATCTCCCAAAGTAGTCTAAATGCTCATGGTGGAACAAATAGGCGTGGAGGTCAAGAGACCTAAGGACCGCCTTTACTTAGGCCACTTTGAGCCAAATATGAAGAAATATTGAGGAGACCAATCCTTCATCTCCTACTGATGCTTTTCGATAGAGACAATGGTGTGCCACCTTGAAACTATAAACGTTCCCAAAGCAAGGTAAATATTGCGAGTAAGAAAAAAATCATAGGCAATAAGATCAGTGTGCATCGCGTCTGACTGCAGCAAAGTGTATCACCAATTAATGCAATAACAAATTAGCACCTCCAAGCATTTGGTTGAAGTTGGAAAGGCGCCAAACCGAGGTAATCCAACACCTCTTGGATAGGATGAATAAAAGGCAACCTTGGCCAACAGGAAAACATGCCAAGAAAAAGAGCCACCTTAGAAGTGCAACCCTCTACTTTGACAGCACCCTCTTAGGGCTCGGGAATTTCAAGTACAACAGTCACAAAAATATATTACGTTTTCTCCGAGAGTGCCAATCTCGAAACGTCAATAGAGGAATAACAAATATAATCACGGGAGGTCTACAACAGGTTAAGGGCCTCTGGATTTAGCAGGTTTCATGTGAGTCATATAGGAAGAAAAATGAACGGAAGGAAAGCGAAGGCAGGAAGTAGGGTGGAGCCTTCTGGAAAGGAAAGGCACAATTGAGATGGTGGGCAACAGGAGAAAGTGACGTCGTGAAAAAATAAAAGCAACTGCCTCACTAAACTTATAAAGGAAGGAGACGATGGTTGATCCCCAGTGCCACGTGGATGACACTAGGGGTGCACTTGCTTCAAATCCCATAAGAGGCTCATCACGAAGCGACGTGAAGACGGAGAGCTACCTGACGTCGCCAGCCTAGAACATGGTGAAACGACATGACGATAGGACGCAATTGGGTGTAACATCTCCAAAGGACGTATGAAAGCATGACAAGTGGAGAGAAGCCTAAAGGAATTCCATCGAACGAGTCTAATGTGAACTGGCAGGGTAACAATCAGATATTTTTTCTCTGGGGCCCAAGAGGTGAGGCCTAGCCTAAGCAAGGAAGGATTCAAAGCGAGGAAGCCTATCCAGAATGAGTTGACCCATCGGCTTGACCCGAGGGAAAGATAGCAGCCCTAGCACCTACAGAGAACGGCTTTGCAGAAGACACTATGCAGCATAATCCATGCAAGTTAAGAGACAGAACAAGGGATGGGACTTGCAATCCTGGAACACCTTTCGATTGATGTCAAGCACTTAAGTATTCGTCTAATCAGGTAAATAGGAATTAAGGAGAGCCTTTGATCTCCTGACATGGCGGCATCAACGGGCGATCAAAGAAACCTGCAAAAGGGAGTAGGCAAAGTCGAGACACGCCGTATTAATGGAAAAGGTAAGGAAATCATGCTGCATTAATGGTGTTATAGCCTAGACTACATGCCACATTAATAATGAGGTCGCAGAGGCCACTTCGCATTTAAAGACTCTAAAACAGGAATAATGGAAAGGATGAGTGCTCCACAAAGACAAGCACGATATGTCCCATCTCCCAGGTTTCAGGTATAAATAACAAACTCATAGGTACAAGAAAACTCTAAACACTCTACATTTTTACGCTCTCATAATATACAAAGTTCCAAAACTCCTACTAACTTAAGCATCGGAGTCTCTCGATCTTCAAGGCCGCCCTTTCACATCTTCTTCTTCTTCATAATTTTTGCAAGCTCTTTCCCAGAAGACTTGAGCTCTTGAATCTCGACTCATATGTGTGTGAAACACGGCGTTAACAAATGGCATAGGCTGGAGTGTAGAGTTAACAAATGGCATAGGCTGGAGTGTAGCAGTAGCAAGCAATGTTTTGAATACCGTAACAGTTAAGACACTGGAACGAAATATTTCGATACCGTTTCGTGTACCGTTTTGGAATAGTTTATACATAAAAAAAATTATATATATAAATATATATATAAATTATATTTTGAAATAATAGTCAATATATAAATAAATTATATAGATAAATATATATATAGTCCAGTCTGACTTAGGATAAAAAAATAGCAATAAATGAAAAAAAATGAAGAAATAGGCCGAAATTTGGTATGCTTGGTATTTGAGCCGGTACGAAACAGGTGGTATATCTGTACCGCATATGATATTGTATTTAAAACCATGATAGCAAGTTTTTGAGGAGTCTTATGTTGCTGGAGAATGCAAAGATGAATCAGATTAAAGCTGCAATATAGAATGGAGTTCTCACCGTTACAATCCCTAAAAAAGAAGTGAAGAAGCCTGATGTCAAGGCTATTAAGATTTATGGCGAATTACCATCCTCTGCATCTTCGATGGAGAATTGAGTCCTTTTGCTTGTTCTATTGGTTTGTAGTTTTGTATTTTTGTCTTTGTTTATTTTTCCTATGCTTTGAGTTTGAAAGTATTTGATGCCTTACTTGATACGAAGGAAAAGTTGATCAAGCAAGTTTTACATTTGTATACTCGTTTCAATCTTTCGATTATTTTTCAATGATTTCTTCTATATCTAAATTTTGGCCTCTTCAATCACATATACGTTACGAAAGTGTTCCATTTTTCTCTACCACCTAGACCTACATGCAAGATTGTATAAAAACATTTTGTTGAATATAAAAGAAAATATTATATGGATGAAGAATCAAAAGAAGGATTATTAGAATGATGGTGAATAATGCATGTTCCTGCCCATATAACTCATAAATGGAAGTTCTATTTTATTTAGAGTTTTTTTTACACATCATCTCTACAATACTTTATACATAACTTTTTATTTATTATAATTATTATTATTTTTGTTTATTCTTGTTAAACTAAAAGAATTCCTCCATTTATCATATTTATACAACATATATTTTAAGGAAAAAAATTAAAAATTAAAATATTATGTATGGTATATGGTGTAAGGATGATGAGTAGAATTTTCTTTTATTTATATCATTATGCAATAAAAGATCTCCAATCATGGACGCTCCACTACTCTCACAGGCTGGACTCGGTCATGCTGCTGACTGAGGAGAATATTTCAACGTTCCTGGTCAAACCAAGTCGGGCCTACGTGGAGTGCCAAAATCTCTTGGGGGTTCCCGCGAACATATTGCCGGACCCTTGCGTTTGCCCTTGTAAGCACCCTGCCTCTTGCCGCTCATCACCTGAGAGGCAATTCAAGACTCGATATAACCCAGGTTTTTCCACTTTTGCTAGGGGCTTGTCTCCTCGTACTTTGGTGCGGCCCTCGCTTTGACAAGCTTCTACCTAGCCCCCGCCCTCCCAAACTTCGATCTGGCCCCCGCCTTCCCAGATTTAGCAGGTTGGTGATCAATGAGGAGACAAGGAAGTTGGTCAACGAAGCCCAGTTCGCTACTCTCCGAAGCTCGGTATGCTGCTCGTCGGATTGCAGGGTTGGAACCCTCTTCGCCTTCATCCAGCTTGTCTGGAGGGGAAAGGGTAAGGGAGAATGATGAGGCAAAGGCGGCTCTCAACGAAGCCCTATCACATCCACCCCCCAACATTCCCGAGGTTGCTGGGCCCCTACCGTTCAAGCCAATATAGGTGGAGGATGACGACAAGACGAAGTGGAGCTAGCATTCCATGCAGCACTGGCGTATCCCCCTCCTCTCGCCCCCGGGACCTCAAACTTCCATCCTTATGTGCAAGGCTTCACCTACGATTGCGAGCATCGAAATGCCACGATCAGCCAACTCTCGCAAACCCCCGAGGATTCTTTTTCCTCCCATCACTTAGGGGCTCGTTCTGGTTCCCGGGGACAGGTCTTGGTCACCCAGTGTCCATGATGATGGTTGTTTAGGGGTGAATTGGGGCTGCAAGGCCGTGGGCCAAGAAGAGGCGAGTGGTGGGGTTGTGAGGCTTGAAGGTGAAGCTCCAGGGGACCAGACCGGGTTCCTTTCTGACGGTGAAGTTGAGGTCAGGGGCTCGACTAGTGGCAGGGCCACAGGAAATCAGACCGGGGTCCCTTCTGATGGTGAAGCCGGAGCTAGGGGCTTCACTGGCAGCAAGGCCGCAGGGTACAAGATCGGGGTTTCTTCTGGTGACGAAGTTGAGAGGCATAGTTCTGAAAGTTTGGAAGATGAAATCTTGGGAGGCGACTTTCATTAGGATTATGTGAAGATTAGTGACAACGAATCTCCACGTCCTCAGTCGACTTGGAAGTAGGGTCCAGTTCGGGAGTCCGTCGTAGGAGTCCTCATACTCCCAAGCACATGCCGCCACGAACCCCCACTCCTCCACGCTTTTCTACTTGTCCATGTGCCCCTTCCCCTTCCAATTTCCCAGTGGGGTGCATGCGCTTCGTCTGATCTTCACAGATGTGCAGCTGTCCTCAAGCCACGAGCGAGCTCGGGCCGTGGCAACCAACAATGTAGCTCACCTACTTCAGCCTCTTCTTGTCTAGGCGAGTCTTCTGTTCTTTATTTTCACATTGCTTGCCTTTATCTTTCTTTTCTTTTCTTTTTTTTGCTTAAACATTTGCTCTGTGCAAGTTTCAACCAGATCGCGGGGGCGGTCGGTTTTGAAATGGTAGAGCTTATTGAATACAACCAGGAGGTCGGTTTGGTGTGCCCATTTAGCCTTTTTTGCTAAAGCGGACCAAGGCAAAGCGTAATGACCTTAAGAAAAAGAACAAATTGCTGGGCAAGATTGTTGTTGATCTGATGTTCAAGAAGGAGGCCCTAGAGTAAGGCAAGGCCGACCTGGAGGCAAGGAGTGTAGCTCTGGACGAAAGCAATGCTGCTTTACGGAGCGAGGTTGCGGCCCTGCGCGAGGGGCTCCAGTCTCTGAAGGCTAGTCGGGACGAGGTCGTCCTTGGTTGGGAGCTTGTTGAAATAGTGCTCGCCGCTTGTGAGGCCAACCTTGCTACTGCTTCTTAGGAGATCAGCTCCCTGAAGGTCAACCTGGAGGCCTCGGAGCATGATCGGGTGACCTGAAAGGTCGAGCTTGAGGCCTACCAGGCCGACCTGGAGATTGCTAAACGAGCACGCGACACTTGTGACACCGAGCTGGTTGATGCTTTGGCCACTTTGGGCAAGGCCAATGCTCAGCTGGAGGCACTCAGGTCAGCATCTCGACTTGGGGCTATGGTTATACAGAGAGCATGTGAAGGTTGAGGGAGGAGCTCTTCGTCGATACATCCTTCGACTTGGAGGGTATGAATCCTCTCAGCCTTGCTATCGATCTTGTCGCAAAGTCTTTTGCCAAGAAAATCAGGACACCAGGCTATCCTCCCTTTAGGTCTTATGACCCCCGCGAGCCCCCGTTTCCCGAGTGACCATTGAACGTATTTGTTTTTTTTTTTCAACTTGTAATGGTTTTGCTTGCTACTCATAATAGCTTTACCTAATTAATGAAATAGCCGCTTTTCTATCTGTGCCATGTCTTTTTTTTTTTGCTCGCTTCCCCCTGTTCTACTTATAGTTTCCCTTAGTACCCCGGATATCTTTATCGAAGTAAGTTCGATAGGAATTCTACCAAGCATTTGGGTGTTGTCGATTGGTGACTGGTTGTCGGCGATCGTTCTTGCTGACCAACTAGTGACTAGTACCTTCTTTCTTTCTTTTTTACTTTATGACCTAGGGTGTTATGGGTGGGCTGGGGCCTGAGACCGATAGAGATGAATGAATCGGCATGCAAGGGTTTACAAGTATGCTCAAGCTGGAGCCTTAGCCTCAAGACTCGACCTTGTGGCGAGCATATTGGCGTGCGAGTGTTTACAAGTGGGCAAGCGCCTAGGACTCGACCTCGCGATTCACTATCTTGTCGGAGTTGAGATAGGGGTTTACAAATATGCTCGGGTTGGGGCCCTAGCCTCGACCCTATGGCAAGCGAATCGATGTGCGAGGGTTTATGAGTAGGCAAGGGCCCAAGACTTGACCTCGCGATTCGCTCGCGAATAGGCATATGAGGGTTTATGAGTGGGCAAAGGCCCAGAATTTGACCCCACGATTCACTGGCGAATAGGCATATGAGGGGTTTACGAGTGGGCAAGGGCTCAGAACTTGACCCCACAATTCGTTGTCTTGTTAGAGTCGAGATGGGGGTTTACGAGTATGCTAGGGCAAGGGCCCTAGCCTCAAGCCTCGACCTCGTGGCTGGTGAATCGGCGTGCGAGGGTTTACGAGTGGGAAGGGCCTATGACTCAACCCAACGATTCATTGGCGAATTGGCGTTTAAGGATTTACGAATGGGCAAGGGCCCAGGACTCGACCTCGTGGCAGGCGAATCGGCATGTGAAGGTTTCCGAGTGGGTAAGGGCTCAGGAACCTCGCGATTCGTTGTCTTGTTGAGTTAGGAGACTGAGCATGGTGAAAATAAAAGAGTTGGAGACTTGCAAAATTCCTCATTTTGATTTTATTGACAGAGAAAAAGGTTACATATAACGAGAAACCACTTTATTACACATAGTACCTCTTCAGGTGCTCTGTGTTCCACGAATGGAAGAGTTCGTTCCCTTGACTGTCTTTAAGTCGGTATGAGCCTAGCCAATTGCTGATGGTTATGACATAAGGGCCTTCCCATCGCGGTCCCAGCTTTCGTTCTCACCCTCATTTGCTTCAGGACTAGGTTGCCTAGTTGGAACTCCTGTCGCCTAACTCGTCTATTGAAATACTTATCAGTTTTCCATTTATGGTATGCCGCCCGTAGTGCCACGTTTGCTCTCATCGCTGCTCAGTCAGCTTCTCATCGTTGGTTATCGGTTGGGATTTGGACTGTTGTCCTAAATGCCCACAAGATGCCTGAGAGTTCCTTTGCCCATGCCCCTTTGTGCGCCCCTAGCCTCTTTTTAAGTATGGACAGGAGGGTCTTGTTCGTTCCTTCCATCTAACCATTGGCTTGAGGATGGCCTGGTGATGAATTCTTCACATTGATTCTTAGCTCCGCATACCACTGTCGGTACTAGGAGCAATCGAACTGATTTTTGGGGTATCCTGAACCAGCACACGATCGACTTCTATAGGAACTTGGTGATTGTCTTGATGGTGATGCTTGCTAGGGCCTCGGCTTCGACCTACTTAATAAAGTAGTCGTCTGTAACCATAACAAACTTGGCCCTTCCTCGACCAGTCAAAAAGGAGCCTATGAGGTCTAGCCTCCACTAGGCGAAAGGCCAGGGTACCGTAATGGACATCAGTTCTTTTGAAAGGCAGTGGGGTACGAGGGCGTGCTCTTGGCATTGAAGGCCAAACTGGTTCACACATTTATATATATTATATATGATTTTTATATATAATATATATATAAGTTATAATTATATATGAAACAATATTATATTATAATTCATGACATAAAATTTTAATCTTAGCTCCGTATACCACTGTCGGTACTGGGAGTAATTGAACTAATTTTCGGGGTATCCTAAACCTGCACACGATCGACTTCCATAGGGATTTGGTGATTGTCTGGGCAGTGATGCTTGTTAGGGCCTCGGCTTCAACCCATTTAATAAAGTAGTCGACTGCAACCATGACAAACTTGGCCCTTCCTCGAGTAATCGGAAAAGGGCCTATGAGGTCTAGCCCCCACTAGGCAAAAGGCCAGGGTACCGTAATGGACATCAATTCTTCTGGAAGGCAGTGGGGTACGGGGGCGTGCTCTTGGCATTGAAGGCCAAACTGGTTCGCACATTTATATATATTATATATGATTTTTATATATAATATATATAAGTTATAATTATATATGAAATAATATTATATTATAATTCATGACATAAAATTTTAACATTAAACATGAACATTTATTTAACCATATATTTTATATATAAAATATATTTTAACTATATTTTATAGTTTAATAAATTCTCAATATATTTCTTTTGATAAATTTATTAGTAATACCAATATATATTACTATATTAATTACTATATTAATTACTATATTATCACTAATATATAGTAATAGTACTATACGAATAATATTAATATATACTAATATTTATATATATTAATATATATCAAGTATAAGAAATTTGAGATTTAATATATATTGAGAACTAGAAAACCGAATCGAAATCAGTAAAATCGAAAATACCAGTTTAAGAGGATAACCGGTATGATATCGATTTTTGAAAATTCAAAACTGGTAATATAAGATTGGTTCTAAAATTTGTCTAAAATCGAATGAAACCAAATCGGTTACATAGCTATCTGCCACAAAACAAACTTGGAATCAACAACAACTTCACCTGTTTTCTTTGATACTTGCGTATCGAAGCAGAGCTATCGACCAAGATCAACTTGGGCGAGATGACTAAATCACTCAGGAATCCTAACAAAGTCTGAGAGATGGCAAAAGCCCACATTTCTTGGGCAATTATGGCAAAAGCAGGAAAATGGGCTCTCAGATTTATATATTTCAGGAGGATTCTTTGAATAGTTTCCCAATATTCTTGCACTCTATTAACGATAATTCTATGTTTTGTGGCCGTGGTCTAATATTTTAATTTTTGTTGCAAGACTTTCCAGCACCTTCGTGGACCTTCCAAAAGGGAAATACATCAGCAAGATCTGCAATTCTTTTAACCCCATAAGAATGTCATAAGACTATGTTTGCACAAATCATTACGGTTTGCGGGCCCCATAAACCTCAGCTTATGATGTATCCACGAATGCCCAAAATAGGTTCATTGGTCAAATCGCGAAATCCACCAATAAGGCTTTTAAAAGGACTAAACGCCCATCGAATATTTATAAATATCCTGACACATTTGAAGTTGTAGGAATCCTAAACATGTTCTGCTCTAAGTAAAACCTACACTAAATCTATAAATAAGAAGAGTAATAGCAAAATTATGTTGCCGATTCGAGTCTTTATAATTGGGGGCCGACGAACCAATTTCTTCGATCCTTTCACCCTCAAACCTTGAGAACCTTTCAGATACTTTTCTCTTTATTTTTCACAAACTTCTGCAATGGAGAATGGAGTTCTCACCATAACGATTCATAAAGAAGAAGTGAAGAAGCCTAATGTTAGGGCTGTTGAGATTTATGGTTAATTACGTTCTTATGCATTTTCTTCGATGAATGCTGAAAAGTGGGAGTCTTTCTGCTTGTTCTATTGGTTTGTAGTTTTGTGGGTTTTTTTTCCTTTCTATGCTTCAAGTGTGAAAAGTATTTTGGTGCTTTATATGATACATGTGGAAAAGTTGATCATGCAAGTTTACATTCGTATACTCATTTCAGTCTTTTGATTATTTTTCAATGATTTCTACTATAGCTGAATTTTCGTCTCTTCGATCACATATATGTTGGATGTAAGATGGTAACAAACATTCAATTGTGCATAAGATAAAATATTACGTGGATAAAAAGTCAAAAAAAGGAGGTTTGAAATGAAGAGAATGCTTATTAATAAAGCATGGTTTCTGTGAGGAGGTAAAACATCAGGGCCAAAGCCTAAACCACCTTCAAAAGGAAAGAAGATAAGATAAGAGGGGAGGGGACAAGGAGAGGTGGAGTTATCAAAAGGGACATGGGAGCAAGTGGAAAAACAGGAAAATAACATAACGAAGGCAACTGACGCATACAATTAGGCTTGTTCATCTAAATTGGATATTTTTTTAGTCTGGTTTAAAATCCAAAAAATTGGATTCCAGTTCCGAATCCCGACCTTAATTAATTTAGATCTAGAATCTAGATTACAAAAAACTTTATTGATCCGGTCTGGATGCGGGTCAAGAATCCAAGTATCATGTCTAAAATTCGATAATTGGATCTCTTTAAAAACAAAACCAGATCGTTTACTTGTTACTTGTATACATTCTCTACTATTGTTTTAAATTTTATATCGTACCGGCCGGTAATTACTATATCAGAGTAGTAACGGGTACAAAAATTAAGTCTGTTTTATACCGACCTGTACCGTATTTTGGGATTTCACTTCTTTTTTTTTCATTTATTGTTAATTTTTTATCCTGATTTAGACTAGATTATTTATATATATATTTATATATATAATTTATTCATATATTGACTATTATTTTAAAATATAATTTATACATATATATAATTTTTTTTATATATAGATTATTTCAAAACAGTACACGAACGATATCGATATCGAAATATTTCATTTCAGTATCTTGAACTATTCAAAATATTGTTCCCCACCTCCCGATTCTCTCTCTTTCTCGAAGAAGAAGAAGAAGAAGAAGAAGATTAGAAACCCTAGCCTCCATGACGACGTGCCCATCATCTAACCCTATCGCCGTCGCCAAATCACCATATATCATTCATCGTTGAATCACTGTATCTCCTTCATCGCGGAGTCTCCGTCATCTCCTTTATCTCTGACTATTGAGGCCAATACTCGAAAGCCTCTCTCTCTCTCTCTCTCTCTCTCGTGGGGAAACCTTGCTTCGTGGCCATCGTCTTCTGCTCTGTTTGGCTAGATCTGCTATTTTATTGTTTGGGTATGTTTTCTTCCTCTCTCTGTTTGTATTGTTCTCTTTTTGTTAATTTGGGCATGTTTCGATGATAATGTTTGAATGTATGGGTTAGATCTGTTTAGTTGAAAAGGGATTTTTTTTTTTTTTTTCTAAGATCTGTTTTACGGTTTAGATGTGCTTTACACAGAGCAGAGCTCGATATATTTTTTTGAAGATCAACACTTTTTTTTAAGATCTGTTTTATGATTCTCTATTTGTTGATTTTGAGTTTGTTCTCTGTTGGTTGGTTTTGAGTTTTTTTTTCTAATTGTTCTTTGGGTATTAGAGTATATATCTTATATTGATCTATATCGATTTGGGTATTAATATTTCTTATATTGAGTTTGGGCAAAACTGATGTATTTTTTACAACATTGAAAAAATATTATGGGTGAACTTTTCCTTTGGCAGTTTTTTTTAATGGATGTTGTGGATCATTAAATCAATATTGAACTAGTGTTGTGGGTTCCATAATTTCAATGAACATGGGCACCACATTCTTTTGTCCAGACTGACATATTCATGTATTATTGAGCTCCACCATGGTTGAGATTGCAACGTATATATATGTTCTAGATCAATAGAGCTAAAGGTAGTTTAATAGCTTAGCCATGTCCATTACATATACTACATTCCAGATTTTATATTAGGATTATTTAACTTAGAGAAATTAATACTGCATTGATGCAAAGAAATCATGCAGACTTTCTTATGGGGTTGATTGAGTGTTTATTAACTTTTCAGATTGTTTTTTGTGCAAGGGTGCATTGCATGTGGGGCTTCAGATTTTTTTTTTTTTTTTATTAATATAAATTATAGTAAATCACCTTTTCTTTAGCTTGACTTTGCACAATAATATCATCATCATCATCATAATGTTATACTTACATTTTGATAGAGTCATAGATGATTTCTGATCAAACCCAATAATATTTTTTAATAGTCCTGTAATTGAATTCTATCTTTTTCATCATTACTATGAAGAATTAAGAAACATCTTTAGATCTTGCTTTTTATCTTCTTTTTGTTCCCAAGGGTAAACCTTTATTATCATACTTTGAAATCTTGGCTGAATGATATGTCTGTGGTTCTGAATTGAAATTCTGATCGCTGAAGCTTTGGACAAGGCAGAAAAGTCGAGAAAGTTTGCAGTGATACTTCTGTATTAGGAGGCACTCAACCTCGGGGATCCTACTATTTTGGTCTTGATCAAGATGAGAAAGTTTGCTTTGAAACACTGATCTACAATAATTTAGAGCAAGGATATTTGAATGAAAACTTGCTACAGGAATCTTCATGAACACCTTGTAATTGTGTTTTGTGTATTGGACTTTAATTAAAGTAATGTATGTGTTTTGTAATGTTCTAAACTTCCAAGCAAATTAGCTCGAACAATTTCATATGTAGTGGATTTTTTTTTTTAGGTTAAAAAGTTAATTAGCTGTTTATAGCATTTAGCTATTCTTAACATCAATTTAGTTTTATATTTTGTACTTTTTTATCATTATATTTACGGTCTAGGGATAATGATAAAAATATAGGCTTTTAATAATAATAAAAAATTTGCTTTTCAACATTACTTCTTGGAAAAATAAAATAAAACAAGATTTTTTATAAATGTTTTCTCCAATTTTTCCTAAAAAAAATAAAATAGCACAAGCTTAAAAAAAAGGTTTCAAATGCGGAATCCGGATTTTTGATTTTTTACAATCCAGATGGATCTGGGTTTCGGCCCGGATCACAACCTAGGTGAGTCCAGTCTGAAATCCAAACCGGATTTGAGTCATGATTTTCGGGCTAGGTTGATTCGGACTCCCGGTCCGAAAACTGTTTGAATAGGCCTACACGCAACTCAATGGGTCTATAAAAAGGCCTTCAGATAACTAAAACGGGAATATCTCTTTTGGCAAGTTTATCTTCTCCTTTAGCCTCTCCTACTTCTTCTTTAGATATTTTATTTCTCTAGAGAGATTTTCTTCACAACAAATGGTATACGACTTTTCTTATACAATGAGATACAAGAGATTGAAATAAGAATATTATAGTGAGATCTCCTTCCCAAACGTCTATGGATGTAGTCATTATGCTAAATCACGTAAATTGTGTATCCGATTTTATTTATTTTATCCATTATGAATGTACACACCATCATCATATAACTGCACCGGAACACCGATGGGAGCTCCAAACGGCACCAAATGAAAGTCAATCACCTCAGTGGGTTATAAATGATTCTTTTTCTTCCTCCAGCCGGTTTAGCAACTTTTAACGCGTCAATAATTTCTAACACAGATCGAAGCCCAAGTTTACATATATTATATAAATATACATATATATATGTATGTATATATATCGATCTAATTAATGAATCTAACAGATGTTTTAAAATTCTTTGTAAGGAGTCTACGTATATTGCGCGATCTATGGGGATCACAATATATAGAGGCGACGAACCCAATGGAATCGATCAAACGACGTCTTTTAATTTACAATATATATATATATATACACACATACATACATATATTGTTAAGAATGTTAAAAATCCTAACTCAAATACACTTCAGAACCAGAACTCATTCAAAGATCAAGTTGTGCATTTAGGCAATTATAGCATAGATAGATAGAATCCATTTGAATTTGATATTCATTGATTGTAACTAATTCATCTATAAATAATAAAGCATACCAGGCAAGACAAATTATCCTGACCAACCCAAATATTAAGTTTTCTTTCTTAATATCAAGAGTCAGTTGGTTTGCACCATCATGGCTGCACCAAGCAATTCTAATTCTACTCCCTTTTCAATTCCTAACCTATACCATCAAGTATATACTAAGTTGGATGACACTAATTATTTATCATGGGTATGTCAATTTACACCCATCTTGGGGACTTATGGACTTCTGGGTATCATTTATGGTTCAGAACTCCCTCCTCTCAAGCTCATTGCTGATCCTGCTTATCAAGACTCAATAAAACCCAATCCTGATTAAGAGGTTTGGAAAAAGAAGGACCAATTCATCCTAAGTTGGTTCATAACTGCTCTATCTGATAAAATAGTCCGGACAGTGTATGGCTTAAACACTTCTAGGCAGGTGTGGACAACATTATCTACTAGATAGGCCTCACCATCAAGAACAAGAGTCAATCATCTGCAAAGACAGCTGCAAACAACTAAACAAGGTACAAGCACATGCTGTGATTTCATTCATTTCACTAAAAGTGTAGCTGATCAACTTGTTCTTGTTGGCAAACTAGTAAGTGATGAAGATCTTATTTCTTATATTGCGGGTGATCTTAACTCTCAATATAATCCCTTTGTCACTTCCTACTCCTTCTGTTGCCCAGATGACTAACATAAGAGGGGGGGTGAATTGAGTTGTATTTAAAAAAAATAACAATTATAAATCAAATATACAATATAAAATATAAACAAAATATGAAACAACAATAAATATAAAGAGTAAGGGTAAGAGAGAAGCAAACTCAGTATGTTAACGAGGTTCGGCCTCACTGCCTACGTCCTCGCCTCAAGCTACCCCTTGAGGATCCCCGAATTCACTATTCAATCTCCTTCAGGTGGAGATAGAAACCTATTACACCTTTGAACAACACCGCTACAAAGGATCCGTGTAGAACACTCTCTACACTTACAATCACCTTACACGTGGTGATTCAACTATTCTCTGTGTAGAACACTTTCTACATGCACAAGGGTTATACACACCCTTTTACTGATACAAGAATTGATAGTGGGTAGACTATCAGAAAACACTCCTCAATGAGTGAAATAAGAATAATACAGCGCAAACTATATCTCTCAAAATGAATAAGGGTTAAGGCTCAATGCTTAGAGAAGAGAGAATGAAAGCTTTGAATGAATGTTGTATGCTCTTGGTGTTGTGAATGTGAAGCTCTCAAATGATCTATTTATAGGCATATGAGACTTTATATTCAAATTTAAAAAGATTCACATGTCAAAGATATCATCATTCACTTTTCAAAAATTTCAAATCAAATCTTTTTACTTTTTGCATGTGATAAAATGAGCACACTTTACTTTTCAAAAATTTCAAGCCTAATCTCTTACTTTTTGCATATGACAAAAGGAGCATACTTTACTTTTCAAAATTTTCAAATAAAGACATCTACCTTTTGCATAAGTCAAGAAAAGCATCTACCACTTTTGAAAATATTCAAATAAAACATGCACATGTGAAATATGACAATCAATCATCTTAATATTTTCAAAATTCAAACATTTAATCATGTCATGCATATGTGAAAGATGACAATCAATCATCTTTCAAAATTTTCAAATTTAATTTTCAAAATATTCATGCACATGTAGAAAATGTATTTTAATGCTTTATGATAAAATATTAATTTTGAGCCTTAATCCTAATTTCGAATTTTTAAGAGATTGACAACATTACTCTATGATTTTAATGTGAACTTGTTCCCTTCTTGCTCATGCTTGGTTCCTTGATGTGCTTGATTCTATTGTGTGGACAACTTGAGCTTGAGACTTCTTTATTCTTTGAATTAATTTATTATCATCAAAATCCATATGTAAATTTATAATTACACGAAACTTGGAATTTTGGGTTCAACAATCTCCCCCTTTTTGATGATGACAAATGCTTGATAGAACCTTAAGCCTGTATTAATACTTAAGCTCTCCCTGAGAATGTGCATTAGTTTTTCAAGCAAAAATATAAATATAATTCCAAGCATATATAACAAGTTTAGTAATTTAAACAATGTTAATGTTCTAGTCTAAAAATTCTCCCCCTTTTGGCATCATTAAAAAGGAATCATAATTAGCTCAATAAGATATATTCCTACAATAACCAATAGACAAATAAAACGCTGCGTTAGTAGAGACTGTAGAGAATTCGGTGCGTAGCCACACGTGTTCGACAAAACCTGCAAAGGCTGGAGGCCTAGTTCTGGTAATTCGGTGCGGAAGGAGATTTTGTAAAGAGCTGAATAATTGAAACCACCCGTGCCCGACAAAACCTGCAAAGGCTGAAGACGTAGCTCTGGCAATTCGGTGCAGAGATTTGATCCGATTGATGTTGCTGAAAAATGAGATATTATCAGGATTTGTAAGCTTGTCTTGTTCTTATTTCCGTTTCTATAAGAGCAATCCTTAGCTTTATCTATTTCGCATCAAGCTTTCATCTCATCTTTGCAATTTGCTTGCATTCTCATTCTACAAATTTTCAATGGCTCGTAGATTTCCCTTCAGTGCTTCTCTTGATCAAGATTTGAGGTATCCTTCACCTCAATCTCAATCTATTTCTGCATCTGTCGTAAGTGCCATGAAGCAACAAGAGACTGATTTAGCTAATAAATCAGATCATGACGCCATTTACGAGCTTGTGGGTCTCGAAACTTGATACTCATCATCTATCGTCGCGTTTTCTGCTCGGTTGCAGTCCAAAACTCGCGAAATTGAGAAGTTTAGCGAGACTGTTTCTGTACTTCAACGACTTGTTTATGAGTCAAACAAAAAAATAATAGAGTTAAAGCAACAGAATAAGGATTTGAAATCCTTGCTTGCCTCTTCATTTCGATTGCCTAATCCTTTAGACAATGATGGAATAGTGATTTATGAGAAGCAAATGCATTTGAATGATGAGGCTAAAATTTTCAAGTTTCTATAGGTCATTTAAGATAATGAAATAAAAGTATCTAGCAGATATTCATGGCATGCATCATTCATATTTCTCTTCTAATCATGCATAATCTATCTTCTGGTAGGGGTTTTGTGAAAATGTCTGCAAATTGATCATGTGTACTAGTGAATTCTAATACAATATCGCCCTTCTGCACATGATCTCTAAGAAAATGATATCTAATTTCAATATGTTTGGTCCGAGAATGTTGTATTGGATCCTTTGAAAGATTTATAGCACTTGTATTATCACATTTAATTGGAATGTAATTGTACATAAGTTTAAAATCTTCAAGTTGTTGCTTCATGTAAAGAACTTGAGCACAACAACTACCCGCAGCAACATATTCTGCCTCAGCAGTAGATAGTGCAACAGAATTTTGTTTTTTACTAAACCAGGAAACTAGTGCATGACCTAAGAAGTGACATGCTCCACTAGTGCTTTTTCGATCTATTTTACAGCCAGCATAATCTGCATCTGTGTAGCTGATTAGATCAAAAGATGTGTGCTTAGGGTACCATAATCCTAAGTTAATTGTACCACTAAGATATCTAAGAATGCGCTTAACTGCAATTAAATGTGATTCTTTTGGAGATGATTGAAAGCGTGCACATAAGCACACACTAAACATAATATCTGGTCTACTGGCTGTCAAATATAATAAGCTACCAATCATACCTCGATATACCTTCGAGTCAACTGGTTTACCGGATTCATCTTTATCAAGTTTAGTGGATGGGCTCATTGGTGTTCCAGTTTCCTTAGCACCTTCCATCCCAAACTTTTTCAGCAATTCTTTAATATATTTTGATTGATTGATGAATGTCCCACTTTTTGCTTGCTTAATTTGCAATCCGAGAAAGAATGTAAGCTCTCCCATCATGCTCATTTTAAATTCTTCCTGCATAGTCTTAGCAAAAACTTGGCACATATTTTCATTAGTAGCACCGAATATTATATCATCAACATAAATCTGAATCAAAAGAATATCATCATTTTCGTATTTAATAAAAAGAGTTGTATCAATTTTTCCTCTTGAAAAGCCTTTTTCAATTAATAAACCACTGAGTCTCTCGTACCACGCTATAGGAACTTGTTTGAGTCCATATAGTGCTTTTGTGAGTTTGAAAACATGATTTGGAGAAATATGATTTTCAAAACCTGGAGGTTGCTCAACATATACCTATTCATTAATAAAACCGTTTAAGAAAGCACTTTTAACATCCATTTGAAAAAATTTGAAATCTTTATAACAAGCATATGCAAGTAGCATTCGAATAGCTTCTAATCTTGCGACTGGTGCATATGTCTCATCATAATCGATTCCTTCTTCTTGATTGAAACCTTGGGCTACAAGTCGAGCCTTATTTCTAGTAATGACTCTGGACTCATCTTTCTTGTTTCTAAAAACCCATTTTGTTCTAATAATAGTATGATTTTTGGGTCTAGGGACAAGTGTCCAAACCTCATTTCTTTCAAATTGATTAAGCTCTTCTTGCATAGCTAGAATCCAAGATTTATCAAGAAGTGCTTCATCAATATTTTTAGGTTCAATCTGAGATAGAAAAGCAGTATGATTGCAAATATTTCTAAGAGATGATCGAGTGCTTACACCTCGTGAAGATTTTCCCAAAATTTGTTCCACTGGATGATCTTTCACAAATTTTCACTGTTTGGTTGCATCTTGTATTAAATTTTGATGATCTTTCCTAATGTCTCCATGTTGGACTTCCTCTATTGTGTTCTCTTTGTTGAGATTGAGACTTTCCGTATTATTTATACCTCATGTTTCTTCATCAATGGATTTTTTAGAGAGTAGAGAATTAGATTCATCAAATACTACATGCATAGATTCTTGTACAGTTGAAATCTTTTTATTAAATACTCTATAAGCTTTACTATTAGTAGAATACCCGAGAAAGATACCTTCATCAGATTTTGCATCAAACTTGCCTAAATTATCCCTGTCATTTAAAATAAAACATTTGCATCCAAATACATGAAAGTAACCAATGTTGGGCTTTTTCTCGTTCCAAAGCTCATAGGGGGTTTTATCTAATTTGGACCTTAGCATAACTCTATTTATAACATAACATGCAGTATTTACCGCTTCGGCCCAAAAATAACTAGGTAAGTTATTCTCATTGAGCATTGTTCTTGCCATCTCTTGAAAAGATCTATTTTTCCTCTCTACTACCCCATTTTGTTGAGGAATTCGAGGAGCAGAAAAATTATGCACAAAACCATTTTCATCACAAAATGTTTCAATATTTTTATTAACAAACTCTTTTCCCCTATCACTTCGGATACTTGAAATAGTATAACCCTTTTCATTTTGAATTCTTTTACATAACTTGGTAAATGCATTATGTGCCTCATCTTTATGAGCAAGAAAGATGACCCAAGTATATCTAGAGAAATCATCAACAATAACAAATGCATAATATTTTCCTCCTAAACTTGCAACTCTATTTGGTCCAAAAAGATCCATGTGTATCAGTTGCAGTGGTCTAGTAGTGGAAATATGTTTCTTGGTTTTAAAAGAAATTTTTGTTTGTTTACCCAATTGGCATGCATCACAAATTTTGTCTTTAAGAAAATTTGACTTTGGTAAACCTCTCACAAAATCATTTTTTGAAAGTTTGGAAATAAATTCCATGTTGGCATAACCTAGTCTTCTATGCCATAACCAATTAGTTTCATTTTGAGCTGAAAAAAAAAATAGTATCTTGTGAGATAATTTCTTCAAAATCAATTGTATAAACATTGTTGCTTCTAAAAGCAATAAAACAAATATTACAATCATGATCATTCAAAATAATGCACTTATCCATTTTGAAAATAACTGTAAATCCTTTATCACATAATTGACTTATGCTCAAAAAATTATGTTTTAGACCTTCAACAAGTAGAACATCTTCAATTATGAGAGAATACTCATTACCAATTTTACCTATTCCCACGATCTTCCCTTTCGAGTTGTCTCCAAATGTCACTTGTCCTTCTTCTTTAGATCTAAGATCAAAGAACTTAGTCTTGTCTCCCGTCATATGTCTTGAACATCCACTATCTAAAAACCATTTATTTTTGTTTGTGGAAGACTTCATGCACACCTATAAAAACAATTAAAATAATTTTTCTTGGTACCCAAGTTCTTTGAGTCCTTTATTTATTAGTATTAGAATAAATAAGATTTTTAGGTACCCATATGGCCCTAATAGTCATTGTATGTTTTCTTTTAATAGGACAAGCAAAATAATTATGACCATTTCTATTACAAAAATTGCAAATAGCATGTGACATATATGAAGAACTTGAGTGATTATAATAGTATCATTTTTTAACAAAATTATTTTTATGAAAAGAATTTTGAATATTGGACTTTGATGTAGAAGGATTATCAAAAAAGTTTTTATAAGATTTGTATTTTTGTTTTGGCATATATCCCAAGCCTGCCTTGTCAAAAACACATCTTTGACTACCAAGAAGTTTTTCAAAATTTTTTTTTCCATTCGTAAAGTTTTCAATAATATTTTCTAAATCAGTTTTCTTTTTCTTCAATTCAAGATTTTCATCTTTCAAAACAATACTTTCTTTTATTAAAATATCAATTTCGTTTGTTAAAGAAAAATTTTTCTTTTTCAAAGTAGTATACTTGATACTCAATTTTTCAAATTCTTCATATACCTCTTCTAAAACATTTTGCAATTCTTCATATGAAGGATCTTCAATATTATCAAGATTTATTACCTCAATGTCATCTTTAGCCATAAGACAAAGATTTGCTGATTCTCCATTGCTTGCTTCACTATCTGAGCTACTTGAATCATCATTCCATGTAACTTTCATTACTTTTTTGCCTTTGTTTCGATCTTTCTTTAGCAGAGGACAATCTGACTTGATATGACCAGGCTTATTGCATTTATAACAAATTAAAGTGTCATTTTTACCTGAATCTTTTTTGGAAAACTTTTTGAAGGATTTCCTTGGAGGAGTTTTATTTTTCTTTAAGAACCTCAGAATTCTTATTGTTATCATCGCAACTTCTTCATCTTTGTCGTCATTTTCCTCATCTTCATCACTTTCACTTTCATGTGGAACAGCTTTAAGTGCCAAACTCTTCTTTGGCTTTCCTTCTTCTTCTCCTCTTTTCAATGTGTACTCATGGGTGATAAGTGACCCGATGAGTTCATTCACTTCGAGTTTCTTGATATCTCTAGCTTCAAGAATCGCTGTCACTTTTGATTCCCAACATTTTGGTAGAGAGTTGAGAATTTTTCTTACTATCTCCACTTTGGAATAAACTTTGCCAAGAGCTGTCAAGCTGTTTATGATATTAGTAAAACGAGTGTCATATTAAAAATAGATTCATCATCATTCATCTTAAATATTTCATATTCATGAGTAAGAATATAAATTTTTGATTCCTTAACTTGAGAAGTTCCTTCATAAGTAACTTCCAAGTTATCCCAAATTTCCTTTGCTGTAGTGCAAGTCATTGCTCTATTAAACTCATTACCATTGAGAGCATTATATAATAAATTCATAGCAGTTAAATTCAAAGTATAAAGTCTATCATCTTCACGATCAAACTCTTCTTCTTCCTTTTTGACCTTTACTCTATCAACCACTTTTGTTGGAATATAAGGTCCATTTACAATGCATTTCCAGATTTCTCGACCTTGAGCCTGAAGGAATATTCTCATTTTTACTTTCCAGAATGAGTAATTGTCTCCGCAAAAGAGTGGAGGCCGACTGCTAGATTGACTTTCACCAAATGAAGCTGCATTGTTAGCCATAAGATCTTAACTCAAAAGATAGTTAATCTTATAACAAAGCTCTAGCTCTGATACCAATTGTTGCCTAGATGACTAACATAAGAGGGGGGTGAATTGAGTTGTATTTAAAAAAAATAACAATTATAAATCAAATATACAATATAAAATATAAACAAAATATGAAACAGCAATAAATATAAAGAGTAAGGGTAAGAGAGAAGCAAACTCAGTATGTTAACGAGGTTCGGCCCCACTGCCTACGTCCTCGCCTCAAGCTACCCCTTGAGGATCCCCGAATTCACTATTCAATCTCCTTCAGGTGGAGATAGAAACCTATTACACCTTTGAACAACACCGCTACAAAGGATCCGTGTAGAACACCCTCTACACTTACAATCACCTTACACGTGGTGATTCAACTATTCTCTGTGTAGAACACTTTCTACACGCACAAGGGTTATACACACCCTTTTACTGATACAAGAATTGATAGTGGGTAAACTATCAGAAAACACTCATCAATGAGTGAAATAAGAACAATACAGCGCAAACTATATCTCTCAAAATGAACAAGGGTTAAAGCTCAATGCTTAGAGAAGAGAGAATGAAAGTTTTGAATGAATGTTGTATGCTTTTGGTGTTGTGAATGTGAAGCTCTCAAATGATCTATTTATAGGCATATGAGACTTCATATTCAAATTTAAAAAGATTCACATGTCAAAGACATCATCATTCACTTTTCAAAAATTTCAAATCAAATCTTTTTACTTTTTGCATGTAACAAAAGGAGCACACTTTACTTTTCAAAAATTTCAAACCTAATATTTTACTTTTTGCATATGACAAAAGGAGCACACTTTACTTTTCAAAATTTTCAAATAAAGACATCTACCTTTTGCATAAGTCAAGAAAAACATCCACCACTTTTGAAAATATTCAAATAAAACATGCACATGTGAAATATGACAATCAATCATCTTAATATTTTCAAAATTCAAATCTTTAATCATGTCATGCACATGTGAAAGATGGCAATCAATCATCTTTCAAAATTTTCAAATTTAATTTTCAAAATATTCATGCACATGTGGAAAATGTATTTTAATGCTTTATGATAAAATATTAATTTTGAGCTTTAATCCTAATTTCGAATTTTTAAGAGATTTACAACATTACTCTATGATTTTAATGTGAACTTGTTCCCTTCTTGCTCATGCTTGATTCCTTGATGTGCTTGATTCTATTGTATGGACAACTTGAACTTGAGACTCCTTTATTTTTTGAATTAATTTGTTATCATTAAAATCCATATGTAGATTTATAATTACACGAAACTTGGAACCTTGGGTTCAACACCTTCACTACAAATGATACTTCTATGAACTTGAAGAATTTCAATATGAGTTGCTGAGCTTTGAAAAACTATTGGAGACTCAAGTTCCGACTGTTGACTCAAATGCATTTGCCATTTATTCTAATAAAAGATCTCCCCAGAATCACAAGCCTAAGTATGGGTCTTCCAATAAACCCAACTTTGGCAAGAACTTTGCTCAGAAGAAACCCTTTTCTCTAGCCAACTCTCAATCTCAAGGTAAACATGCCCTAAATCAATTTACTTCTAACAAGACACCTTGTCAGATATGTGGCAAGACCAACCATCAATCTTTAGATTGTTTCCATAGAATAGACTTTGCCTATCATGGTAGACATCCACCTCAAAAACTTGCTGCTATGGTGGCTCAATCAAATCTTTTCCAAGAAGATGAAACATGGCTAGCAAATAATGTAGCCACAAATCACATTACAGCAGACCTAGAGAACCTTGCATTGCAACAACCATATCGAGAGAATGACACTGTTGCTGAGGGAACGGTAATGGGTTACACATTGCGCACACTAGCTCCACAACTTATCACCTTCCCACTTCTACTTTACACTTAAAAGAATATTCTGTATTGCCCTCATGTTTCCAATAACCATCTCTCAATTCAACAATTGTGTCAAGATAACAATTGCCACTTCAAACAAACAAATTCCTATTTTTTGGTGAATGACAACTTAACAGGGGCAATCTTCCTGCAGGGACCAAGTGAGGGAGGCTTATATCTTATGCACTTCAATAAGTTTGTTAAAAATAAAATGGCATCCGTAGCCCTGATTTGGATCAAGACTTTGCCTGAGATTTGGCACAAAAGACTATGACACCCCCACTCCCAAATTCTACATCAAGTCCTCAAATATTATCAGCTTCTTGTGTCATCAAATAAATCTATATAAAATCTATGTATGTCATGTCAACTAGGAAAGAGCAAACATCCCTCTTTCAATAAGTTTGAACGTGTCTCTTTTAGGCCTTTAGATTTAATTCACAGTGATGTATGGACTTCACCAGTGTTATCAATAAATGGTTATAAATATTATGTTATTTTAATTGATGACTTCTCTCGATATTTCTAGTTGTTTGCTCTCAAATTTAAATCAGGATTGTTTGATTGTTTTTTCAAGTTCAGGTGTATCATTGAGAATCAATTATCTTGCAAAATCAAACAGTTTCAAACTGGTGGTGGAGGTGATTACACTTCAAATATTTTCACCAAATTCCTCAATGACAGTGGCATTTACCATAGATTCACTTGTTCACATTGTTGAACCCAAGGTTTCAAGCTTCGTGTAATTATAAATCTACACATGGATTTTGATGATAACAAATGAATTCAAAGAAGTCTCAAGCTCAAGTTGTCCACACAATAGAATCAAGCACATCAAGGAACCAAGCATGAGCAAGAAGGGAACAAGTTCACATTAAAATCATAGAGTAATGTTGTAAATCTCTTAAAAATTCGAAATTAGGATTAAGGCTCAAAATTAATATTTTATCATAAAGCATTAAAATACATTTTCCACATGTGCATGACTATTTTGAAAATTAAATTTGAAAATTTTGAAAGATGATTGATTGTCATCTTTCACATGTGCATGACATGATTAAAGGTTTGAATTTTGAAAATATTAAGATGATTGATTGTCATCTTTCACATGTGCATGTTTTATTTGAATATTTTCAAAAGTGGTGGATGCTTTTCTTGACTTATGCAAAAGATAGATGTTTTTATTTGAAAATTTTGAAAAGTAAAGTGTGCTCTTTTTGTCATATGCAAAAAGTAAAATATTAGGTTTGAAATTTTTGAAAAGTAAAGTGTGCTCCTTTTGTCACATGCAAAAAGTAAAAAGATTAGATTTGAAATTTTTGAAAAATGAATGATGATGTCTTTGACATGTGAATCTTTTTAAATTTGAATATGAAGTCTCATATGCCTATAAATAGATCATTTGAGAGCTTCACATTTACAACACCAAGAGCATACGACATTCATTCAAAACTTTCATTCTCTCTTCTCTAAGCATTGAGCCTTAACCCTTGTTCATTTTGAGAGATATAGTTTGTGCTGTATTGTTCTTATTTCACTCATTGAGGAGTGTTTTCTGATAACCTACCCACTATCAATTCTTGTATCAGTAAAAGGGTGTGTATAACCCTTGTGTGTGTAGAAGGTGTTCTACACGGGGAATAGTTAAATTACCAAGTGTGAGGTGATTAGAAGTGTAGAGGGTGTTCTACACGAATTCTTTGGAGCGGTGCTGCTCAAAAGTGTAATAGGTTTCTATCTCCACCTAAAGGAGATTGACTAGTGAATTCGGGATCCTCAATGGGTAGCTTGAGGCGAGGACGTAGGCAGTGGGGCTGAACCTCGTAAAAATACTGAGTTTGATTTCTCTTACCCTACTCTTTACATTTCTTACTGCTTTACATTTGGTTTATATTTTATATTGTGTATTTGATTAATAAGTGTTAATTTTTATAATATAACTCAATTCACCCCCCCCTCTTGTGTTAGTCATCTGGGCAACAATTGGTATCAGAGCTAGTTGACCTGTACTGTTCATACAGGCAGATCACTCATGGGAACTCTCGCTTGTGACTGTGTCACCGAAGCAAGACTCTCCGACCATGGGTGACGGTGCACCGGTAGAGACGGTGGCCGGCTAGTCTGGTAGGTACAGTTGTTAGGTGACATAGGTGGCCGCCTATGATCAGTAACAATTGGTATCAGAGCTAGAGCTCTATTATAAGATTAACTATCTTTTGAGTTAAGATCTTATGGCTAACATTGCAGCTTCATTTGGTGAAGGTCAATCTAGCAGTCGGCCTCCACTCTTTTGCGGAGACAATTACTCATTCTGGAAAGTTAGAATGAGAATATTCCTTCAGGCTCAAGGTCGAGAAATCTGGAAATGCATTGTAAATGGACCTTATATTCCTACAAAAGTGGTTGATGGAGTAAAGGTCAAAAAGGAAGAAGAAGAGTTTGATCGTGAAGATGATAGACTTTATACTTTGAATTTAACTGCTATGAATTTATTATATAATGCTCTCAATGGTAATGAGTTTAATAGAGTAATGACTTGCGCTACAGCAAAGGAAATTTGGGATAACTTGGAAGTTACTTATGAAGGAACTTCTCAAGTCAAGGAATCAAAAATTTATATTCTTACTCATGAATATGAAATGTTTAAGATGAATGATGATGAATCTATATCTAGTATGCACACTCGTTTTACTAACATCATAAACAGCTTGACAGCTCTTGGCAAAGTTTATTCCAAAGTAGAGATAGTAAGAAAAATTCTCAACTCTCTACCAAAACGTTGGGAATCAAAAGTGACAGCGATTCTTGAAGCTAGAGACCTCAAGAAGCTCGAAGTGAATGAACTCATCGGGTCACTTATCACCCATGAGTACACATTGAAAAGAGGAGAAGAAGAAGAAAAACCAAAGAAGAGCTTGGCACTTAAAGCTGTTCCATATAAAAGTGAAAGTGATGAAGATGAGGAAAATGACGACAAAGATGAAGAACTTGCGATAATAACAAGAAGAATTCAGAGGTTCTTAAAGAAAAATAAAACTCCTCCAAGGAAATCTTTCAAAAAGTTTTCCAAGAAAGATTCAGGTAAAAATGACACTTTAATTTGTTATAAATGCAATAAGCCTGGTCATATCAAGTCAGATTGTCCTCTGCTAAAGAAAGATCGAAACAAAGGCAAAAAAGCAATGAAAGCTACATGGGATGATGATTCAAGTAGCTCAGATAGTAAAGCAAGCAATGGAGAATCAGCAAATCTTTGTCTTATGGCTAAAGATGACATTGAGGTAACAAATCTTGATAATATTGAAGATCCTTCATATGAAGAATTGCAAAATGTTTTAGAAGAGGTATATAAAGAATTTGAAAAATTGGGTATCAAGTATACTGCTTTGAAAAAGAAAAATTCTTCTTTAACAAACGAAATTGATATTTTAAGAAAAGAAAGTATTGTTTTGAAAGATGAAAATCTTGAGTTGAAGAAAAAGAAAACTGATTTAGAAAATATTATTGAAAACTTTACGAATGGAAAAAGAAATTTTGAAAAACTTCTTGGTAGTCAAAGATGTGTTTTTGACAAGGCAGGCTTGGGATATATGCCAAAACAAAAATACAAACCTTATAAAAACTTTTTTGATAATCCTTCTACATCAAAGTCCAATATTCAAAATTCTTTTCATAAAAATAATTTTGTTAAAAAAGGATACTATTATAATCACTCAAATTCTTCATATATGTCACATGCTATTTGCAATTTTTGTAATAGAAATAAATGGTCATAATTATTTTGCTTGTCCTATTAGAAGAAAACATACAATGACTATTAGGGCCATATGGGTACCTAAAAATCTTGTTTCTTCTAATACTAATAAATAAAGGACCCAAAGAACTTGGGTACCAAGAAAAATCATTTTAATTGTTTTTATAGGTGTGCATGAAGTCCTCCACAAACAAAAATAAATGGTTTTTAGATAGTGGATGTTCAAGACACATGACGGGAGACAAGACTAAGTTCTTTGATCTTAGATCTAAAGAAGAAGGACACGTGACATTTGGAGACAACTCGAAAGGGAAGATCGTGGGAATAGGTAAAATCGGTAATGAGTCTTCTCTCATAATTGAAGATGTTCTACTTGTTGAAGGTTTAAAACATAATCTTTTGAGCATAAGTCAATTATGTGATAAAGGATTTACAGTTACTTTCAAAATGGATAAGTGCATTATTTTGAATGATCATGATTGTAATATTTGTTTTATTGCTTTTAGAAGCAACAATGTTTATACAATTGATTTTGAAGAAATTATCTCACAAGATGCTATTTGTTTTTTAGCTCAAAATGAAACTAATTGGTTATGGCATAGAAGACTAGGTCATGCCAACATGGAACTTATTTCCAAACTTTCAAAAAATGATCTTGTGAGAGGTTTACCAAAGGCAAATTTTCTTAAAGACAAAATTTGTGATGCATGCCAATTTGGTAAACAAACAAAAACTTCTTTTAAAACCAAGAAACATATTTCTACTACTAGACCCCTACAACTGATACACATGGATCTTTTTGGACCAAATAGAGTTGCAAGTTTAGGAGGAAAATATTATGCATTTGTTATTGTTGATGATTTCTCTAGATATACTTGGGTCATCTTTCTTGCTTATAATGATGAGGCACATAATGCATTTACCAAGTTATGCAAGAGAATTCAAAATGAAAAGGGTTATACTATTTCAAGTATCCGAAGTGATAGGGGAAAAGAGTTTGTTAATAAAAATATTGAAACATTTTGTGATGAAAATGGTTTTGTGCATAATTTTTCTGCTCCTCGAACTCCTCAACAAAATGGGGTAGTAGAGAGGAAAAATAGATCTCTTCAAGAGATGGCAAGAACAATGCTCAATGAGAACAACTTGCCTAGTTATTTTTGGGCCGAAGCGGTAAGTACTGCATGTTATGTTATAAATAGAGTTATGCTAAGGTCCAAATTAGATAAAACCCCCTATGAGCTTTGGAATGAGAAAAAGCCAAACATTGGTTACTTTCATGTATTTGGATGCAAATGTTTTATTTTAAATGACAGGGATAATTTAAGCAAGTTTGATGCAAAATCTGATGAAGGTATTTTTCTTGGGTATTCTACTAATAGTAAAGCTTATAGAGTAATTTAATAAAAAGACTTTGACTGTACAAGAATCTATGCATGTAGTATTTGATGAATCTAATTCTCTACTCTCCAAGAAATCCATTGATGAAGAAACAGGAGGTATAAATGATACGGAAAGTCTCAATCTCAACAAAGAGAACACAATAGAGGAAGTCCAATATGGAGACATCAGGAACGATCATCGAAATTTAATACAAGATGCAACCAAACAGTGGAAATTTGTGAAAGATCATCCAGTGGAACAAATTCTGGGAGAACCTTCACGAGGTGTAAGCACTCGATCATCTCTTAGAAATATTTGCAATCATACTGCTTTTCTATCTCAGATTGAACCTAAAAATATTGATGAAGCACTTCTTGATGAATCTTGGATTCTAGCTATGCAAGAAGAGCTTAATCAATTTGAAAGAAATGATGTTTGGACACTTGTTCCTAGACCCAAAAACCATACTATTATTGGAACAAAATGGGTTTTTAGAAACAAGAAAGATGAGTCCGGAGTCATTACTAGAAATAAGGCTCGACTTGTAGCCCAAGGTTTCAATCAAGAAGAAGGAATCGATTATGATGAGACATATGCACCAGTCGCAAGATTAGAAGCTATTCGAATGCTACTTGCATATGCTTGTTATAAAGATTTCAAACTTTTTCAAATGGATGTTAAAAGTGCTTTCTTAAACGGTTTTATAAATGAAGAGGTATATGTTGAGCAACCTCCAGGTTTTGAAAATCATATTTCTCCAAATCATGTTTTCAAACTCACAAAAGCACTATATGGACTCAAACAAGCTCCTAGAGCGTGGTACGAGAGACTCAGTGGTTTCTTGATTGAAAAAGGCTTTTCAAGAGGAAAAATTGATACAACTCTTTTCATTAAATACGAAAATGATGTTATTCTTTTGATTCAGATTTATGTTGATGATATAATATTCGGTGCTACTAATGAAAATATGTGCCAAGTTTTTGCTAAGACTATGCAGGAAGAATTTGAAATGAGCATGATGGGAGAGCTTACATTCTTTCTCGGATTGCAAATTAAGCAAGCAAAAAGTGGGACATTCATCAATCAATCAAAATATATTAAGGAATTGCTGAAGAAGTTTGGGATGGAAGGTGCTAAGGAAACTGGAACACCAATGAGCCCATATACTAAACTTGATAAAGATGAATCCGGTAAACCAGTTGACTCGAAGGTATATCGAGGTATGATTGGTAGCTTATTATATTTGACAGCCAGTAGACCAGATATTATGTTTAGTGTGTGCTTATGTGCACGCTTTCAATCATCTCCAAAAGAATCACATTTAATTGCAGTTAAGCGCATTCTTAGATATCTTAGTGGTTCAATTAACTTAGGGTTATGGTACCCTAAGCACACATCTTTCGATCTAATCAGCTACACAGATGCAGATTATGCTGGCTGTAAAATAGATCGAAAAAGCACTAGTGGAGCATGTCACTTCTTAGGTCATGCACTAGTTTCCTGGTTTAGTAAAAAACAAAATTCTGTTGCACTATCTACTGCTGAGGCAGAATATGTTGCTGCGGGTAGTTGTTGTGCTCAAGTTCTTTACATGAAGCAACAACTTGAGGATTTTAAACTTATGTACAATCACATTCCAATCAAATGTGATAATACAAGTGCTATAAATCTTTCAAAGAATCCAATACAACATTCTCGGACCAAACATATTGAAATTAGATATCATTTTCTTAGAGATCATGTGCAGAAGGGCGATATTGTATTAGAATTCACTAGTACACATGATCAATTGGCAGACATTTTCACAAAACCCCTACCAGAAGATAGACTATGCATGATTAGAAGAGAAATAGGAATGATACATGCCATGAATATCTGCTAGATACTTTTATTTCATTATCTTAAATGACCTACAGAAACTTGAGACGTTTAGCCTCATCATTCAAATGCATTTGCTCCTCATAAATCATCATGCCATCCTTGTCTAAAGGATTAGGCAATCGAAATGAAGAGGCAAGCAAGGATTTCAAATCCTTATTCTGTTGCTTTAACTCTACTATTTTTTTGTTTGACTCATAAACAAGTCGTTGAAGTACAGAAACAGTCTCGCTAAGCTTCTCAATTTCGCGAGTTTTGGACTGTAACCGAGCAGAAAACGCGACGATAGATGATGAGTATCGAGTTCCGAGACCCACAAGCTCGTAAATGGCATCATGATCTGATTTATTAGCTAAATCAGTCTCTTGTTGCTTCATGGCACCCACGACAGATGCAGAAATAGATTGAGACTGAGGTGAAGGATACCTCAAATCTTGATCAAGAGAAGCACTGAAGGGAAATCAACTAGCCATTGAAAATTTGTAGAATGAGAATGCAAGCAAATTGTAAAGATGAGAAGAAAGCTTGATGCGAAATAGATAAAGCTAAGGATTGCTCTTATAGAAACGGAAATAAGAACAAGACAAGCTTACAAATCCTGATAATATCTCATTTTTCAGCAACATCAAGCGGATCAAATCTCTGCACCGAATTACCAGAGCTACGCCTCCAACCCTTGCAGGTTTTGTCGGGCACGGGTGGTTTCAATTATTCAGCTCTTTACAAAATCTCCTTCCGCACCGAATTGCCAGAACTAGGCCTCCAGCCTTTGCAGGTTTTGTCGAACACGTGTGGCTACGCACCGAATTCTCTACAGTCTCTACTAACGCAGCGTTTTATTTGTCTATTGGTTATTGTAGGAATATATCTTATTGAGCTAATTATGATTCCTTTTTAATGATGCCAAAAGGGGGAGAAGTTTTAGACTAGAACATTAATTTTGTTTAAATTGCTAAACTTGTTATCTATGCTTGGAATTATATTTATATTTTTGCTTGAAAAACTAACGCACATTCTCAGGGGGAGCTTAAGTATTAATACAGGCTTCAGGTTCTATCAAGTATTTGTCATCATCAAAAAGGGGGAGATTGTTGAACCCAAGGTTTCAAGCTTCGTGTAATTATAAATCTACACATGGATTTTGATGATAACAAATGAATTCAAAGAAGTCTCAAGCTCAAGTTGTCCACACAATATAATCAAGCACATCAAGGAACCAAGCATGAGCAAGAAGGGAACAAGTTCACATTAAAATCATAGAGTAATGTTGTAAATCTCTTAAAAATTCGAAATTAGGATTAAGACTCAAAATTAATATTTTATCATAAAGCATTAAAATACATTTTCCACATGTGCATGAATATTTTGAAAATTAAATTTGAAAATTTTGAAAGATGATTGATTGTCATCTTTCACATGTGCATGACATGATTAAAGGTTTGAACTTTGAAAATATTAAGATGATTGATTGTCATCTTTCACATGTGCATGTTTTATTTGAATATTTTCAAAAGTGGTGGATGCTTTTCTTGACTTATGCAAAAGATAGATGTCTTTATTTGAAAATTTTGAAAAGTAAAGTGTGCTCCTTTTGTCATATGCAAAAAGTAAAATATTAGGTTTGAAATTTTTGAAAAGTAAAGTGTGCTCCTTTTGTCACATGCAAAAAGTAAAAAGATTAGATTTGAAATTTTTGAAAAATGAATGATGATGTCTTTGACATGTGAATCTTTTTAAATTTGAATATGAAGTCTCATATGCCTATAAATAGATCATTTGAGAGCTTCACATTTACAACACCAAGAGCATACGACATTCATTCAAAACTTTCATTCTCTCTTCTCTAAGCATTGAGCCTTAACCTTTGTTCATTTTGAGAGATATAGTTTGTGTTGTATTGTTCTTATTTCACTCATTGAGGAGTGTTTTCTGATAGCCTACCCACTATCAATTCTTGTATCAGTAAAAGGGTGTGTATAACCCTTGTGTGTGTAGAAGGTGTTCTACACGGGGAATAGTTAAATCACCAAGTGTGAGGTGATTAGAAGTGTAGAGGGTGTTCTACACGGATTCTTTGGAGCGGTGCTGCTCAAAAGTGTAATAGGTTTCTATCTCCACCTAAAGGAGATTGACTAGTGAATTCGGGATCCTCAATGGGTAGCTTGAGGCGAGGACGTAGGCAGTGGGACTGAACCTCGTAAAAATACTGAGTTTGATTTCTCTTACCCTACTCTTTACATTTCTTACTGCTTTACATTTGGTTTATATTTTATATTGTGTATTTGATTAATAAGTGTTAATTTTTATAATATAACTCAATTCACCCCCCCTCTTGTGTTAGTCATCTGGGCAACAATCATACATCCCAACAAAATGGGATTGTAGAAAGAAAGTATAGACATATGTGTGGGAACCTGGTCTTACCCTTTTAGCACAATCTCAATTACCTTCTAAATATTGGGTGGAAGCTTTCCCTATAGCAATACACCTAATTAATCGATCACCCTAACCTGTGCTACAAAATGGCATACCTCTCATCAAGCTTTTCAATAAAGAACCAGACTTCTTCTTGCTAAAAACCTTTGGTTGTGCATGCTACCCTCTTTTATGACCATAAACAAAACATAAGTTGAAATTTAGAAGTAAACAATGTTTTTTCCTAGGCTATGGTTCCAATCAAAAAGGCTACAAATGCTTAAATTTACAAAACCATAAAATCTATATGTCATGGCATGTAGTTTTTGATGAAAACTTATTTCCTTCATAGAAAACAAACTCCACTCGTGACCCTGCTCGAAAAAATTCTCCATCATCAGGTACTATGCTCTCACCATCACATTTTTATTCACTTAATTTTCATGTTGTGTCTATATATTCATCTCCATCCATGCCTACAAGTAGACATATTACACCAAGTCCATCCAAAATTGAACCTACCACAATCACAAGTCCCAATTCAAACACTAAAATTCCATCAGCACCAAATTCAAATCTCTCATCCAACTCTGAGTCAGAACATGCCAATTTATCACCTACTCAAAGTCTTGATCCTATACTCGAGCCTTCTCCTTCACATATCATCATTAGATTTACGACTGGAAATTCAAAACCCAAACAGTTTTTTGACTTTCACCTATATCTCTCCAACAAATCCACTAAACATCTGGTCAAAGTTCTCCATATTAGTTTACTGTCTTGTGAACCGAAATCATTTTCTCAAGCAAATTCTAACTGAGATTGGTTGAATGCAATGCAAAGTGAATATTAGACACTGTTGGATAATGAGACATGAACCCTTTGCCTAAGACCTACAAACAGACATGTAATCCATAACAAATGGGTGTACAAACTTAAACAAAAATCAAATGGCACCATTGATCGATACAAGACCAGATTAGTGACCAAAGGATTTGAGCAAAAGAATGGTATTGACTACACAGAGACATTTAGCTCAGTCATTAAACCAGCCACAATTCGATTGTTGTTGGCCCTTGCTTTACATTTTGATTTGTCTATCAAGCAGTTGGATGTGCCTAATGCATTTCTCCATGGTTTTCTCAATGAAGAAGTCTTTATGGAATAACCTCAAGGCTTTGTGGATAGTCAATATCCTGAATATGTGTGCAATCTACATAAGACTATCTATGGGCTTAAGCAAGCCCCAAGAGCATAGTATACTTAATTGACACAAGCTTTACAAGGGCTTGGTTTTACAAGTTCCTTACTAGATACCTCTTTGTTTATGCTTCACAGTGGTTCTATCCACATATATGTACTTATTTATGTTGATGATATAATAGTAATTGGATCACACAGTTCTATTATTACATGGCTCATTTAAAGCTTGCAACAAGAACTTAAACTGAAGAACTTGGGTGACTTGAGTTATTTTCTATGAGTTCATGTGCACAAAACTCTCAAAAGTTTACACCCTAATCAAGTCAAATACATCTACAATTTGCTAAACGAGACAAACATGCTTGGAGCCAAACCATATGTTGCCCCTTGTGTTTCTGGACAGAAATTAAGCAAGCTTGAAAGGGATCCTTTACCTGATCCAACTATTTATAAACATATTGTAAGTGCTTTGCAATATTGTACTCTTACAAGAACTGACATATCTTTTTTAGTGAATCAATTGTGTCAGTTTTTGCATTGTCCTACAACCACTCATTTTACAGTAGCAAAAAGGGTACTCAGGTACCTAAAAGGAACAATTGATCATGGCCTACTCTTCACACTAGGATCTATACAATTGGCAGCATACTATGTTAGTGATTGGGCAGGAGATCCTATAGATTGAAGATTAACTAGTGGCTATGATGTTTTTTTTTAGGCAATTGTCTAATCTCATGGCAAGCAAAGAAGCAATTGTTGCTAGATCTAGCACAGAAGCTGAATATAGGGCTACAACCATTGCAACAGCTTAGTTATATTGGCTAATGATGCTTTTCAAGGAGTTACAGTGCCCAATTGACACAACTCCACACCCTTGATGCAATAACATGGGGGCACTTGTCTTAGCCTCTAATCTCATTTTCTTGCTAGGACCAAATATGTGGAGGTTGACTATCATTTCATTAGACAAAATGTACTAAACAATGATATAATAGCTCAATACATAGCCACAGCAGACCAGATAGTAGATGTATTTACCAACGGCCTCACAACTCCAAGATTTCTGTTACTCAAGGACAAATGCATGATCATTGTCCCTCCCATTAGTTTTATAGGGGATGTTAAGAATGTTAAGAATCCTAACTCAAATACACTTCAGAACCAGAGCTCAACCGAAGATCAAGTTGTGCATTTAGGAAGTTATAGCATAGATAGATAGATAGAATCCTTTTGAATTTGAATTGTATTTTAAATTTTCTCTCTCTTTTCTGTTGTATCTTTTGATATCCATTGATTGTAACCAATTCCTCTATAAATAATAAAGCATACCAGGCAGGACAAATTATCCCGACCAATCCAAATATTAAGTTTTCTTTCTATATATATATATTATATATATGTATGTATGTATGTATGTATATGCCTGCATTTTTTTAATTCAATTAAATGGCTGGTGAGATTTGGCCTTTTGGTGACGGCCTTGTTGACTCTCTCTCGACATGCATGTGTTCTATTTTGATTTTCTACTCTCAGTCTTTGTGCTCGAAAAGAGCAATCTCCCCGTGCATGTGAGAATTAAAGCAGGCATGATATACCCAATTTTACCGAAACATATATAGTCTGCATATATATTTATATATGAGGATTACGAGAGTATAATTTTCCTTGATAATAACTATTTTCTACCTAATGAAGAGATGTATACATTGGCTTGCAAATCCAAATACAGCGGAAATATTTTTGCAGTAATATTTAAGCATCGTCTGTATCTTCATAATAAGTTTAAATTTAAAGTAGCGATAACATAGCTTGCCCAACCAGAGATCTAAAAGATCAAATCCTCCGACTTCGACACATGCATATATATATATATATATATATATATATATGTATGTTATATTATATGACTCCTGAAGCTAGTCAAAGATATATCTATATTCTACCAGAAAAAACAGCCAGTAGTACGCGTGCGTCGTCCTGAGACGCTGGCTATTATTGCAGAGTTATTTCTCAATCTGATCTGGGGCTGATCCACATTCCGGCCTTTGGGTATGATGATCTTGAGCATGCCGTCATCAGCAACCACCGTCTTGGTTTGTTCCACATTCACATCCTCCGGCAGTTGGATCCTCTTCATTAACCTTCCACAACTTGGACTTTCCGCGATGATGAACAATGCCCTTTTGTCTCTCAACTGCACCCTCACCTCTTCGTTATTGTAACCAGCGACACATGCGTCGAGGACAAGAGTTGTTTCTTCCCAGTACATCTGAAAGTTAATCATATATATAATTAGTATATATACTGATCAGAGAGTACGTAAGAAATCAGAGATATCTATGAATTAATATCATTTAATTAGAACATGCATGCAATGCATGTTTAAAGATACAAACAGTGACAGAGAATGGGTCCATGATGTTGGTGCATCCGAGACTAAAACTGCTTGAAATCGTCATCGACATTTCTGAAATTAAGAGGCCAAAAAAAATATATATATATCACTGTGATTTGATATCATGAAGAAATTAAGGAACCAAAGAGCAGGTTTTGCATGTGGGATCAGGAGAGTGCATGGAAGAGATCAGACACTACTTTTACCAGAGATTCTGGTGTCGTGCATGGCCTTGAGGGGGGAACCAGAAGTAGTACTGGTGTCTGGGGTTTGAACTCAATTTATAACAGGAATTTAAGCAATTGCTCGTAAGTTTCGGAAAGCAAAATTGATTTTTTGGCTATACATAGTATGATCTCATGGCAGATCAAGTGATGCCGGAACATGATTTTTGAACTGTTCAAATATTAATAGACGTTGACAATTACCTGTTATAATCGTTGAATCCTCAACATAATTGTTTCTAATATATGTTACTTTGAGAACAATATTTTGTTCTGAAGTATTCGAAGTTTTGTGTTTTTGGTCGAGTAATTCATTTTATGCATGTCTATGATCTCTCTGTTTCAGAAAGTGGATAAAAATTCGTTTTACGTCAAGATCAAAGAATCATTGATCTGTTGATATTTATAGATTCTACTAAAAAATAATATATTCTTTTACACTTTTTTAAATGTGGAATTCATTAATTTATAAAGAGATTCTATCTTGTATAAATTATTTCTCTTATATTATTTTAAAAAGAAAGGCCTCATGCCCTCTAGCAACATCCCAAAAATGAAGTCCTGACAAACCATGCATCACCATACCTTCGGGCCGGAGAGGCAAAAGATTTGTCATAGATAATTGGTACAGCAGGCCAATTGCTAGATGCATGTGACTCTTGAATTATTTGTTGCATGAAAGCCGAATGCCTGTTGTATCTATCGCGCTTACAGGACAGGTGATCTGTATTCGGGTACGTAGTCTGTCCCCTCCGATTAACCTTCTTTCCTGCTACAGATTATTGTTATTCAATTTGTGAGACATATATATATATATATGGGATCACCGTGTCGGTGACCAAAATCAAAGAAGCTGGGATGATAATTTCAGCTATGATATCCAATTATCAGCTATGATATCCTGATCAGCCCTGATATTATTTAAGATCTCAATTAAGCTCAAATAATTGTTTAAATGATCTTATGATTAAATAAAAGTCAGTTTATATATATTATGAGCAATTGGGATTTAATTTATCTTGAATATTAAAGGCTAAAGCTTCATTTGTATTCGAAAACGAAACAAACTCGTCTCAACTTATCTCAAACTTATTATTATACTTTTTCATATTTTTATATAAAATATAAATTTCAATACAGTTTTTTCAAATCTCAATACAATTTTTTTAATTTTCAAATCAACTTTTTTGAATTCTAAAACAATAATAATATTAAAAAATAAACTCAACTCAACTCAACTTATCTCGTCTCATCTTCAAATCCAAACGGGATAAGTCTCAAAGGCCATTGAGACAATTTTGAAAAGATTATTTGGTAAATTACGTATAATATTATTTAGAAATGTGAAATATTGCTTGTCTAAAAAATTTAAAATGGAAAAAGATAAATTTAATTAATTATTTATATTATATTCTTAATACTCTTCATTCATGTGTGAACCAAACTCTTTTTCAATGAGTCATGAGTTTGGTCAATATATAGATGTTTAATTATTAAATGTGGTAGAGTATATAGAATCAAAATTTAAATTCAAGACTTCTATTTTAATTTATATCATGTGAAATTTTAATGATTAATTGTCTAAAAAAATTAAATTTAAGTTAATAAAAAAATAGAAATTTAATTATTTATATTAAAATTCTTAAAAAAGTGACAAACTTCTTTGATATTTCTCTTAAAATTTAAAAATAAAAAACTGGCAGGGAAACCGTACAAATCTGCATCATTTCAATTTTGGCAAGATTTTCAAGTTGGAACTGATGACGCATTTTGATTTTAGCTGACCCATGTGACCGTACGTCCAAATTCCAAACCCATTATTGCCCATCACAATCATTCTACATCACAAATGTGTGATACCTAATTTTGTAGTTTGGTTGTAAATCAACTCAATAATCTAATTTTAAATTAAATTTAATATATAAATATTTAATTTTTAAATTATTAAATTTATCTCAACTTAAAATTTCTTTATAATACATACGAGTCACAATCTTTTTAATTCAATATTTCTTTAATACATATGAAACTCTTGTCCTTTTTCAACTTTCTATAATTTATATATCTAAATTCATGATCTTAATTTTTAAATATATTTAAATTCATTTTAAGTATATTTTATAAAATTCAATTAATTATCTCAATTTACTAAATATTATAAAAATAATCAATTCATTTCAATTCTATTCAACATCTAAACATAAACCATCTTAATTTGAATTTGTACGTTCTTGGAAGGTAGTGAAACATGTGAACCGAAATAGTATAGTTTTATTTATTTGCCCTCAAAAGTAACACACCATATTATATGCAGTACTGTACTTCAAATAGGAGTAATGATGGGGGTTTTAGTTGTACCCTTTTATAATCAACTTATAATTTATTGATGTATTTGAATTTTTTTTTATTTTTTCATCATTTTATTTTATATTTTTTTTTAATATTCTTAATTATTAAAAAAAATAAAAATATATATACAACTTTATTTATATTCACATCCTTAATCATTAAATAAAATTTTAAATTTTAAAAAATAAATACAAAAAAAATAATAATAATTCTATCATTTCTCTTAAAATATTTTAGTAATGTCTTAAGTGTTAAAACTGCAGAATGCATGAGACATCTTAATTATATATGAATAATTAATCTAATATATATTTATCATCTTAATTTTTATCATTTTCATATCATCACATAATATAATATTAGATAATTAAAAATTATTTATTTTATTTTAATTATGAACTTATTATATAACGTCATATCATGAGATGCTAAAAAGATAATAAAAAAATGGATAATACTTATTATAAAGTAGCACGCGAAGGACCAATACTACACATGATATGTATGTCTCCATATGCATATATATATTCCTCCTCAAAAAAAAAAAAAGTCTTTTGCGACGATTTTTGTATCGTTAAAAATAAAATTGCCGCATTAAATTATTAATTCTAGCGATTTTAATTTCATCGCAGATTTTTAACATCAAGTTTCAAAACTCATTTCTTGTGGCCATTGTTACACTTTTTGCGACCGACAATTTCATCCCAAAAAACCATTAACTTGTTACAGCTTAAGTGGTCCGAAGTAAGTCGCTTTAGGCTAAAATCCACCTTTTTGAGATGAGTAGAAAATTGCTACAAAGAAATTCTGGTTATAACGTGAAAATAAGATGCCTTTTATGGCGACTTATATTGTTGGTACAATATTTACATTTTTATCTGCGGCAAAAACTATAATAGCTGGTAAAAGTCACGAATTTAATTATATTTTTAACAGTGCCAAAACGCAAAAAACTTAAATCCCCCCCCTCTCCCGATTTTATCCTGTACAGAGCTCCTAAATCCTGACTGCCCTTTCTTCCCTAAATTCGTCTTCTCCATTTTCCCTCTACCTACAAATTAATCAGAATCCACCCAATTCTATTGCTACATGGCTATACACTTCTACTAAAAATCACCATTGATAGCGAATATGTAATCATCGATTTGGCACTAGTGGAAGCTATTGTTCTACATTTTCTCTTAACTCGATAAACACTAAGTTTCTGTGTATTTCTTTGTATTCTGCAATTTTCAGTTACAACATTGACCCCTTTTGACATTTCTTAAGCTGATTAATAGAGTTTTGTTGATTAAGAGCAACCTCGTCCTCTCCTCCTCTCGCTATGCGTCCATATTGTTTTTCCTAGAAATTGTTCAAGAAACGGTTGGCAGCTTCTAAATAGGGTTTCATCTATATGCTTATTTTTCATTCGTTTTATTTGATCTTGCCTTATATATTTATGTCAGCAGCTTCTAAACTATACCAACTAGTGCAACTTATTCTAGTGTTCAATTTTTGTTGGTTTCTCCCTGTATTGTTGGTATACATGATATCATTATCATATAGGATTAAAAGTTGTAAAGTCTCTATCTATATAGACATGTTTATACATGAGTTATGACATAGATTTATTAAAGGTTATTATCTTATTCTTAGCTTCTGCTTCCTTTTTGTTATCTTAGATCATGTTGTTAAGTATATGTGTTTAGGGGTGTTCATCCGGATTCCAAACTTGAGGAATCTGAAACCCAAATTCAAAATTTTCTTAAACATTAAAAAAAAAATTTAAAGTATTAACAAATAAATAAAATTTTAAACCACGCCGAGTTGTATCCGGTCCGGATGAACAGGCCTATATGTGCTCAATTCTAAATGGTGGGATGAGACTATGTTATTTTTGAGTTAAGGTGAGAAGAAATATTTAAATATAATATGCGTTAGATTTAACAGTTAAATGTTTTGTAACAAGTTTTTGACTTTTTGTATGTTTTAGACTAAATAGCTAAAAAATTATTAGTGAAACTGAATGGTTATAAAACTATATAGTTGTACTTTTTTTTTTTTTTTTGAAAATGAGTATTGGCGGAAAATTTTGGTCAGCTGCAAAAAGATTTACAAAACGAAAATTCAATATCAATACTGTCAAAAACGCTAGAAATGGACTTTTTGGTGAAAAAATGTTGTTAAAATTGGGTTTTAAAAAGGAAAACTCAATTCCAACGCCGCCAAAATAACTGGAAATAGACTTTTGTGGTGAAATCTTGTCGCTGCAATAGGGTTTTGAAGGTTTTGAAGACATAACAATAGACTGTTTCTTGAGTTTAGCCTTTAGGACTATTAGCGACGATATAAAATCGCGGGAATAAGTCTTTCCCAACTATTTTAATAAAATCGTAGTGTCTATTTGCAACGATATTTTAGACTAATTACGACAAAAATCGTCAGGAAAGATTATCTTATTGCAGTAATTTATGGCTTCCATTGCAATAAATCATAAGTGAAGGAATAATACTACGAATTGGCAAGGTAAAAATTGCCAAAAAAAGTTAATGGTGATGATTTTTGAATTTTTAACAGCAAAAATTTTTGCCGCAAAAAATTATATTTCTTGTAGTGAGCTATTCCATCGAGCATTGTAGTTTTGTATTGATTAGTTTCCTTCGTAAGAAGCTTCCTATTCACTGCCTAAGTGCATGAAATGCACGTCACTTCTCTTAATTAGGCAAGTCTGGTATAAGTTTTTTTTTTCTTTTTTTTATAAAAAAAGTGAGTTTCACTAACAAAAAAAAGTAATTTTTTTAAACTTTATTTAAGTAGTTTCTACTTTTTTATAAAACTGTAAGAATTTATATAAAATTTGTCTATTTAAAATTTATACAAGTCATTTCTCTTATGTTAAATCTTGCAAGTTAATTGGAACCCATGATAAGAAAAGGGCAACCGGCCATATGAATATATTATTGGAGAAAATAATAAATAATTAATAAATTATATATACACATATATAATTAGCCCTCCATCAAAAAGCATTATTGTTAAATTATAAAAAGAAAGGTAATAATCCAATTGTTTATTCTAATTTTTAAGCCCCTTCTTATTCAGTTCTAACTTCTATCCCAGAAGCAAGTGGAAACAACCATGACAGTTTCTTGGTTTCTTCGTGTAATCATAGTTTAATGATGATTTTACCTGGGTGCTAACAATCACGAGGTTTTTGAAAGAACTACCCAGTCAATTTACCACTCATGCGCACCACATGGGAATGCAAGCAGTAGGTTGCTGTATACCATTAATGACTTTTTTTTCTTTTTCATTTTTTGGGTAAACCATTAATGACTCCCGATTGTGTAAATTTGGTAAGAAAACATGCACCACTAATACATGATTTTTACGGAATCTTATATAATCATGTAAAAAATCATATTATTTATATAAGATAAATCATATTTATAATTTTAAAATGTATAAATTTTGAGCACATCCTTTGAAGAAAATCGATAAGTCTTCCATGAAAATTCTAGTTTTTTAATAATAAACATTTATTTTTTAAAAAGAGAATATGCCAGACCACGTTCTAGGACTATATTATTATTTTTTATATAAAGTGATGTTATTTTTATAAATTATTTTATTTAAAAAATCACTCATGTAAAACACATGAATTATATAAAATATTATTAAAATAATTGTACATCTATCATTTTATTTTTATTTTTTTTTGTTTATGTAATATTTTAGAGTGGACAGTCAGCTGTTAGGCTCCACTTGTATACGTGAATAAATTTAACTCATCTCAATTTATCATTATATTTTTTTTATATTTTTATATAAATAATAAATTCTAATACGATTTTTTTAAATTTTAATATAACTTTTTTAATTCTCAAAATAATTTTTTCAAATCTTATAATAATAATAATATTATTATTATTAAAATATAAATTTATCTTAACCCATCTAAATTTATCTTAACCCATCTAAATTTATCACAATCTTATTTTCGAATGCAGTCAGAGCCTTAGTAAGATATTTCAAAAAATAAAGGATGGCACTACCACCACTACCACTACCGCTGTCCTCTGCCGCTTGCTTGATGTCACAGGCCACATGTGATGCCAGTTGCCACATATATAGATCCACACCGGTTAATTTACGCCTACCACTTAAAAGACAAATTTGCACAGAAATAAAAATCTAAAAAGATATTTTAAACGATATGGAATTGAAATGGATAAGTATAACTCGTAATCTTTTAGGATAATGATAGGTTTATAATTTTTTTATAATTCATTTTTATTTTTACTGTATTTGAAATTTTTATTTTTTATTATTTTTAATTAATAAAAAATATTATTACTCTATGAAATATCCCAAGCATATAAAAGCATTTTATCTACTACAAAGATTGAAGCATGAAACTTGCTTCTTTAAAGCAAAGGAAAAGGTATTGTTTTTGGATCATCCAACTTTTCGGTCTTAATAAATTTGCTTTGAATGTGACATAAATGATGTGTTTTTATGATCTTTATGATCTTAACAATTAATGAATTGCATGGAAGGACAAGTAGTTGACGAGGAAGGACAAATTAAATTGAAGGTGGACACGTTTTCTTTCATTTTTCCAATTTTTCGTGAATCAATACTGATATGTGAAACAGAGTTGTTACTGTTAATGCATTGTTCATCTCATTTCATAAATTGCAGTTATACAATTTTTACTACCAATTTATTATTAAGTAATCAAACCAATAAATGCACGACAAGGTGACAGACTACTCCCTGTTTTGTTTCGAGTTTAGAAGCTTAAAATCTGCTAACAGCTTAAAAATATTTTTTAAGAAAAAATTGATATATTTGGTAAAAAAAATGTCGTAACAAATTTTAAATCTATTTAAATATATATTATCAAATATTAAAGAGTTTTAATTATAAAATTGTATGACAAAACTTTACAATTAAAATTACTATTCTATATAAAAATTAAAAAAAAAAAAAGCTTTAACTCAAAAGACAATTAATATAAAATTAGTAATAGTAGATATCATCATAAAATACATAAATCTTACACAATTATTTTAAAAAATAATGAGATTTATTATTAAAAAATTACTTTTTTTAAATAGATTTCATATTTATTCATTTTTTTTCAAAATAATTATATAATATTTACACATTTTATAACCGTAAATATTATTATACAAAAACAAAACCATTAAATTGAGAAGCTTGATTTAAGAACGAGAACGCCCTAGGATCATATCCAATCATGCGATTGTAAAGTGGAGATCAAGATGGGGCCACCAAAATCGTAGATCTGCATCGTAATAACTAATGACGATGCTTTGGGGCTCGAAGGCCTTTATGGTTTATATAATTATATCCATTCCATGCCCCAATCCTATGAATCTAATTTGATTCCCTTTACACCAATGCTCTGCTTTTCTCTATTCTTTTTTAGCTCAAAAAGTATGAACTTTGATTTCAGGCGTGGTCTCAAAAGCATATCTTTTCTTTATGTTTTAATAGTTTAAGGATCTTTTCAGTTTCTTTTCTGTAAAATAGTTTTAAGGGTTTATTTTTTAGAAAAATCATATAATTTCTAAAAGATTATTGGGTTTTCTAGTAATACTATAAAGTATACTATTGAAGTTGGCACAAAGATGAAATACAAGGAATAAAGCTTAAGAATAGAAGAGCGTAAGAGAGAAAATTTGTAGAAAATTTGCTTCAAAATGTATTTAGCATATATTCATTTGTACAGTGTGTATGGCTATTTATAGGCATCAAAAGTAGGAAAAATAATGAATAAGAAATTAATTTTACATCTCATTACAACCATCCCAAAAACATAGTGTGCACTGCTATGTCCTCACACTGATGGCACTACTATGTTTTCATCATTTTGTGATCCTCCCTGTCCACTGAAACCGTAGGGACCTAAGAGATTTCATGGGGTAAGTTCAACATCTCCTCGTAAGATAGATAATATATGTTAATAACTCCCATCTTGGACAAGAGGCGATTGAAGGCAAGGGAGTGTAAGGACTTAATGAGTAAGTCAGCCACTTGAAGAGATGAAGGAACGTGTGCTGCAATTACTTGCCCCTTTGATATTTTATCTCAAACTAAGTGGTAATCTAGTTCGATGTGTTTAGTTTGTTTGTGAAAAAGAGGATTCACCGCAATAAGGTCCCTAGTTTGGAGACAGGAGGGCACAAATTCGTAAGAAGATACCTCAGCCATGTGAGTTCACATACCCCCGCTGCCATCACCTTATATTTGGACTCAACGGATGACCTCAAAACAGTAGTTTTCTTTTTTGATTTCTAGAAAACAAGAGAACTTCCTATGAAAATACAAAATCCTGTAGTTGAGAGTTGCATATCAAGGCAGTTTGCCTAACTTGCATCTGAATAGGCAATAAGTTCTAACTTAGATTCGGCTGGGAAGAAGAGTCCCAGCCCTAGAGTTCCTTTCACATATCTGATCACCTTAAGGACGGCATCATAGTAGGGAACACGAAGTGCCTCCATGAATTGATTGAGCAAATGCATGCACTTGAATTCGGTCGACTGTTTGTGAGGTAGAGAAGTTTGCCTACCATCTTTCGATATAGAGCAAGGTTTTTGAATAATTCACCTTCATCTTTGCTAAGCTTGATGTTGGGCTCTATAGGTAAATAAGATGGTTTGGATGCCAACATGCTTGTCTTGGCTAGGATTTCCAACGAGTATTTTCATTGGCAAAGTTGTATCCCTTTCTTTGAGCACCCCACCTCCATGCCAAAAAATTATTTTAGGCTCTCAAGGTTCTTGATCTTAAATTTTGTTTATAATAACTGTTTTATTGCATCAATAGAAGTTATATCCAAGCTTAACAAAATTATATCATCCACATATAGAAGCAATGTTGGGAATGATGTTGTCGTGGACTTGGTAAATAGGCTGTAATCCACTTTGAATGGAATGAACCTGAATTCAACTAGTGAGCAAGTGAGTTTGGCATTCCACTGTCGTGACACCTGTTTTAGCCCGTAGAGGCTCTTCCGCAAACACATACTTGGTTGTTCTTGGCAGCTGGATGTCTTGGAGGAGGTCGCAAGTAAATTTCTTCATCAAGTTCACCTTAAAGGAAAACGTTATTCACATCAAGCTATTGGAGATCTCATCCCTTAATAATTGCCACTCCCTCTTGTTGCTTAAATCCTTTTGCAACTAATTGAGTCTTGGCTCATTCAGAGGATCCATCCACTTTAAATTTGTATTTGTAAATTCACTTGCAGTCAACAAGTTTCTTTTTCATGGGGTAAATCAGCAATGGACTAAGTCTCATTAAGCTCAAGAGCATTCAGCTCTTGCTACATTGCTTCATGCTAAACAGGATGTTTGACAGCTTGGGTGTAGGAAGTGGGTTCACCATGTGTGGAAAGTGAGGTGGTGAATGCTTTGTATTGGGGTGAAAGACCATCATAAGAGATAAAAAAAAAAAAAAAAAAAAAAGGGGGAAATAGAACATGTTGGCTGGAAGGTGAGGAGCCTTGTAGCTTGGAGGTCGACGGGATAGGTGTGAGTGCAGTAGCCTGTTGGCAATGAAAGTCATGTAAATAAGCAGGTGCACGTCTGGTTCAGGTTGAGTGGTGAGGGAGAGTCTGAGAGGGAGGTGGTTCGACAGTATTATCATTCGAGAGAGGTATGCTAGAATGGTTGTGAATTTTGGCTGGGAGTGGGGTATGCGTGTTTGAGAGATGAGGATGGAGATTGTTGGATGAGGACTTGGGTGAGAGGCTAGGCTCAAGGGTTGGTGGAGATAGTTCAGGTATCTGAGGAAAAGGTTCATCTGTTTGAGGAGACAATTGATGAGGTGGATTAGTAAGGAAGTATTTCATGTAAAAAATGTGTTCGTGGAATAAGATCCTAAGAGATAAAAATTTGGTAAGTGGTTAAGTTTAGAAGCTTGTATCCTTTGACACCATACGAGTAGTCGAGAAAGAGACATTGGCGAGCTCCCAGATCAAAGTTGGTCCTACCTTGGCTGAGTGTTGGGGCAAAACAAAAATTACCGAAAAACACGTAAATTAGAGTATGATGGAGTGATAAAGAGCCTCAAAAAGCGATTGGTAATTGGGAAGAGGTGTTGGAGTTCTATTGATCAAATGTCGTAATGTTAATACAAAGCCGTTCCAATATTTTATAGGTAGACCGAATTGAAATTTTAAAGCTCTTGCTACGTTTAAAACGTGTTGGTGTTTCTTCTAGGGTAAGGCATTTTGTTGTGAGGTGGCAACACAAGTTAGTTGGTGGATAATGCTTTTTTTTGGTAAAAATCAGCCATCATGAATCCAGCGCCATTGTCCATTTGGATGACCTTAGTTTTGGTCTCAAATTAAGTTTCAATGAGGGTGAAAAATTGTTGGAAAGAAACTCTTGCCTCAGACTTCGTTTTTAATAGATAGATCCATGTACATCGAGTAAACTATCGACGATGATAAGAAAATATTTGGAGTTGTCGTAGGCTTGCATGGGATTGGGATCCCATATATCAACAGATATAAGTTCGAAAGGTTTAGTTACTTGAGTGGCGGGTTGAGGGAATGGCAATTTATGTTGTTTAGCAAATGAGAAAATATTGTAAGGAGGAATCATACTAGCCGAGAGTTTACCAAAAGATTTGTCAATTTTATTTAAAACATGAGTGGTTATGGAGTTGTGTCCAAGTCGATAATGCCATAAACTATAATCATCAAACTTTATATTAATAGCAGTGTTGATGTATTTTGAAGGACATAAAGCATAAAAAAATTTTGTAAGGCAGTCAGATTAGGTTTGTGAAGTTGCAGGTGATATAGGTCATTGTGCACTTTACCCTATTCAATTGTCATCCAAGAGGTGAGGTCCTAGATGTAACAAGAGTTGGAGAAGAAGATTAGGCACAATTAAAGTGTTTTGTTAAGGATTTTTTAGAAACTAAGTTGAAGGAAAAATCTAGAACACAAAGGGCATTTTTGAGAATTAAATGTGCTGAGAGGTGAATGTCAACAATGTGAATAGAAGTGATTGTGGTGCCAATAGGCAGTTAGACTTGGTGTTTGGCGTGTGTAATATTGTGTGTGAAGAGAGTGGAGCTACAGATCATATAGTTTGTAGTACCTGTGTCAATAACCCAAGGTACGGATTGGGTGGTGTGGTTTGTGAGTGTTGACAAACAAAAATTTGTACCAAACATAAAAGTGGCAAGTTGGTCAGCCGCTGTGGCCTGTACATGGTTCACAACAACAGAGTTGGTGTCAGTTGTCGTGGGCTGAAGTAAAGCAAGAAGCCAATTGTATTGCTCTTGAGTAATAGGTGTTTCATTGTTGAGTTGGTCCTACTCAAGAGAAACATTGTTAGAAAAATATTTATTGGTGAGATTTTTTTTGTGTCCAAGAGGAAATGTGATACTCCGATAAGGGTAGGTAGTGTATGGGATCCCATATTGCTTGGGAAAGAGAAGTTCTTGCTCTCTATAAGGTTTCAATGAAGCTCCAATTGTATCGTTAACTAGTCTTTTTGAAGTATAGGTCATGTAGTTTAGGCATTCTATTAGGGCGTTATAAATGGTATCAAAACCTATCACAATAAAAAATGTAGGACTTAAGTCGTGCCATCTACCACGGATAGGTCCGATGAGGGCGTCGAGTATTTAAGGGGATAGATTGTGATACTACGATAAGAGATCCTACATTGTTTGAGAATGAGAAGTTCTTGTTCTTTATAAGATTTCAATAGGACTCCAATTATATCATTGATTAGTCCTTTTGAAGTATAAGTCATGTGATTTGGGCATTCTATTGGGGCGTTACAAGAAATCCATGAAATTTGTAACATTTATCTTTGGTATGGCTTGGAATGCGACAATGGGAATAGATGAAAAGGTTGGGATTGGCTTTGAAGCATCTATCCAATGAGTGGCCGAAAATATTGCAATGAGAACAAAACAATCGTTCCTTGCGAGAAGAGGACGGTTATGTTGACATAAGCTTCGAGCAGCCATGGCAACTGGTGTTGGAATCCAATGGAGCTAGCGGCAACAGTCTTCCTATTGGATCATGGACAAGACACTATTCAAGGCAAGTAGAGGATCTTGTAGAAGTATTTGGGCACAGACAGAGCCGTAAGAGTCTTGTAAACCCATGAGAAACTGCATTACTTTGCCTCGATGATGATATTCCATCAAGGTTTTGATGGAGCCACAGGTGTACAGCGCCATAGGCTCGTAAATCTCGAGTTCATCTCAATATCCATTAAGTTTGTTGCAATATAGACTTAGCGAATCAGTGTCTTGAACCAAGGTTGAAATAGCCTTTGTGAGCTGAAAAGTGCGAGGCGCATTTTGGATGGAAAAACACTTACATAGGTCATTCCACACATTAGCAGCAGTTTCAGCGTGAGCTATGGTGGATCGATGCTCGAGACTCACAAAATGTTGGATCCAAGTAATGATCATGTCATTACAACGCTCTCATGGTGTGAAGAGGAGGTCAAAAGGGTCTGTGGGTTTAGAGATTTTGCTATCAATGAATTCCAGCTTATTCTTGATGTTGAGAGCACATGTTAGGGTTCTAACCTAAGTGATATAGTTTTCAATTGTGAGTAGTTCACAAACCAGTGGAGAAGATGCACCTTCACCCAATTGGATGAAGTATGGACTAACTAGGTGATGAGGATTGCTTTCGAGATTTGGAGGGTTTTGCATGTTGGAAATGTTATGGGTATTTGTTTGGCTCAGGTCTCTAATACGGTGATACCACATTGAAATTGGCGCAAAGATGAAATAAAAGGAATAAAGCTGAAGAATAGGGAAGCGATAGAGAGAAAGTTTGCAGGAAATTTGCTTCAAAATGTATTCAGTATATGTTTATTTGCATAGTGTGCATGGCTATTTATAGGCATCAAAAAGTAGGAAAAATAATGAATAATAAATTAACTTTACAATCATTACAACCATTCCAAAAACAAAGTGTGCACTATTACGTCCTTGCCATGGCACCTACGTTTTCATCATTTTGTGATTCCCTTTATCTATTAAAATCTTAGGGATTTGACAGGTTTCATGGGGTAAGTTCAACATATACACTTTTGGAGTATATTATTAAAAATATTTTTTATATGTGTCTATTTTTTTTAAAAATGATATAATTACTATCTATTTATAATATTTTTACAACCTTTTCTTTTTTAATTTTAGTTTTACTTAGTAATTAAGAATGTGAATATTAATAAAATTTTATTTTTTTTTATTTTCTTCTTAATAATTAAAAATGTTAATAAAATACTTAAAAGAAAATGATAAAAAAAATATTATTACACTAATAATTTATAAAAAAAATTGTAAAAATAGTTGTACCTGTATCAGTGCTTTATTTTTAAAAAGTATGCGGTGATTGAGTTAAATATTATTTCTCTTGTTATTTAAATATAATAAAGTAAATAGGATCCAGAGGAAGTAATCCCCATTTGATTTTTTTTTTTCTAAATGGTCAAAAAAATACTATATTTTAATTACCTACACTTCATCAAGATTAAGTCTGAATAAAAATTATTATATATTACAAATCTCATCCATTTTATTCTAATTTAGATTGTAAGTTTTTGTATAATTTTTAAAGTTTAGAAAGTAAGAATTAGGAGTTAGATTAGTAAATTAGTTTAGCAGTATTTATAAAATGTTTTTAGTTTAAGCGATATTAATAAGAATATCAATAAATTTCAAGATATAAATGTGCATCCCTCACCCTTTTTATGAGGTTGAATATCAATCCTCCATAATTTATGAGGTTGAATATTAACTAAAGATAGAAACGATTTTCTTTTTTCCTTTTTTTTTTTAAAAAAACAAAAGAGTGTCGCAACTTTTATAATGGAAAATTTGAGTGGTTACCACCATCAAAGATCGCATGGCAAATTGTGAGAGAATGGTACAGAATCAAAGCAACAAATACCACTTCCAATTAGGTCCTATTTATTTTTAGAGAGAGAATAAAATAATATGAGATAAAAAAAATTTTAATATTAATTTTATTTTGAGATTTAAAAAAATTATTTTAAAATTTGAAAAAATTAAATTTTTTATTTTACTTTATATAAAAATTTTAAAAAATATAATAATAAATTTGAGATAAAAGAAAATGAGATGAGATAAGTTGAAAAAATAAAATTATGCCTGATTTGTTTTTAAAAATAAGATTAATATAAGATGAGTTGAAATTAAAGTAAAAAGTTAAATAAAATATTTTTATAAAATATTTTTTAATATAATTTTTGTATTAAAATTTGAAATTATTTATATTATTTTGTATTAAAATTTAAAAAATATGTAATAATTAAATAAAATTAAATATTTTTAAAAAACAAACAAAATCTTAATACTTTAAAGAGAAAATAAAAGGAAATGAGAGACATCATAAAGAAAAAATGTGTTTGATTTGATTGAGCAATAATAAACACTAATGACAAGGACATACAAACTCACCATCATGCGGCAGTATCACCTTCTTTTTTGCTTAAATTTCTATTATGACATTGTCCTTAATATATGAATATATTTTTTATTTTTTATCTTGCCATTTATAAATTGAAATATATGTTTTTTTAATATAGGAGGTGAGGGAATTTGAATTTGGTTCTCCTATTTGTACATCAGTTCTTATGTTATTTGGTCTAAGAACTTTGGCATAAATAAAAATACTTTTAATTATAAAAAAATATTTTAAAATAAAACTACAAATTAATATGATTTGATATAAACCGTTAAATTATAAAATTATTTTTATTATAAAATAAATCTAACATATCATATAAAATCATATCATTTTATAAGTTTATTTTTATAAAATATTTTCATAAATATAGTATTTCTCATTTATAAATGAGTGCATAACACTATTTTTGTCTGAAATAAGACCAATAATAAACAATTTATAAAGCATAAAAAATTTGGGGAAAAAAAATATCTACACTATGACTTGATTTGGAAAGAAATTGAATTTTAAGTTTATTTTACAATCAATATTTGTACTATTAATTATTGAGAAAATCTATTTAATACGTATTTTTAATAGTAATACTATATATACTTACAGTTTTATTTATATTTTAATTTACAATATTTATTTTATAATTTTTTTAAAAAAATTATATTTTAAATTTGAAATTTTATAATTTTTAACCTATCAATAGCTAACATGAACCGAAGTAAAATTTTTATACATTTTTCTCAAATATATTTAGCATTTCCTTCCCTGCACACACACCATATGTTGATTTGAAAATATTCCACGTAAAACAAAACCATGTAAAACAAATGATTGGTATTTTTTATTTTTTTAAAGTTATAATGGATCGCACTCTACTTTCTTAAAAAAACTCTTAGAGAATATTTGAATAATAAATTGAGGTGAAATGAAAGTTGAAAAAATAATATATATTATTAAATTATTATTTTTTAATATTATTTTTTTAAAAAAATTTGAAAAATTTTAAAAAAATTATAATAATTAAATAAAATAAGATGAAATGAGTTGAGATATTTTTGAATTTAAATGAGTTAAAATTAACTATTAGAAAATTAATTTTTTTCGTGTGGATTCTATATCTATTAACATTTTTTTAAAAATAATTATACAATATTTACACAATCATAATTACAAATATTATTTTTCTAAAAGAATTTATCTCAATTTTTTTTAAAATAAACTTATAAGATAGCACTAAAGCCACCGAACGAAAAATTCTTTGGATATGTGTATGTTCTTTTTTTCATATATTATTTTAATCAGCTTTAAGTATTTTAATTTTTTTATAATATTATTAAAAAATAATTCCTTAATGATTAGGCCCGGTTTAGATTTGGAATTCATCTCATCTCATTTTTACAATCTTTTCAAATTCTCATATAAAATATAATAAATAATTTAACTTTTTTAATTTTTAAAATAATAATAGTATTAAAAAACTTATCTTAATAAGATTTTATTCAACTTTCAAAATTCATCTTAATTTATCTCATATCAGATTCTCAACTCACTATTCAAATTATACTTAAATAGAAAGAAAAAAAATACTGTTGAGACGACCTAGTAGCACTCTCATTAGATTGGCTATTGCTAAAGTACGATTTTAGTTAATATAACCTCTATTCTGACTTTTGACCATTTATTCACATAAGTCTACATATTAAAATAACTATTTTTTCAAAATATAACAATAAAATAATATAACTAACTATTAACTTTGGTTATTTCATATTAAATCTCCACATTGGATTATTTATTTATAAAGATACATATAATGAGTAATTAATGACAAAATATTTTTTAATTATTTTTAATTATTAAATTAATTAATTTTTTCATATTTGACTATTTTATTTATTATATGTTAATTAATCATCCTATTTTAAATAAATTATGAGTTGTAAAAAATAATTAGTAATCATATTATATTTAAATTAAATTACTAATCGATATTTTAACAAAAAAATTATTTCTAACAAAAAATTATTTTTACTTATTCCTCATCTAATTATGTTTTTTTACTGATTTAATTTTCTCTATCCAATAATTATAAAAAGAGAGAGTAAAGTAAGAAAGAGAAAGAAAAGAAAGAATAAAATAAAGATTTGACGATTCCATTTGATTAAATATATTTGACATTTAGTTTGGGTATACGGTTCACAAAAATCAAATTATTTTACTTTTGAACAATCTAATATAGGTTTAAAATGAGCTTTAATGTCCAAATTATCGTTGGATTTGATTTCTAACTAATCCAATGAGCGTATTAGAGTATTCACATTGTTCTCATTTTTTTTTTTAATCTTCAAAAATGTATTTTTTACACAGATATTAAAAAAATGTCGTATTTAATCAAATATGACTAAAAAAAAGTGTGAAGAATAGTATAAATGTACTTTTTGCTTAACTTTTAAATAGTAAATTATCAAAATTTGACTAAAAGAAAGTGTGGAGAATGGCATAAATGTGCTTTTTGCTTAACTTTTGAAAAAGTTAAGCAAAAAACACATTTATACTATTCCCCATACTTTCTTTTAAATATATTTGATCAAATATAATATTTTTTTTTTGGTATCTATGCAAAATGTACATTTTTGATGATAAAAAAAGATGAGATCAATGTGGATGCTCTTAGCAATAGACTCATCAAAATTTTCCTTTAAAATTTGATAGGAAGTACAAATGTAATAGAGATAGAATACTTAAAATTTTTTTATATTGAATTCATTTGAATGATTATTATTTAAAAGTTAAATAAAAAAATATTTTTATTTTATTGTTTTTATTTTATTATTTTTGATTAAATATGATAAATTTTTTTGATATATCTAATATAAAATTTTTTGAAGTGTATTTATTTTATCTAAAAAATATTTTTTTATTAAATAAAAATTTTAATCTGTCTAATGCAAATACTATGATAGCTTATCGGATCCAACATCATTTGCCGAACTTCTCTCTCTCACTTTTTTTAAGAATAAAGTTACATCCACCATTATTTAAATCAAAATAAAAAAACAAATCGATACAAAAAAACAAATAAATAAGAGTCCCAAAAGGTGGGGCCCAGAAACATCCCCTCCCGCGCCTCTCCGATGTGACCGCGTCATATCCGGTCTCCCCATTTTAGCCGTCTGATCAAAACGATTGGTCCCTCTCTGCACTCTGCTTTGACTGCATGTACTGCACAAAAAACAAACGAGCTCCAGCCAGAAACACACACTCACTCACTCGCAGACGCGCGCGCTCTCTCTCTCTCTCTCTCACAGTGTGAGGATCTGTGGAGCTCTGTTGACTGTTTCCTTTTTGCTGATACCCTCTACGGCTTTGGAGTTTGGGGAAGAAAAGGGGTAGCATTGGGATTACAAGGCGATTGAATTCTCCCTGTTTTTTTTTTCTGTTTACTACTCTTTTCTTAATCCTGAAGTATGCACCGACAGGCGTTACTTCGTCCTTGAGCTGCTGGAACTTCCGTTAATGGCAGGTTTTCACCTCAGCACTGATTCTGGTATGACTCTCTGTCTTAGTTTTAGTGAAAAATTCCCAGAAAGACTTTTTGTTTGTTTTGATGGAAATTTGGCTTGCCATGGCTTTGTATTATGTTTATTCTAGGTTTGGATTTGTTGCTTGTATTTTAAATGCTATGTTTATCGTAATTTTTGTTTTTTTTTACCTCTGGATTTGCTTTTTGAACTTGAGAGAGAGAGAGAGAGAGAGAGAGAGAGAGAGAGATTCTCATTCTTTTGACCTTTGAAACATTTGTGCATGTTTGGTATTCCAGGAAATGAAAGTAAAAAGCCTTATGTTCTTTATTATCTTTCTTTTGGAGACGCGACCGAGACCCTACTCTTTACTCTATAGGATTTTGAAATTTAAGTTTGCTCTGGCTTTCGTATAGCTGGAGAATCTTTGTCTGTTTCGTTCCTTGTGGCTTATCCTAAAGACTTCGAAAGTGGGTTTTCATGGACCACCCGATTTTTTTTTTTAATATAATCTTTTTTGGCTTTGATTGCGTGTTTATCCGGTTTTATGATTGTCTATTTACTGCCTATTGTCTTCTTTCATTCCGAACTTCTTTTTCTCTACGTGAGAGTTAAACTTTGTCTCATCATTTAGATCCAACTGATTCGTAAGAGTTAAAGCGTCTTTGCTGGTTCGTAAGAGTCACCTAGATGTGTATAATAACCAACCGTGCATTCTTATGCATCGTGAATGCAACAAAACGAACATATTCTGATAGCAACTAGAAGACCCGTGACTACTAAAATTGTTCAGTGACCTTGCATTTTGGTTTGGGAAATGCAAAAGAGGTCAGAGTGGGGGAGGAGGTAATAGCAATCCATATTCATTTTCTTCCCCAATGAGATGTAAAAAGGTCTGTTACACACTTATAAGATGTATACACGTATTTGAACCAAGTACTTTAACAGGCACTGTGCCGTAGTTTGAAGATTTGATTTTGGCTGAAAGGTTTGTGCAATTAATGAGGAACGGCCTGTAAGAGAAGTATATAAACATAGATCAAATTGTTTCTAGTTCCTTTTCCTCCTCCATGATTAATTAAATTCCCATTGGTAGTACAAAACTAAGTGATCACAGTTTAATGAACTGACTGATCCTATCTCCAACTCCAAATTAGCCCACTACTCTATAAAATTCTATACACATTTCATTAGAAAATTTGGTAAAGCTAGTAAATTATATTGGACCTGTAAAGATGAACATATAATATTTTTCCAGCTTCTTTGCTTTGATTTCAATGCAGATTTTGAAAAAAAGAATCAGAGAAATCTCATATATGTCATAAAAAAAAAAAAACAGAAATTGAACTCATATAAGAAGTTGGCATGCATATTGCAACTTTTTTTAGACGGAAGTTCTATTACTTATTTTGCTAGGATTCTGTGATTATAGGATGAAAAAAAATCCAAAAGCTTTTAAGTTTTACAAATTACATGTTTTGATTTTTTGAGTTCTCTCGGGTTCATATTAATTACCTATATGGTCAGAAATATGCTGCATAAGTTATACGCTATAGATATTGCTCAAGTATTGTTTTAGAAGATTTCTCAATCTAGTGTTTTGACTTCTTATGGTAAGGTGTTTCCTGAATATGAGTAGCTCATTGAGACTTGTTGTTGTCGTTGTAAATACCGTATAATGAAAATGTGGTTTGGAAGTCAGTATCTCTTTGGTGGATGAGGAAAATTATGGTTGGTGGCCTTTTCATTTGCTAAGGAAACTTTTGCTTCTTGTTAAAGGAGTTGTGACTTTGGTTGCTTGCCTTGTTGGCATAGTACCTTTTCTCAGGATCAGTAAAAAGTAGGTAATCCTTCATCGTAGCATAACCTCTCTTATCTTCAAATTTGTGCTTTAGATGCATGTAATTATGTAAAGCCATGGATGTCGATTATTTTTTTCCTTTTTGTCATGGAGGATTGTGTTATAGTAAAAATTGCCTTTTATCTCCAGAGAGGTCTGCTTCTATGTAAATTCGGTCTGAGATTTGCAGAAAAAAGAACATTAGGACATTGCGAATTTCTGCACAGCAAGAAACTGATAATTGCAATTGCTGGTGGAAACCCCAGAAGACGTCTGGTCTATGGAATATCATTCAGAGCTTAAAAGCAACTCAAGTGATCGACAACATCTAGAAACTTCTGGGAAGCGCTTACTGCCCCAAGCAAGTCAAAGTGTAAAGCTGCGAGAAAAGGTAAAATCTGAAACGCCTAATCTATCTTATGCTGATCTTCATCATGAAATTACTAAGAATGCAAAGGACATCCCCCCCAAATCTTCATATAATCTCCAAAAACAACAGAATGGTAGGAAGGCAACCGAAGAAGATGAACTTGTGAAGTACATGTCAAATTTGCCAAGTTATCTGGAGAGGGGAGAGAAACTCCAGGAGAAAGTTTTAAATGTAGGGGTTCTTGACTGGGGGTGTCTTGAAAAATGGCACTATGGTCATAAACAGGTAGCAGATGAGGGCAGCCAGTATTCACAATCTAGTAGCAGCACATCATCATCATTTTCGACGGATGGTTCATCTGCTCATTCTAGCAGAGGTCATAGCTGCTCCCCTGCTCATCCAAGGACACGACGTCCTTCATTGCATTGCCATCTGATGGAATCTCCAATAGAAGATGATTCTCAAGATGTACAAGCCTCCAGGAAAAGTGCTGGAAAGTTTCAAGATCTTAAATCTGCAGAGAGTAACATCTTGAGTGGGCAGCAGAAGTTCATAGATCAGCCTCTTTGTAATACAGTAATCAAGCAGGATGAGTACAATAGAATGGATCCAGACCCAAAGATTAATCAAGATAGTGGATTTATCCTGAACAACCTGAATTATGAGGTGGCATCATGTACAAAGTTAAAGAAAAAGATTCAAGACGGTGAAATTAAGAAGAGAGCAGAGAAGGTACGAGAACCAGAATCAAACAATATTGATCAGGATGTCTCTGCACAACGTGAAACTGTTGTTCTCCTTCTGCCAAGGGATCTCCCCCAAAAACATCATTCTGGAATGACCCAGTTTTCTGATCTGACAGCATTGTTAGGTCGGAGATCAGCAGAAGCAAGTCAAAGGAGATTGTCTGAGAGATCTGAGGAGATATGCCGTGAGGTTAATTCTGACATCCCACACTCATGCCCGCTGCCTTTTGAAGTTGACAGTGAACACACTCACTTAAAGAAGCCTGGCACCATAGACGTGGAGAGTGTCAACTTTTCATCTAATACATTCATCCCAATGTCACGTTCAGCTAAAGTAGGAATCAGTCCATCCAGATCCAGAGATTTTGGAGAGAAAAAATTGACTGTAATACCAACAAACAAAACAAATGAACCTTCGAAGGGGTCGGACTTGAACATAAACAAATTTACAGATGAAAAATTAAGAAGCTCTTCACCTTTCCGCCGACTTAACATTGGTTTGGGAAAGATGAGCGGAAGTACCAGCACCAAAGAGGGTCTAGATACACAGAATACAATCTCAAAATATACTTCAGATAAAACTGTGGCTTATGCTTGCTCAGATATGTCAAACAATGATAAACCCAATGCCACAGGCAAAGCCAGGTCCAGCCCTCTGAGAAGGTTACTTGACCCGTTACTGAAGCCGAAAGCAGCCAGCTGCCATCACCGTGTGGAACCATTACAGAGAGAATCAATATCAATGGATAGAGCTTGTAAAAATTCTGGTGGAAGATTAGATTCTTCAACTGTGGACTTTGGGAAATTAAAATTAGAAACAACAGTTCAAGCTCTTCTGCGGGTTGCGATTAAAAATGAGCAGCCTCTGATCACATTTGCGGTTGATAATGGAAGTGATATTCTTGCGGCCACAATGAAGAAGTTAAGTACCTCAAGAAAGGGTGACTACGGCTCAATTTATACATTCTTCACCATTCGAGAACTCAAGAAGAAAAATGGGAGTTGGATGAATCAAGGAGGCAGAAGCAAAGGCAAAGGTCCTAATTACATTCCTAATGTCATTGCGCAAATGAAGGTTTCTGATTCCGAGGTTTCCAATTTGATTGGACAGCCTTGCACGAATCATTTTGGTATTAGAGAATTTGTTCTGTTTTCTGTGGACCTAAATCAGGAAGATCAACAAACTTCTGACTTCCAGCCAAATGATGAGCTTGCAGCTGTTGTTGTCAAAATTCCAAATTGTATCACTAGAAGTTCGGTAATTGGTTCAAAAGAGGGGTTGCCTGGGATGAATGGTCATTCCAGCACTGGGGAACACACCAAGAAGCTGCCTTTCATCGGTTTTAAGGATCTTTTTAGTGCAACAGTCATACTTCCAAGTGGTGTGCATAGCATACCAAGTAAGGGAGGACCTTCATCGCTGATCGAACGATGGAAATCTGGGGGATTATGTGACTGTGGAGGGTGGGATTTGGGCTGCAAACTTCAGATTCTTACTAACGAGAATCATAGCAATAAGAAATTGAGTTCATCTAAAGCCTGTTCCACAAGAGATAAAATTGAGCTTTTATGTCAGGTACTAGCCTCTTGCTTGGACAATTCTGATGTCCACTATATAATACCAGTGACTACTAATAATGAAACCTTCATTTATTTTTTTAATTGTCCGTCACTCAAAAAAAATTGTTTATTGTCCACAGGAAGGAGTTCAATTAAACCAGCCCCTTTTCAGTTTGGCCCCATTCAAGGACGAGATCTATTCAGTTGAGTTCAATTCTTCCCTCTCAAATTTACAAGCATTCTCCATTTGTATAGCCCTTTTAGACGGTAAGAAACCATGCGAGCTTTCAGAACCAACTAACTCTTCCGAAGGAAAAACTTTGGAAGAAACAATATCAATGCAAAATGATAGAATAAAGGCTCCAAATGAAACTGAAGAACTTCCTGCAAGATATGTCTCATATCCACCCTTTTCTCCAGCTGGGAGGGTGTAGATTCATGTGCAGGTAACCCTTTTCTACATCTTGCAGGTAACAGCGATGGTTTATGTCAATATTTTCTGTTGGCTTGTTGGCTATGGGTTTTGTACTTGTGTGGATAAAAGCCACTTTTGTGGTTGGCATGTTCAGCTGAATAGGAATTGATCTTGAAATTCATCGCGCCCTCTATAGTGGCAGGATAATTAGCCGTAGCCCCTTGTGTATTTTGTGATACTTACGCCTAAAGAAGCTATAGCAAATGTACTATGGTCTATAAGGGAAGTAATCTTCATCAATTTTAAGTTTGCATATTATGAGTGAATGGTATTTTGTATGTTTAGAGGATTATAAATCCAAACACTTATTTCTTCACACGCTGGATTAGAAAAATTCATTGTCCAAGTTCCCCATCTGAAGCTTTATGTTGTGGAGCAGTTTTCTCTGATGGAAATTGGAAGGTTTGCAGCATTGTGTAATGTTCAAGCAGGAGGTGAAAATGTGCTGCACTTTTTCGTGGCTGTACCGTTTAGAAAATGTGGGGCTTCTTAGCTTCTAGTTAAAAGCAACAACAATCGTAGTAGGAAAGCCTCAAGACTGTAAAGAGAAAGGTGTCCCACTTATCTGGGGTAAGGTTTGTTGTATGCAGAATGTTTGGGACTACTTGAATTGGACAACCTTATCAACTTTTCTTCGGATTTTGTGCATACGTAATGTGGTATAATAGCATGATATATTCATTTCTAAGAATATAATTGTTGTCGAAACGACACTTAATATAATTTCGTACCAAAAAGTTGGGACAACTCTGATTACACATGTTTTTGCCTTTGAATCAATTCATGCATCTTTCTGTTAACAGCCTTCATGTACATCGGCCGCTCGCTTCCTTTTCAGGGCCTAGCTCTGTCTTAAATCTACTCTTAATGTTGAAGGATGTGGAATCTTTAATTTTTATTATTAATTAAACGACTTAGATTCTATCACATTACCGTGCAATTATATAAGTTCGGATGAATTAAAAGAAAATTTAGGATTATGAAGTGGTGAATATAAAATGGTGATGAATGAGACTCGTTAGTAATGAAAAAATCCGGTGACTTAAAATGATTTCAGTGGACTTTAATTATAAGTACATAATTTTGATCAATCATTTTCAAAATGTTGTGACTGTCCAATGTCGTTTAAAATATAGAACTACTCATATCACTTAAATAGTAAATATTTAATTTAAAATTTTTAAATTTTAAGATATTTATATTTTAATGTCATGTAAACATTTTACTAGATATTTGTATTTATAATTTTTAATTATAAATACGAACACAATTATTTTAAGACTTTTATACAAGTTTTAAATATATATTATTATTTTTAATTCCAACTAATCAAAGTCAAAATAAATTGAAATTTTTTTTGGAAAATACTACAGAGCAGTCGTGCTACTTATGTGACAATAGCAGCCCTCCACGGCTCTGTCGCCACGTAAGCTAGTTATTACTTTTTATCCTGCACTTGCATAGCCTCGATTGGGAGACTCATAACCATTAACCTTCGATCCCTCGTAACTGGGTGCAGTTGAGGACCAAAAGTGATGAACTCGACGCTGAGAGATGAGTCAGGCTTGAGGCCGAACCCTCCCTCTCCTCTTCCACGCTCATCTCCAATGGGGACCCAGACGGTGGCACCGATGGTGGTCGACCCAGATGTTGGCACGGACGGAGCTCGACTCACAAAAACGCACGGACGGAGCTCGACCCACAACAACGCACGGAGCTCTTCGATCTTCTCATCTCTCTCTCTCGGCAATCTCTCTCTCTGTCTTCCAAGATCTGCGACGGACAGACGTCGACCCACCGAGCCATAATGGAAGAAACCTACAAAACTCGCCAGATCTTCTCCCCGTGCCTTGGCCAATACGGCGTTGTTTGCGTCGTCGTCCTCACCATCGTTATCGGTTTGATGCTCTGATGTTTGGATCTATATGATTTCATTTGCTTTGTGTAAAAACCCACACGAAATCCCTCTGCCAAAAAAAAGGAAATTGAGTTGATTTGAAGAGAATTCCTGGGCACAAACCTCTCACTAAAAACAATCCGTCGCTGTTAGACCCATTTCAAATTTAAGTTTTCGTGCGTCACGTCGGAAATCGCCAAAATCTGTCGTTGGAATAAACTGATCGAAACTTGCCGATCCGATGGGAGTGGGCAGTGTCACCCACAGCCACGAAAGAGAGGACGGGCTGCAATCCAAGGCTGAATAACTAAAATTATTGCAATCTCTATTTTATTTTTTTATTATATTTTTATTTTTTATTGTATTTTTTTATTATATTTTTTTTATTTTTTATTATATTTTTATTTTTGTATTTTAATGTATTTATCGTAAAAAAATAACCCAACTCTTGGACGGAGACAGTTTGACCGACCTCAGCCTCTCTCAACATCGATGGTGGCATCGGGAATTGAAGCATCAATATGGGGTAAAGACAAAGAGGATGAATGTGCAAATTAAGTATTTGGCTTTAAGAAAGCAATTTTTCATTGTTGTTGTTGTGAATAAATTCGGGGGTCGATGGCGTGAGTTTGTTCAACCAATTTGTTATGGGGTTGGTTTTCAGAGGTCTTTCCAGTTTGATTTTTTGTAAATTTTTATGGAGATTTGTTTGTAAGTATACGTTTATAATATTGTTATTTTCATTTATAAATGGAATGTTGTTTGTAACTAGCGGTAAAAAATCAAATCGAAAAACTGTTCTGAATCGGTCTAATTCGAACTAGTTAGATTGAGTTTGAATCAGTTCGATCCGGAATCAATTTTTAGAAATATAAAATTGGCAAGATTCGGTCCGATTCCGGTTCCTTTCATTTTAGGACCGGATCAAACATGATTGGTCCTAATAATTATATATTTTAAATTATTTTTTTAATGTTATATATAATATGTTTTTATATATTATATATTTCTTATATATAATACATAATAACATAATCATATATAAATAATATTATAATATTTATAAAATAAAAATTTAATTTTAAACATGATATTAAAGTAGTTTTTTATATAACATTTTTTATTTTATAACAAATTTTATATTATAGAATTTTTTTATATAATAATTTTTTGTTAGTCTAACGGATTTTTATAATAAAAAAAAACTTTTATATAGATTTATTTTTATAAATTTACAATTTATTAGAATCGAAAAATCGGAAAAGAATTAGTAAAATCGGTACTATCGATTTTGGAGGATAATCAAAACGTAATCAATTTTACATTTTGCAAAATCGCTAGTACCGGTTTGGTTCTATATTTTAGTCAAAATCGGATTGAATTGGACCAGTTACACTCCTATTTGTAACAATATGTTTGTAGATTTATTTTTCAATTCAAAAGATGAGAAGAAAACATAGTGATGAGTAGAGAATCACTGAGATAATTTATAGATAGTAGGCGGCGTTTGATTGAGATGGTTGGTGCCGTTTGCCTGAGCTGGTTGCGGTGGAAGAAAGGGGCAGCAAGGAAAGCAAGCTGTGAATGGGTGAAGACACGAAAGAGATGCTGGAGCCTGGGTGTAAAAAGTGATTCTGTGTGGATGCATTGAGATCTCTAATAATGTATTTTATTATGTGGCATTTTGTGATTGATAGGTTGCTAATCTCATTTAAGCAGCCCAACCACTCAGTAGCGTCTCCCAATCATTTTACATAGTATATATATGACTTTATTCACGACTGCCTCCACCACCCTCTAATTTTCTTTGGTTCTTCCATATATAAAAAGAGTGCGATAGAGACTTCTAAAGTCGAGAATTAGTTGAAATCCATTCGTGGATTAGATTAGATTCGATTCTATATCTACCCCTACTGAAAAGTTTGAAGTGATTTCCGACATAGAACGATACAATGATAATAATTCCAATTTGAAGCGATTCCGGTAATCTTCCAATGTACTGTGGTTTTGTACTTTACTGTCCAATTTAATGCTGCTTGTTGCCGAGCTCTAACCTTGAAATAAAAAATGCCAGTTTACTTTGCTCGTGAGGCTCTTACAGCGCCTCTCTCTCTCTCTCTCTCTGCTGTTTTTATATCGTATTTTTATGCTCATTTTTATTCCTAATTGGTTTGATGTGAAGCTATGGAGGAAAATATGCATCAAGGCGCCAATAGAGGTTTCTCTCCTTGTAGAAAATTGGAAGTTTGTTCTTGTTGGACTCGTTTTTACGTTCCCTTTGTCATGTTACTATTGTATGGCGTTGATGATATTATTGTATTAAATATGTTTTGCACTTCCGCATCTTCAACGCGTATTGAAGATACGATTCCACTCTAATATGTAGTGGGGATGTCTGTTTGTTGTTCCACTCAAATGTATGAGGCACATCATATTTTGCCAAAACAGTTGGACATAAAACGAAGATTGCATAATTATGTGCATCATTACCATGTATGGTATTAGCACAAAGTTTTTGGTTTTTTTTTTTTTTTACTGTAGCTACAATAATTCAGCCTCGGGTGACAATTACACTTGAGTTTCTTATATTTGCTTGAAGCTTTTATTTGGGAGGTTATAATAGAATGCTCTACTCTACCCTCCCCCACAAAAAGTTTTGTGTCATTTTTTGTTATTTGAAATTTTCTTTTGGAACTTTCTTTATAGCATCTATTTGGATGTCAAACTAAGAATCATGCATATCCTTATATAATAGGTTGGTTTCCATTAACAATGTGAGGGGAAGCCCACTTGGGCAGATAGGGCTTGGGCTCATAGTGGGACCTTGGCAGGCCCCACTCGCAAGAAGCCGAACCAACTGGATATGAATACCTGGCCCGGTAGCCCACTATAAGGAAAGGATCAGAGCGTGAAGAGGAAACGAAATCTAACACAATACTGCAGGGATGTGTCGTGACTCTCACCGCATTAAATGCTAAACGTGCCGAGTCGAGCAAAAATGTACCGCACCCCTCATTGCATTAAATGTCGAGTCTGCCAGAGCCACGCCGCATTGAATGCAGGCAGGGTCGAAACATGCTGCACTTTTCACCGCATTGAATGCACCACAGGCGAGCACCATGACGCATTAAATGTGGATCAAGAACCCCAGGCACTAGCCTTGCCCGTGGCGAAGCTACTTGCCTTGACACGGCAAAACGAATGATGATCAAAATGACGGGTAGGACATTCCCACCATCATTCGAGAACAAATCGAGTATAGATTCGCACCTATAAATAGAGGGACGTTCTTCATTATTAAGGTTAAGCTCTCATTTCTCAAACTATTAAGCACCCTTATTTCCTTCAACTCATTTGACTTTATTATTAGAGTGGTCACACACCCCGACCTTCTTCAACTCTTTTGCAGGCCCAGATTTTTTGAACCATTGCTGAGTAGCCCAGGCCAAAACACGACATTAACAAACAATATATTCATGGACTGGGTTCTCATGGAATTCATTACCTTCATCGACCAGGACCAACACTTTAGGATGTTGGGTTCCTTCTTATTCCAGTGGGTGCCACTTTTCATATTGCAACTTGGCTTCATAATCTTTGATGTAAGATTGTAGTAGCATATATTTCGTTCTTTTTTTTGTGTTATTTTAAGAACTTGGTGAGGACAAAGCATATATGAGTGAGACTATATTTGTCTTCATCTTTTGTTCCTTTGTCTTGGTAAGTCCGCAACATCCACCCTTCTACATAAATTTTTCATTAATATGAAAATTGATTTATTTGGGTTTTATCTCTTGTTTTTCAATTTGATTAAGAGTTGAAATTATTAGAGATGCTTCTTGACATAATTTGTGCAACTAGGGTTGCCCATATAAATAGTGGAATTTGTTATTTGTTATTTATGCATATAATTTAGACTTCCATTTAGCTTCTTCTTTTCACTCCTTTCCCTCCTCATTATTCAAATGTAATGTTGTGTTCTCTTTTTTTCTAAGAAATAAACTATGTACTGCAAATAAATATGTAAAAACATATTGTAATACTGACTCTTGCTAATCAACTGCTATCCATTTATTATGGGTCTAATACAATGTTGATTGTCTTATAGTGCACTTTTCATCTTTTCTTTTTTTAAAGCAAAAGAATCTATACCGTTCTGTTATGGTGCAGGATTCTTGCTTATTTAGGAGTAAGTATGGAGTATAATTGTTGTGATATTATCTTCTGTTAACAACATAAGCTTTAGATGTTAAAGTTACACATCTTCATGAGATTTCGTTGATTACTCTTCCTTCTTGGAAGTACAATTATAGACTATATTTTTTGTTTGAGTAAGTTTTTCTTATTGTTTAATATTGAAAAGAAAATTGAGATTTTTGTTCTTGGTGCAACTTTTCCTTGCATCAACATTGATCTCAGTTCTGGTGTCACATTATTCAGTAGCAACATTGCAATCCGTGTTCATTCTCTTGTTAGTGTTCTCATGGTTTCAACTCCTAGATATTAAGTGTTTATCAACCTGAGTCAATCGTTGAACCCTTTTAAAGCATCTATGGAGTTGCTTAAGCTTTTTTGGTTTTTGGTTATTTTTTAGGCTTGTCAAATCCTTCGGATCATGACATTCTATGCAACTCAGCTTCCTAGTCCAAACTATCATTGCTGTGAGGTAAATCTAAAGAACTTTCTATAATGTGTGGGCAGTGGTGTAGTCTCAGAATTTTCATTGTGGATTATAATAGGAGAATGTATTTTATCATTTCTAACTTGTAAATAAAGCAATTGTTTTTACAATCAAGTACAACTGTCTCTTTTAGGGCCATGACTCAAAACTTGCCAGGCTGCCCCTTCTAGACAGTGCACTTGAAGTGATTTTATCAACTATAAGACTTAAAGTAGTTTGTTATTGTTCCCCACTCAACGCTTCACTAATTATATAATCATTACCAGTATGCTCATATGATCTGAATAATGTGCAGTTCCTTGGGGGGTGATATATGACTGTGGTGATTTGATTTTTTGTCACAAGTGATTTTTACGTTAGCATTTGTATTGACATATAAAAAATACGGCATAATAAGGTAAATAGTCACTCTCAGTTGCATCTTATGCCTGTTCATGATGATTGTCTTTATTGTTTCTCAATTGCATGTATAAGTGATGGTAGAGGGGTTGATTCCATCAAGAATATGAGATTTTTGTTAGTTGTATGGCATTATGAAAAAATTTATAGGTTTTATTTAGCCCTAACTTTTTGTAATGTTGTGGGCTTACCTTGCAGTTGTATCTTAAGCAGTTTGCTTGGCTACTTGCCCTTGTTTAGAGCCTCCTAGGCTACAAATGATCTAAATCGAGTCGAACTTTTCAATTATTGAGTCGAGCTGAACTCAAATAACTCGAGTTCAAACTCAAGTTAAGCTGAGAGCTTAATGAGTCGTGCCAATCAAATACAAGATTAAGCCGAATCGAGTCATTTATCAATATTTATTTTTACTCTTTAATGAGCCGCACGAATCAAGCCGAACTGAGTCGAGTAATTACTTGAGTTTCCTACTCTGTGTAAACATTTGACTCAATAATTCTTTTGTGAACTTAATACATTATTAGTGTAAAGTAACAAAATATGTTACTTATACATAAAGTAATAAAACATATTACTTATACAAAATATTAAAAATAATATATATATATATAACATATAACATATATATAATAAAAGAATATATGTAAGAATAATGTAAGAGTATATATATATCAAAATATTACAAGTATTGTGACAAATCCAAAATGAGTCAAGTCGAATTTATACGAATTTTGTTTATGAGCTTAAATCGAGTCGAGTCAAGATTATACGAGTTTAGCTCGTTTAATATTCGAACAAATTTTAGAAGTCATGAACAACTCATTTATTAAATGAACCGAGTTTGAATCGAGTTTATAAGAGTCAAACTCAAATTATTCAAGAGCAAATCTGTTAATTTACAGCTCTAGAGCCTCTTGATTATAGCCTTTTGCAAGCATTACACAGTCGACGTTGTTGTCACTTGGTAAACAAAAAGAAGGATTATGTTATGCTATTGAATAGGCTAATTGCTATTGTTTTAGTGATTGTGAACTATTCTATTCTTATGCAGGTATAGGTATACTGTAAACTTGATAGTGTTCTTTTTTGACAAGAAATTGCCAAGTTAGCTCTAGCATTAGCATCCTTCTCTTTTAACTTTTTAAACTTATTTAAGCATAGGTTTCGGTGGAATTCAAACTTCTTGCTGCTAGTAGCATTAACATTTATTCTTTGTGCACTATATGTCCACCACGATTATCCAAGGGTTGTATCAGTTGTCGGCACTGGACCAAACTTCAACATTTACTTTAACTTTTGCTGAGAATGCTTAATCTCCATTTTTGGCGACTCTGTCGACTTTATTTCAGAATTGCTAGACCATTCAAGTAGCTTTGCATCTCTACATCTACGACTTTGAGAACCACTGCAGATTTGAACTGAAAAGCAATGTTTTGAATTTCATATTATACTGGTCATACCGGCCAGTACATGCCGTATTGGAATAGTGGCCAATACAGAAATAGGATTTGTTTCTTACCGGCCGCACCAGTTGTACTGGCGGGTATTTTAACTGTATCTGCCACCTGTACCGGCCGTATCGGATTTTGGTTTTTTTTTTTCATTTCTTGCTATTTTTTTATCTTAATTTAGACTAAGACTATTTATAAATACATATATATATATAATTTATTCATATAGCGATTATTATTTTGAAATATAATTTATATACGTATTTATATATAATTTCTTTTATGTGTAGATTATTTCGAAATGGTACACGAAACGATATCGGTACCAAAATATTTCATTCTAGTGCCTTGATCAGTAGGATATTCAAAACATTGCTGAAAAGTGTTTTTAGATTCCTTAATGGAAAACTGCCTGACAATACATATTTACAAAATGTTTATGAATATTTCCTATCATTAGATCCAGTGAAACTAGGATATTTTCATTCATATTAAAATTGTAAAGGCCATGTATTTGGAACTTAGGATGCAAAATGAAACGCAGGATAAGAACATAATGTTATGCAGTACATAGGTGACAACATGAGATAGCTATTTTGCAGTTAAAATAATTGTTATGTGCCATTGTTCCATTTAATAATTGATGGAACCTCTAACTCTTTTAAACCTTGATAAGTATAATTCGCAGTATCGTTATATAAAATGCAATTCTTAAACTCTCTACATGTATTCTTCGCCGTCATCGAATATCACGATTTTTCCTCTCGGCAAAGTGCAATTAGTTTGTTTGTGAATTATTGATCATCAAATTAGAGAGACAAAGTCTATGTATGAGAATTGTATGTAGAGAATAAAATCAGGTAGAAAAGTGAGTGATTATGTACTTCTGAGTTTGAATCCAAGACATCAGCCATGTGGACGGGCATGACATGTTTAAAGATCCATACCTCAAAATTAATGAGCTAATGGGCGGTGAAGCATGAAGGATGCTGAGCACCACTAGGGACACCATGTTTAGGAGATTTTGAAGGGACGACAGCCAGATGAGCTAATGTCTACAATATTAACATGCTAAATTAAAGAAGTTTTAAATTAATATTTGAAACTTCTTAGCAACAATGACCCTGGGACTTGAATATAAGCATGTGATGCATTGCTAATTGGAGTTGGTATGAGCCAATGATGCAAACTGGCATCATTTGTTTTTATAGATGAAATAAGATGAGTCGAGATAAAAATTAAAAGTTAAATAAATATTGTTAGAATATTATATATTTTTTAATATAATTTTTTTTAGAATTTGGAAAGGTTGAATTGTTTATTTATTTATATAAAAATTTGAAAACTTGTAATGATTAGATGTGATAAGATGAAATGAAAAGTTCTGTAAAAGTGAATGAGACTAATAATGCTTCTTCATGTACTATATCTCAGCATAGTGATGCACCAGCCCCTATTTTTTAGATTTTTTTAGATGTTTATTCTTTTTTAGAAAAATGTTGAAACATGATGTCTGATACAACATATGTTTACATCACATGCCTTCCCTAGTATCTCCCCATCAAAGGTATTGTTCCCCTTTCCTTTTTTTTTTCTCTATCTTTTATACTTAATGTGACATCTGCCCTACCTTGCCCACTTCAAATGTATGAGAAAAAGAAAGATATCATTATGCCTACAAGTTTTCTTTTTCTTTTTTTTGCCTTCTTTGTGCAACCCAAAAGTATGGCTTCAATGTATCAAGGTTCTCAACATTGCTATTGTCGAATATTAAAGACAGCTTAAGAGTATAGTAGACTATATGCAACAACTTTGAGCTACCATCGTTTATCCCTTTTTGTTTATCTTTTTCGAAAAATATGAGAGTTGTCAAATAGTTTTTTGATAATGCCACGTCAACATAATGTGATAGAAACAAAATGAGACTGTAATATCTAGCACAATTCAATACATGAACAACATGGAAGACCTATGGCTGACAAGACTCGTGCTTAATTTCATTTCCCCAAAACAAAACGATGACTGTAATTAATGTTCAAGAATTTTAAATAGTGAGATGAAATGAGATAATTTAGATAAATAGTGAAAATTAAATAAAATAATATTAAATTATTATTTCTTAATATATTATTATTTTATAATTTGAAAAAGTAAAATTGTTTATTGTATTTGGAATAAGGTTTTGATAAAGTTGTAATGATAATATGATATGAGTTGAGATAATTGCTCAATCCAAATGGAAATTGAGTCCTACTTCTCAAATGAACCGAAATATAAGGAATCAAATCCTTTGGGAATATTTTATTGCCAAAACTCGTCTCAATTGAAAACTTTGCCTGTGAATATCAAAAGTTGTACACAACTAATGGTTTCGTTTTCCTAAATATTTCATGCATTGTCCATGTGGGTTTTCCTAGGATTGTTATTTGGGGTTAGGGCAAGGTTGTGTGGGGCTATCATTATATGCTTTAGAATTTGGACAATGGCAAAAGAAGGCCATGTTGGGTCACTATTGAGTAAAAATGGAGGCAAGTGAATGGGAAAAGTCAATCAACATCAACCTCAGCTTGTGATGAATCTCTCTCTCTCTCTCTCTCTTGCTTATTTTGGGCATGTCTCGTGAAGATCCCATTATCTTATCAATTTGGTTTTGTTTTGCTCATGCTCTTTTATCTTTAGATGAGTGTTGGAACTTTTTTCAAAGGGTTGAATCAGGTCAACCAAAGTAGAAGCCTAGTTTACTCATTGAAACCGATTTCTTAGTGCTATGAACATCATGAATTGGTAGCTTTATCAATTTCTTCATTCAATATTTGACTTGTTGTCTATGAGCAAATTCACCTTTGATCTAGTTTTTACAATAAACATGTTGAAAGTTTCTAAGATTCCATGATTTCGAACCAATAATAACCATTTCATAAACTGTTGGACACGTTGTAGTCAATCAAATTGAGGTTTAGAGCTTAGGTATTGTTCCTTGGTTAAGCCAAGGAAGAGACCGCTAAACGAAGCGATTTTCAATCCAACTGATGGGCTACTTGGATGAAGTTAGAAGTTGTAACATAGGTTAGATAATTGCTTCAGTATTGATAATAGTTATAACCACATCATTTACCTCCAAACTTTTTGTTAAAGAAAGCACTATCATAGCTATAATTAGAGTTGGACATGCTATATTGTTGGCCATGAACCAAACATACACGTAGCAGTGTCGATACATGGCCTCGTGTGCTAGCTACCTAGAAATGTAGTAACTGTTGTGTAATGGAAATGGTGTATATTGAAAATGGAAATGCAAGAAATTGGTCATAAGTTTTATAGGTAGAATAGAATTATTCGAGACAATTCATACCTTCCAAAAGTCCAAGAAAAATTACGTATTCCAGAATAATATAACATATTCTAACAGACAGAAAGCACTACACGACAACATGGATATGCCCTTTCATTTTGATTGAAATGATGTGTTTCATGAAATAAAGCGCAATGCATTGACTGACATAAATTAAAAGCAACAATTGAAATAAAATAACAACTTAAGTCTTCAATACTACTTTTGGTTTAAAACGTCATATTGACGCAGCTGGAGTAACATGCACTGTTTTGGAACTTTACTTCCTACACACCTTTTTGAGTTAGATATCTTCAATTCACTTTCCCTTTGACACTTCATATTCCCCTTCATCTCGAGTTAGACTTTCTCTCATCTAGCATTTCTACCTACTTGCAGATCCATGCCTTAGAACCTTAACAAGCCCCATGTTAGCGCACCTTATTCACAAAGTGCGGATAGTATTGTCACAGCTTCCAAAGCAACTCCTCGGTATTCTCCTCATCTAATGCTCCCTTCAATTTTATTAAGACTTCAATTATAACTCAATCTCCTAGGCATCTCATACGTCGTTCCATAATCTTTTTAGGTTCGGGAAGAATTTCTCCATGGCTTTCGACTAGTGGCAGAGTTGATATGGGTTGGATTTGAGAACCCACCTTCCGTTTAAGGACCGATACATGGAATGCGGGGTGGATCCATATGGATCGAGGCAGATCTAACTTGTAAGCAATGGATCCAATCCTCTAGAGGATTTTGAAAGGTCCATTAAAGAGTGGGGAGAGCTTCATGTTGTGGCAGTACAACAAGAACTTCTAACAATAGGGTTGCAGGCGTAAGTAGACCCACTCCCCTACCTGAAACTCCATCTTTGATCTCCATTTGTCTGCATGATTTTTCATCTTGTGTTGTGAAGCATGTAAATTCTCCTTGAGTATAGTGATAATCTGATGTCTATTTGTGACATGTTGATCCACTACTTGGTTTGATGAAGAGTCTGGTATATAAGAGAGAAGTGGTAGTGGGGGGTAGCTATAAAGAGCTTGGAAGGGTGTGATCTTTGTACTCATGTGGTAAGAGGTATTGTACCACCATTCAACTAGGGCTAACCATTGTGATCAAGAACTAGGCTTAGTACTAGCATAGCACCTTAAGTAATTTTTGAGGCACTTGTTGAGGACCTCGATTTGGCCATCATTCTGAGGGTGATAGATTGAGTTAAACTGTGGAGATGAGCCTTAGAGGGTAAACAATGTTTTCCTAAAAAGGCTCACAAAAATGGGATCTATATTGGATAAGTAGTTTTAGGCATTCCATGCAATTTGAAAACTTGGTCCATGAAAATTTTTGCTACTTTAAAAGTAGTGTAAGGGTGAGAGAGAGCAATGAAAAGACCAAGTTTTGTGAATCGATCTACCACCACCAAAATAACATCAAAACCCTTAAGCTTAGGTAGGCCTTTTATGAAATCCATACAAAGCTCACTCTAAGTTTGTTCAGGTATGGGAATAGGTTGTAGTAGTCCCGAGAGTAGTGTGGTCTCATACTTGACCTGTTAATAGGTGTTGCATTTCCTAACCACTCTTTTTATGTCTTTTTTTCATTCCCTTTCAAATGAGATCCCTCTTTTCTTGTTGATAAGTCTTTAGGTATCCCGAATGCCCAACCACTTGGTCATCATGGATATAAAACCTTAGTTTTATAAGATGAATCTGATACAAAAAAAAAAATAAAACATTGGCTACCTTATTATCATTCCCTTTCTTTTACATAATGATGAAATCATAGTCCAATAACTTACCTCACCATTTTCTTGGGATGTTGACCCTACATGCTGCTCTAACAATTACTTGTTGATCAATCTTCACAATAAAAGAGTGATCCAATAAACATGATCTCCATTTTCAGACAACCGTGACCAATGCCAATAACTATTTCTCATACATTGATAGCAACAAGGCTCTTCCCTTAAATGACTTACTCATAAATGCAATGGGTTGGTTCTCTTGCATTAAGATTGCTTCCACACCTCTACCACTTGCATCGCACTTCACAGTAAATGGCTTAGAAAAATTAGGTAATATAAGCACTGGTGGCTATATTACAGTTCTCTTGAGAGCTTGAAATGCATCCTCGGCTTCATGGAACCAATCAAAAGAATTCTTTCCCAACAATTTTGTAAGGGGCAACAATAATAATATAGTATTTAATAATTTTCCTATAATAATTTGTTAACCCAAGAAAGCCTTTTAAGGACTTGGTATTCTGAGGTTTAGGCCACTCCAACATAGCATGTACCTTCGAATAATCAACCATAACCCCTTATACAGTAATCGCATGCCCAAGATAATTAATTTTTGTGACTCCGAATCTACATTTAGACATTTGAGTATACAACTTTTGATTTTTTAAAAGAGTTAACACCTATTTCCCTTTGATAAGTTAAATGTTCAGCCCAATTTTTGCTTTAAATTAAGATATTATAAAAAAAAGGGATGAACCTTCGCAAAAATGATGTAAAAGCCTCGTTTCAAGTCCTTGGAAGGTTGGGGTTGGGGGGGGGGAGGGCATTTGTTAATCCAAGGGGCATTATGAGGAATTCATAAAAGTCCTCATGTGTCTGAAAAGTTATTTTGGATATGTCCTCCTAAACAACTCAGATTTGGTGATAACAAGATCGCAAATCCATAATAGAAAACACCATAGCCTCATGTAGTTCATCAAGCAATTCATCAATCACGTGTATGTAGAATTTATCTTTGATAGTTTGTTTGTTTAGTGCTCAGTAATCAACACATAGTCGTTAACTACCATCTATCTTGGAAACCAACAGCATAGGGGACAAGAATAGGATGGAATTGGGCCTTATAACTCCTTACTGTTATAATTTAGCGTTCATTTTTTCAATTTTAGTCTTTTGGTAGTGGGGATAAAGGTATGGTTGAGTGGAAAGTTGTTGGTTGCCTTCTTTAAGAGTGATTTTTTTTTTTAATCACGAGAACGGGATAAGGGTAGGCCTTTGGGTGTTTGAAAAAAATTTTGGTAGAAACTTTGTAGCAATGATTCAATGTCTGAGTAATTTTTTGAGTGGGTATCATCAAGTTGTTTTCCATTAGGTGAATCAATAACACATTTTTTTATTAATAGAAACCAACCATGATTTGTCATTGCCCTATAAAGTCTGCCTTTCTAGAGTCAAACCTTTCAACAATATCTACTTCTTATCATCACCAAACTCCATGGTTAACTTTGAAAAATCTCATACAATGGGACTCAACTTTTGGAGGCAACTAACTCCCAACACAATATCACCGCCACCCAATTTCAGTAAAAAATAAAATAAAAGAGGGATTAAATTGTGTACCTTTCAACTTGATAGGCACCATATTGCATTGTCATTCCCCTTGCACTATATCCCTATTAGCAATTTTTAATGCAATTGTTGTTATTCCAATCATTGATATCTCTGTCTTCTTCGTGACCCAATGATTCATAAAATTATGAGTGTTGCCAGAATCGTAGAACTACCACTTCTTAACCTTGTATGGGGGGGAGGGCATTTGCTAATCCAATGGGCATTATGAGGAATTCATAAAAGTCCTCATGTGTCTGAAAAGTTATTTTGGATATGTCCTCCTAAACAACTCAGATTTGGTGATAGCAAGATCGCAAATCCATAATAGAAAACACCATAGCCTCATGTAGTTCATCAAGCAATTCATCAATTAAGAGTATCTAGAATTATCTTTGATAGTTTGTTTGTTTAATGCTCAGTAATCAACACATAGTCGTTAACTACCATCTATCTTGGAAACCAACAGCATAGGGGACGAGAATAGGATGGAATTGGGCCTTATAACTCCTTACTGTAATAATTTAGCGTTCATTTTTTCAATTTTAGTCTTTTGGTAGTGGGGATAAAGGTATGGTTGAGTGGAAAGTTGTTGGTTGCCTTCTTTAAGAGTGATTTTTTTTTTAATCACGGGAACGGGATAAGGGTAGGCCTTCGGGTGTTTGAAAATTTTGGTAGAAACTTTGTAGCAATGATTCAATGTCTGAGTAATTTTTTGAGTGGGTATCATCAAGTTGTTTTCCATTAGGTGAATCAATAACACATTTTTTTATTAATAGAAACCAACCATGATTTGTCATTGCCCTATAAAGTCTGCCTTTCTAGAGTCAAACCTTTCAACAATATCCACTTCTTATCATCACCAAACTCCATGGTTAACTTTGAAAAATCTCATACAATGGGACTCAACTTTTGGAGGCAACTAACTCTCAACACAATATCACCGCCACCCAATTTCAGTAAAAAATAAAATAAAAGAGGGATTAAATTGTGTACCTTTCAACTTGATAGGCACCATATTGCATTGTCATTCCCCTTGCACTATATCCCTATTAGCAATTTTTACTGCAATTGTTGTTATTCCAATCATTGATATCTCTGTCTTCTTCGTGACCCAATAATTCATAAAATTATGAGTGTTGCCAGAATCATAGAACCACCACTTCTTAACCTTGTATGCTACCCATTAACCTCATGGTCTTAGAGTTAGAGGTTCTAGCCATAGCATTTAGAGAAATCTCTACTTTAGGCTGATCCACAACAAGTTGTTGCACTTCCTCTTTATTTCCCTTGCTATCCATCACTTCACAATCACCCAAATTAGTAACATCATCTTGGCTTTGCAACAAGTAAATCTTAGGGGATTTGCAATGGTGGGCTGGGCTCCACTTTTCATCACAGTGGTAGCAAAGCCCCTTGAGACGTTTCTCGTCCATTGTGATGAAAAATATCTTTCTATTTGGGAGAATATATTTTCCCATTTTTGTGCCACTATCACTGGTTTGTCTAGCATTGTTTGGGGTAGCATTTGAGACCAAAAGTTCCTAATTGGGTATGGCTCTAACAAAATATATAGTAGCCATCAAGTACTCTTCTTGAATCCTCGCTAAACCAAAAGTCACACCCAAACTAATGGGGTTTAACATGCAAATTGGTAAGCGAATCTCGTCTTTTAACCTAGTTAGAAAGCAACTAAGCTTTTGGTGATCCGATAAACCCCTCAACCGATTGGGCAATGATTCAAATTGGGCTTTATAGGTTGCAAACATGATTGTTTGTTTCAGCCACATAAGGGCTTCCATAGGGTTGTCATAGGCTGTGGCCTGAATAAAAAGCTCACAACTAGTTAGCTACCCCGATTTCCATGCATTTTGGTACCAAATGAGAGCTTCACCCTTTAAGTGGTATGAAACTATTAATAGCTTATATGATTTGGGCTAGTTTGGTGAATTTCAAATCTTGGTTGGCCTTAAAGATCCAACCAGATGGTTATCTCCATCAAAATGAGGAAAATCAATGTGAACTGTTCTAAGAAAACCCCATCTGTTATGAATCTACTCCCCCTCTAAACCCACTTGTATGTCTCTATTAATATTATTATTTTTGTGAGTCATAAAAGTTCTCATCATATCGGTAAGTTAATCAACCTCTCATTTATTATCTTTCAGGTTTCTTCATGGCCATTGACCTACTGCTAGAGAGTATCCTACTGAGGCCTAGAACGGGAGCCCTCTGCCATTAGGATGTTTGGCTCTTGATACCAAATGTTAGCTACCTATAAATATAGCAATTGTAGTGTAATGGAAAAGGTATATAATGCAAATGAAATTATTGAAATTGAGAATGGAAATGAAGGAAACTGGTCATGAATTTCATAGATAGAATAGGATTGTTCAAGGCAATCCAAACCTCCCAAAAGTCCAAGAAAGGTTAGAGATTTCTGATGATCTCATTTCATATCCTTTGTCCTTTTATCCCCTAATAGGACATATTCTAATAGAAAGGAAAACACTACTTATCAATAGGGACATGACCCTCTGCCTTTTGATTGAAACGTTGCATTTCTTAGTGCATTGATTGATGTAAATTAAAAAGCAACAACTGAAATAAACGAACAACTTAAGTCTTCAACACGACTTATGATTGCAAATGCACCGTATTGATGCAACTAGAGTAAGACACATCATTCACTTCCTACGCATCGTTTCGAGTTAGATATCTTTAGCTCACTTTTCCTTATTCAGTTCACTTTCCCTTCGACACTATAGATTTCTTTTCATCTCAAGTTAGACCTTCTCTCATCCAGGGTTTCAGCCCACTTGTAGATCGATGTTGCTGGAATCCTAACAAAGGGTGATTTAATAGTATGGCCCATATCTGAAAAATCTGGACATGGAGAACTTAGTTGTTTTTAATGGGTGATCTATGGAGATCAAAGTACATAGTGGCGCATGGGGTTACATGCCAAGTTTTTGGTGACACTTCAACCTAGGTTAAAGATTGACAACCAATGGCCATGATGGTGTGATGTGTGTGATCATTTAGGGGCCAGAGGCGGTAGATTGAACATTCCAACCTAGTGTAGGAGAAAAGAATAAACCAAAAAAAAAAAAAGTATAGTGATAAACTAACGCAATATGGAAAATAGGTTATAAATTTATAAGGTTGTGGTAACATGTTATTGGTAGCACATAGAGGTCATTTATTCTCTTTGTATTCTATTGAACTACCTTTATTTTTATTTATTTTATTGACCTATATTAGTTATTCATATGTTAAAAAGGCATTTCATTATATTGTTTTAATTGTCACAATGAGCTGACTTGATTTATTGATATTATGTTTAGTTATTGGAGTAAGCTTGATTTAATCCAAACCAATTATTGATGGGATTTACTATTTTTTTAACTTCTTATAAAAAAATAAATTCATCTCAACCTACTTTATACATTCACATATCTCACCTTATTTATATTCAAATACATTTTAATAAAACTTACAAAATACTATTATTTATATATCAATTCAAATCATCTAAAATCACCTAAATATCCAAACGCAACTTAACATTTAAAGACGCAAAATTTCATACCATTTATAATTACTAATTGAAATTAAAAAAGGAAAAAAGAAAAAAAAGAACTTGTCATCTTATGATGATTACTGATTTTTTAATTACTTATTTCTTTCACTTTCTCACTGCTTAACTCAACTATCATTTTATTATTACATTTCTCAGTAAATATAAAAACTATTCACTTTATTATAGCTATCGATTATTCGTCATCTATTCATTTAGCTTCCTCACCTCTTAACCATTCTATTTTAATTATTATCTAACATTTTGCAGATTGATAACTACTTATATAATGACTTCTCCCTTTCTCTCTTTTTATTGAGATGAAATTTTTGCGAGGATTTGAATTTACAAAATTGTCTATTCATTTGTTATTATAAAGGATGACGTATCAGTTAAATTATAGAGTAATGTTATATACAATCGTAAAGTTACAAGTTGCGTGCAGTTGCTTTAAAAAAATTAGGGTCTACTATTAAAAAATTTAAATTTTTTCATGTAGGTCTCATATATAATCACTTTTTTTCAAAACAACTATACTTTGCTTGCAAGTCCATGACTACATCTATCATTTATATCAATTATAACTTAACTGATAAATTCTCATAGTTTATATATTTATACAAATTAGGGCACCCATATTGGGTTGATCAAACTTTCTCCCAATTTTTAACTAAAACTCTCACTTCTTATAATTTTTTTTTTTAAATTCTACCCATCTTAAAAAAACCTCATACATCTATCCTATACTTTTCCTCATATATTAAAATAACATTTTACAATTATTTCTTTATTACTTTCTTCTCTCACCTCCATTCCTATTTTCAACCTCTTACTATTTTGTGTTTTTCCTATTTTTAATATTTTCAACTTTAATTAAACTCAAAAATTTAATGCAATTACTTGTTATCGTGATAGCTGATTAATTAAACATGTTACGCAATTATAAAATAATAATTTCCTTGAACGGATTTTCGATATTTTTTCCTTTTGTATATAGATCAAAGAAATTTAATAAAAATATAAATACAAACAAAGAAAATAACAATGAGCTTCTAAAGTATAGTTACATTCAAGTCCTTACATTAGTCAGAATTTTTTAAAGAACATTACAATTACAAGTAACCATGACATCGAAATACATGTAATTAAAGTATATTTTTCCATTTTTTGTTTACATTTCTCTATATCAATTTATAAATGATGCCTACTCATTTGGACCTTCATTGAGCTTTGTATCTTCTGCAGCTCGATTTTTAATCGGGTCATCATCTTCTTTCCATACGCTGATATTTCCGGGTCATACCAATAGAAAAACCCGCACGGATGCCCAACTTAATATGTAAACAATTAACCCAAAAAAAAAAAAATCACATGAGCATAGCAATTGAACCTAATTTCCCAACATGAACAGTATTTATTACATTAAGAGTTAGATTCGATTACCTCATAATTTTAGCAATCGAGAAATCGCGCCCATCATTTTTCTCAGTATGAGAGGCTCGTCGCAGGTTTTAATACCACAGTAACATATTAGGTATTCAATGCGAGGATTATTTTCTGAGCATGAGACACTAGTCGTGCTACCACTAGATGCCGGCATTTGGTAGTAATTTCTTTGTTGTGCTTCAAATTTATAAAATCACAGCATGCGAAGGCTGAAGGCGCACATGAACTGCTGCAAAATCTTGGACCTCAATTGCCGCATACTGGCTTTTTGGGGTTCACGGATTACTCAACCATATCAATGGACCTCCTAACTTAAACACTATGGATCATTACCCCACTCATCATAGCCTTACGTTAGATTACTAGCAACAAATCACTCCTGACAAGCAAACAATAGAATATAGCTCAGAGGCATAGCAAATGGGGATCTAGAAGTGAGGATGTATAATGGCATAAAGATGTAGATCCAAACATCAATCACAAAATAGGGGTTCAAAATTCTACACAAAATGCTTAGTATGTAAAAATTACAGCCAATTAACCACAAACCACAATCACAACAAATTTAGGGATAATGAGAAGCTTGACATACTCAAGAGAAGCACCAATTCGAACCTCAAACACAGAGCAAGGGTCCAACATCACAGCCAAATAAGCACAAACAACAATGACAACAAGTTTAGGGACAATGAGAAGCTCGACATAGAAAAAAAAAAGCTCAATCTGAAACCAATCACAAAACATGGGTAATAAATTTTACATAAAATACTCAATATGTAAGCATCACAACCAATTAAGCACAAACCACTATCACAGAAAATTCAGGGACAATGAGAAGCTCGGCATCGTCAAGAGATGCACCAAATCAAACAAAAAAAATCATGAAAATAGGGGTGCAGCACCAATCTCTCAATGCTTAGTATGTAATTAGACAAAACTGTAAGAAAACATTTCCAACACAAAGCCAAATTTGAAACTAGGGGTCCATCACAAACACATTAGGAAAACCCCAAAATGAAGTTTCAAATTCAAAACCCTAGCTCCAACAGAAATCGAACTTCATCAAAAGGGTCAACCGAGATACACAACAAAAAACATGAATACATCAGTATATAATGGGGCCTAAAATTGAAACCCTAGTCGCGAGAAATAGAGGGATCGTTTAAGCCGAATAGCAGAGCAAAATCCTAGAAAAACACAAAGAAGACAATGGCAGAGATGCAATAACAAAACCCTAGGAAAACTAATAGGGATGCAATGGCGGCATGGGAGGGAAAAATCAGGCTATGAATAGTCGCATTTCTCGCAATGCTTTGTGTGTGTGTGAGAGAGAGAGAGAGAGAGGGATGCAATTTCGACAAAAATCACAACAAATAGGGTCGGAAGTTTCTTACCGGCGATGAAGGTGAACCAGCAACTTTTCCTTTGCGTGATGGAGAAATGAGAGAAGTGAGAGCTTGAAAACGTGAAGAAGGTAAAGAGGTAGTTTGCGTCTAGCGCGCAAAGACTATTGAGAGAGGGGAGGATGGGGGGCTATAGTAGCCCCCATCATCTTCCCCCACAAACCAGAACCAACGATTTTCCTCTCTTACTTTACATCATTTTTTTATTTCTCTTTGTTCACTCCTTTTAGGTTTTAGCAAATCAGGATGGATTGAGGGATCAAAAGGTTCCTATTGGTATTGTGTCAAAATGTAAGTTTTTTTCTCAAGTATATATTTACCTGTGACTCGGGGTAAAAGATATAAATGTTAACAGAAGGCAAATATGGGGATTTGAGATGTGGTATAACTTTATCTAATATACGATTCTCATTATGTGGTATTTGTACACAGAAACCAATAACAAACTTCTCTGTTGTACAATCTAGAAGAATTATTTTGTGCTGCTGTTGTAAAAGGCGTGAGTTATGACTTGGTTCCTCTGTTTTTGTTGATGTGCAGTTTGTGCTCGCCTGCTGTTTGGTAAAATGCTCAAGTGTTAATTCAGTTATCTTAACCATAAGTTCTATTTCTTTATCATTCAGTGTCCAAAAACTGTCAAAAGATAACACTACAGAAAAATACATAATTGGTGGCATTTATATTATCGGTGTTTATTTATATGCCGGTAAAATTATAGAATTGCTGGCGCTTAATTTCTATGCCGGTAAATTATTGAGATTTCCGGCGTTTATATTGTTATGCCGGTAATAATATACAGCTTTGGCGGTGTTTAAAAAAAACGTTGCCAATTTTTCATTTTATGCCGGTAAATTATATAATTGCCGGCTCTTAATTTTTGCGTCGGTAAAATATTACGACGTTCGGCGTTTGTAGCGGCGCGTAAAAAAACGCTGCCAATTTTTTATGTTTGCGCCGGTAAATTATCACTTTCTCAGCGTTTATATTATTTTTTCATTAATAATATATGCTTTGGCGGCGTTTAAACAAACGTCAATAATTAAACAATTTTACGTTGATAAATCTAACTGTATTTTCTGGCGTTTAGATTGTTACATAGGTAATAATATATAAATTTAATGGCGTTTCATAAAATGTCGAGAATTGATCAAATTTATAGACAGTAAAGTGTTGAGTTTTTCGGCCATATATATTGTTTAAACAAACGCCGATAATTGATATAATTTATGCCAAAAATTCGTAGTTTTTTGGTGCTTATATTGTTGTGCCGGTAATAATATATATCTTTGACGGCGTTTATAAAATGTCAAAAATTGATCAATTATATGCCGATAATTTAGTAGTGTGTCAGCATTCAATAGAACTATAGAACTATATAACTATAGAAGAGATTCATACGTCATTCCATTTATGCGATGCCGTTCAATTTCTTTCCTTCAATATTTAATAAGTAACGTTAAATACAATAACGTAAGTATTGTGCATTCCTTTTAAAATTTGTGCAAGTGTCGTAAATTCCTTTTGAAAAAATAAAGTCTAGTATTTAAAATTTAATCTTTTAATATGCATCTCATATTTATTCTTTTTATAAAAAGAATGTGGTGCTTGTGAATTTTATTACAAAATATGTTAAAATATGTTGGGAACCTTGTGAATGTTAAAATATATTGCTAAAATTCACAAGAATGTGGTGCTTGTGAATTTTGATTTGAGAAGAATATATAAATTCAGGGGATTTGAATAATAATGTTTGTTTATAAATCACTAATTTTACCAATATGAGAAAGATTCGTAATTTCTAAACTAATTGAACATACACAAATAAAAAGCACTATAAATATATTGTGCAAAGTTACCAGACTGTCAAAACTGTCTGAATATTATAGAAACTATTACCTATCATATCATAGTTGTCTTCATACATTTGAGAGTTTGAGTAGCTATAGACAGCTCATACTCTTGTAAATTGTCTTCGCAACTGTGGTATGGTAGTCTTTGCCTTCTTTTTTGGATCCAGTATACCTATACCAAAAAATAAAAAGTTTACATATATGCAAATAATATAAGAAAATAATATTTGGAGCATGATATGAGATAGAAAACCAAGTTATAACTGATATCATGTTAAAAAGTCTAAATATATATTTCTTACTCAAAACTATTGAGGAGTTTCAATCGTCATTCCATCTATGTCATTTCGCATCCACATAAGATCATCAACATTTTGTTCAATAGCTTCATCGTTGGAAGTGTTACAATATTCGTTGACTAAATATTCATCTTCATCGTCGTCAGTTACTTCCTCTTCACCAGTATCATACACGTCTCTTGGTTTTGTCTTAACGACAACAACCCAATTTGGGCATCTTTCATCTGCCACATAATATACTTGAGATACTTGGGAAGATAAAACAAACGGATCATCAGATATCTGATTGCCAGTGTGTACTAGATGAGAAAAATTTACAAGAGTAAAGCCAAACTCATCCTCCTTGAAACCTCTACCCCGAGTAACATCTGCCCAATCACATTTGAATAACACATATCAAGACCCATCATAATACATAACCTGAATTATGCGTGTTAATTGGTTATACCAAGCAGGGCCATCTTCAGTACACACACTATCAACCCGTTAAGCAATCGTGTTATAACAGGTCGACCTATTTTGAACCGAAACCCATTAAGACTAAACCCTAACTCGCTATTATCGTGTCGTTTTCATGTTGAGTTAATGGATCGTGTAATATATTGTCACCCCTAATCGTGGAGTTACTTGTACACTAGGAAGGACAACAACAAGAGGATGCTTCCTGGGAGGCTTACGAAGACTTGAAGATAGCCTACCCACACCTTGTGGGCAAGGTGTTCTAAGGAGGGAGGTTTTATTACATGTATTGTGCCTATGGGCTAAGCTTAGCCCACTTATCTGCAATTCATGTTTACATTTCATTGCTTTACAATTAGGTCCATGTAGTCAGGCTTTTGTAGTTACAATCCAGTAGAATATAAATAAGTCTAGATAGTTTTGTAAGGAAATCATCTAGAATCATTTGTAAATCTTTTTGATTTTGGAGGAAGTATCCATCGAATAAGACAACGTAATTCACAGTGAAATTTAGTACAATTCTCCATTTCTATCTTTCCATTACAATTAATTTGTTACAATTTAACCATAGAAAAATGGATCATGAACCGAACCAAAAATGCTCTACCTACAAGATCGTTACAGAGATCTTGAAGAACTGCGATTTTTAGCCCTTGGACTCAGTGACCTGCTTAGTGCATAACCCCTGGCAGCATGGGGACTCTAATCATTTTTCCTTGGACTCAATGATGTCTCAACAATGTTATACCCTTCTTTCTTCCCTCTGCTATAGCAAGTTTCTAAACATTACTTCAACAAGAACAACAAAGAAGCCCAGAAACAAGAAAACAAATCCAGAAACTCACCCGAAAATAAATCTAGAAACAAGAAAATACTACGGGTACGTGACAACAGAGACCGCAACAACCGGCCGGCAATAGCGACAGCAACACCTGGGCGGCGACAGAGACCGATAACGACGACGGAATTTTGCTTCTCTAGTTTCGCCTTTGCAAAGATTTCTTTATTCAAAATGCTTTCTTTCCTCTTTCCCGCGTTTAGTTTTGAGTTGTGTTAGGGATAACCGCGAGGTATCCCTGCCGCGGCCTCACAACACTCAGCTAATAATATTTTAAAAAAATGGCAATTCTATGGAGTCTCGGCATTGGGGCCCCTTTGCGCCCTCATAGTATAAATATTTTTTACACTATTTTGCATTTCATTTTTTTTTTTTACAAAATCAATAAAAAAATGTATGTAGATCAAATATATGTGATTTTTTTTTTCTATTTAAAAACCCCCATGGGAGCGCAAAGGGGCCCCAACGCTGAGACCCCATATATTTACTCTTAAAAAAAAAAGATTCTAGCTAAAGTTTTGGATTCCAACACTTGCCTGCTTCTTTCTTTCTTTCTTTTCTTATTTTTTCCTCTGTTCCAACTTCGCACATAAGCCATGCTGTGATGCCCTCAATTTACGCTAAGAGTATTAACGTAAATTGGGAAGTCCGAGTAAGTAACACTAGGCTACTTACTCCATACATATCGATCTTAAGATGTGTACACCTATTCTTACTATCATGTATAATGAGACTTACGGCGGAAAGTGATCTAAATAAAAAATTTTATAAAATAAACTAGTGATCACATGGTAAAATATAACCATAATATTCACATTGTCACATTTATAACATCAGATTGTACTATTATACATAACCTATTTCTTTTTCTCAGTCTTCTAATAATAATACATATTTATCCAACTACCACACTAAAATCACCTCGGTTCCTTCTTGACTTCTGGAAACTCTCTTTCATAAAGAAATCTATCCAGACTAATACAAAAGTCCCGATGAAGATATTGCCCATATGGAGTTGTGTAAACCCCGCACACGGACAACATTCCATCTAAGCCTAATGTCAGGCAGCATTCGATACGTCTCTGTTCCTCAGAGAAACCGGATGCATCGTGTCTCCATATCCCCATCGGTTGGTCATAGATATCCATAACAGGGAAGTCGAAAAAATCAAAAAGAGAAAAATCAGAAGGTCCATCAGGGTGCCTCTAAGCTCCCTGAGACATAGGGGCTTTTCCCCTGTCCGCCATATGGTCCTGTACAATAATTAAATTTTCTAGAAAGACACAAACAAATAAAAGTGAGAATTCCTTAAAAATCTCAGTAAGTACACTTATAAAATAACAATGTACGGATAAAGTACAACATAAAATACATGACAAGATCATGATAAATGTATAACATATGAATTAACTTATGTGTCTCATGCGTATAAGTGACAAGCAAATGATTGGCTGTTATTTTCTATGGATCCATTCTTACTTACTTAAATTTTATTACTTGTAATATCTTTCGTAATACTGTAGGTCATACGTATTTCATCAACTCGACGGGCGTTACGTATCGCCGTCCCCGCTGGATTTTCTCAGCCTGACGCGCCAGCTTAGCCATACATAAGCTCATCAATCTTTCGGGCGTTATGTATCGTCGTCCCAGTCCTGACGAGCCTCGTGTCAATCTTTTGGGCGTTACGTATCACCATCCCAGTCCTGACACGAAATTACTTAGTATAGTGGGCGTTACGTATCGCCGTCTCCGCTAGTCATGTCAGTCCTCCGGGCGTTACGTATCGCCGTCCCCGTCTGACACTTAACTTATCACTTTTCCTTAACATTTTTCTTATCGTATTCTCTTAAAATACATGTCGTGACTTGTGACGATACATATGTGATGAATTATAATATACATGCAACCTTAGACTTGTGACATGCATGCTTTCTATTTTCATAAAGCATATGACATAGAAAAGTACATCATAAAAGTTTACATGCACATACGTCACTTAAATGCGTAACGTCAAAACTTAGCAAATAATACGTATGCAATTAAATAAATTACTAAATTTTATTAAATCAAGAGGCTGACTTAAATCTTATAGAAATTATCCTTAATTATTATTCCTTTTATTATATTTAACTCAAGCTCACAAATTTACATAATTCCCTAATTTAATTATTTTTAAGTATTTCTTGAACTATCTTTATCTATATAAAACTTTATTATTATTATTTTATCTTTTTAAGATAATAATTATTAAAAATCCTACTAATATATTATGTTTCCAAAAATTATCATATTTGTTAAAAAAACTCATTCAAAAAAGTCACTAGAAGTTTTAAAAGTGAAGGAAATATTCCTTTTTCAAGGGTTTCCTATTCTGTTATGTCACTTATTCTCAATTTTGTCTTTCATATGGTTCTTATCTCTTAAAACTTAAAATACCAATATTGTAGATATCTGTCTTAGCTTTTCATAACCTTTTGAATCACTTAATTTTGACTTCCCACTAAAAATGTATGACTGTTTTATTATAAGAGGGTAAATCTGTTAACTCAACCTCCTTGAGGTCTGAAAGTTACTAAGGTTGTTCTATCAATTTTTTCTAAATCATGACCTCATATTTTCACATATTCCTCTTATTATATGATCATAAAACATATTCATAAGTTACTGAAATTTTTCCTAGTATTTTTCCACAACAAAAATTACTTCATAAATAAAAGACATTTAAGCTACCTCATACATGATGTATAGGCTTATACAAGTATCAAATAGGCATCAAAATAAATCTAAAAATTAAGCCACTTATACCACACCAAGAGTATGTTAATAAATTCACTTACAATTTTTTTCAAGGCTAAAAGAGTAGTTTTGAGTTGATTTTACACCACACTTCTCTCCAAGACTCACTTAGCTTCTTTTTTATGTGTGTGTGTTGTGAGTGTAATTTCTTCTATTTTTCTTAGTTTTCTCTCAAGGAACTCGTGTGACTTCTCTAAAAGGAAGCAAAGGGAAGCTTAAGGGTCTATTTATAGGAGGGAAAACTTTGCTTAAGGGCTGGAAAGGACAGGGGTATTTCAGCAACCCCTTTGGCTGAATGTGTGACCGGTCCCTCATAAACCTTAGGTCTTATTATCACCCCTAAATCTCATGATTTCCTAAGGTTTTTATCTCATGGCTAGGCTTACTCCATATATAAAATAATTCTAGATCAATGGTTAAAAAAGATTACAACACATAGATACAAAAATCAAATAAAATCTAACAAAATCTAGAAATATCTTGGATGAAATCAGTCCAGCCACTTGGCCTTTGGCTGGCTCCCACGATTTCTATCTCTTTTCTTCACATTTTACCACATGTTCCAGACCTCCTTGAAACCCTTAGGACCTCTTGAAACCCTTAGGACCTCTTGAAAGAATCCCCTTAAGGCTTGGTTGACAATTGGTTAAGAATGGAGGGGATAGTTGGCTGGTTTGGTTGGTTCTTCTCCAATCAGATTTTGTTCCTACTTCTTCCATGATTATAAAAAAAATTTCTTCTAGAAACTCTTTCACCACCATATACAAACCTTTTTGCACATATCTAGAAGATAAAAATGTAGAGAACCAATCAAATTGAGGCTCCTAAAGTAGGTCGGTGGTTTGATTTATTTTCGGGTTTCAGTTTACGCTCAAATCTAATCAGTCCACTTACAGCCCAGTTAACACATTGATACACTCCGCTTCTTCAAAATCTCCAAACATGAAAGTTTTAGATACTCCTCTTAGTGATCCATAGGCTTTTGAATCACTAAATACGAGGTCATATGAGAGAGATATCATCAATTTACCGAAACATATTCTTCTAATCTGAGAACCCACTTTTAGACTATCTAAGTGTTTTTCCACTCCATTTTTTATTTCTCAAATTTTCCTCTTAATCTCCTTGATAGAATTATTCTATAGATGAAAGGTAAAATATTATAATTTATTCTCTAAAAAAATAAAATATTTGATCATAATTCTCCTTATTTCAATGACTATTTAAGGTATTTTTAGTTTAAATCTTTCTCATAATTGTTATAGCTTTCCTAAAATTTTTTTTAAAAATATTAAATTTCTAAATGAATCTATTCCTAGGGTTGTATATATTATATATATACTATAATATATATATATACTATAATATATCCTACTACTATAATATAAGTCTCTACAGGGATGAACAGTCTTTAACAGTAAAATCAGCGTTTTTCAATTCCAATATTAGCCCTTAATTGTTTAATTATTTACGTTAGTTTATTTTCCTGCTTTGACCGTTCCTTCATGTTAAATATATATATATTATTATTCTCTTCTTTTAACGTTCTTTCTTTGATTTTTTTGTCAGACAAAAAATTTACGTTAGTTTATTTTCATGCTTTGACCGTTTCTTCATGTCAAATATATATATTATTATTCTCTTCTTTTAATGTCCTTTCTTTGATTTTTTTTGTCAGACAAAGATTTTTTACAATTTTGATTAGATAGTTAAAGGTTAATATATTTAAAAATATTGAGATATAGATTAGATCGTTCAGGCTTCTCATTTTTCCAAGAAAACATTAACCGACTTCGAAGACGAACACTGAAGGAAGTCGAAGTTCTTCCTTCTCTGGACCGAAGTTAAATCCTTGGGTAAATTTTTTACAATACGTATTTTTTTTTCTCTTTCGGATTTGCTTCTTCTTCATGTATTTCTCCTCTCTGTTTTAGCAATTTTTTCATTGTTGTTCGTTCTGTGTTCTTGCTTTTTGGGTGCCGAAAAAATTTGGCACTTGTTTCTTTCATTTCTTTTTTTATTTATTTTATTTCTTGCTGGGTTTTCTCCATTTAAGTATTTTCTCTACGTCTTTGATTATTTTGTTTGTTATTATTGCTTCTGTTCTATTATTGTTTGCTGTGAGGGTGTTTGGGACATGGCTTCTGAAGCTTTCTTGAAGACGAAAGGGAGATTGGCTGCGATGGGTGGCCGGAGTGAGAAGGCGGTGCGAAGGATGCACGCGGTAGGAAGAAAATCTTAAGCTTCAATGGCTGAATATCAGACCTAGAGGTTGAAGATGAAGTCTACGTTTTGGGGGGGGAGGAGGGGGAGGAACCGTTGCAAAACGCTGCGTTTGGGGCTGTCGGACGAGGGCTTTGTGCCAAAACGATGCGTTTTGGCAGAAAGCCCTTTCAAACGCTGCGTTTCAAAATGGGGGCATGCGTTTTCACCAAAACGCTGTGTTTCGGACAGCTCGATTTGGGCTGTCTCCTTCTACCGAAGGGCTGAGCCTCACAGGCATTTCGGCCTTTTCTAATTGGGTCGTTTTATTTGCATTAACCGGTCTTCTTCATAGAAAAAATTTAAATATATGCTCAAATAAAATAATAAATTTATATAAGCTAAAATAATTTATTATTTTCTAATAAAATAAAATAAATATTTTGTTAACACTCAATATAATATTAATAAGTCAAATATTATGATAAAAAATATATATATTTAACAAAATAAAATATAATACTAAATACGTTTCAAAATAATTTACAAATGAAACTATTTATTATAAGAAAGCAAAATAAAAATATTACAAATAAATTCAAATACAGTCAAATGATTTATATTAAACGAATTATAATATGATGACAAAATAAAAAAGAATTAAATATTTAAGAAGGTAAAATATAACATTAATTAAATCCAAATTTATTTTTTAAGTGAAATTATTTATTATAAGAAAACGAAATAAAAATATTCAAAATATCAATGCATTTCAGAATAATTCATATAATATTAAGAATTAAACTATGATGAGAAAACATAAAAAATTCAAATAATTAACAACGTCAAATACAACGTTAAATAAATTTCAAAATAATATTGAAATGAAATTATTTCTTATAACAAAACGAAATACAAATAGTATAAAGAAAATCAAATACAAGGAAATAAATTATATTAAAGCACGTAAATACAATAATGTTCTCAACTAAATTAAAATATTATTTTCACGACAAAATTACGAAGTCATTCACATTAAAACAACAAAATTCTATTGCAGAATAAATTGCAATAAATAAATAAATTCAAAATCAAAATCAAATACAATTAAATCGTTTATATGAAAGCACCTTAAATACAATAACATTCTAAAATAAATTAAAATATTTTTCATCCTAAAGTAACAAAATCATTCACCTTAAAAAGACAAAAATAAAATGCACAGATAATTCGTTTAAATTAAAATAGCCAAATTAACGCAAGTAAATAGTCATAATCCAAAATTAGTAAGAACAACTCAAAATTGCCAAAATAATAACTAACTAATGAATCACATAAGCATTTTCACACAAAATAATAACTAACTAACTAATGAAAACTTACCAAGAAGTCATTAAGAAACCAGTGGTATTAATAATTAAAAATAACACAATTACTAACTAACCAATGAATCAGAAAAAAAGTTTATTCACAAATCAAAATGCAATAAGTAAAATTCACATGATATAATAACAACAAAAATTAAATTGAGTAAGGAATGCCAAATATATTTTACTCATTAAAAATGATATTAAAAATTCTAACAAATTGTTAAATTATTAAAATAGTGCATGACAGCTTTCAAATAATATTGCCTCTTATATTACTATTATTAAAATAATACATGATACTTTTTGAAAAACATATTAACTGCAATGTTTATTAGCAATTTCTTCCTTAGGTAACATTTTCTTATTTAGTTTATGCTTTGTGGTAGATTTCTAACATTTCTACCTATTTTTATAATTAACATCAATTCAAAATATATTATATAATCAGTATGATTTATTTTTCATTTAAACTATTCTCTTTTAACATAATTACTAAATTATTTTAATCATTAGTAGCCAAATTAATATATATAACAATTTATCAAATTATTACAAATATATGCATCACAGCAACTTGATAGATACCAACAAATTTCAATAGTTTCTTAATGCAAATACATTCTCTTCCAATAATTTTAGCCCACACATATTCCCTTTTAAATTGTTAATAAAAAAATTTTACAACTCGATTTCTTTATTTCCTTTAAATAATTGAAGTTACTATTATATTTAAAATTACTATTATGATTCAAATTATGATTTCAATCATAAATTCCATACCAAAAACATCTCTAATTATTTAAATTACACTTTCTTATTGGAAGAAGCCATGATGTATTATCATCCCAAAACAAAGAGCAACAAATATGTTTTTCCAATTAAAAACATCTATCAAATAGTTTAATAGTATTTGAAATAAAATAAAACAAACCAGATTAATGATAATAACATATTAAGTTCAATATTTATTAGCAATTTGTTTTTTATGTAATATTCTCTGATTTAACTTATTGTTTATTGTATATTTTTAAACTGCTCTCTCTTATGTATTAAGCAGTATGATTTGTTCTTCATTTAAATTTTTCTCTCTTCATCTTATCTACTTTTTGTACTATTAGATACATGCCTGCCCTTTTTATTTGCTATATTACATATTTCAAAATACATCAATCAGAACTTAACTTTAAATGACAACATTATTCTAAAACCATATCAAAATAAAATAAAATCGAATTTCTTTGAAACCATTTTCTTGTATTAATAAAATCAATTCCAGAAATCAACTTCATTTCTCATGTAAAAATAAATTACTTACATTAGTTGACAATTTATTAAAACCAAAATATAAAAGGCATATTCAAATAATCAATAACTACACAATAACCTAACAAAAAATCACGAAGAAATCAATAATAATAACAGTTGAAAATGAGATAATTAATAATTAACCAATCAATGATAAAACTAATGTAATAACAATTCAAAAGGCATCAAGTCAATTAAATTCCACATTAAATAGCAAACAAAAATTCTTCCAACACACAACAGAATCACCAACTTATTTTAATCATTAGCAACCAAATTAATATTTATAACGATTTTTTAAATTATTACAAATATATACATCACATCAGATTCATACATACCAACAAATTTCAATAGTTTTATAATACAAGGACATTCTCTTCCAACAACTTCAACCCACACAAATTCCCTCTAAAATTGTTAATAAATAAAATTTAAATTCAATTTCTTTATTTCCTTCAAATAAAAAATATTAGTATTATATCTAAAATTACTATTATGATTTAAATTATGATTTCAATCATAAATTCAATACCAAAAGCATGTCCAATGATTTACGTTATACTTTCTTATTGAAAAAGGCTATGACATATTATTATTACAAAACAAAGAGGAGGATCAAATATGTTTTCCTAATTAAAAACAATTATGAAATAACTAAGTAATATTTGAAATAAAATAAAATAATAACAAACAAGAATAATGATAATAACTTAATAAGTGTAATGTTTATTAGCAATTTACTTGTTATATAACAGATCTTATTTAGTTTTTTCTTTGTTGTATATTTCTAATATTTCTAGCTACTTCATATAACTAACATCGTTTCAAAATATATTATATCATTTAGTATGATTTTTTCTTCATTTAAATTGCTCTCATTTAACCTTTTCCAATTTTTCTACTATTAGGTATATGCCACTATTGGAACGCTAATTCATAGAAAAAAGGTACAACTTGTCCTTCTTAGCATTGATACTAACTACAAATATTTTTATTTCACTATAAAATTCAATTAAGTTTATTCTTAAACAATGCAATATGTTTTATATTATAAATGGCTTGTGTTTCCATAACAACTGCTTCCAGTTACTATCATTAAAATTAGATATATAAGTGTACTTTATAGATGCATGTATAGCATTGAATTTTACTATCGTATTTGAAATATTTCCCTATAAAACATTTTCAATATTACATTTTGTCCAATTAAACATTTTATTAATAGATGTATAACATTTGCTATTTCCTTATAGAGAGAAGGTTTCCCTTACCACTCTATTTTTTCAGTTTGTCATCTTCGATCCTTCTTCAACGAACTTCAATTCTTGAAGAAATACCTTTCTTCAATATACTAAAATGATAAATGGTAAGATTCATTAGAACATAAATACATTTAAATCTAAAATTTCATCAATATTCTTAAATTTAGATAAATTAAACTTTTGTTATAAAAATTCTAAGGTGCTGAAGATCAGAAAAGAAAAAGGACTTCCTATAGTTCACTATCAGAGCAAGACAAAGATGCTCATCGTAAAAGGAATAGAGACAGATATGCTTTGAATAGAGCATCTAGATATAACATTGTTCAAGATGAAAGTAATTTTCCACCATCCAATATCGTTGCTTCTAGCCAACCAAGTCATTCAAAAGGCAGTCTTGTAACTACGCAGAACATTGACATCTCTCAATTGGTGCAAAATCCAATCCAATTCCACTCTGATAGTCAAGTTCCAACGGGTGAGATTTCTATTAATACTATAGAAAAAACATATTTTCCTAATGTTGAAATTTCTATGTCTAATTATTTCATAGATGAAGTTCTCACAATGGAGAAAGATTATTCTCAACCAACTACTTCTACAAACTCATTACAACCTACAATGAGGACTAGAAATCTACAAGATTTATACAATTTCCAACACATTTAGGATAAACAGGTGTACTATACATATTTTTTTCTACGCTTTATTTCCAATCAACTCTCATGTGTTGATATGATGTTGTCTTCTCATGTGTTGTCATCTTCTTCTATAGACTGCATATTATGTTCATGATCAAGTTAATTATCAAACAATCATGTCAACACCTTTTGAAGGTACAAAAGAAGCCTACAACTTGGTCATAATTGCCCGTCTTTTTTTTATTTATTTCTTACACTTCCATTCATAATAGTATAAATGTACTCAATTGAAACAACTAAAAATTTGCTCTCCTTATGTCATGTACGTTTGGTTTTCACCATAGAGATTGAACTTCAACGATCTGTTTGCTTTAGGCAAATACTTCAAAGTATTCCGCTTGAAGCAAATTTCTTGCCATCAATGCCATCTTGTCAATATTGTGAAGCAAAAAGATTCCATCATGAAACAAAAGGCTTCTGTTGTGCTGATGGCACTATTTCTTTGGTTGCCGATCATGTTCCAGATCAACTTTATCAACTATTTATTTCGGAGTCAGCTGAATCTACCAACTTTCGCAACTATGTGCGTACTTATAACAACAAATTTGCATTCACATCATTTGGAGTCAAATTTGACAGAGATTTATGCAAAAGGAATAAAGGAATCTATACCTTTCGAGCTCAAGGACAAGTTTATCATTTCATCAATCAGCTGCTGCCTGTTCATGAACATCCTACTTATCTACAGTTATATTTTTATGACACTGAACATGAACTACAAAATCGAATTTATGACTCAGGAAGATTGGATCCTTCAATTATTGCTAAACTCATGGCTATTCTTGAAGTTAATCTGTATTCACGTTTCTTTAGAAGCCTTGGTGATGTGCCTAATCTAGATAAATATGAAATCCAAATCAAATCTGATGTCAATCTAGATCAACGTGTTTTTAATGCACCTTCAGCATCACAAGTTGCAGCTATTTGGATTGAGAATGATGACTCTAATCCTTTAAGACGACGAGATATTATCGTTTCCAACCATTCAGGTGGGAGTCACACAGTTCAATACTATTATGGCTGCTACGATCCTTTGCAATATCCATTATTATTTCCTTTTGAAAATATTGGTTGGCATCAAGGCATACAAAGAGTCCATAAAGGAATGACATCTTTGAATACTAGAACAACATCGTCAATTAACCCTGAACATTCTACATCTGCATATCAGCTACTTAGCTTGGAACAACAAGGTCAGAATAGCTCATTTCCTTATGTTTGTACATTCTTAAACTTTGAAATTTGCAACTTCCTGATTCTTTCTCTCACTTTTACAGTCTTGAACCAAAAAAGAAAAAAACCATCTGTTTCATGCCGTGAATATTACTGTTACAAATTGCAAATCAGAGTCAATCAGAAATCTATCATATTACTATCTGGTCATTTGTTTCAACAATTTGCTGTTGATATGTATGTCAAAATTGAAACTTCAAGATTAGACTACTTTCGAACTCAACAACAGCAAATTCGATCTGAAGTATATCAAGGAATTGTTGATTGTATTTCAGTTGGACAAACTGACGCTTCAAAAGTTGGCAAACACATCATTTTACCCTCATCTTTTATTGGTGGCCCAAGAGATATGCGAAAAAGATATTTAGAAGCAATGGCTTTAGTCCAGCACTTTGGAAAACCTGATATTTTTCTAACTATGACGTGCACCCCAAGTTGGAAAGAAATCTTAGATGAACTAGCACCACAAGAAGAAGCACAAAATCGGCCTGATTTAATTGCCCGGATTTTTAGAGCAAAGTTTGAGAATTTGAAGGATGATCTACTCAAACGACAAATCTTTGGAAAAATCTCAGCTTACGCTTATGTGATTGAACATCAGAAAAGAGGATTGCCACATGCTCACTTCTTAATCATACTGCAAAGAGATTGGAAAATTCATGCTCCTGAAGCTATTGATCAAATTATATGTGCAGAAATTCCTGATGAAAATGCAAATCCGCATTTATACAAAGCAGTTGTGAGGCATATGATGCATGGGCCTTGTGGAATATTAAATCCAACTAATGTTTGTATGAAAAAAAATGGTTCTTGTAAAAACCATTATCCAAAGAAGTTTGCATCCACTACTACTGTTAGAGCTGATTGTTTCCCACAATACAAACGATGCAACAATGGTGTTACTGCCAAAGTTCGAGGCCAAAAATTGGACAATTGTTGGGTCGTTCCATATAACTCATATCTTCTGGCAAAGTTTGATTGTCATATTAATGTAGAGATTCGTTTCACGATAAAAGCTGTGAAATACCTTTATAAGTACATCTATAAAGGCCATGATCGTATTGCATTTAATTTGGCTTCAAAAGATGTCACTCATGAAATAGATGAGATTCAGCAATTCCAAGCAGCTCGATGAATTTCTCCACCTGAGGCAATGTGGAGAATATATGGTTTTATTCTTAATGAAATATATCCATCTGTATATAGTTTGCATCTACACCTTGAAAATCAACATTTGGTATCTTTTCGTTCTTATCAAGATTTGACCAATGTTCAAACCTCTGATCGCTCAACAAAGTCAATGCTTACAGAGTTTTTTGCAACAAACCGAACAAATGAACATGCAAGAACATTGTTATATAAAGATTTCCCTAGAGATTTTGTTTGGAGTCAACAATACAAGATGTGGACTCCTAGAAAGAAGCTAACTGTTATAGGCCGAATTGTAACAGCAAGTCCATTTGAAGGGGAAAGATATTACTTGAGGATCTTGTTAAATCATATCAAAGGTCCTTTATCATTTGATCAGCTTAAAACAGTCAATGGTGTAATGACAACAACATTTCGTGAAGCAGCTACATTGCATGGCCTATTACAAAAAGATAGTAGTCTAGAAGATTCTTTGCAATAAGCATCTTTTTATCAAATGCCATACAGCTTGAGACGGTTATTTGCAACAATCCTTGTTTATTGTAACCCAACAAATCCAAGAGAAATTTGGAGTCGCTTTGAAGAAGATATGTCAATGGACTTTCAGGAACATAATGGAAATTTAGCAAAAATTAGAATTCAAGTTTTACGTGACATTGCTTCCATTCTTGAGTCAATGGGAAAGAATATCAACACATTTAACTTAATAGATGGCACTATTTCTTTTCATGATGATGAAACTGGATGTAGAGAAATTAATGATGAATCAACAGCGATAATTCCAGAGGAAGACCTCTTTGCTTCAACATCTCTTAACCATCTACAACAAAATGCATATAATTCTATCATAGAAAAAGTCTTCACAAATCAACCTGCTGCATTCTTTATTCATGGGCCAGGCAGCACAGGAAAGACATTTCTATATAAGGCACTCCTTGAATCAGTCAGATCAAATCAATTAATTGCACTTGCAACTGCATCATCTGGAGTTGCTGCATCTATTTTGCCTGGAGGCCGAACAGCACATTCAAGATTCAAACTTCCACTAGATTTTGACAAGAATAATACATGCAATATTAGCAAACAAAGTGGGCTTGCAAGATTGATACGTCTCGCTAGACTAATCATATGGGATGAGGCACCAATGTCTAGAAAAGAATCTATAGAAGCATTGTCTAAAATGTTACAAGATCTAAATGATTCAGAATTACCATTTGGTGGCAAGGTCATTGTATTTAGAGGTGATTTTCGTCAAGTTTTGCCCGTTGTTCGAAAAGGCACAAGACAACAACAAATTGATGCCAGCTTAGCTTCTTCATACCTATGGCCTACATTGATTAAAATTGAACTAACAGAAAATATGCGAGCAAGATTAGATCCAAGTTTCTCCAATTATTTGCTTCAAGTTGGCAATGGAACCACACCAATAACCATTGAAGAAAATATCAGGATTCCAGATTCCATGCTTATTAGTTACGAAAATGAGGTTGATTCTTTGAACAATTTAATGGATGCTGTATTTGGAAATATTGCTAAATATTCTGAAAATTTGTCAGAAATGCTAAATCGAGCTTTTTTAACGCCGAAGAACAGCTCTGTTGACGAAATGAATGAAATGCTTATTAAGAGATTTCCTGGTGAAATGATACGATATTATAGCTTTGATGAAACAATTGAGAAATCTGAACAAGGAATTATGGAAGATTTTTTAAATACTTTGACTCCAAATGGCCTTCCACCTCATGAATTGCTGCTTAAAACAGATTGTCCTATCATGTTGCTTAGAAACATTGATCATTCAGAAGGGCTGTGCAATGGAACACGTCTTATTTGTCGAAAATTTGAACAGATTATTATTAGTGCAGAAATTGCTGTTGGGCACCATAGTGGAAAACAAGTTTTTATACCAAGAATTCCTTTCTTACCAACAACTGAAGAAAGTGGCGGGTTTCCATTCAAGCGAACACAATTTCCCATAAAATTATGCTTCGCAATGACAATAAATAAAGCTCAAGGCCAAACATTACAATTTGTTGGAATTTATTTGCCTCAACCAGTCTTCTGTCATGGCCAACTATATGTAGCATTGTCAAGAGCAAAAAATGCTGCATCAATAAAAATTCTGATAAGACCAATCTTGAAGGAAAATGTTCAAGAATGTTACACAAAAAATATCGTTTATAAAGAATTTCTAATGCTTGCAGATTCATGAAATACTTAGCCAGGTAATACTATTGTATTATAAGCGTTTTAACTCTTTATAATTTGCTTAGTTATCATAGAAAATGCAACTCATTGTTTTCAATTTTCTGTTATTTACATTAATAATACTATGCTTAAATCCCTATATTAATCTGTAGAATGTTCTAAATTGTGATTTCTAACATGTTTGCACTGCTTCTATATGACTAGCTTTCAAGATGCCACGTACGGTTTACACATCAATTAAAGATATCACTCCAAATACGCGTAATTGGAAGATTAAGATGATTGTGGCTGAAAAAGCACCCAAACGAACTGGACAAAATTCACCAATTAACTATCAAAAGTTAATTTTGATTGATCCAAAGGTACTACAAGTATCATATTTCATATTTAAAAATAGCAAATTTCTACATGCATTACATTTATTTATATGAGATAATCATTTCAATTTATATTTATGTTTGTTCCAGCTATCAATTGCTACAATTTTTAATACCTATGTATAACTTTATCTACACACCATTACTTTGTCAAAAACAATCTCATATTTTACAGGGTAATCGACTGCAAGCAACCATGTTTGATCAAGATATAGACTTGCGTGATCATACGTTCAACATTTTTCAATCATACTATATCAGTAATGCTTATGTCAAACCATTTGATCCTAAATTTCGAGCCAATACACATCAATATCAATGGATCATAAATTCAAGAACTCTTGTTGAAGAGATTCCAAATGATGAAGACGCATTACAACCACCAGAGTACAATATTGTGCCTTTTAATGAACTTGATGCATATAAAGACACAATTGTTGAGATAGGTAAAGATTTTCTAAATATTTTCATGCAAAAACATCATATAACATTTTAGTGTTAAAAAATAAATATTTCACTTTTACTATTTAGACTTCATGGCTGTCGCAATTCACATTAAATTGCCTCGAGAAGTGAACACAGCACAAGGCCCAGCCATTATCCAAGAAATACTTCTTATTGATCAAAGGTAAATTTTTTTCTTATTTATTTGCATATTATTGTCAATTTTCAAATTGATTAAATTTTATTATACTTGCCTTAACTACAACTATATATATATTTGATAAATGTTGTAGCCTTAAACCCATATTTTTAACAATGTGGGATCGATTTGTCTATATGGAATGTGAAAAGCTTTCTGAAATTATTGGAGCAAAACCTGTCATTTTAGCTACACATCTGAAAGTTGGATCTTACACTGGTATTATCTCTTTAATATAACAAATCTAATTTCTTTCTGTTACATATTACAAATATTTTTTAATCGCTTTTTCAATGAATTAGGTCTGTCTGTCTCATCTCGTCCAACAACGATATTCACAATAAATCCTCTTATTCCTAATGCAGCAGAACTAGCAAAGTGGTAATCCTATCAATCCTTATTGCTTTGAAGCTATTTCTATTATAGCTGTGCAAATCTAGATTGAGTTCTATAGTTAAAATGTATTATTTGTCTTAACTATAATCTCTCACAACATAAAAAATTAGTATATTAATCTATAATAATTACTTCTAATTCCAGCTTTTTTCTTCATTTGAAGGGCAACATTGAACTATCAATTACTTGATGACATCGTTGAAAGCTGCTTGGAAAATGAATCTGCATCTACCTCAACTACTGCTATCCAGCCCATAACTAAAATTTCTGATGTTCCTGCACTTTTAAAATCACTGCAGCCTTTAAAGGTAAAGTTAATACACTTCAAAAAATTTGACATTCTTTATGTACAAACATTGTAACATAATACATGCGATTTCTTAATATTAAAATCTCACTCTAAAACCACACTAAATATGATGTAGAAACCACGATTTTGGATTAGAGGAAAAATCATTATCATGGACTTGCAACAAAGCTTCATTTATATGTCTTGCATTGGATGCCACAAAGCAACAGGATATGAGTATAATGAAACGTTCAACTGTCTTTATTGCAAGCAAACAAACACTGCACAGCCTCGGTATGTTTATTACTGTCAAATTATAAATTACAATTATAATATATTTATTTTACTCATATTAATTTATACTCTTCATCTTTTATTTTAAAGTACTCGCGCATATGTTGAAGTGGATGATGGTACATGACAACTACCAGCAACTTTATTTGGACCAGTTGCAGAGACTGCTTTAGGTTGCAAAGCAACAAATCTTATGGAACATGATGGCGAGGTAATACTACTCAATCTAACTAATGTTTTGCTTTACATTGCTATTCAATGAAGATATAAGTTACTCATTCTATTTTTACTTTTACCTATTGGATACTAAAGTTTCCTTTCTACAACATAAATGAGTATTCAATTTTAAGAAAATTACAAAAACTATTCAAAATGAATACTAAAGTTTTCTTTCTACAACAGAAAAAAATTCACTTCTCAAAATGAATGAAGAAAATACTAAAACCAAAATAAAAAAGAATATCAAAAATAAAATTATCATATTACAACAAATAATGTAACTTCTTCAGACTTTTTCATTCCTACCATTTTTTTATCAATAAATAAATATCTATTAGCTCTACCAATAAACAAAAGCTTAAAAAAACCTGACACTTTTAATTTAAGCTACATTATAAACAAACTTACGTTAACCAACAAATATTTATTTAAAATCTTACATCATTCTGACGTGCTAATATCACATGTTATATTATTTGGACAAATGCAAGACAAAGTTTCTAACAATATGATTACAACATGCTTATATCTATATATATATATATATATACACCAAAATTAACAGTTTTCATATAATTCATCTTCAACTACAAATATCTATCAATTCCAACTCCACATCCACAAGTTACTATAAGAAATTTCTTGCTATTTTCTAAAAAATCAAATATCACTCTATTTTTGTGATTTTTTTTTTTCCATTTTTGGTAAAGATGGACCATTTTTTTTTAGTTCTAAACATGACCATTTCCAAACACATATTCCTCAAGCTTTGTAATTTGTAACATTTTCTTAAACAACATAAAATTATCATTATCAATAATTGAGTATCACAGCCAATTAAACATATGACAGGATATTTACAAAAAGCTCTCCAAGAATTTTCAAAGATGGCAACATATTAATTTTGTCATTGTACCAGACAACACTCATCTAAAAAAACACCACTGCCACAAAATTTATTCACTGAATTCTACTTTGGTTTATTTTTACTTTTTCTTTGACTTAATAGTTAAGGAAATGTTTTTTACAAGTTTGTTAATTTTATGTTAAAAATAAAAAAAAAAACTAAAGTTATTCAAAAAAAATTGAACAAAAGAAAAAATTAATTGGACGTGCATTGGAAAAAGCACAACATTCACTCATCTATTGGATCTTCACAACTACTATCTATTCTTAGACGACTAAAATTGAAACCACATGCTAAAAAAAAAACCATATAAAGCAAATCTCTATACCATTGTTTTTATGATTTGGACTAAGTAGGTCATTATGTATCTAACAATAAAAAAAAATAAACCAAACAAATCAGATTGCATGAAAAACAAAGCAATCATAAAAACAAAGCTATCATTCATTTCCAACAATTTATAGATACTATTTGCTATATTCTAAATAATTTTTTCCTTATTAAATATTTCATTCAAATACTACTTATTCCAATAAATAAATATTAATCTATGTAGGAACATCTACCTTATTTGCAAGAAATGGCAGCAAAAAGTTGTGAGAAGCGATGGACAATGCAACTTACTAGAGACATCCAGCCAAGAAATCCACATAACAAAAATTTCAATGTCATAACAATCGTTACTGCAGATGATATAGCATAACTTTACAATGCGAACATTGCCTTACGTATATAACATGCTTTCTAAATATCTAAAACTCAAATGCATCACACTTTTATTTTTGGGTTCAAGTATTATGTTAAAGTATAGTTGGAACTAACTTTTGGAAATGTCCTAATTATTATTGAGAAAATGCTAAGATGTAATATTTGATATACTATTTTGGACTGTAAAAATTACTCCAGGACTCTTCATGTAAGAGAAGTTAACTTCTTTAACTATTATATGTGAAATTTCTTTATTCAATTGTTCATTTTTAACCTATTGCTTAGATTACACTTTTCTTATTACATAAAAATGTTGAAATTGAAGTTATAGGTCACTTTTTATTCAGCAATGTAGAAATGATTTGTAACCATTTGCAATGTATAGATAAATATAAAATTTTTCATTTTCCTATAATAATAAAATTTTCTTCAATTAAAATAGTTTTTCTAATAAACTTAAATTCATGATAATCAGTACTTTTTTATAAACTTTTTTTAAAAATAATAATTAAATAAATATTTTTGAAAGTGATGTTATAAATTTTTTATTACTTCTAGAAAAAATATGTAAGTATATATAAAATATAAATAAATAAAAAAACTAAAAAAATGAAAAAAGATAAATAACCTATTCAGAAAAATATTTGACACACGTCTTTCAAAACATGTAGTAGCAGTTAGTACTCATACTTTTCTGATCAACATTGTTCCTGATCAACATTCTTATAATTTATTTCTTTTTAATTTCAGATATATTTCTCTTATTAAGATTATTTCTAATCTAGAGAAATTAGTAAGATACTTTTTTCTTCTAAACTTTTCATTCTTTCATCATATTTTGCATATTTACTATTTCTGAATACTTTGACAATTTAGTACTCTAGACAATTTCTTAATCTATACATACCATATCTAATAAAAAATATTTCAAATGTAAATTTTACTCACCATGATGGTGAATATTTTCAATCATGCCTTTTGTTCTTGTAATTTTTTTTTTATATATATTACTTAACAAAGCCGACTAAATACTTTAATCTCATTAAATAGGTATGAAGAAAAATTTAGTAATATACATTCTTTATAAATGCTTTTTCATATGCATGCTACTTAAAAATATTAGATTTCTACTACCTTCTTTAATATAGTTACCAGCAATAATTACAATTCTACAATTTTATACTTTTTCTCTATAGGTTGTTCTCATAATTATTTATTATATTTTCTATTTTACTTTGAAAGTACACTTCTATGCAATGTTTGAATTTCCTGAAGGACATCTACATCTACTTTTTTTCACTTTGAAGATCATTGATATGGAAAGGATGTAAATCATAGACATATACACCTTTCTACTAGATTTTTCATTAAGTTCCTTCTTGTTTAGCTAATTTGTAACAACACGTTCTTATGATATCAATTTAAACCTTATACTTTATTACTATATCATAGATGGCAAATATAAACAGTCTCATTATATAAATCTTTTTAACTATCTGTGAACTATTAATGAACTTTGTTATCAATTTAGAAAAAAAAAAACTCGCTAATATTTATTAATTTAGACAATCTAGACCAGTTCAAACATACATTTCATTACAAATTTATGCAGTCTACTTGAATAAAATATTACACATCATCTATAGAGACATGTCTAATACGAAATCTTCGTATAATTATAAATATATTTTTTTATATCATGCTATAGTAGAAGTACACAAAACATTTTATTGTATAATATATCATATTTCTTTTTATGATTTTTTTAAACTAGATAAACGTGCATCGCACGTTGCATTCTTAACTAGTATATATATATATATATATATATATATATATATTTAAAGAACGGATTATTACACATGCTCTTCCTATCAACCGCCCATTCCCATGTCTAAATCCAATCCCAAATTCGAATGGGCTTTCTTCGACGACTCTTTGGCTTCGGCACCAAAAAGCATAACAACCGGAAGTCGGCCAAGAAAAAAAAAATCAGACTTCAACGTCAGATCACTAGCTCCCGCTCGTTTCATGCTTTAGTCGAAAACAGATGAAGGGAATCTTATAATAAACAAGGAAATATTGCAGTAGAAGAAAAGAAAGTGTCAGAGAACTCATTTCCCCCTTCCTCCCTTCATCTTCATCTCCATCTCCATCTCCACCTCTGTCAACACAACGCACTTCAAATTTCAAGTTTGTGACTCGGACACGAGTTGACTCTCAGGCTTGTGCCAGATCCTCTTATTCCTCTTCCACTCCCATCAATCATATTTTCAAGACGAAAGTCTGATCTCTATATAATTTTTGGGCACATCTTCGTGGGGAAATGACAATCGGAGGAGAGGGAAATCGAAGAGAGTGAACTGAAAGTGGAAGAGGAAGGAAAATGGAAAACTGAGGAAAAATGAGTGAAGACGAAAAACGACACCATTTTCATGGCACGTAGGATGCGAGGCCGCAACAAAATTATTATCCCGATTTCGAATATAATTTTTCTTTAATTTTTATTTTGTTTTGTTTATATTTTCTTAATATTATCAGCTGCCGTGTTATCAGCGAAGCCGCGGCGAGGTAACTTACGGGGTACCTAGCACACTGTTTCCATATTGCAATATAATACGTTATAGATTACAAGATAGCTTTTATGCAGCATTTGTCTCAAATTTTATTATTTTAAAAAATAAAAGTAAGCATGAAAATCAACCTACACTCGCGAGCTGCTCCAACGTCAAGATATGCAGACGCGTCTGATCTTCATTGGCGGAGTGACTGTCAAACGCAAGGTGAGGAGTGGGACTGGGATCAGCTCAGCTTTCTGGAAACGGAAAAATGGAGAAGGAATAAAAACTGTGAAGAGGAAATGCAAAGCAGAAAGCCGGGGAGGGAATGATGAGGTGCTAACTCAGAACAACAGGGTGAGAGAGACATCTCTGGATCCAACAAAGTTTCATTTTTTCTATCTGGCTTTTCTCTCTCACTTTCTTGCTGCCCAAACAACCAAACGAATGATACTGTCTCTCTCGTTCTCCTTTTCTCTTGCTTTTTTATTTATATCTCTAGCTCGGTGTCCTTCTGTTGCCTCCCTCATCTCTAGTCCAAACGCCTACACCACCCCGAAGAAAGTGATATAAAGTAAAAAGGGAGCTTTTACAGGCAGGTATATATATATTTTTAGCTTTTTCTCTGTCCAGGATTTGCAATGGGAGCTCGTTGCTCCAAATTGTCGCTCTGCTTTTGGCCGTCAAATACCAATCTCAACGACTCCTCCGATATCGGTAAGATTCTCTTTCTTTCTGGATTTCCAGAGAACATACAGTTGTTCATCTGGATTTCCATGAGTTTTAGGGCCTGATTTTTGCGCTGTCGATGCAGAGAATGGGAACAGGGATGAGGACTCGTTGCCTGGGTTCAGCGAGTTTAGCTTGGATCACCTCAGGGTTGCTACTGGGGCATTCTCTTCGGAGAACATTGTCTCGGAGCACGGAGAGAAAGCTCCCAATGTTGTTTATAGAGGAAAGCTCGCAGACGATCGCTGGATCGCTGTTAAGCGCTTTAACAAATCGGCCTGGCCCGATACTCGCCAATTCTTAGTCCGTTCTCTTAACTCAAGTTCGTTCTCTTACTTAAGTTCTTGCATTTTTATGTTTATACGAGTTTGATCGGGATCTTAGGATGAAGCGAGGGCGGTGGGTCAACTGAGGAACGAGCGGCTGGCGAATTTAATAGGATGTTGCTGTGAAGCAGATGAGAGGTTGCTGGTTGCCGAATTCATGCCTAACGAGACTCTATCTAGACATCTTTTTCATTGTAAATATCCTTGCTGCTTTGTTTTGTTGGACACTTTATATCTTGGCCCACTTCTTTAATTTGAGCCGGTTGCAGTTCTACATTTGAATTAATGTGGATGGGTTTTTCTCCACGGTCTGATTTGTTGGCAAGCAACTGGTGACGAACATATAATTTGGAATTTTGGCTTTCCTGGTAAATGCTAATCGGAAGTTTAGACTCAAAAATTTATGTAAACTTCCTCCGCTTTTTTTGAGGAATCAAACGGGCTGTTGAGAAAGAATGTGAACTACTCTTGCATTCTTTCTAGGGTATTGTATCGATTTTGTGGAGTTTTATGGGCTAAGAAATAACTGATGAAGTGTGTGCTTGGACTTCACCTAGTCAAAATCTTACTTCGCTCTTATTTGTATTCGTGTGATATGTTGTAGGGGAGACCCAGCCCATGAAATGGGCAATGAGGCTGAGAGTGGCCCTGTATTTGGCACAAGCTTTAGATTATTGCAGCAGTAAAGGCAGGGCATTGTACCATGACCTTAATGCTTACAGAGTTTTGTTTGATCAGGTGCTTTTGCTATTGCATTTCTCAAACTCCTTACTGTTTTCAAGAGTTTCCAGATTTTTGTAATACACTCGTTACAGTGAATGAGTCCACACTTGACAGGATGGTAATCCCAGGCTCTCCTGCTTTGGCCTTATGAAGAATAGTCGAGATGGCAAGAGCTATAGTACAAACTTGGCCTTCACCCCTCCAGAATACTTGAGAACAGGTAATACCTGTGGTTAATAGAAACAATATTTTATTTTAAAGCTTAGGGGATGCTTGAAGAATAAGATGAGATAGAATTTTATGAATAGCAGTGAAATAAGCGAAATGGTGCGAGTTAAAATTTTATTGGCTTTAGAAAATGAGAGAAAAAAAGTTGAATAAAAAATATTATAAAATTAAAATATTGTTAGAATATTATTTTTTAATATTATTATTTTGGAATTTGAAAAAATTGAAAAAAAAATTAAAATTTTGGGAAAGTTGTAATTATTAGATAATGATTAAATGTAAAAGTTGAAGATTTAATTAAAAAATATTTGTATTTGAATGATATTTGGAAAGAAAATTATGAGAAATTTTAAGATGAGATGAAATAAGTTAAAGATGAGTTATGTTTTCCAAAAAAACCCTTTGAGTATTAATTGTTGTAGATTGAGACTGTGGTACAGGTTTTATGATTTTGAAAACGTCAATGCCTTGCATGTTTCGTTTACCGAGTTGTCTTGATGTTTCCATTTGCAGGAAGAGTGACAGCTGAAAGTGTAGTTTACAGTTTTGGCACCCTATTGCTTGATCTTCTCAGTGGCAAACACATTCCCCCAAGTCATGTATACTACATTCATTTCCTTTTATTCAGTTTTGTCCATCTTTGAATTTTTATTCAGTGTTTGCTAAGTAGTCGCCAATTATTGCTTTTTAGCTGAATTATTTTCCCAATGCTAGTTAATCATAAATTTATAAGCTTTGAGTTCAATACTTATTTATTTACAGGCGCTTGACTTGATACGTGGGAAAAATTTTCTGATGCTGATGGACTCATGTTTGGAGGGTCATTTCTCAAACGATGATGGGACTGAATTAGTTCGATTAGCTTCACGTTGTTTACAGTATGAGCCTCGTGAGAGGCCAAATGCTAAGTCTCTTGTGATTGCTCTTGCTCCTCTTCAGAAAGAAACAGAGGTATGCTCAACTTCTTTTTACATAAATGGACCTGATGAAGTAATATAAATTGAAAATATTTACTTATATTTAATACCATGATTTTGGCATCTGGAAATTAACATCTATTTTCCTGCAGAATATGTAACGTTATTCTGTTTTTTTTTTTTTTGAAAAATAAAAAAGGATTGGACCCCAGGTTTATTAATAAACCCTCACTTGTGTGGGAGGAATAGCTTTGTTACAACTAGGTTTTTTTAATAGGTATCTTTGTTATATAACTAGTATGGACCTGTGTGTATCCAACAAAATTATGCAACTTTCTTCTGATAATCTCGAAAGTTTAGTTAGCTGGCTACCATCTATAATTCTGGTATTTAAAGCAATACCTTCAGGGTATTGTATCGTCACATATGGTGGCATCTTGTAGGCCCCTTCCTATGTTTTGATGGGCATACAACATGGAACGTCATCCCCAAAAGAAACAGTGCCATTAACACCTCTGGGTGAAGCTTGCTCAAGAAGGGATCTTACTGCAATACACGAAATACTGGAAAAGGTTGGATATAAGGATGATGAGGGAGTTGCAAACGAGGTCAGTGGTCTCCAATCCTAAATTCTAAACATTTCTAGGTGATACTTATTATAATCAAGTGTAAAGATAAAACCTTAGTATGCTATAATTTAATTGGATCTATTGCATATGCTGTCAATTTTTCCAGATTTGATGAGATATAGCTTTTTTATGGTTCTTATTCAACCATGATTAGTAATTCTCCAAGTTTTATTGTTCTTGTCAAGCGCAATGAGGTAGAAAGATATTTGATTCAGCTGTCAGGTCATGTGCCCTAATAGTTACTTTCTTTGCTCAGGATCTTCCACATAACTCGTGGTGCTACCTACTGCTAAAAACTGTTATTAATTAATAGAATACCCGGGGATTTGCAATGGCAAATGATCTTTTCCATTATACAACCATTCAGATGACCAACTTTTTGGTTGAGTTTTTATAATATTGTTTGAAAGGCCTAGAGGAAAAATGCCTGCTAAAAAGATAATGACAATTACATCATACAAACCAGTAATCTTCTATAATATGCAAGTGATTCTCGCATTAGTATATCTCCTTTGCAAACTAGAATCAGATTCCACACATACACGTGCTGTAGCTCAGTCCCATGGATTTTCTTTTTGCCTTGCAGCTTTCCTTCCAGATGTGGACAAATCAAATCCAGGAAACACTGAATTCGAAGAAGCGTGGTGATATCTCTTTTCGATCTAAGGACCTTGCTACTGCCATTGATTGTTATACACAAGTAAGTCATTCGATAGCACTGCAGAATCTTCCAGCTAAATTGACCTTCAAAAGCAATATGCAAACTGAAATGCACGGTAGTTTTGGAATGCTGGCACATTTTGTTACAGTTCCGTGACACTGGCATATCTTAAAACTTACACATCTAAAATAATAAAATACTAAACCAAGGACGCATCCATGCAACATCTTTATTCCTTGTAAATGTGAGGCAGTTGTTACTTTCAAATTGGTGGATGGATTATAGGGCTTCTTAAGAAGTGAACGATAAGTTGGAAAAGATGACAGTTATTTTCTTGACAAAAAATGAAATTGATCACAAGTTCAAATTTGAACCTTTATAATCTTATCATTTGTATGATAGAATGGAGAGATGCTCCAGTTTGTGCTCTAAACACTCAAATCTCCTTCCTTGCTTGGCTGTGCAGTTCATCGAAGGTGGGACCATGATATCGCCGACTGTGCTTGCAAGACGCAGCTTGTGTTACTTGATGAGTGACATGCCACAAGAAGCTCTTGGAGACGCAATGCAAGTTCAGGTAATACATCCTGATTGGCCTACTGCCCTCTATCTTCAAGCAGCTGCCCTCTTCAGCCTTGGGATGGACAATGATGCACATGAAAGTCTCAAAGATGGCACATCCTTGGAAGCTAAAAAACATAGAAACTGAAAGTGTATAGCACTATTCTTCTTTCATTAGCGCCCCCCACCCCCCCCCCCCCCCCCCCCCCTCCACCCCAAAAAAAAAGGCAAGGAAATAACAAAAGTAAAGTACTTCATGTATCTATCCATGTGCATTTTCTTATGGCATCATGAGTCTGCAGCACCTGAGGTGTGCTTGCTGGTTCATTTTTATGTCTTGACATCGATCTATAATTTTTAATTATCTCAATCTTAAGTTGCTTCTACGTTTCTCAGTTTAGTCTGCAGTTGGGAAAATCTGTCCTTGGGATACCATCTGATTCCGACGGTCAGGACATGAGAACATGTTCCATATTTCTAATTGGGAAAAATACACTTTACAGCCTCGCACTGTTAACAATTTTGCATTTTATATTTAAAGCTGTAAACGACACTACACTCCCAAACTAATAAAAACTGACTTCGTACCACAAATTTTTCTTTGATCTCAATAGCCATAATTCAAATGAAATGTGAAGTGCCCACTTTATAGTTGTTTGATGGTGTAATGAGCCAGTTTTAGTAACTTGGGTGCAAAGTCTAAATCTCTTATGTATCAGTATACTCGTAGGCAGAATAATAATAATTGTACAATTTTTTTTATTGGTATTAAACAAAAAAAAAAAAAACACGTATATATATACATTGCAGACTGTACATCCTTTGCATCACTCGAAAAATATTGAACTATTAAGTTGGGAGTCAAAAGCCGTTTAACAACGATTGTTGCAAGGGATTGAAATTTCATCGACTCAGCGAGCAGTTCAACCATTGTGAATTGTAACCCTTGAGAAAAAGTAGTACTAAGAGGTACAATAAGTCATGGCCCATGGCCATGGGCTTCTATAACAACTAATTAAGGTTCACACCTAAAGGTTTGAGTTCGCGCGTTCCTGTAGTCGGGCCGGGCCCAAAACCAATCTCGTTGGTCGGGTTGCAGGCCTCGAATGAACAACAAACTTAGTTGGCAGAGTAGCAAGCATGGTGGGAATAACACATTCGTAAGCCCCACGGGAGGCTAAGAACACTTTCTTCTTGAAACCCAGGAAACAAGCAGCAGTCAAAAGAATTCGAGATGTAATGGAAAAATCACAAAACAATGAAGGCTTTTTAATCATCTACTCTTATAGAGTAAAATATATATCCTCAAACACCTAGATCACTATGTATTATGATGGATGTTATAAATGCATTTGTATGTTGACTAACATCCATTTATTTGTAACAAGAATACTCGTACAAACTAATCATGTGCCAAGAACCAGATTTGAACTGGCAAAGAATGATTTCTAATTGATGGAGAGAACACTTTTTCAGACTTAAGAGGGCCAGCATAAATTCACAATGATGCTAATTTTCCCCCTTTCAAACGATAAAATGGAAATCACCTCATAAAGTTAGGTACAAACAGACAAAGAAAAAGGAAATCATTTTAATCTCCACCTTCTTTGGCAGGCAGCCAGCATACCATCTAACTAATGTAGAACAGCTTTAATATGAGAGCCGCCTCAGTTTCACATAGGAGGACGACCAGAACCGAGCAGTTGGCCAATTAGATTAGTCACCTGGAAAATACAGAAAATATCCTTCTTTTATCTACTAGCCATCTCCAAGCAACATAAGTGTATGAATTCCATTAGCTACATTACCAGGAAAAAGGGAACCAACAAGCAGCTCATGACTCAAATACCTGATGTTTCAGCAGTTCAGATGACTACAAGTATTTAGGTCTTCCTAAAAGCAAAATAAAGGTTGCAGGCCTCATAATATAAAGCCCCAAGAAAGGTCCATGCCATATGTAAGTCCATACTTCAAAAAATTAGCTAATGGTACAATTGGAGCTCCTTACAAATTTAGAATCATTACAAAAAGGGTAAAATGTTCATCATTTTAAGTAATGTGAGATCTCATTCACCACCTATACTACAGGGTATCACAATCTCTCTTCCTTAAATTCACAACGTCCTCATCAATCCATTTCATCATTAGGTGGCACAGCTCAAATCCCACATTTTCAGTTGAAATGCTTTGATACCATTTGTAACACACCATGGAAGGCCGAAGTCACATCCAAGCCTATACCCCAAAAGGATTAATCAATGGTATAATTGAAGTCTATTCGAATCCTTATAAAGATCAAAAACTTCTCACGAGGTTTCACACACAGTGTCAAAAAAAGTTGTTAACAAGAAGATAACCAGTGAATCAGGACACTGTTAGGTTATGGCATGGTGCACAGAATATTGTCAACAGATATGCTTGTCATTTAAGTTTGACAATTTGCATGCATGCGCTATCACGATATTTGAAAGAAGCATGGAAGTAAAGGATTATCTAGAATTAAATTTACGCTATAAACATCGTAAAGAAAATCCAACAACTGCCAAGACAATGAAGGTCAAAGAAAGGGTAGAGGAAAGGAATAAATCAGCCGGTGGAGATGGTGAAACTTTTTCAGCTAAATACGAAACCAAATATTTCCATTATTAGTCCTAAATGCAACTATAAACATCTGAATTGCTCGGTGTACAAGGATATTCGTGAGTAGCTTGAAGTCTATGAACCTATGAAGCAGCATGAAGATGTTATTAAAACTTAAAGGATGCTACCCAAGTATGTAGAACTGTAGATGATATAACCCTTAACAGAGAAAACAAAATAAGAGGGTTTTGAAGTCATCCATATAGAAAAGGGTTTCGAAGAAAAAGGCATCTATATCCACCACTAACTTCACAAATCTTCAAAGGTCTGGTCATTCCTTTCTCTCCAAATATGCCACATTATAACATAGGAACTAAACCATAAAGAGGAAAAAGAAAATAAAAAGAGAAAAAAAAAAGTAGCTAACAAAGGAACAAACAAAACGAAGCCTCAACTAGAACGACATTCTTTTGCATGCAGATGTAGGTAAGCATAAAGTATAACTCACATTTCAACCAGGAGTGTCAGTTAACCATATTTAATTTTTATTGGAAACAAAGGCCAGTAGAAAAATATGAATATGAGAAATTTCAACTCCCTCAAAGGGTAAATAAGTCAAGAAAATTGATCACAAGAAAAAATTTACATGCTTAATAGAAAATGAGAATAAAAGAATCACAATATCATATTTCAGGAATCCTTGTAAAGTGTAAACCATGCCTGAATATGTCAACAACTTACATGCCAATATTTTGAAACACAGCGATCAATGCAACTATTTTCGCCCATATTTAGTTCAGACTCCTTGTACCTGAAAAATGAAAGAATACATATTGGTAGTGCCCCATTGGATAGGATTTTTCTTTCTGTGCAAGAATAATGAGTAGTTTCTAGAACAACTTGTTTAGAAAAAATTGAATTGAGATTCGAAGGAAGTCAAAATATTGTCCCAAAAAAGGAGAAACCAAAATCTACTTAGAAAGGCTTGCACAAATATCAGTAAATAAATAAACAAAAATTCTTGTACCTTTTCTCGACGCACTTATTAAAACATGTATGTGTAAGCCTGACATAATTGAAAAGAGAAAAGAGGCTGTAGGTTAACCTCGAGAAATACTTCATCAAGAATGGAAACTCATAATCAATGCCGATACTTTTTTCAAATACAGATCAGCAAACGAGATCCTCAACTACATCACTGTAATTCCTTCTAAATACAGCAATTCAAATCCATGATAATGCGCTCACAATGAAAAACAATAGTGAAATTATACTCTTCTACACGTGAAAAGAATATGAAGATAGACTGAACATCGGGCAAAGCCACACTATCATGCAACTAACAAAGGAGTACTTATCCCACCTAAACCTAATTAAAGTGTTTTTCAATCCATTGAACTTGTAAATTATAAAAATGTTTGTCCTTGTCTTTACTGAACTCAGGAAATAAATCTCTTTTCTTGATCCAGGAAGAGGACATATGAACTGATCACACGGCCTGAAATTGGCAACAAAGCGTAAATGCAATGACGAGTAAAAGTTTTCTTTTTTTCTTTTTGGGATCACACTGACATTCAATAAAGACAGAACATCTTCTTGTACTAATAAAATGGACCATAGTTTAAGGGAACAAAAAACCAAAAAAAAAAAAAACAGCTATATACTGTGTCTTGTTCAGAAGCTCATAAACCATAGCCATGACTAACAGCTTAGCTCCATAAACTTGTTCAGTGCTTATCAAACAAGAATTGTCAAAAGTTAGTCAAACAAACATGATACCAAATTTTACGGGAACCTCTTATGAGATTGACAACATTTCTGGTATAGATGTTTGTGAAATTGAAAAAGATGTTTATACATAGAAGGCAGAAAACCTACTTGTTGAACAACTCGACCCTATACTCCATCTCCTTTTCTGCCATTCCAAATATCTGCACAATTACCACAAGTAACCTTCATAATCTTCCTAGAAAAAAATTCAAAATGCAACAAAACGTTCCATTACTAAATTGACATAGATCAACACCCAACCATTGATCCTAAAGTCCTAAAACTATTGGATATAATTTGGTTAAGACTTTAAACCTCGGCATCATAAACAAAGAATCCCAAATACACAAAAAATTGAAGCGTTCACTTCAGAGAGAAGATGAAATACTACGCTCGGAAAACCAAAAAATAAATAAAACTACCTTCTAAAAACTCCATTCCGCAGCTTAAGATCTTAGAATAAAAAATATTGAAAACAAAAGGTACCAACCTGTTCTTTCTCCAAAACTGACGGCGGATTATTGCTGGCGGCCATTGGACCCTGAAACACCAAAGAGAGTCGCATAAGCATTTTTAACCACAAAACCTCAATTACTGGCCAAAGATAAGTGTCAGTACAAAAAAAAAAAAACCTTTAGACCGAAAGCTTCGAGGGTTCAAATAATCTTACTCCGTGAGATGGTAACCACGGTTCTCCTGATACGAATCTCTCTGTTTAAGGTTTCAGGGATTCGACGCGAGCAGAACCCGAAAAATCAAAAACCCTAGATTTATGTATGCCTGTCCGAGTTTGATGGAGTATATCCCAGTCAGGGTTTTAGAAGCGAGTCTACGGTGTGAGTCACATACACCATGCCAAACGAAAAACGTTGATTATTTAGCAGTCTTTTGGTCGAAAAGGGCAGTGCTACCTGCTAGAGCTTATAGAACTGATATTGGTCCATTGGATATATTAATTTTGTTTTTAAAATTTAATAAGAAGTATAAATTGGATGAAAATTTATAATTTTTATATTTATAATTTTATATTAAATTTATTAAAATAATAATATAATATATCTATTTATATATATATAAGCGGAATCAAGCCATCTGATTTGGCATTCGATCCGCATTTGTCGCCTAAACTCAACCGTAAACTTCAACCGCTAACTAAGCAGACTCCCAATCGGTTTAACTCTCAAATGTTAACCGCTTAGATAATTGAGAGCAACGCTTGCACTTAAGACTGTAAACTTCAATTGCCAAACTGGCAAACTCAATCAGGCTCCAAAAAGTATCCTCTAAATCCCTCTCTTTCTAACCCTTATATCTTAGTTTCTTTTAAAGTTTTAATTTTTAGAGTGTCGTTCGAGAAGTACACGAAGATAATCAACGCTCCATCCGCCGAATCCAATACCGAGTCTGCTGATGAGGCCAAATCTACCGAGAAGACGGCATTCGATACCAAGCTCGGGAAGTTCAACGCTGCGTCCAAGATTAAGTATTTAAGATAATAAAAAAGGTGACAACGTTCACGGATTTGGTGGGGAAAGCGCCCGTGGTGTTGAAGAAGGGACTTCACCAAAGAGGAGAGCCATCACCCAGCCACATCCACGCCATCACCTTCTGCACAGAAATCACCATCGAGAACTTCACATTGCTCTAAGTCCATCCTCCTCCTTGGTAAGCCGTTTCATAGATGGTATAAATATGGTATCACAGTGGTCTTTCTCCGTTCAATATAATAAAAACAATAACAGAATTATATATTTGACATATATATGGTCTTCTTTCTCAGTTCAATCTATATATTGTAATGTTATATTGTAAATACTAATCTCCCTAATTTTTTTATTCTAATCTCCCTGCTTATTTTTTATTTTATCTTTTTATTATTATTTTTTTTTTTTGTAGAAAATCTCCCTGTTTAAATATAGCAAAAACAGAGCAACTCCAAAGACTAAAAACACGAAACCAACCATTTAAAAATAAATAAATAAATAATTAAGGTGGAGTTGAGATACACATTGTGTCGGTTTATTTTTATGTGTACTTTGGATCTTGCACCCCGATTCCAAAACCAACTTCCGTATATATCTACGTAGATATATCTGGACATTTCTATCCCCTGTTTAGACATAATTTCCATTGAGATTTTTCCTTACCAAAACTCTAAGTTTCGGTGTAGGACTAAAAATTTCCATGCTTATTAAATGCATTGAAATGGAACTTTGTTCCGCAATATTGAATATCTACGCAAATATATTTGAACATTTCCATCAAACTCTTTCGAAACACCCCCTGTTTTTGTTTCCATAAACAAACTACACATCTCCTTGCTTCCACCCAATGCAGCCAATTATAATAACTCATAGCTGTTGAAGACATACTGCAAGGTTAATTAAGCTACAAAGTTCGGCTCATCCTTAGGTGTAATTTAGATCATCTTCCAAAATGTTTGTCCCAAGACAGTCTCTTCTGGGTCTCTCTCTCTCTTTGTAACTCAAGCCTATAAGTTGTAACTGATAGTATATCTGTATGTTACATACATGGCAGATCAGGAAATAGACACGTTAAATAAATACATAATTAATTACGGATAGTATATCTGTATGTTACATACATGGCAGATCAAGAAATAGACACGTTAAATAAATACATTATTAATTATATTTCCATGTTTTGCACTGGCCACATCGATTCAGATTAAAAGGGTAAAATACTAATTGTTATTCTTCATTATTTTAATTGTTATTTATTAATTATTTATTAATATAGCATCAAATATTATAAAGATTAAAATTAAGGAATAATATAATCTTGCTTCTACGTGATGCCTTCCAAACATTTCTATTCAATACCATAATGTTATAATAATCGAGAGAAATAATCATAGTACAAAGCATGGTTGTGCTTTTGATAGTTGGGTGAAAAGTATAAGAGACTGAATTCCATAATGTTGCAATGGTTGTGCAGACTGTCACATAAGGGGTCTATGTTGAGTATGGATTTGAATTCATTTTGTATTTTATTGCATTTAATATGTTTGTATATTACTATATGTTAAAAATGCTTTTGAATGACTTTAGAATTTAGATACATATGTATATAGACCTATTCATCTGGATCGGATAAAACCCAGTCCGATCTTGAAATTTTCTATCAATATCTCAAATTAATTATACCTGCTTGAAATAGTCTTAAAAATTACTCATCCTTTAAATTTGAATTCTTGATTCTAGAATTCGGATGTATAGGTCTATATGTACATGTAGGTTTTAAGTAAAGTAGTGAATCAATGTATTGATGGATTAATTCTACATGGCTACAATAGTGAGTTTGTTATTGTTTGAGTTGTTAAAATAGACTATTTTTTATGTGCCTACTTTATTTTATACAAGCATATTTTTTTATCCATTTTTAAAGTATATATTCTGACTAATTATTATTAATTCTTAATTTTAAACAATTATTATAATGGTTATATATTCTGTATGTCTAAATATAAATTTGTAAAATCTAAGATAAATAATTGTTTGCGCATTGCGCGGGTTATAGGCTCGTAATTTATAAAACTAACAAACATATATATAATCTATTCACTCAACAAATATATTAAAAGATAATAATAAAATATTTTAATAAATAAATAGTAATTTTTTAAATATGAAAGATGATACTCAAGTATTGTAATACAAAATTTGAGTTAGTAAATTTTTGATGAGTCCAATATAAAATTATTTTAGATAAAACTATCAAATTCATATTTAATGAGTTCAAATTTTTAATTATGGGTTCAAAGTCAATACTCTTGTCGCTCCAACTTATTATTAAACAAAACTTTCTTTTATATTTTTTTATCTTCATTTTTTATTATTTCAAAATAAATTTTTTTTAAAATAAAGAAATTTTATAAGGAGACGATTTTAAGAAGTCGGTTTTGATTTAAAAATAAAAAAGAAAATTTCTCTCATTTTCAACTTTATTTTCATAAATCTAATAAGTTCTGTTGTTTGTTTTTTATATAAGAATTGGAAAGAACGTCACAACGTGAGAGAGAAATGGGATCAAAATCGAAATTTGCAGTTCAAACGAAAAAAAGCATGATCATATCAACCAGAACATGTTATAAATCAATTTATAATATCCATTCTTTTTAAATTTTTTCTTTTGATTTTTGTATCTCTTATTTTGTTTTGCATTACTATTTTTTAAAATTAAAGTCGACTCTTCATCAATTTTATAAAATTAAATTGATATAAAATTACTCAAAAGAATATATCAATATACTTAATTATTAAATTAAAAAATAAAATGTATGAAATATATCAAAATAAATAGACAATCTTAATACTTTCCATTTTCTAAGACGAAAAATAAGACAACGAAGATCCGACACCTGGCCACGAAAGTTAAAAGAAATTCGGGATGTGGATAAAATCGTAAACTCAATATGTTTTGGGTGTGAGCATATATATACCTAAGATTTAACTTTTACTCCCTCCGACCTTGTTAGGCTTCGACGGTTTTGCTGGCGAACATCTGCGTAGAGGGAACCGCTCAGTGACAGAGTGGTAAGAGACTTCCTTTTTGGTCTTTAGATGCAAGAATCATTTCTGGTTTTATTATTTATGGGAACTTCTTCTTCTGTGGTGTCTTCGTGGGTTTATAGTGGTTTGAGAGGAGTTTTTTGGGGAAGATGGAGCATGGGTCCTTCTCGGACAACACCAAATCAACGTTTTCTTTGGCTGATGAGGATCACACGCTCGCGAATGCCATCAGATTCACCTTGAACCAAGAGTCAGTGCTTATCAATTTTTTTGTTTGTTCAACGACTCTGCTCTATGTAGCTTCACAATCGGTTATTGAGTTTGAGTCATATTTTTAGGAAAATTAGCAGGAAAAGGATGAAATGCTTAAGCTAAATCTTGAGCTAACGATGAAGTTTCTATGAACCCCTAGGGGTTGGCTCAGGTGGTAAAGGCGTTGGGCTTAGGTATGCTTTCCTTAAATCTAAGGTTGAAATCCTCTTGGGTCCAAACAATTCTAAGGGCACCGGATTAGAGGATTGTTCTCTTGAATTAATCAAGGTGAACTTATCTATCAAAAAATTAACCGAGGTGCACTTGCGGGAAGCTCATTGCCGAGAGCCTTTGCACCTCCAGGATTAGTTGGAACGTTGTTCCCCATGATTAGTTGGAACAATGTTCCGGACACCCGGTCCAATAAAGAAAAAAAAAAGTTTCTATATACTCCCAAATATTTCCGTACAGTATGCAAACCTTTTGGGCTTAGTATATAAACATGTCATGCAGATTAGGATGAGGTTTCACATGGAGCTAAAAGTCTTGTTACGGCTTGTTTAATGGCATAACAGAGGAGGTAGATTGATAATAACTAGCTGCAGAACAATCAGAAACTCTGCTTTGAGTCGGAGAAGCAGTAGAATATTGCTTTTGATGTTTTTAAATCTGGTGTTTGTGGATTATACTTATAAAAAAAACTGGTGTTTGTGGATTCTATGTTTTAATTAATGTTTTTATCTAAGCAAATTACAATGCCATTGTGCAGTCCAAGGGTTTCATTCAGTGGGTATAGCATTCCTCATCCTTCAGAAAATCGAGTTAATATCAGAGTCCAGACAACTGGTAAGATATATGAGATCATTTCAACTCATCTCAATCTTATCATTACAACTTTCTAAAATTTCTACACAAAATATAATAAACAATTCAATTTTTTTAAATTCCAATTCAACTTTTTGGAAATCCAAAACAATAATAATATTAAAAAATAATATTTCAATAATATTTTATTCAACTTTCAACTCATCTCATCTCTCAATCCAAACGGGGCTAGTGTTTTGTAATAACAATCGATAGACACAACCAGCTGCTGATATTTTTTGCTGTTACCGCAACCTTTTTTTTTAAAAAAACTTGATCCTTTTCCTTAGTTACTTCACTAGAGATATTATAATCGGATGCTTCTCTGTCATGCGGATTTCAATCTATAATCTGGCCCAGCTATGTACCTAAGTCCGAACATGCAATATATCAACATAAATCTGCAATTATAAGTAGTCAAGATCAAAGCTGTATGAGTGTTGTCTCTCAAAGTCTCGAGGAAAAAGTTGCCTTTAATTTCACACTGCAGAAAATGAGTGCTAATATTTGCTGTTTTTGCATAATGTTCTTTGCCTTATATTGCTGTGAAGAACCCAGTCTTAAGCTAGCTGTCTGTATATGTTGACTTATGGTGGCTAAGCGCATTTGATGCAAATTTAGTGATTTTGGGTTCTTGTGATGGAATTTTACAGGTGCTCCAGCAGGTGAGGTATTGAAAGATGCATGCCAGGATCTGATGATGATGTGCCAGCATGTGAGAGGCACTTTTGACAAGGCTGTTTCTGATTACAAAATGAGAAACCCCGAGGATATGGATTCCAATGGTACAGAGAATGTTTGATTGGATTATGAAAATAGACTTGAACCTTTTGACTTGCTGTCTGTCGTTGATATATTACATTTGATCATCTTTGGATTTGAAGAGACAAGCTTCATCAAGTTTATGCATTTGATCCAAATTGGCTAGTGCCTTTATTTGTTTTCAATGATACATAATTTCATCTTCTTCTATTTTTGGTCTAAGCTGTTTGTTCAGCTGTTTGTGATAATTTGGCCGATCTGCTTTTGATAAGTTATGTAGGCCTAACCTAAATTGTATGATTTTCTTTTGTTTTATTCATGTTAAACGGGCAACTTCTCCCCACTCAGCATCCTTCGAAGAGGGGTAATTTTATAGGAAACAATATTGTGGAGGGTTTCCCAAGTTCATTGCTCCCGGGACACTTGATTGCACTTTTAATTATATTTGTTGGCATTTTTCCTTTTGCGGGGTTTGCCTGCTCTGCTAAATAATGTTTCGTCCATATATTCTTGAGGTTGTGAAAAGCCACTGACTGTATCTAATATTATCTAAACAAAACAAACCGGACTAATGCTTCCATAATTCAAAATTTCAAAAATTTAATGGCACACAGAAGCTTCTGTAATCATACATCACACACATGTTCAAGACTATTCTAACCGAGTGGGGGACATGTAGGCTTGAGTGGAGGTGAGGACCGGTATCCATTTAGGAGCTCATGTTAGTATTTTAAAGTGAAAAAGCCAAGAAATGACAAAGCCAAGGACCATGCAGGCCAATAGGAAATTCATTATGCGGCGGCCATGCCAGATGGTCCGGGTCTCGACTAGTATCATGGGTGCTGCAAATGCGGCAGAAGCAGCTGCAGCAGTAGCATTGTTTGCATCGTTTCTCTGCTCACCGGCAACGTTGAGTGCAGTGGCACCACAAATCTCGCAGGTTCTGTTAAAAATATAAATAAAATTTTCAGCAATGAGGGCAGACATTCTTGGTACAGGGAATGAAAACACGAATAAGGCATATGTAGCAGAACGAAAATATGAGGTATGAAGCAAGGTCAAATTTAAAAGGATTTAGCAATCTTTGGATTTGCTGCTCTAATATCACATTCAATTCAACTCTACCAAATCATGGTCAAACTTCAAAAGAAGTTTAAAAGACGGATGTTAGCTTCAAACATGAATAAGACCCTTGATTGCATTCAAATTATATTTGTTCTATATACGTGTATATATGATATCAGAGTTAGAAGATAGAAAACAACATTCAGTTACTGGGGGACTCCTGCGATTATTGAGGAATATTTCATCAACTCATCAGTCAGTATCGTCAACTATTCTCCTTACCAAGAAGTTTCCACACCAGTCTAGGACGTTTCACTTTTCTACACCAAACTTCCCCTTCAGAAGAAAGTGCATGAGGGATTCATAGGATGTTTCTTGTTACGTCGACAACCACGTTTGCTTCCGTTACAGGCTACCATGATTACTATTGGCAACTGTCTGCATCTGTTGATGACACGGCAGACAATTATCCAACTTGGTATTCTCAACACCAATCTTGATTTACACACTTCATTACAATAGCTAAGATATATGTCATAAGATATATCTACTAGCACTACACTAAACTCTGCTTTGGTATATAGATTCATGATCATGCCATGAAACTTATTCGAACTATGAATACTCTCAACTGCCTCCATCTTATTAGCACACCCTGGTTTAGCCAAACTTGTAGTGGTTTTTTTAAAGTCTCTGGAATATAAATCAAATGATTAAATTTATAGCTTCCCACCGGTTTAAGATTTTGAGACAATTGATTATTTAACATGGTACAACAGCAATGTCCTTGAGTTGAAAACTTAACTGGACTCTTGCACACCCTTTCAATTGAATATTTTACATGTTGAGCCCATTTATTAATAGAGATTTTGAGTCACACGTGAGAGAGTGTGTTAAAATCTTATTTACCAACCAAAAAAAGAGGAAATGCTAAGATATAAAAATTATTAGTCACCCCTTCTAATCAGCTCAAGTGTTTAGGAGAATTGTGAGTTGACAAAAACAAACACTAGCTGCACTTGTATAGTAGACGGATATACGGACACTGAAAGTAAATGGTGGCTGAGATAGCTTCAATTAGGGTATCCTTCAAACACTCAAAAAACAAATGGTTGCACGTGTTTTTCTGTAGAGGTTTCTTTTTTCATCCACAAAAGAGAGCAGATGCAAGAAACCTGCTCATCATTGGTTTTGACAAGACCTCCCAAGTAGAATGTGATTTTTTTTCAATCTTGTAATACCCAATACTGTCGGGTAGACCATAATATTCCTAACTAAGGAATTGCTTGATTGTTACAAAGAAATGCAAATTCTAGCACAGCCAAAATAACCATGACCCCATTTTCACAAAGATAGTGCATATCATATTTCGCTAAAGCAAAAACTAGTCACAATGCATGGTGATTCTATCCGGCATTAAACATTTTACAAAATTGAAAAGCATATATATGACAATACTTGGAAGAAAGCATGCAGTTTAACACATCCATTGAAGCACACGTCCACATGCCAGAGCCAACTACACATGCATATTTGAAAACAATACATGTCAAATTTTTAAAGCCAAGCCCTATACAAGTAGACAATCGTAAAAGCAGGTTTAGGACCATACACTCTTGACTAGCTCATGCCAGCAAACCACATCAAGGTGAACATGAGAAGCCTCTCATGAGGTCTGAAATTGAACACGAGGACAAGAACCTAGCCCATAAAAACAACTTGCGCTAGGTAACCAGAATGCAGTTAGATGAGCTGAAGCCAGGTACATGCGTATGTGTTTAGTACTCTTAATAAAGAAAACAGGAAAAGTCAAACTAGGGGAGCTGTATCCTTACTATTTAACCATTAATGGTCCTTGTACTACAATGGGGGTTTTTACTATTAGTTGTGATAAGAAGAGAAACAAGAGAAATAGAACAAAACTGTTATCATTGCAGTGAATATTCAAATCAAGAAGTAGACAATTAATATTTAATATTTTTTCATTACTTTTTTATTACTATTTAATATTTTATTATTACTTTTCACCTACTTTTTACTATTATTCACAACTCTTCTCAATACTTCTCAACGTCCAAACCTATCCTAAGTCAAGGCACCTCGGAAGAGTTGAGGCATGTATTTACTTCCAGTTGTACTGATCAAAAAGTTCTAGGGGTGTGCAAGCGGACCCGGACCCGGATCCGGGCTCTAAAAAAGGGCGGTTATCGGCCTGGATTCAATAGGGATTCAGTCCGGGCGGATATTATTTAAATTTAATAATATTTAAAACAAAAAAAATTGTTTAAAAGTTTAAAAAATATTTCTATAGCATCTTTAAAAAAAAAAAACCTGATATCATTCCATCTTTTTTTTTATATAAATAATTTAATACTTTTAAAATTTTTTTTTTAAAATAAAATTAAGAACCTTCTCGATCACCTGGACGAGTCGACAACCACGCGATTTGGACTTGCCGAACTAAATTCTTTCAACATGAGGAGGCCGTATAACAATGAATATTTTGAAAAAGTATGCCCAAGTCTTACCAAACTGGCATGGCAGTTCCTTACAGAATTTTTTGGAAACTCAAGTCCAAGTATCCCATCAATCTTTGTCTGTAGTACCCTAGGAACACCTCGCTCATTTGTAGCCTCAATCACCTTCTCAACCACGTCCCTAAGCTCTATGGGTTTCCTAACTCACTTCTCTAACGAAAGGCCGATAGGTTGTCCACCAATGGCCATGTTGAAGAAAATCTTGGAGCTTGAGGCTGCCATCGAAGCAAAAATCTTGAAGAGATTGTTTTAGGAAGGAGTAAATGATGATGGCTAGGGTTTTCACCGTTTCAGATTCCAAAAGATGTTTTCATTTGAGAGACTTCCAGAATGTATGAGAGATGGCATGATGGATAAATCTTTTTTTTTTCAATAAGTAAAAATGTTATATATATATATCAAAAGGAGTAAACAAGTACACTGGTTGTATATAAGAAAATACCTAGCGCATGAATGCTCGAAAACACCTATCCCATGAAAAACCCAACAAGCCTAAGAAAATCAAGCCCAAAATACTCATGGAATACAACACACCTCCTCAACCCTAACCCGTAGACTAATAACCACTCAAAACACCCACATAGACTGATAACCACCATGATGGAGTAATTTGAGTGTTTTAGTTTTAAAGACGACGTCATTTCCCTTAAAACTAGTGTTTTTAAAGAAATAAGTCAGTTACAAATAACCAGATCCGGGCGGATAATATTATTTACCTATCCATCTAGATTTAATCTGGGCGGTTATCCGACCAGATAACTCAGTTTTTCAATTTTTAGAGCATGTTTGGGATTGCGTTTCGAGATTTTAAAAGTACTTTTAAGCAGTTAAAAGTACTTTAAAAAAAAATGATATGTTTGGGTAACTTTATTAAAAGCGTTTTAGTCGATTAAAAAAGCTAAAAATTAGTTTTTTCAATAATACCAAATTGGAACTTTTATCAAAAAACTCCTGCAGATAACTATATATTTTTAAAAAACTACCGTAACTAACTCTAAAAGTGCTTTAGACATATGGATTCCAAACAGTAAATGACTTTTTAGTAATAGAATTTATTACATTAAGTTTTAAGCTATAAGCTTAAACTAAAAGTAATATTTCCCACCACAATCTCAAACATGCACTTAATCCGGATCTGGATAAATACCCCTATCAAAAACCTTATTTCTACAAAAGTTCAAGATTCTGAACCTAAAATTTTGATATTAGCGTCCCCCTTATTCTCTAGTTCTATGGTGGCTTATAAACACGAGGACAGGAAAGGGAAACAAATTGAATGAACGCTGTTTCATGCTTTCTTCACTTCCAAATAACAAAATCACCATCAATAAGATAATTTAGTCTATTGGGCTTGGTTGCATGGAGATATATTTGTCTTAATGAGCAAAATTAATTTGAAATTATTCATGTCTTTCCTTTTTCTTTCTCTAGCAATCGAACAGAAGAGAATTACATAAGCATCAATAATATATTCACAAGTAAATAGCATATAGAACACAAAGTGAACAAAAGAATCAGATGAATCCATCTTTAACACTACCGCCTCACAAAAAAACTGAAACCAGCAAATGAATATTCAAAATTTCTCAAAAACGCACCTATTATTTATCAGGAATTTAAACGCTCAAGTACAGAAACAAACACAAAATAAATAATTAACTGATTAATTAATGAGCTATAGACGAAAAGGTCAAGGCTTTTACTCACGCATTTCCCTTGATCTTGAACCACGTCTCAGCACATTGCTTGTGAGCAGCACCCAAATCACCTTTACAAGCACACCCCAACTCAGTTGGCACCCCAGCCTCTATATCATCCTCCAAACCCAAATGGCAAATCCTACAATCTCTCTCCACTTTACCCAAATGCACCTTCACCTCCAGAACCCCACTCTCCAACTCCTTCTCACACAAACAATCAGATTCAGAAGAATCCCTCTGAGATTCCGACACCCCTTCAATCTCTAACGGCGAGTGCCACGACAGATCATCGGAGTCGCCGGAGAGTGACATGCCACTGCTCCCTGTAGTAGAATGCCGATAATGGCAGCGACTTTCTCTGCCTGCGTCGACATTGTGCCCATCTAAAGTTGCCATTTTGGAAGGAGAAATATCATGGATTTGTGACAGAACGGGTGAAAAAGACTTACAAAGTGAGAGATTCTTTAAAATTGTAACGCATTTGGGAAACTAAGAAGTAGAGACAGATAGAGGCAGAGGAGGAAGGTGGCGTTGGGGACTCAGATGGTGCGGTTGGACCATTGCAGTAGGTGGCGTGGTGTTTGTTTGCTCCTTTTATCAAAAATCAAAGTCTCTATCTTCCTGCATCTTTACTATCTATATGTCAAGTATGTCAGTTCTAGAGCAGTGTTGGTGAAAAGGAAACTCTGGAAAACAACAGTTTTGGGGCACTGAAGAATAATGTCGACAAGCTGTGGGGCAGTGTGCTGAGGCAGTCTCCTTTTCCTTTTTCTTTCCTTTCTTCCCATTTTCTTTTGTTTTGAGAGATCAAACTAGTTATAAACATGTTTTTTTTGAGTATCAAATAGCGTTAACAAATTGTATTTATATCATATCAAGATATATAAACAAATCATATTTATATCGTATAAGATAAATTTATCGTATAAAGATCTTAAATCTTAATACATCTTGTTAACATAACGAGTTGTATCGTGTCAATTTATTTTGACACATTAATAAATATTACAAAATAAATTATTTCGATACACCACGACTCGTTTCAACCTATTTGTTTATATAAATAGGTTAGATAAACCCAAAATCAATTCATTTGACCTAAATAAATTTAACATAATTTCATATAAATATTAAAATCATAATATCTATAAAATTATAAAACTAACTATGAGTCTACTATTATAATTTACACAATAAAAATATCAAAATTAGAATACTAACAATTTTACTTTTAGGTATAAAAGTATAATTGTAGTTTTTAACTTTCTTAACGTGCTATAACAGGTCAAAACAGGTTGACCCATTATTAATTCGTTAAACAATTGTGTCTTAACAGGTCAACCCGTTTTAACCCAAATTCATTTAAACTAAACTCTAACCTATTATTATCGTGTCGTATTCGTATTGAGTTAACAAATCGTGTAACATATTGTCACATCTAATTTTTTTCTCCTTTCTTAACTTCCTTGTTCTTTTTTTAGTTGTATTTCTCTTTTTTTTTAGATTGAGATAAATTCTTTATAAATAATGAGTGATAGTGGAAAGTTTTATAGGATGTACTTAAGATAAGTTTAGATGTATTTAAATGTTAAAATGAGTTTGATATATTTTAGGAATTTAAAAAATGGAGAATGGCGTATGAGATCGAAATTTACTCTACATGAATAAATCTGAAAGACTCTATCTTGAAAAGGTTCCCCTACATTACAAATAAAAAAAAATAAAAATAAATTATGAATTCTACATATAAAGAGGTGTTGAGTTGAAAAAGGTTCTAAATCCACATGTAAAAAGGTTTTGAGTTGAGATAAATTTAATGATTTAAAAGTTGGGTATTTAGATGTTAGACTTAATTTAAATAAAATTGAGCTGAATTGATCTTAGTACAGTCCAACAACAGCATTTAAGTTGAAGTATGTGGTTCATATTTGATACATGTACGATGGCAAGATGGTAAATGCCGGAGCGAAACGTAGCAATTGTCTTGCAGAACTGATATTTTATTTGGGATGCTGTTAGGTTGGGGTGCGGGGGTATTGCCCCCGCAATACGGTACATGGATATTTTTGTAAATTTTCTTATATAGATTCTGTGATGACTAAGAATTTCTTACCTTATCTTAATTATTTTATTTATTTGTTATAAGGGCAATAATGATATTTTAATTAATTGAGCACTTGAAATTGGATTTCGATTTGAGTTTTGGGGGCAAGACTTAGATATTTGGCCCAAGAGAGGAGTGGCAAGCCCATAAACCCATATGATTGATCCATAAGTCAACCAAACCCATGTGTGAAAACACATATCACACTTAGAAAAACTCTAGCGAGTCTTCAAAGGCTAATAGATAAGAGGAAAAAACACTAGTAGTTGAAGAATTGACTAGTAGCTTTCTTGGAGGATGAGGTGTTAGAATCAAAATGAGATTCTCTCATCATTGGGGGACTTGGTGGGCATGTAAGGCAAAGAAGAAGCCTTCCATTTTAGTTTCCTTAGGATCCTACCAAATCTAGTTGAATGACACATGCTAGATTTAGTGATGCTAAGAATAGTTGAGAGAATATGTAAGGGAAGCATGGTTCGGATGGTTTGGGAGATGGAAGCGCCGAACTCTTATTGGGTTTCCCAAGGAGCAAAATCCAAATGTGAGATCTTGAAGGGACATGTGGAAGTATAGTGGATGATTGATTAAGTGAGGGAAGCATCATTAGAGAGAAATGTAATCAAAGGAAGGCAAATGGGGATTCGAGTGAAGTATAGCCGACCACTCCATTTATGTCTTCCTAGATCTTTTGCCAAATCCATTTGTGTCTTCAAAGGAAGGCAAGTTGGATTGTGTAAGAATGGATAAGACGTGTGTGGAAGAGTGTATGAGTGAGTGGTGATTAATAGAACACATGAGAGGAAGAAAACCCTTGAAAAAGATAGATGAGTTTCGGTTTGTGTTAGGGAATGGCATGGCCGAGTATGGCATGTCTCCTTTTTCCCAAATTTGATTCTCATATCTTAGGGAATGATTTGTGAGGTGATTGATGAGTGATGTGAAAGAAGGAGAAGGGCTTAGAACCCATGTTGGGTGCCGGCCATAAGAGAAGAATGGAGGGAGAGTTCAACCTAGGTACAACCTAACATTAGTCATGATTTTGATCTAATAATGAAGGTCAATCAAATGGGTCTTTTAACCCATCAAACGGCAATCCTAAAATTAGGGAAATGAGTGCCTAGGAACCCTAGAAACACCCTTGGCCGAATGTCATATGCTTGCTCTTCCATCTTGTTTGTTTCACTTTTCTCTTCCCACACAACATCACACGGCAACAAGCTCTCTAATTTCCCTCTCTCTTTGCTTTGCATTCTTCTACCTCCTAAGCACAAAATATTCTAAGTCTAGTGATGTTTGAGTAAATAAGTTTTGAGTGGAAGCAATCTTGAAGAGGTGAGTAAAATCCTAAGCCATTTCATGTATAGAAACTTAGGTTAGATCACATATACACACACCAAAGTTTATGTTTAAGAATTTCTCCTTAACTACATGCTTGTATTTGTTGTAATGGATTATTCTATATATTTTTCAGATTTCTTCTTTTCTACTTGGAAGTGTTGTAAGTGCATCTCTGTAACACCTCGCTCTAGTGTCATACTTTCTTCTAAAATTATTGGTTTTAAATGCATTTATAGTCCATTTGAGATTTTTGAATATTTAGATTTTGAGCTGAGTTTATTTAGTTATTTATTTATTTATTTTAAACGGATTGTAGAGTTTCTTTTCTATTAAAATTCTTAAATATCCATTTTTTTTTTTTTTGTTCTCTTTTGTATTTATAGATATAACTCTTAAACCCACGCCATGTATACTTGCCATTTGGTAATTTCTTCCTCTATTTTCAGCGCAGTTAATATTATAGATATAAAGTTTCCTTTCAAACCAAGATTTCCCTCACAGTCCGTATCCCACGCGTGCAGGATTCACGTCTCCATATCCTTCAGGTGTAGATTTCAGATTAGTTAAAAGCTCCCTTCCACTTTTCACTAGGCCATATAAACCACTTGCAGTTTCTTGCCCTCACGGAAGTCACCAATGATTTGAGTCCAATGCACAGCCAGCAAAAAAATATAAATCCAAGCCCATGAAAGCAGTTGCCAAAAGACACCACCATCGCTAACCACCATCATCGAGAGTCCAAAACGATGGTACCACCGCTGGAAACCGAATGAAAAAGGGCCCTTGTTTTGGCTCCCCGAAACAGAGCACCACTTTCACCTTGCGGCCACCTTTACAACCACCTCTACCGTGAGTCTATTACACCGGAAACCACCGTGCAGCCCCATAACCACCACCTTACGTAAATCACTAGTTAGCATTTCATCACCTCCCCATGCGCTACCACCTCCACCTCACATGGAACCAAGTTGTCCATCATAGAAATGAGAGGCCTCTGTTTCAGTGCTCTGAAAACAGAGTATTTTGGACTCAAATAACCACTGCTCTTAAGCCACTACCCACGCCAGTTGACGCAACCTCAAACAATGCAGCGGACAGCAGAAAATGCCGCCTGAGAATTTCCCGACATCCCAGACCCACCGCACGTTCTCCCCGTAAGTTTCCCCGTACAAACTTCATCCCTCTCTCTCAATATTACAATGTTCTCACTCCCTCTCATCACGTGGCCTCTCTCTCATCACTCTCGCTTTCATAGTCGCCAACTAGTTGGATAACTCATTTCAGCCGTCCATCCCCGTCGCGACTCCCTCTCCCCACGGTGAGCATCCATTTGCTGCATGGTCTTGAATCTAGAAACTTAAAAACCTCCAAACTTTGTGTTTTCGTGTTTTCTCATATAGGTCCATGCAAATTCTTGATTTCGTTTTACTAAAATACCCTCCTTTTGAGATGCATCCGTATCCAAACGTCTTTACATATATGGTAGTGAACCATTTGAATTTTAAATTACATATGTATATACCCTTTTGTAAGGAGAAGTCTTCTTTTGTGGGATCTCAAGGAATTTCAAAAAATTATTTAATATTTTATATGGGCTTTGTCTCATTTTTTTTTGTCTCACAAAATATCTAAAGTTTTGATTCTTTAAATAGACTGGCATTTGAATTGATATTAGATTAAAGATATTCGGTGATATCGGGAATTTGGGAGTTTATGATATTTTAGGGTGTTGGAGGATTTTGATAAAATGAAAGTATTTTGGGAGATTTGAAATTTAGAGTTTTGAGAATATTTAGATATTAAACAAATATATATTGAGTTTTATATCTCAGGTTCTATTTATGAAGGTTGTGATTAGTTGAGATTGATTTATGGGGATTACATGACTATTTTTATAGGTGATGATTCATATTTGTTCCGTATGGTTGAGAAAATCCTTGAAAGGCTAAAAAGTTCAGGTAAGCGGGGTTCATATGCTTAACTTTACACCAACTCTGAGACTGAGGTTGACTTTCTTAAAACTTTGCTTGTTTTTGTTATAAATGAGAACTTGGGAAAAATAAGCTCTGTCAATTATTTGCATTACTCATGAAATCTATGTGATAAAGAGGAAAATATTTCTATCATGCATTGTGTAGACATAAGCTTAGTTTTTGTCATATTGTTTCTGAAATGTGAAAAAGAACGATATTAATTATCTGAAATATTTGTGCATTAATTTATAAAGATGCTCTAAACTCTGTTTTGTTTGGTGAGAATGTTTCTGAAAATGTTTTGGAATTTTGTAATATTTTGATGTGGTTTTGAAAACCTTTGGCATGGTATACTGGTTTGTATCTGACTCTAACTCTGCTTTGCTCTGCTCTGTTTGGGTTGGTACCAACTTCTCTGTCTCTGAGTGCACCCATTTTGGAAACAAAGTGGTTTATTGTGGACTTTACTGTGTGCACACTGGGGGTTCCAAGAATGATTAAAGGAAAGTTTCACCTCTGTCTCTACATGGTTTGGCCACCGGGATTAGCACAACCTTACCACGGGGGTTAAACATGGTCTCTGCTCTGTAAGATACTCTGCTTGGATATGACAATGATGCTACGTTTTGTTATGCCAAAGTATTCCTTATTTCTTATCACTTAGAAATGATCGCTTTATTATATTTGAAAATATGTTTTATTCTGCATATTAACTCTGAGAATTATTTCTGTTTTGCATACAGTATTTTGTAAATGCTCATATTTACACTCTGATATATGTCCTTCGCTTACTGAGTTGTGATTAAACTCATCCTTTATCTCTGAATAGTTTTCAGATGAATTTGGATATTTTAGTGGAGGATAAGATTAAGAAGTATTAGGTAAGATGATTTTAGGAATGATAGATTAATCATAAAGAGTTTATATGAGTGTTGACAAGATTTAGTAAGGAAGTATAATTGTATTTTTGTGACGTAGTATTTCCAGAATTGATGATATTGAGGAAAGTGATTTTGGAATCAAGTTTTATATAATATTGGAGAATTTTAAGTTTTTAATTATTCTATTGAAATGTGAGTTTTGTAATAGGAAGTAACTCTCCGACCCCCGCGGGACCAGGGCGTTGCAATCTCTATCTTGAATTTATTATTTATTGTATATATTTGAGTGAATGTGGTTGTATTACTTGACTGAATATTTGTTTATTTAGTTCCAATTCCATGCTTAGTCAATATGCTATTCTAGGTTTGAAATTATATTATATTGGTGGATTTAGCTAACTTAATGTAAATGAAAAATGAAGCATGTTGATATGGTATGTAGTGATAAGCATGCATGTTTGACTAAGATAAAGTGTTGAAGGATTGGTGATGTTATGATAGATTCCTTAAGGAAATGCCTTGTATGGTTAAGATGTAAATTCATGCTTAGCAATGTATATTATTCTAGGCTTAAGATTTACATTTTTATTTGTGGTTTTAATTAGTTTGTTACGAATGAAAAGGGAGCATGAATAATATGATAAATAGTGATGGAATGCATATATGTTAACATAGGTTTGGAGATGAAAAGAACTTGACTTGGTGCATATGTGGTTTCGGGTTTGAAGGGCTTTAGTGTGAGATCCTAGACTTCGTGTATTTTTATGCATTGTCTTTATTCTTATTGTTGATTGTTTTAATTTATTTTAATAAATTTATTGAGTGTGTTTTATTTATTTAAAATTATTATTTAAACTATTAGTTAGTTAATATTAGTTTTACGTTGTTTTTATGTTTAAATATTGAGCTACGTTATTTTTCTTATTAATTTTAATGTGTGGCAATTATTTTAATAATTGGAATTAAATTCCTTTATTTTATTATATGATTTTATTTGATGTGCTTTCTTTATATGAATTATTGTTTTGTAATCAAATTGCGCTTTGGTTTAATTTATTTTATTGTTGGGTTTTAAATATTTTATTTTATTTATTTGAATTGTAGTATTTTCAATTGACTTTTATTTAATTTATTGTACTCTATTTCTAGTGGGATTTTATTTCTTTTCCCTCTTTCTCTTTTATTTTTTTTATTATTTTCTTCGTTTTTTTTTTCTTTCTTTTCCTTCTCCCTTGCATTTTCCCCAGTCCGCGTGACACCACCCCCCTGGCTTCCCGTTCGACTTTCCAATCCCAGTAGTGCCACCGCCGATCACCAGCCCTCACTGCCCCCACCATTGGCATCTCCTCACGCCGACGAGTCTACCGATACCGGAGGTGCCATCTCCGGTCACCCCACTGCCCCTGCACAGCCACAAACCCGAAATGGGTCTTATGGCTTCTCCTGCTTTTTCTAGCGCCACCACCGGTCGCCTTGGCCCACCACCGCCAGAAGCCACCCTAGCTCATCCCTTCCTCTTCCACCCAAAATGGGTCTTCAAACGGGAAACCCGTTTGAAGACCACTAGACTCCAAATCTTCAAGAGTACAAAACCTACCGCCAGAAGCCACCCTAGCTCATCCCTTCCTCTTCCACCCAAAATGGGTCTTCAAACGGGTTTCCCTACGCCACGCCACCATCCGGCCACCGTGAGTCTCACCTCCACCACCAAAACGTTCCCCCCACCTTAGCCGACCACCCCCCTGGCTCAGTTTTCCCATCCATGGCCCAACTTCCCATGTATGAGCTCAAATTCAAAAATGGGTTTCCACCTCTTTTGAACCAAATCCGCCACTTTCCGATGGTTGCACCGCCTCACCACCACCTTCATCAGATTCTCCATCATCCATTGAGTATTTTCCTAAATTTTGATGTCAAACCAAGTATCCTAACCCAATGTATGAAGTGACCGCTGTGAACATCGTGGATCAGCGTTTGTTTGATGATCTTGTTTTTATCCGCTATAAGTATTTTTTAAATAAATTTTGAGATTTAAATATATTTTTGCATTAACAATATTTGTATATTGGTTGGTTGTACCGGATTGAGTCCGAGGAGTTTGGGGGTTGGTTTGATTGGAGGATGGAGTATTGTCGTATATATTGCATTGTGTAATTGCACGCATGTTCATGTGTATATTTGAAAATTGGGTTTTCATGTGTTAATGGTTTCTCGAGTGTGTGTATCACGACCCCAAGTCAAGATGAGGAATTATCCCGGTGGAGCTCCTCTGGTCACTCGGGAGTGGAATATACTGAGTGATGTCCCCTGGGTTGTCGTTGGGTGACAACGGGATGGTAACGCTCTCGTGCCGACTTCGTGACTCCTCTGCTGGCAGGGGCTAGGGAATACTTGGTCATGGTACGTGCTAGGCGCGGTTAGTTAGGCATCGCCTGTTCCAAAATCACATGCGTGGTCGTTACCTATGGTGTGGCGAAGAAAGCCAGGGTGTGTGTATAGTCCCTAGGGGAGACCATGGTGCATACGGTTAATAAAATGGATATTTAGGCCATTTTTTGATAAAATTGCGAGTTTTGATTATTGTTATACATGTACAATTTTTTTGGAAAAATGGTAATGGTTTTATTGAATTTACGTTTATCATTTTCTGGAAAAATTATGGAAGTTTTTATTGGAATTTTATCTTGGGCCAAAATGAGATTTTGGCATGCGTGATTTATTTATTTATTTTGAGAAATATTGATTTTGAGTTTTGTGCATATGGTTCTATGTTCATGCATTTTGTTGCGACATGAATATATGTATATCTTGTGACTTGTTTGGATTTTACTTACCTGCAATGCCATTTTTGGTATCGTAGATTTTAGATGCAGAGGTCGAGGAGGCTGAGCTTGAGGAGACGGCTCCACCGTTGAAGTAATTGTGTTATAATTTGTTATCTTGGGACATGTTTTCCCCTTTTGATAAATATGTATATTTATGATTTGACTTTCAGATAACTGTATTAAATCTTCTATTGGATAATTTGAGTAAAACTGATTTGTATTATTTTAAAATTTTGGTATCTAGTAATTGACTTAACTTGTTCACTATGCCTTTTAATTTTACCCTGTTACTTTGTACACACACTTAACACTTGTTGTTGAGGTGTGTAACCCAAGTTATCAACATCCCGACATCGCGATTCCCGTGCTTTCATATGAGGGAGTTAAGGGTGTCACAGGTGGTTTCAGAGTAGCTCGACTCTGGATAAATCCGCATGTTATCTAGGAACTGTACCAAAAAAGTTTGTTGTTTTAAATTTATTTATTTCATTGTTTGGCTATTTTATTTTATTTTATTATTCTAATTGTTGTCTAAGTTTTTCCTACTAAGTTATATTGTAAGATTTTAGGTATTTATTTTGTTGTATTGTGTTTTTATTATAATATGGTTTTTGTTTATTATTTTCAGAGTTATCTTAGTTCTGATTAGTTGCTTTGCTTTATTTCATTATAATATTTGTTCATTAATATAATTTATGGGTAGTAGTTAAGATTTTAATTAATTGATTTTATTTCGTTAAGTTGTTGAGCATTTATTTTTATATATGCATTTACTTTGTTTAAATTGAAATTTGGGTCTTTTGGATTATGTTATTATTTTATATCATTTGCTTTATTGAATCATTTATTTGAAATAATTGTATTATGAGATTCCTTATTTTAAAGTTTATTATTTCGATCGTGAGTTATTTTATTTTATTAAACTTTTGTGCATTTATCTCATGGGTTTATTTTTTTTAATTTACTTTCATTTCATGAGTTCTTACAAGATGGATTTGGATTTTGTTTAGTATTTTTTGTAATTACTTGTTTATTTCAAGTTTTCCCCCCCTTTTGTTTTTATATAATGTTTATGTGAATTACTTGAGTTTCATTTAGTGTCTAAGTATATTATTATATCTTTGCGAAGGCAATTTTGTTTTGATAAATTGTTGGTATTTACGTAATTGTGTTCTTTATTGATGTTTTATATGTTATTTATGTGTATTGCTTGGGTATCACTGAGTGACTGAGTTTTTTCTAGTTCTAATATTATTTCTGGGAGATTGTTGGAAATGTACTCTAGGTGGACTCTCCTTATAAGTGTGGAATTTTGCCTATTGATATGTTATGAAATCTGTTTTAGGAATACTTATGATAGTAGGCGATCATTTGTTTTTTCAGTGAAATTTTGATTTTATTTGTAGATGCTTAGAGATTGATGTGTAATAGTTAAGTGATGAATGTTGATTTGATGTGATGGTATTAAATTCAAGAGATCTAAACCTTGGACTTTTGGGCGAGTTGATTGGAGTGGGCAACTTAAGCATGATATTTGGTGAATTTAATGGTTAGCAACCTTTGTTGAGGTATTTTAAGGAATTAGTTGTGACTTGAGGTCACATAGGAATTTAAATATTTGAGGCTATTCCATCCATTGAGTATTGAAGGTCCGGTTCGGAGAATTATGTGTATCGTGATTACCTTACTAATTAATTTAAGTAGAGTTGATAAAATTTTTATGTGATGTACGTCAGAGCTTAGATGTCAACCATTGTATTATAATCAAAATTATGAAATATTAAAACTTTAGAATTTGGAAGTGTGGTATATGATTTCTTGTTAATAGGTGTTGAGCCAGCTTCTACTCAATGGTATAATTTATGAGGTCTTAATTTTATGCATTTAGTGAGTTATTAGAGTGCACGCAGAAGCGTAATGTCTTGTGATGTAGTTGGAGGTTCAAGTCTTATGTTGGTTTTGAGGGATTAGTGGTGACTTGAAATTTGGGATGATACATGTAAGTGGATATTTAACTTTTGGTTGGGTAAATTATGCTTATTGATGATTAAGTTGAGAAGTTAAACTTGAGAGTTTTTTTTTTAGGGTGGCACGATTTGTTGTATGAAGTTATTGAACATTAGAATTTTGAGAGATTGTATTAAAGTCTTTGTACGTATGGAGATATTGGACTATATTGTTACTTTAGGAGTCCTAGAGATGGAATGTTATTTGGAGATTATACGGTTATAATAGAATGACATCCGTTTGTGTTTGAGGAAAATAATTGATTATATAAATTGTTTGGAGTAAGTGTTGAGTGGTGTGGTAGATGAGTTATTGGAGTTCCTATTGTTGCAGTTGAACAAATTTAGAGGATGAAATTTATTTTAAGCGAAGGAGAATGTGAGATCCTAGACTTCGTGTATTTTTACGCATTGTCTTCATTCTTATTGTTTATTGTTTTAATTTATTTTAATAATTTTATTGGTTGTGTTTTATTTGTTTAAAATTATTATTTAAACTATTAGTTAGTTAATATTAGTTTTACGTTGTTATGTTTAAATATTGAGTTACATTATTTTTCTTATTAATTTTAATGTAAGGTAATTATTTTAATGATTGAAATTAAATTCCTTTATTTTATTATGTGATTTTATTTAATGTGTTTTCTTTATATTAATTATTGTTTTGTAATCAAATTGTGTTTTGGTTTAATTTATTTTATTGTTGGGTTTTAAATATTTTATTTTATTGATATTGAATTGTAACATTTTCATTTAGTTTTTATTTAATTTATTGTACTCTATTTCTAGTGGGATTTTATTTCTTTTTCCTCTTTCTCTTTTATTTCTTTTTCTCTTTTTCTTCTTTTCTTTTCTTTCTAATTCTTCTCCCCTGCATTTTTCCCAACCCGCGCGACACCAGCCCCCCTGGTTTCCCATTCGGCTTTCCAGCCCCAGCAGTGCCACTGCCGGTCGCCAACCCTCACCGCCCCCACCACCGGCATCTTCTCACTCCGGCGAGTCCACGGGTACCGAAGGTGCCATCTCCGGTCACTCCACCGCCACTGCACGGCCACAAACTCGAAATGGGTCTTATGAGGGAGTTGGAAGCGTCACATTTAGGATTAAGTTTTTCAAAGATCAACTATTCTTTTTATAAGATGACTGCCTTGAACAATTAAGAAAGTTAGAAGCATGAAACTAGAAGGATCCCTTAGCATGAAATTCGGTTTTCCCATTTAGGAGTAGGTATGCTACTTTGGTTGAGAGGAAAGTGAAGAAAATGCTAATCCCAAGGGCTATAGGGTTCAGTCAACCCCTCTTAATAATGCTAAAAATGTTTAGTTAATTTTATTAAGGCTTGGTGAGTATATGGAGGAAGATAGACGAAGAAAACCTTAGGAAGTGTCTTGGAGGGTCTTAGCCCAACCCTAGTGGTGAAGGCCGAGCGCTCCTATTTGGATATTAAACCCAATTTGTGTGCTTTTATATGAATCATAGATAGAATCATGTGATGGTTGATTTGTCCATAAGCATGACAAAGTATATGTGTGCTTGAACAAGTCTCATGATTCGCATGTTAAGCACTAAGGGTTGCATGTCACATGCATGAAGCATGAAAATCATGTTTTTGAGTCAAATATGTTTTCCAAGAGAAATAAAAGAATTCAAGTTTTATAAGAACTCCAAAAATTGGGATGGGGTAGTGTCTTAGTAAAACTCCATGTTCACTCAAGAGTGTTTAAAATCGAGTGAAAACTCCGGGGTCGACGAAGAACAGTTGGTAGACCATGTATGGCTCTAAAAGGTGTTTGGAGCGTGATCGCACCTAAAACTAGTGGGTGCCCAAAGACGGTGTTGGTTTTTACTTTACCGTTATAAGAACAATGATGTAGTCGCTCAATTTAAGTGGTCATCAAGTGACGAAGAGCGGATAACGTAGTCACCCCGACTTGAGTAGTCTACGAGTGTTGCGGTAACGCGTAACGTATTCACTTTGCCTTGAGTGGTCGCCAGTTGATACGGTAACTAGCGGGGAACACACGGTGCATAGAAGAACTGTAAGGTGTCTAATAAGAAGTCATGATGAGAACGAATTTCAAGCCCCAAGAATGATATGAATATGTTAATGGCGCCTAAGATAAGAAATGATGAACGAAACGAAAAGTTTTTAAAAAAAATGGTTTTTAAAGCATAAGTTAAAAGAATTATGTTATATGATGAACCATTTTTATGAAAAGCAAGTATATGCATTAAGATTGAAAGGAAGTTAAGTTTTTATGAAAGTTTTCATGAGCATATGCATTTGTTAAGTCATGAGTTACACATACACGATATATGTTCTGTTTGATATTCGCTTATATGTATGCCTGCAATGATTTTGTTGAGATAATTATGTACTTACATCCTTTTATATTTTCACTATCGTTCCTTGTTGGGGCGATAAAAGTAGTTGCAGGAGGAGGTGACGACGACGGCCTTGACGATGGGGGGGAGTCTCCAGCCCACTGATGAGTTGTTGATCTCTCTACCTTTTGATGTGGTGACCCTTGATCTATACAAACAATTTATTTTTGATACGCGATGGATGACGCTCATAGAGTCCGCCGACCGCCAATGTATGGGGTGCTGCCTCACTCTGAGGTCTGACGGGTTCTTGTTCATGGATCGCATCTACCCTTCAGAGGAGGGGACCTGTGTCCTACGTGGTGATCGGGTGGGCTTAGGACAATTCATTTTTGGTCCAGGGCTAAGAAGGTTAAGGACGAGCCCCTAAAGTAGTGAACGGTCGTGGGGGTCAGTACATGATTTATGTTGCATGTTTATATTTATTTATCTTTTGTTAAATATCGATGTTTTGGGAAGATGTTTATTTTGTGGAACTTGAGATAATTGGCAACATTATGTATATGAAGTATTATTTTGAGAATTTTAGTTTTGTTATACCATGTGACATATAGTAAAATTTTTAGTTCTTACCTAATTTTAGAATGGCTTGACCTTTTCCGTTATGAAATTTTCTGGTCACTACTTTTACTATAAACGTATGCTCAAATTTAACTTAAGAACGATGAATTAACTTCCCTGTGATGTTTATCCCCGATGTCTCGATTTGCGTCCGATCCCAAGCGTAAGCGGGGGCGTCAACAAATTCGTACAACTAAGATTAGTATAAATACATATGATATAATCTTATTTTTGATACAGTGCAATTACTATTGCTCGTTCTTATAAATACAGACATATTACCAAATCACATTAAATTTCTATATAATTTTTCTACTACTTTTTTTTTTAATTATTTCATATATTTATGATAATTATTGCACGATCACATCAATTTATCTTTTACTTATCCTTCACAAAAAAAATACTTCAGAATTTTTTTCCCTTTTGCTTATTTTTCCCTCCTCTGATTTCCTTCATCTTTTTTGCATGTATCGAAAGCTGTCAAATGAAATCAATATAAAAAGTTATGAACAGAACTGCTTTTTTTTTCTAATTTAAGCCTTAGTTAGTCAGCTTTTCGTTCTTTCAAATTTAAGGTCTACTCGAATATTGAGTCCAATTTAAGCCATAATTACGAATCATCTTTTCCCTTGCTACAAAAGGCTTGAAGCAAAACTTCCATGCAGACCTATAGCATTTTTTTTAATATAGTTTTTGTATCTCAGGAATTCATTAGAATAAAAATATATAAATAGATACAATACGTAGATTCCAACCCTAATTATAAATAAGTCTACATAATTTTTTTAATCCCTTCTGAAACAAAAAAAAAAAAAAAAACAGACAATATAAGACAAATCGTATCCTTACTGTGATTATGTTTTTCTTCATTTTTTTTAATAGGACCAATGCTTTTAACTCCCAAAAATATTTTAATGATCACATTAATATTCGCTTTTTTAAAGTGATCTTTGAATTGCAGACAAAGAAAAAAGGGTGGTAGTTAAAACTTAAAAAGGTAATCTAAAGATAATCTAAACAATCATTCATCGTCAATGGTAAAATTAAAATCCATGCCTGATGCAAAAACCTAACCAAGTCAATTGAACAGGTGCAAGTTCTTTATGCAGGAGTTGTTAGCGATGACTGTGTCCGAGGCAGTGACGGCACCGAGGGCTGAACCAGAGACAAGAGAGGCTGGACTTCGCATATGAGAAAAGATTAGAAGTTAGAACGCTCCTTTTTTCTTTTTTCTTTTTTGAGCAATTAGAATGCTCCTTTTACTTCAGCAGAGATACTCCGTTCGAGAACACTCTTATAGAGCTAAAAATGTTAAATATAATTTTAAAATGTATAATTTTTTTTTTAATATTAATCGTATATTTATTTAATTTTTTTTTTTAAAGGAAGCTCGCAAAATTTATAATATAGAGGATTAAAAGATAAAGGATTAAAAGATTTTTTATTTTTCTACAAGCTTGATCATTCATCTATCAAGTGCAAAGAGAGTGCCACACTAAGACAATTTTGTCATAGAATAGAGGAATATTAAATGGATGGACAATTTTAAAATTTAATCCACCAGGATTATTTAAAAACAAAAAAGAATTGTAGCGACTCGTTTGAGATTTACCTAAATCCTATAGAATTAGTGTGCCATATTTATTAATATTTGATTTAGAGCATCAATTATTTAATGTTTTCTCGGAAGGCATGACGAAAAATTCTGCAAGGATCTATGAGAAAACATTTCATTTTCATCTCATTATGTAAAATTCTATACTTATCATCTTAAAGAAATAAACCAAAAAACTGATAAGTAACAAGTCTTCATTCTATTAAGTACGCATAAAAAGATTGTATGTCTACTATTTTTCCATCCCTCACAATCAATCCCCTTTAATGACCACCACAAATAAACTCGACATTTCACCATATTTTTGCCGCTACATAAATCCATTAAGATTGTCTTGTATTGTAATATCGAAATTTACTGTGTTTTTTTCTCCGAACGAAGATAATTTCAATATGCGCATGAGCAAGAAATGACGCCACAAAGCAAGCCTTATGAATGAAATACATGTATTAGAAGGTTTACATCTTCGATAATTCAAACAAGTAATTGAAGCACATAATCAGAATATTAAAAAAGCAGAGTTACTCAGAACCCTCAAAAAGGCCACAACTGTATGATTTCCGGAAACGGGTAAAACAGCCAACGCAGAACCTCATCACTTGCACTGACAGTAGGTAGCCAATCTTCACAATAAGTAAGAACCAAATAACCCACCAAACATGTTCTACTACATTAAGAAACTACAACAAAATAACTGGTCAAGTCCATGTTCCTAGTGTTAAGGTCCTGTTTTCTTCTGTTAAAGTTTTTTTCCCAGCTGGTATTTTTACGATAATTTTTTTTTTCTGGGTGTATTTTTCATGTTGCACACAAGTTACAACCCAACATGCTACAATACACTTCTATCCAGAACATCTTGTTTAATGTTCCTAGAACATTGTAAAGAGGAGGATATTGCTAAAAAAAAAAGGATCACAGTTTTAGCGGACAATATCAAGACAATAAAATCCTCAATTACAGAGGCTAAAGTCCATATGATGCTCCCGTTGAATCTTAATCGTCAATATCGATTAAGATCTGTTAATCTTTTATGAAATCTAGTTTATTTTGCTAAAGTTTGTGCATCTCTCTCTAACCATAAGAGGAGTTCGTCAGAGGCTATATCACGTAATCTCAAGCTCTTTAATTGTTTATTTGATCGGGCAACACGTATGTTCATGTGCGAGTTGTAGCCCTTTTACTTTGCACAGCATGTAAAACACCAAAATTCAGGAGCCCAACAGTTAACCCTCCCTATCGCAATCCTTGGTGGAATCCTACCCAGTACCCATCTGAAAATTTGAATGTATCATTGATCCTAATGATATACATTTTTTGTGGGAAACTATGATGTCGACAAATATGAAATCAACAAGCTTCTTAAGAGTAATGAGAAATTGAAGGAGTGAAGCATTTCAACTTGCATGAGAAAGTAAATTCGTGGTCTTTTTGGGAACTAATTCAGACACGATCAATAACATTCAGAAAAGAACTTACAAGACGCTCATAAAAGGAAACAGGTTTCACCATCAAGCAAACATGCACAACTGATAAGAATTAGAGATATCAATCGAAAGGAATATGCTCGACTCTATAATTCCAAGTACCACTGAAACAGCCTACTTTGAGTCATCAAATACAGATTCAAGATACATCCAGTCGTGGGTTAACAGCTTTATTATGGAAAACAAAGATAACAAGCATTGCCAGCATTTGTACAACAAGAAAAAAAAGGAAGAAGAAAACCCTGACATCCAAGGAGTTGAGATCCCGGTCCATGCCAGTTAATTGAAGTTAAATGTACTTAGATGTAGCCTGTTAAATCAACAGGCCTTTTATTCTATTATCTAAAAGTTAGCTACAATGTTCTATCCACCGTGAAAGCATTAGGATTTCTGTAGGACCACATCTATTCCATCATAACGTAACAAGTTTGTAATAACTAGAACAGCATTATCTACCTAACAGCATTATCTACCTAGCACAAGTATCCATAGTATGGCTGCTCACTTATGTCTATGCCATGTCCACCTTTGGAGATTTCCAGCATGATCATGAAAAATAAACGTGTCTGTAGACAGCCAACCGTCCATAAACAAGTCAATTGTTGTTTATTACTATCTTACGCTTCATTTTCTAAAAGAGGCCTTAGATAACTAAGCTATTTAATGCATCAAAGTAAGTTGAGACTTCTCATAACTATATAAAATACTTTATTTTCAAAAGTACCTAATATATAAAATACTTTAAGGAGCAAAAGAAAGGAGCGTTTAAATCTACTCAATATTTCAAAATAATTTTTTTACAAGTATATAGAATTTATTGATAACATTGGCAACAGAAAGTATACAAGATAAACACCTAATAAGAAAAAGAGAACAATACAATAAAAATCAAATAGATGTCAATGGCGTGCACCCTAAATAGAAATATGGTGCATAAACTTTTCATACAATCTTAAAGTTAAACTAAAAGCAAAAACCAGAAAGAAAGCTACTATTTAAGATTGAAATTCACCACCAGAAAAACAATGACATGAAAACCACAAACCTGGTGAAAACATCAAGCAGGTTTGGATTCCACAACTGCCATCCACTTTGAAAAGGTCACTCCATAACTTCAATAAAACCCAAGTTTCACATAATAAAAACTACGATGAAAAGTTTTATGAAGCATGAAAAATTCCCAAATGACTAACTGTAAAAAACAAGAATCTACTATTCAGAGGCAAACAATATTCAACTAATTGCTGGTATTACTATTGAAGATCATGGTATTGAAGCTTCAGTTAGAAATTACTATAATCTGGTATTGTTTTCAACATGATCAAGGATTTTACATGGCACATGATTGACAGAAGGAACCTCATAGGTAAAGGACACTTGCAGCTAATAATTTAACTGAGAATATACAGGTAGTAATGATCATACCACATATGTTTCCACAAACACACTGAAGACTAAAAAGATCAACATGGAACACAAGCAAATCTAATACAAAGAAGGCACAATAATTAAAAAGCTAAACACCCCCCCCCCCCAGCGGAAAAAAAAAGCACAAGCAAACTAATTGTAGTTACAATGGATGGAAGAGGTTGTAATTCAAAAAAAATTCCAGGACTCGATGCCTTCATTTATGATGTTGGTTTAGTTTGTTAAAGTCTACTTTATGGTTTTTTTTTTTTTTTTTTTCACACTTGGGCTACAGCTGATCCTCTTAGACTACCTTATAGTTGCTCTGTTAAGACTATAAAATGATTCTTGTTGATCACATGATCCCATTGCTTCCAATGGTGGCAGAGGTAATTTGTCTAGTGATCCAACTGATCTATTTTAGTGCAGGTCATTTTAGGAAAATCTTACTCGCCCACCTCCTTAATGTTAGTTTCTAAACAATCAGATACCACAAATCTTGCAACAATGATGATTTGATTTTTATTTTATTTTTACAAGTACCACTTGGCAACAAGTCAATTAGTATCTTGATGTTCCCAACCAAAATAGAAAAGTAGGGGATCACAAGCCTATATTATTGTAATTTACTACATTTTATCTTGATTGTAAGTCATATAGGCTTGAATCTTAAAGATAAGAAATTCATCTTGTACACCACATGCTAGACACTTTTTTTTTTTTGATAAGTAAACATGCTAGACACATTATTGATATGTCAAAATTTGGTTGAGTTTTATGCAGGTACTTCAGACATACAAACAGTCACAGAAGTGTACAAAACCTATACAATCAAACTAGTGTCATAGGTTGCACCCCAAGCATGCCATTAAATCCCACGTTAAGTGTAGAAAAACAATGGATCAAATTCACCAGACTGAAAATGCCTAAATATAGTCTCACCCATATGTTAGAAGCAGAATGCAGTTCTGTTAGGTGGTAACAATTTTGTAGGACTCCAGCGGCAGCAAACCAACCTATGTGGCAAACACCAATTCCCTAATAAATCAGCTTTGACTCACAGATTGACAATTCAAATAGACACACCAAAAGAGTTAGAATGAATGTTGGCTACAAAAAGGGCATGGACATGCCCCAAGCCTTTAATATAAACTACAATCCATTGAGTAAATAATCTAACAAAATAACCTGCTGAAATTAATCCGTATATTCCTTTCTCAATCACTAAATGAACTTCAGAGATCAAAACAAAATGTTAAGTCAAAACCTTCATTCCATTCTTGATCACCAGGATTATTACAGAAGAAATAACACATTTCAATTTCTACTAAAGCGTCCAAACCATCCTTTAACCTCAATTCCTATAACAAGGTCCCACATTGGGAATATTAATAACCAACAGAGTAGGTATTATAAAGTAGTCATGAGTGTTGTCCCACATTGGCTACTTTTGGATGAATGTGGACTTTATAAGCAATTTTTGGGAGACTTTAGACTGACTAATCTTTATAAGCACTTTCCCTGGGTTGTTAAATATGGCATCACAGTCACCTAGTAAGGCCAATCACCTTTTTTTTTTTTCTAGTTAGTAAGGCCAATCATGCGATACTACTAGCACTGCATGACATGGTCTGGATGAAGATGTCAAGAATTTAATAGGGAGAATTTGTAATACCTTAGTCCCACATTAGGAATATGAATAACCCAAAGAGAGTGGGAAAAATATAAAGGTAGGTCATAGGTACTACGTCCCACATTAACTTACTTGGTGAAGCTAGGTTTTATAACCAGTTCTAGAGAAGCTTCAACTTGACAGCAGCCGTTTTGGCGATATATTGCAGGTGTTTAGGACTTACCCTAGGTCTTACAATACCCTTCTAAAAAGGAATGTAAAATACTCCACAATCCATCAGCCCAAACCATGATATCTGTGTATCTCAAGGATAAAGAAAAATAAATGACCAAAACTGCACTAATCATAATGCATAACTACTTTAGTAACCTAAACTATATTCAACATAATTCCCAGTGGAAAACACTCATCCAACTATCCTACTTGTTAAATTTCATTTACAAAACTCACAAAAATATCAAACCAATCACGGTCCTACACAGCATTATCGGTGTGTCAAGAAGGAAATAAAACAATCTTGCAAGAAGTCACCAATTTCAGAAAAATCAATACTAAGAAGCGAACTTTTTCTACTAAATATGCCATCCAACACATTCTTACCACATCCATCAAAGGAGACGGAGTAAACCTTTCCACTGAACTTTTGGCCAATTTGTTGTCTGCTTCGCCGAAAAAAGACAGGTTGAATGGTAAATCTATTGTGGGAAAAAAAAAATTTCACCAAAAATCAATTTTAACTTTAAACATAATGTTATAAATCTTAAGGGAATAATAGCATTATGCATTAGTTTCACATTAGAAGAAAGATAACTAGTTATGACAATAAAATTTATCAAAATTATGGAAGAGAGCCTCTTCACTCAGCCCAATACTAAATCAGACACTTCATCCATGCCACCAGCTAAAAAAATGAGACTTCATAACAGATTAAATAAAATATACAGGCTTAGTTGCAGGCTGCACTACATTGGGCGTCAACAACTTGGTAGCAAACACACCCCAAATGTGGAAGAACAGGTTTCCTTTTTTATGGCCAGTTTAAGATGTAACAGAGCATCCAGCAGAATTAAATTCACAACTGAAACAAGCTTGAGATCTTAATATCTAAACCAGTAAGACAACAACTGCAACATTACTTTTTGTTTTATGGTTTAATATTGTTCCCAGTACCATGTGTATTACGTGAACTATGTCGTAAAGAACCCACCGGATATGTACTGTGATCCTCATACTTGTCCAAACAAGTTAATATGCAGAACCCATTCTAACCAGGATAATCAAGTAATAGTTCATAAGCTGCCTTCCATTTCTGCTTCATCCAATTCTCTCTCTATTTTTTATCCTTGGTAATTGGAGTGGAAAGTTAATTAAATTATGTCATTCAATCATGACTTCCACCTGCTAATTCAGTTTTCAAGGCCTCTAAAAATCTAGAGGGCATCCTAAGTTCATCTAGATAGGTGTTCTATTGTATAAATCTTGTGCACTTGAATAGCACCTTTTGGGCTTATTAATAAAGATTTCTTACTTCTAAAAATCTCAGATATTTTCAGACTACCTGCATCTCCTGGCAGAACTCAAATTTTCACTACAACAATCAGAACCTCAGTGAGTACCCTGTGTGTTGCAACTTGTTCAATATTTTTTATTTGATTTCAACCATGAAGAAAAATTTTAATATAAGAGAAAGTACTTGTGAATGCAAAGAAGAAAAGGAGCTGGAAATAAGTCAGACAGGAACATTAGATGCCATAACTAACACTGAGGTTTAGTGTCTGAGCAGCTCAGAAGGGAAAAATGACTAGTATCAGGCCATGGTAACAAGAACTTAAAACGTCTAGATGTAAAGGTAGTGTGAATGCATATTGATTAGCTTTCCAGTATTCTGTTCATGATATCAGCACTGCTCAATGGGAAAACCATGCCTTGTAAATTGCATAGGCGAGAGGCCATTAAAATGATACATATAAGAACCTTGGAACTAGATTACAAATATGAAGCTACCATTACCATAAAATGCAAGCACAACCAGAGGAACTCAGTGTAGCATACTTCTGAATATTATCCTCTTTTTTATAGTCTTTACTTGAATCATACTCATTTGTCTTCCTTTTTTCCACAGTTAAAATGTAACTTCCTAAATCTAATTCATACTACAGCATTTACTGCATCAAGATTCAAGAGTGTTTTGCAAAGTACTAATACTCATTAAAAACTCCACCTTTCACATTTGCACACAGAATTTGAAGACGTAGAAGGTCCTAATAAGATAGAACAGAGAGACACTAGAGAAGGGGAGACTTGGCTGCCCAAAAATTCTTATACCGAGTGTAATACACAAAGTAATAGAACAAAATTTTGGAATCTAGTTCAATTAAAAAATTTTATCATCCTCAAAATTTTAAAGTTTGCAAAAAAGAACTTCAATCTTATAAAAAGAGTAGTCATCCATAATAAAAATTGGAGAGGCTACAAACCTGACACAATTTTGCCAGAAGCAAATAATTAACAAAACCAAGCAACCATATCAGACGGCTTTAATTTAGCTACAAAACCATATCAGAGCACAAAGATAATTCAGATATAAGATCAGGAGGACTGAAAGATCCATTCGCAAATGATACTGACCAAAAATCCATCTCAAGCATTACAGGTAAGCATCACATGCACAAATGAAATGACAGCAACTAGATAGTGCTAGTTTTGACATAAAATTATCCTGGTGTATAGATTCAGGGTCAAAAACCAACAAACTTAACTGCCACTGCACTTCAGTTCCAAAGCCATCTCCATAAACAGGGCAGCAACCTGAAATGACAAAACTAGTATAAACCACTCTGAAAGTAGCTAATAGGAATGATGGGCTAATAACATATTTACCAAATGCAATAATTCCACAACAAATAATTGAACCCAGCTCAGTAATAGTCCATGTTTGAGCACATACATATCACTCAATGCTTATTCCCATGGCCATCAAAACTGGTATTATTAGACTGGCTTGCATCTTCAACTGAGGAAGGGTCACTTGATGACCTAGAGAAAATAATAAAAATATAAATATTATAGTATATATAAACAAAAGACAATAAGAAATGAGATATTTTTAGCCAGTTTAATGGAATATCCAAATAATGAAACACAAAAATGCTGATATCAACCTGTGAGATGACTTACAATTTCTGTTTCTTTGCATTCTGTTTAATGGTCCGTACCATATCCATAGCCATCTTCTGGTGATCCCTTGTTTGCGAGTGCAGTTCCAAGCCTCCAACTGTTTGGCAGTCAACTTTACAGATTCGGCACCATCCTGTGCTAGCTGCCTTCCTCTTCCTTGGGTTACCAAAAGACTCTGTGTCTCCCTGTAGATATTGATAGGGTTCAAAATTACAGTGATTTTTTTTTTTGGGGGGTAAAATATAGACAGTGAAACTGATGCCAATAAATAGCTCTACATACAAAGACCTAAAGAGCATCTGCATTACAAAGGAGAAGCTTCAAATATATTATAAGAAAATTAAAGGTGGAATACGCCTTTACACAGTGAATTGAATAGGCTTGAGAAAAATGTAAGAATAATGAGTGCAGAAAACTTATACTCAACTGTATTGATTCCACGATCATTTGGAAATCCCTGAAGAGAAAAACTGCTCCTAAATCGTGGATGACCTGGCCTGTTGCCTGCACCAAACGATTCAAAGTCCCCCAGCCCAGGCAGTTCTCCCATCCGTGCATGATCAGGATAGTCACCAAAACCAATTGGTTCTCCCATTCGCAAATGACTAGGCAAGTTACGTGGACCCAAATGTTCACCCATTCGCAACTTACCTGGACCCTCAAACTCACCCCTCTGCAAATGACCAGGAAGAATAGGAAACCTGCTTTCATGGAATGAATTGCCAATTGGATCACCAAACCGACGTGATTCCTTGCCATCAAAATCATCTAGGCCCGACTGGCCAGGAATGCCTCCAAAACCACGTGATGATATACCATGGTATTCTCTAATTGGACTTCTAGGAGTCAGACCATTCATGTGTCGTCGACCATACCCAGTAACTGGTCCAAGAAAATCCGGATGATTACGACCAGAATCTGGAAAACCAGTGGGTCTTTCTCCTCCATCATATGAAGGCAAGAATCCTGAATGGGCACTGCCAGACCCAGGACCCAATGTGAAACCAGTATCACTATTTAGCCCATAGGGTCCCATCTCTCGAGGCCTTGATGAATAATTTCCAAACTTTGGTACAAGCTCTGCATCCAAATGAGAAGGCCTGGGGAATTGTTTGAGACCATCTTCAAACTCTCCTCGGTCTGCACCTTCTCGGCCTACAAAGGAATTAAAACGGTCATCTGGGAAAAGCTTCGACCTGTCATCTCGAAACCCAAGTGTCGATGAGGAATTAAGACCAGGTGCACCATTACTTCCCATCACACCAGAAGGCTGACCAACTGAACCCCGTCCTAGAGAACCAGGAAGATGCGGATCAGGTCGTCTACTATCCATGTAGCTTGGCCTATGATTTAGAAACAATTCAGCATCCATCAGATTAGTGGGCCGCTGCTGACCCATCAGACCTTCAGGGCCATGTGGTCTAGCCATCATCCCACCACGTGAATCAACCACACCAGGAGGTAACATACCAAATGGTGGCCCTCCAATGGATTCACCTTGAGACACTCTGGAAGCCACAGCATTTGTAGGGAGTGCATGCCCTTGACCATGAGGCCCTTGAGAAACAACAGGTAGCGATTCAAAGTTTCGCTGGGGAAAATCATAATACCCTGGTCCCCTCCCAAATGATGATGTGGAGCCAGGGCCTAAGATGCCACCAGGTGGGGTTTCAAGAGACTGCTTTGATGCAGGGGGCTGCAAATGCTCAGGTATGTGGCCATATCCTTGTGGCCTAAACTGAGAGGGAGGGTGCCCTCCTGGATGTTGGTGATGTGGAAGCACAAAAGGAGGCGTTTGTAACAATGGAGCACCGGGCGGTCTTTGTTGGAGAGAAGACCCAAAATGCCTTCCCTGATCAGCAACTGCACCTGGGTTAGAAGGCTGTATAAAGCCCCCAGCATGCACCTGACTGGGTGGAGGAAGACCTTTGTATCCATCAACGTCAGGGCCTTGAGAGATGGCTCCTTTTGGGATAACATTCTTAGCAGGACTACTTGAGACAGGAGCTGAAGTTGTAGTCAAAGTTTGTGAGGCTTCATTAGCACCTGTTAAAGGCTGCTGAATCACATTGGCATCCTTATCCAATTTCCCACTCAGTTTTTCTATTTGTTCAGGTTCATGTGGTGGGGGATTTTTCAACAGAAGATCATCCTTTCTCTCTCTATCTTCAGAAGCAAAATTGCCCAAATGTCTTGGGCTTACTTCAGAAACATCTTTCTTGATCTCAGATACAAGTTCACCTGATTTACTGACATTCAAGTTCTCCAAATTACTTTCCACACCATCTTCCTTCACCATCGGCTTAACAAGTCCTCCATTTCCCAGGACATGAGATTCAGAATCATCCTTGGATTTGATATCAGTTTCAGATTTCACATTTTTTACTTCACTGGCATCAACTGCAAGAGCTGATGTTGATGCTGGATCTGAATCATTCGATACCTTTTTGGCAGCATTCTCAGAAGGTAATTCAACTGATTGGTCACCTATGCCTTTCTCAAATACATAATTGCCTTGCCTTGCAGACATTGTTGACCTTGCAGTTGCCCCAGACTGATGTTCAGTAGACACTTGTACTTGGATCTCACTCCTAAGCATATTGTTCAGACTTGCAGATGGTTGGCTTGCACCAGGATGCACAGGCCTGGCCTGAACACCGCCAGCATATTGTGGATATGGCTGTGATTGTACTGCATGATTTGGCACCATAGGCCTTCCGGCAACATTTTGAGAACCATGTGAGAATGCTGCATTCTGCTGCAGTTGTGGATACCCATGAGTATGTTGTGTATAAGAATGAGGGACCTGGGGCCGTAATGGAGATGGGTTAGGCATTTGTTGCTGCAGAAATGGACTTTGTGGTACATAAGACGGCTGCTGCTGCTGTACATGTTGCTGGGCCATAATCTGTTGACCTGGCTGTATAGGAGGGCGCTGGTGGATTGGGTGTACAGATTGTTGAGCTGGCTGCTGTTGTGCAGGATGAATGTTCTGGACTTGACCTGGCAATGGCAACAAAGCAGCCTGTTGCTGATTTGGAATTGAAGCAGTAGAAGGGGGTGGACGCATAGGAGGATGTTGTTGAGGGAATTGACTTGGAGCTTGACCAGAATGTTGCGGCTGTGGATGAGGCCCACCTTGAGGGTTCATATGCATTGTATGCTGTTGTGGGGCTACTAGATGCATTTGCTGGTGAGGCTGAGCATATGATTGATGGCCCGTGACATCATGGGCTGGTGGATGCTGCATCTGAGGCTGGACATTAGGATTTAGGTAGGGATGAGGCTGGGAATGTTGTTGAACTGGTGCTTGATGATGAGCTGAATGAGGTTGGGGCTGTAAATGTTGCATCTGATGATGAGGCTGTTGATATTGAGGCACCATCGCATGTTGCTGTGGATGAGATTGGGTGGGAATGGGATGAGCTTGGGGATATGGCTGGGGATGGGGATGAGCTTGCCCTGGGGCTGGTTGATGAGTCTGTGACTGAATTTGAGAATGTGGCAGCACTGCAGTCTGTGGCTGCTGTTGCAGGTTAACTTGTGCCTGGTTTTGAAGTTGAGCAACTGCTGGAGCTTGAGCACGTGTTTGTGATGGAGGCTGTCCAGTGGGCTGAGGTTGTGGTTGAGATTGAGGCTGGACAAGAGTCTGAGGTGGTGGTTGGGATTGCGGCTGAAGCAGAGGTTGATTCTGACCAGCCACTTGTGGTGGATGAGCTTGCAAGTGCTGCTGATGGTATTGTGGAACTCCCGGTTGTTGATAGGGGTAGTACTGCTGATAATGCTGCTGATAGGGATCATATCCAGGATACTGCTGGTAGTATTGTTGATACTGTTGTTGTTGCTGATACCACTGTTCTGGCGTTGGCACAGCAGGCTGAACTAAAGCTTGTGATTGAGAATTCAGGTTTGCTTGCTGATTAGGATCCTGTCCAGAAGCAGCAGTTGCTGTAGTTTGAGTAGTCTGGGCCTGGGTAGCTGTTACACCAGCCTGAGTGCCAGCCTGAGTCTGATTGGCAGTATCAGTTCCACCAGTGGCTGAAGTATCCTGAGAACCTTCTGCCTGCTGCACCTGAGGCTGCACACCCTGTCATCAAACAAGATCAATGATAATCAACTAACAAAAAAAAAAAAAAAAATTGAGCAGAACTTACATTTAATCAATAAAAATGGGAAAAGAAAATTAAGGTTTTCCCACTCACAGGACAATTTTGGGCATGTTCCTGTACTTGACGATGCACAATTTGGATCCCACACCTGTTGCATACAACAGGAGAATTACCAAATGCACATCCAGTACAATGAGACGTGCACTCAGATAAAGGTCCCTGCCATGTGCATCCACTCCTGTGGTACAGACAATGAACTGCTATTTTGCCAATGGTTTCGGCAAGAGTTTTATTTGATTCTACAAGCAGCTGCAATGAGAAGTTGTAAAACATTAGTATAACCTGAGGAGCATGCATGGGAGTATGATAGAGCATGATGGTGTAAGAAGAACCTTGGAATCTGCTTCAGTCACCAAGTAGCCATCGTAAGGGCAAGCCCGTGTAGTACTCACAACGTAGGTCAAACAGGGCTTGCAGTATAAATGAGTGCATTGAGACTGTAGCGCCTCATTTGGGTAAACAAGCAAGCGACAGACAGGGCAGAAGTACTCTCCAGCTAAAGTTTGAATGTTTAATATGCACTCATTATCAAATCCCATGCTGACCTATAAGAACAGCTTCAACTGCCACAGTGCATCGAGACTTTCACCTAAATTTAAGTTTTAAACAAAAGAAACAGATTACTGTCCAGTACATACCTCCAAGAGTCAAGTTCATGCTACACATCATTGTTGAATCCAATTGCAACATACAGATTCCATGATTATTGTAAACAAAAACAGAACCACAATGCAGCAGGTAACAGTGCACTTGTGGTTCTATAGGAACTTCATAAACAGCTAGAAAAGCAATTGACGTCTATGCCCGTTTAAGAGGATAAATAATGAACAAAGAAGAGGATGTAGATCAAAACTAAGTGGTCTCATCCAAGCCGAATCAAGCAAAGCCCTAGGAATAGAAATACAGATTACAGCTATTAATCAACACTGACTAAAGATATACAATTATATAAACACTACATTGATCAATGGATTTTTTTTTTCCAATTCAGATTCCATTGGCAACAATAAAATAAAAAAAATAAAAAAATGATAAGAGATAAATATTATTGATATGAATACTTATCACAAATAAATATTATTGATATGAATGAACTAGGCATTGCCCGTGTACACAGAACGTATACAAAAGAACACCTAAATACATCTTAAGAGCAATAAATTAAAGACAAAAAATATGAACATTGTCCTCATTTAATACAGTAGCTGAGAACCAAAGCAGAAATGTGTGGAGAAAAAAGTTCTTGAGCTCCGCCATTGTGCGTTCCTTATCTTCAAAGCAACAAGCAATCCTTTCTGACCAAACGCATCATATAAGACATAACGGGATCATTTTCCACACTCCTACCACTTAGGGACAGCCATGCATCTTCCTCCAACAACCCAACAAATCCACCACCCTCGAAGGCATGACCCAAGCAACATCAACCCTTTGAAAGATCTCATTCCACAACACCCTTGTTACCTCACAATATAGTAAAAGGTGATTCATAGAGTCTCTATTGTTTTTATACAAATAACACCAATCCATCACTACACAATCTTTATTCCTCAAATTATCCGTAGTCAAAATCTTTGCAAAAGCGACACTCCATACAAAAAATGCTACTTTAGAGAGCACACAAGACCTCCAAATTTTCTTCCAAGGAAATGGAATATGGTCGTGTGTCGTCAAAATTTTATAGTACGCCTTAACTATACACATCTTGTGGTTGATAGACCTCCACTTCAATTTGTCACACTGTGCCATAGGAGTTCCCATGGAATAAAGTAAACCGAAAAAGTCGGAAACAATAGGTAGGGGTGTTCAAAAAAACCGAAAAACTGGTCCGAACCGGTCCAAACCGGTCTGGTTCGAAACCGGTTTCTAGAAATGTAAAACCGGTAAGAACAGGAACCAACCGGTCCGGTTCCGGTTCTAGACAATTTGGAACCGGACCGGACCGAACCAAACCGTTCATATTACCTATATATTTAAAATTATTTTTTAAATATTATATATATGATATGTTTTTATATTATATGTAATTTTACATATAATTATATAAATTATAATTATATATAAATAATGTTATAATATTTATAAAATAAAAGTTTATTAATTTTAAACATGAAAACTTAATCAATCATATGCTTTAAACATAAATAGATTTTTAAATCAGATTTTTTAAAGAAAAACATATTTTTTTTAGAAATTTACAATTTATTAAAACCGGACCAAAACTAATAAAACCAGTATTACCGGTTTTGGAGGGTAATTGGGGCCGTAATCAGTTTTGCATTTTACAAAACCAGTGATACCGGTTCGGTTCTATATTTTGGCCAAAACCGGACCGAACCAAACTGAACCGAACCAGTTACACCCCTAAATTAATAGGTAATTCCCAATCGTGGAAATCCCTATTAAAAACAATATTTCGCTGATGAGAACCATGAGACATTAGCCGCATATCCGCCACTAACACCTCCTTGTTGTTTGCAATACAACAAAGTGCCGGAATTCCAATGCTTGCTCTCCTCATCACACGTCCCACCAAAAACTTATTCGTCTGCCCTCACCAACTACAAAGCGAATATGTTGTTCAAAGCATGACCACCCCCTCCTAATAAACTCCCATAAACCCACTCCAAAACACCCTCGGTTCATTGAAGCACCAACCCCCCAAGCAACTCCATGTCTAGCGTCGATAAGTTCCTTCCACAAACCCCCTTCCGAGTGATATCTCCAAAGCCATTTTTCTAATAAAGCTTTATTAAAAGTTCTCGTTACACACTCCCATCCCCTTATACATCATTGGAGCACATACTATTTTCCATCTAACCAAATGAAATTAAGAATTTCTCAATCTTGTTTACCACCCGTGCAAGCATAGGAAACAAAGATAAGAAAGAAATGAGTGGGTAGGTTAGTAAGAGTGATCTTGATAAGGGTAACAGCCCCCTTTGAGAGATACGCCCATTTCCAACCAGCCAACCTCTTCTCTGTCTTCTCCACCACCCCATCCTATATAGCTCTAGTTTTGAAAGTTGCTCCCAATGAAAGGTCCAAATATTTCATTGGCAAAGAGAACACATTGCAATCCAATAGGCTTGTTAGACTAAGGATATTTGGGACTGTGTCCACTGGAACCATCTTGGTCTTGCCAAGATTCACCTTGAGACCTGACACTACTTCAAAACAAAGTAGCAATGCTAGTAAAAATTGGATCTGACCATTATCCGCTTCACAAAAGAGTAACGTACCATCAGCAAATAAAGGTGTAAGATGATAACAGAGTTGCTAGTGCCATTACCCACCTGGAAACCAAATAGGAATCTCCCATCAACAGCGACCTTCATCATCCGACTGAGAGACTCCATAACTATGACAAACAAAAGGGGAGACAAAGAATCCCCTTGCCACAAACCCCGAATGCTATTAAAAAAAAAAAAACAGAAGTGTCGTTTACTAGAACTGAGAACCAAGCAGTGGAGATACAACGACGCATCCAGGAGATCCACCGAACACCAAAGCCACACCTCCCAAGCAAATATAAAAGGAAATCCCAATTTATATGGTCATAGGCCTTCTCTATATCAAGTTTGCACAAGATACCTGACTTTCCCTCCCGCAGTCGATGATCTAAACACTCACTTGCAATGAGCACCAATCAAGAATTTGTCCCCCATGAATAAATGCATTCTGCGGCTTGGAGATAATTTGTTCCAAAATAGGGCTTAGTCAGTTGGCAAGAACCTTCGAAATAATCTTGTAAATGTCACTAACCAAACTTGTAAGGCGAAAATCCTCAATTATCGAAGCCTTTTGTTTTTTGGAAATGAGAGCAATGAAGGTCGCATCAAGTAATTTTTCAAACTTTTGAAAAGAATGAAATTCATGGAAGACCTACATAACATCTCATTTCACAATGTCCCAGCAAGTTTGAAAGAAGCCCATTAAGAAACCATTAGGGCCCGATGTTTTATCCTTAGCCAGGCCAACGATGACTTAGTAGATCTCATCCTCCTCAAAAGGTCTTTCCAGAACACTTGCACCTTAAGAGTCAATGGCCTCAAAAGGCAAAGCGACTTGCCAAGATTCACCTGGAGACCTAACACTACTTCAAAACAAAGTAGCAGTGCTCATAGAGATTGGATCTAACCATTGTCTGCTTCACAAAAGAGTAGCATATCATTTGCAAATAAAAGGTATGAGATGATAACAGAGTTGCTAGTGCCATTACCCACCTGAAAACCAAATAGGAATCTCCCATCAACAGAGGCCTTCACCATCTAACTGAAAGCCTCCATAACTATGACATACAAAAGGGGAGATAAAGAATCTCTTGGCCGCAAACCTCGAGTGCTATAAAAAAAAACCAGCAAGAGTGTCATTCACTAGAGTTGAGAACCAAGCGATGGAGATACAACAGCGCATCTAGGAGATCCACCGAACACCAAAGCCACACCTCCCAAGGAGGGATAAAACGAAATCCCAGTTTACATGGTCATAGGCCTTCTCCATATCAAGTTTACACAGGATACCTGACTTTCCCTCCCAAAATCGATAATCTAAACACTCATTTGCAATGAGCACCGAGTCAAGAATTTGTCTCTCACGAATAAATGCGTTATGCGGCTTGGAGATAATTTGTTCCAACACAGGGCTTAGTCGGTTAGCAAGAACCTTCGAAATAATCTTATAAATGCCCCTTGTTTTTCTAACTTTTGAAAAGATTGAAATTCGTGGAAGATTTGCATAACATCTCCTTTTACAATGTCCCAACAAGTTTGAAAGAAACCCATTGAGAAACCATTAGGGTCCCAACACTCTATCCTTAGCAATACCAACGATCACCTTGTAGATCTCATCCTCCTCAAAAGGCCTTTCCCGATACTTACACTTTGAGAGTCAATGGCCTCAAAAGGCAAGGCATCAAACTTCGGCCTTGTCTTGTGAGAAAGGTCTCATAATACTACACAACATGGTCATGCAATTCAGAATGGGAAGATAGCACCTGTGTACCTGAATGTACCGACTCAATAGTGTTACTGCAGCGATGAGAGTTAACCACTTTGTGAAAGAACTTCTTACACTTGTCACCTTCTTTCAACCAAAGAGCCTTGGATTTTTGACCCTAAGATGTCTCCTCTACCAACAAAACCCTCTCCAAATTCACCGTAACCATGCCCTTCCTCAATAGCATCTCCTTCGAACTATCGCCCAAGGTTTCCCTACCCTGTAACTCCTGCAATTCCTCCAAAAGGGTAGACTTCTAATTATCGATGTGACCAAAAACTTCCAAGTTCCATTTCTTCATGTCTTGTTTCAATGCCTTCAACTTACTTGCAAGAAGAAAACTTGGAATGACAGAAAGTTGATACGATGACCACCAACCACGCACCATCTCTATAAACTCATCCGCTACTAGCCACATATTTTCAAATTTGAAGTATTGATGACCCCTGTGAATACCCTCACAATCTAGAAGAATGGGAAAATGATCTGAGCTAACTCGAGGTAGACATTTCTGACACACCTCTAGATAATGGGCTTCCCATGAAGGAGAAACAAGGAATCAATCCAACTTTGACCAAACTCGATCATTTGATCAAGTGTACTCACCCACAACTAGAGGAAGATCCATGAGGTTTAGATAAAAAATGAACTCTAAGAACTCCGCCATGGCCACAGAATTCTGATAATGCCTTAAACTCTCGCTAGGAAAACAAGTAGTATTATAATCACCCTCCATACACGACAACACATCCCATAAGGTAAATAAGCCAACCAACTCTTCCCACATGTTGTCTCCTCTCCCTATCCACATTTGGACCATAAGTGCCAACAAAAACCCATTCCCATCCATCAACAACGTTTCTTAAAAGAGTAGCTACTGAGAAATCAATACACTCCTCAATAGCTTCAACTACTCTTTTGTCCCACATTAGTAACACTCCACCTAAGGCTCCCAAAGAGGGTAAGTATGACTAGCCCACATACGAATACTCCCAAATACTCCTGACCAATCTTCTATCAATGAAATACAGCTTAGCTTCTTGAAGATACACCACATCACCCTTCCACATCCGCAATAATGATTTGATACAAAGGCGTTTATTGCGGTCATTATGCCCCCGCACATTCCAAGATAGGATCTTAGACTTCATGTAAACAAAGTATTCCCCTCCCTTTCGATCTACCCATCCGCCACTCCCTTCCTCCGCATCATAGTTAATGGAACATGTTAGCCTTTTAAGTTCCCTATCTCGCTTCGTAGTGAATTTCGAATGACTATCATCTAAAGCCACAAGAAGAGCCTTAAATTGATCCTTTAACCAGGAAAAGAGAGCCCAACAATAGATTGAATTTCCTCCACCTTCTTGAAAACTTAGGATGAAGGACAACTCCCATTGTTTGGAGGAAGTGTGCACGATGGGGTAAGAACAACCCCGTCCCCACCATGCTGTTTAGTATCCATGCAGGCCAATTGTAAATTTGCACCATGACGTCAATAGTTTCTGAAAAGCTCAGGTGATCAAGTCCACTGTTGGATGCTACCATTGTTCCAGAGAGGCTCAAGATAAGTGAATCCCTTTGCTGATTCCCAAAACCATCACCCAACTCCCGATTTGGCAAACCTATCGGAAAATCCACTGTCGTTGAAGATGGCGTTGAAAACCCACACAACAGCTTTGAAGACAGCACTTGAGAGGCACCTACACCTCCAACCACCTCATGCGACCCTTTCTATGCATTTTTCAGCACCAAAATGGGCCTATCAACAAAGCATGAACTCTGAGCTATGTCGTGGACACTGTCTGAGAACTTTCTATCGCCCCAGACATCGTTGGCGAACCCTCCACCATCGTTGTTGACCCCTGAACACTCACCGGTGATGGAGATTGCGACCCACTAGAAGACGAAGGGGGTATCCTCGCACGGTAGCCTTCTTCCCCAAACCATTTTTGCGTCCTGGCCTTGAATCATAGGTTGGGCCTGTTGCTCCAAGCTAACGATTTGATGGCCTTGAGAAGGCCCAGCTGCCATCTCGTTATGCTGCTGGAGAAACCTAGCTTTATGGGCTTGCAGGCTGGCCTTGGGTGCCTAAGGCCCATCTACCAAGCTCTTTCCCTTACGTGCTTGGACAAACCCAAAAATAGGGCCCTTAGGCCCAATTTGATTACCAAACCCTCCTCAACTCACTTCATCTCATCATTACAACTTTCTCAAATCCCCATACACTTTCCCAATAATGACACCTTCTGCTTGGCCCAAAACCAGATCCCCCTTCACCCCTTCCACAACGCACCATTTTAGTAAATCTACATCAATTGCAACATACAAAATTGCTTTTACATTTCAGCCAAAATGTGTAGCAGGGATGCCTTATTCATCCCCGGCACTGCTCTGTCACCACCATCCTTGTACTGCTCTTTCACCAAAATGGAAGCAATGTCCAACAAAGGAATGGCAGTCTTCTCTACATGTTGTTGGGCTCGAGACAACAACGCCTCTTGGTACGATGACACAGAAAGACATTGCAACAATGGAGGAGGCAACCCATGTCCCCCCCCCCCCAAAAAAAAAAAAAACAAATGGAGGAAGTTTTCGAGAGCTCCTCCAACATCTCTCCCATGATTTTCTAGCCAACCCTCTTCTTCCCATCCGGTATGAGGATCATGTCGTGCCTTTGGCCGAACTCTGTTAAAGAGAAAAATCGCCTATAAAAGCATTGGCATTGGCTCCATCAAAAGCCAATTCACATGCAAATTTGATATATTTACTTAAAATATTTCTATGTTGGATCTATCAAATGAGACCATGGGAGGTTTGAACTATAGTAACTTCATTTCATCCTTCAAATATGAAAGTCTACTATTCACCATCAAAATAATTTTTATTGCCTTTTAATATGTTTGTTGGTTTCATAAATTGTATATTACATTATTATTTTGATGAATCCAATGTAGGATTATGAATGTGGAGGTGTTAGCTTTCCATCAAACTTGTAATTTCCATCAAATTTTGAAGAAAACTTTGATGGAACCCAATGCTCTAAGCATTAGACTGCCTCTGAACTACCATCACCTTAAACCCACTTCTCCAAGAACAATAGAACTCAGAAGCACCCCCAGCCACAACCCCTTCCTTCACCATGGCGGCTAGCCACCCTAAGGCTTCTAGGTCAATAGAAATGTGATTCACAGTGCAACAACTACTCTTCCGTTATTCTCCACCATCTTGTATTCACCTTCCGAAACTCAAAGCATTTATGATCAATAATAACATTTCTCACTAACCCCATTACCATGCAGTAAACAAGAACTAGAAACAGAAAACTGAACTAAGCAATGCAAAACTCGAGCAGCACTATCAGGTTGAAATCACCATTGAAAAGTGCCATCCAGTTTACACAGTTGTACGAAGAGAAAAAGATAGGAGAGAGGAAAAAAAAAGTAATCTCAGGAAAAGCTTCTCCTCTTTTTGCAGCTAAACATACAATAATAAAAAATAAATAAATAAAAACTAAAATATTAGCAAACATAGATTGGAGAAAACCATGCATCTTAACTAAACAAAAAGGCAAGCCAGAAGAAAAGGAATTATACAAATCTCTTTCATCAGAAACGAAAATCAATAGACAGCAACAACCAGAAACAAACAGCAGGACACAAATTATGGCACGGAAAACTCATGAAAAGACAAGCTTAGTTGTCAGCAAACGGCTGCTAAAAAAATTAAACAATTTCTCAGCAACCAAAGGATTTGCAGGAAAAGGATGCGACAAATTATCTGAAACAGCGTCTAGAGTTTATTCAATAACCTAAACCCTAACCAAGCTCTGCCTAGAAAAATTATTCACACCAGAAAAAATAATTAGGGCACCAGAATTCAACTTAACTCAGTGTACATTAAGAAGAAGAAGAAGAAGATACTACCAAGTGATTAAGAAGTAGCACCAACGAATTGGAGGGCGAAGATTGGTAATGTAAGCAGAGATTGTTCAAGGCGTTCCGTGCGAATGAAATGATTCTCTAAGAAGAGTGGAGACAGGGACTTATCCCAAAAGAGAGAGAGAGAGAGAGAGAGAGAGAGAGAGAGACGCGAAGCATAAACGAAAATGTGGGCATAATGGGAGGGCGATGATTTTATAGTGGCGATGCCAGTAACTGCTGAACAAACCAACCCTCGACCACAGACCGAACCGATGGTATAAAATCTGCCTTGGCACTGACCGACGGAACCAGTTAGGGTTCAAAACATCGACCGAGACAGATCCAGACAATCAGCGATCGGTCTCGGTCGGTGTCGTCCAACTCATTAGAGCAAAGAATTATCACCATCCTCTAACCCAAACCCATATAATCAACCAACCACAAGTCATTTTTCCCATAAAATCCACTGCCAACACTAAAATCCCAAGCAATTATTTTCTATTTTCTTCCTAAGAAACCTCCCAACTCGCCAAAACCCACTTTTGATTTGTCTCAACACAGCTACTAGATATCGATGGCATAACATTAGAAATACCTTATTAGAGCTCGAAAAGAAGCAGAGCGGGCCGTTATTCGAAGCTTAGGGTACCACGGGCTGTAGAAATATCTTCTTGGACTTTGTTCGCTTCAACAAATAAGACCACTAAAAGATGACAGCGATGGCGACGGACAAAGCAACTGTGGCGGCCACGGTGAAGTGAAGACACTGAAGAAGAGAAACTTTTGAGCAGAGGTGCAGCGTATGAGTGTGCGCGAGCGGATGGGATTTGTAAAGCAGAGGGTCACCAAAACCCTGAATTATTATCAAAACGGCAATGTTTTGTTTATTATATTCTTTTAACGATTTATTAAATATTATGAATTCTTCTCTGTATTTTCACAACATCATTCTAGAATCCTCGGTATCGATTCGGTGCTCGAGAGAAAAAAGATAAAGAATCCAGAAAATATTTGGATGAAAATAACGATAAACCTACAATTTTTTTTCTTAACTTTTGATATAATTTGATTTTTAAATAAAGATAATTATCATTATTAAATAATTTTTTATTAAATGAAAATAAGATAAAAATATAAAATCTTATATTTTTATGAAATTCTGTAAAAAATAATTACATATCTATCATTTCTAACTAATAAAACATCAAGTTTTGTTCACAGAATCTTCGACTACGCTTATGCCATCCCACATCGGCTGGTCGTCAATCTATGAGATCAACGAATCGATGATCCAACCTAATGAATGAGCAAGTCTCATTTGATAATTGATATCCATGTGATTCGTTTCATTAACAAAGAGTGATATTTGCAATCAAAAATATGGGTATTATCTGAACAATACAATGCAGGATGACCCCCTTCTCGCACATTAATTTTTGGATCAATGAACTTTTGCTATTGACCAAGCTTCAAAACTTCAAAGTTTGGAAGAATGTACCGCAAGTCATTTGCCACTACTTCCATTTCCCAGCATGTAGGTGTTATTGTGTGCAAAATTGCCTGAATTGTTTTATCTGAGTCTCCTTCTAATTTTTTTTTTATTTTTGGTTTCTTGGATTTTTGTCAGTTCTGTTCTAACTTCTCTCACATATGGATTTTTATTCTAAATGGAGCTAGTAATTGCATTTAAAACATTTATATCTTTATTCTTAAAAGGTTGAAAATCTATCTTAGGTTTATTCTTGATAGTTTCCTCATATTTCCCTTTAGGTGATTCGTCATTCTCTTTTACCACAGCTCGATTATTTCTATCCATTTTGATTTCCAATGAGTGATAAACCCTCATTTCTCTTTAACTGTCTATCCATCTTATAGCCATATGCACCATGTCTTCTACCTCCATATAATGTTGCAACTCAATTACATTGTTGAGTTAAAGTATGTGTCGTTTTGGATGAAGACAACAATGATGATAAAGACATTTCTAACAAAAAAGATACACAATTGATTAGGCGCCTACATGGTGCTCACATCCCTATCAAAGCCAAAACAAGTAAGGACACAAGAAAGATAATGCCAATGATGTTTAGCAAAAGCTCTGGCTGGAGTCTGTAATAATAGGAGTACACGAAGCATCTAACATGAATATGAAAAATGTCTATATTGAAAGAGACTCGAAACAAGTAGTTCAATCAATTTTTTAAAGGAAAAAATACAACAGATTGGTAAATACAAAATATCACAAGGGATATACAATTTCTATTCCACTCTTTGAAGAATGGGAAAAAAAATCATTGATCACAAAATCGATACGCACACAACATATCACAGTGGATAGCTACCAATCAACAATATGGAAGTATATCCCCCATTTCACTATGCTTGTTGCAATTTTATAGTGGAAAAGACTCCTTAGATCTGTAATATTATGAACATATGTAACTGTTATGTTTATTTTTTTTAAATATTTCATTGTTGAGGAAAACAAGTGTGGAGTGTGCCATCAACATGCCTGCTAGCTCCATACAACTCACTTTCCTTTTCCTTACCCATCATCATGTGTGTACACGCCTAATGAATAGCATGTACAGTTGAAAAATATCTAACAAAAAGCCAAACTTAAGAGCCTCTGTATAGACTTTACTACGGGAGTTTTGATCCATTTTGTATTCCAATAACAGGCCACTCATGTTAACATATAAAATCCAAGTGTTATTGCAAATCTAAACAAAACTACCATCCAAAAAAGACATAAAACAATATGATTTTCCCAGCAACATCAACCAGTATTAAAGCAGGCTGTATTCTGACTCCAACCATCAGATTAAATAATTCTCTAACTTCCATCCACTACCATCTCTTATGCTCTATAAGACACTAATTTATGCATAATTCCATTGAAGTAAACAACCCCATAAATAGACAAACTCAGAGAAACAGAGTGAGAAATTCTACAAACTGGTCTAAACCAAAAAAAAAGAAATTCTATTGAAGAATTTGTTCTCTAATTCCATCCAAAATAACCAAACCCAAACGAACATCTACTACCTTTTTAAACTCAGAGAACAAATAAAAAAAAAAATTTACAGCCTGGTCTTAACCAAAAAAGCAAATAGGAAAAAGAACAATTGATGTGTTTTGGTCTCATCATATTCATATGAAATGGATACATTCCAATTTAATGAGTAAAAAGTCAAATATGTCATATATAAGACTACAACGACATTCTTATCTATCTCATATGAAACAGATCAAAATAGAATGATATCCTCCACTTAGGAAGATTCAAAGGTTTTCTTGTTTATTCTATTTTACCAGTATGCAATCAAAAACATTTTGATTATGTTGCAGCAAGACTCAAAACTAAGAATGAAGGTGTTCAAATCATGCAACAATAACAAGAGTTCATAGGAACACATACATCATCTTCTCATTTTAAAACGAGACATAGGCAGGCATTACCTGCACTAATACACCAACTTGAATAGTACAAATCTGGAGTCTAAAATTGTTGTGCCTTGACACCAATGTGAAAGGTATTCCCTAAAAAGAGACAAAATGCAAACATAAATTATTCTTAATTCAGCAACTTCAAGAAATCAAATCTGGAAAATATGATGAAACACGATTGTAAATACATCTCATCCAAAACAATCAGTTCAAATAGAAAAAAAAATGAATTTTATTGCCTACACAATCTAGAGGACTTAAGTTCAATAATGTTATGAAGGGAAAGGATATCACCTGTGGAAAAAATACTGGACTAGAAGTTTTTTAGTGAAGTTAGTGTTCACAGCAAACCCCTTGTTTACAGCAAACCAATCTCAGTTCAGACAAACCTCGCGTTCACAGCAAACCAATCTCAGATTTTTAGGGTTTGGGAAAAAACAAGTTGTTTATAGTCACAAGGGTCTACAAGGTCAAGAGTTTGGGATACATCTCAGATTTCTAGCGTTTGGAAAAAACCAATCGTTCACACTCACAGGGGTCTACGATTTCAAGAGTCGGTACCTTTGGTTTTCTCGAATTTGGGATATAGAATCGAATAAAACAATAAAATGCTCGACATTGGAGAAGGGATGAACCATAAAAGTCGATTATCTCTAGGGTTTGGGTTGCAGTTGGCTGGAGGAATCACAGGTGGGAATCGCGACACTGTTTGTCTCCAAGCCGCGGGATGCTTGAAACCTAAACCCTATGGTTTGGATGGAATGTCGCCGGAGTCTGAGTTGCACGATAATCGATGTTTGTTGCTGATGGTTGGAGTAATCGCGGGTGAGAATCGCTAAAGATTCTCTCTCCAAAATGCGGGATTCGAAGGTTTCGAATGGAAGATGTGATTTTCTCTCTCTACCCATCCACGCTTTTAGCTTTGATTTTAATTTTTTTAAACAGGGTGACGTGGCACGTTGCCACATAGGCAGACTCCGCCCGACTCCACTAAAACATGACTTCGTATAGAATTTCTGTTATAAAGCGGAGGGTCTTCAAAACCCTGAATTAGTATCAAAACGACAATGTTTTGTTTATTATATTCTTTAACGATTTATTAATATTATGGATTCTTCTCCGAGCACTTTTATTGACTTATGCATATATATATATATATATATATATATATATATGCAAAATAACTCTTTTTAAATATTCATTTTGTCATTTAAGCAAAACTCTCACATTAACTTATGCAAATTTGAGACAAAGTTATAATAAAATATTTTTTCACTCCAATTTTAGTTAATTCATTAACATCTATATATATATATATGTATATGTATATATATATATATATAACTGGAATGCATATGTATACATATATATATAAATCTATTTTTTAAGCATGTATATATATAAATCATTCCAGTATATAAATCTTATTTTTAAGCATATATATAAATCATTCCAGTTTATATGCATTCCAGTTTACATATATAAATCATTTATATGTTAACAAAATGCATCTCATTTATATATATATATATATGATTTATACATATAAATCATATTTATATATATAAAACTGGAATACATATTTTCATAGGTGAATAGTAGAATGAGAGAGAAAAAATAATAAAATATGTTTTCATACTTGAATAGTGACTCTTCAAACTTTCATAATTACTATTCATAAATATCCAAATATTTGAATATGCATATTCTAATGTGGGTTATTTTAAACCTATATTATGCAAATATAACTTTGCATATGCATATACATAAGCTAATAAAAGTGCTCTTACACAAACATCATTATAGAATCCTCGATATCGATTTGGTGCTAGAGGGAGAAAAGAAAACATTTAAGAAAATACTTGGATGAAAATAACGATAAACCTACAATTTTTTTTTTCTTAACTTTTTATATAATTATATTTTAAATGAAGATAATTATCATTATTAAATAATTTTTTATTAGATAATTTTTTATTACTTAAATATAATAAATCTATTATATCACACATAATGATGAAAATAAGATAAAAATATAAAATCTTATATTTTCATAAAATATTGTAATATATATATATATCTATCATTTTCTAACTAATAAAACATCAAGTTTTATTCACAGAATCTTTGACTACACACATGCTGTCCCACATCGGCTGGTCATCAATATATGAGATTAACAAATCGATGACCCAACTTAATGGATGATCAAGTCTCATTTGATAATCGATATCTATGTGAATTGTTTTATTTACAAAGAACGATATTTGCAATAAAAAATATGGGTATTATCCGTACAATACAATGTAGAATGGCCCCCTTCTCGCACATTGATTTTTGGATCAATGAATTTTTGCTGTTGACCGAACTTCAAAGCTTCAAAGTTTGGAAGAATGTACCACAAGTCATTTTCCACTACTTCCATTTCCCAACATGTAGGTGTTCTTTAGTGCAAAATTGCCTGAATTGCTTGATGCCTTGATCTGAGTCTCTTTCTAAATTTTTCTATTTTTGGTTTCCTGGATCCCTATCAGTGCTGTTGTAACTTTTCTTAGATATGGATTTTTATTTTGAATGGAGCTGGTAATTGCATATATAAGCTTACCTTGATTTGAGTAGTAGATACTTGTAGTTGTGGCTCCTTCTAGTCTGACCACTACATCTAATTGAATGGTGAAGTGATCTCGATACTCGAGATGACTAGAGGTGGCCAGATCTTTCTCTTTTGTTTTTTTCTTGCCATGCTAAGGTGTGATATAAGAAAACTTTTGACACTTTTGCTTCCCAAGGGAGTCATAGATTACAAGATTGCGGAGGAACCATATGTTGTCTATTGCCAAGATTGCAAAAAAGTTGGAAGGATTGAGATTCATCTTTTGGGATATTGAGAGTCACAAGGAGACAAGATGATATTGATCCATTTCGAGATTGGTTCATTTGCAAATTTTGTGATGTCAATTGGCCAATTTGATTGTCTCCATAAGAATTTGGTGTAACAGTAGTTGAGCGTGAGGTATGGGATAGTCTCTTCATCAGTATGACAGAGAGGACAAAGAGTTTGTTCCTTGCTAAGAGGCGCAACCCTTTTTACTAGAGACTTAGTTGGAAGAATATTCTAAAATACCTTTCAGAAGAGTAATTTTAAACGGTTCTAGATCCTAAGTTGATAGGCACCATGGTGGACCAAGTCTTAAAGATCCCTTACAAGTTCCAAGTAGGTCAATCACAGGATCAAGAGCTAAGAAAATCAAGAAAGTAATCAAGAATTGATGTAATCCACTTGAGCCAATTTTACAAATTCTTCGAGCATAACCTCAACATTCAAGATAAGCTTGAAAAAAGAAGAACCAGCTTTATGTCTGGTTTGTTTTCATAGATGAAATGAGATAAAAGTTAAAAAAAATATATTCTAAAATATTTAAAATATTAATTTTTTTTTTTAAATTTGAAAATTTTGTTTTGGGTTTTGAAAAAGTTGAATTATTTATATTATTTTATATGAAAATTTAAAAAAGTATAATAATGAGTTTGAGATAAGATGAGATTGTTTTGGAAAACAAACAAAGTCTTTATCCATGCAATAAAAGCTACAGTGGGGGACGATATAGGTTAGTGGTTTAGTGAAGATTTTTATTTTAATAAGCATAGGCGTGTGGGCTTACATTTTATTATTCTATGTTTGTAGGTATTTGACCCTATTTAATTCATTAATTGGATTTTTTTTATTAGTTATAAGAATGTGGGTTAGAATTATTGGGCTTAGAAGTGTTCAACTCATGTTTTTAAGTGAAGTAGATCATATTAGGCCCTAGGATTTCATTGGGGGACTATAAAAACACATGCTTTTTCATTTTACAAGGTCGGCAAAATAAGAGAAAACGTGAGCCTAGCGTTGAAAATTAGTATGAGAACGAAAAAGATGATGAGGATGAAAAAGACATAGCATCTGAAGTTAGAATGAGTGGAAATGAAAGACTTAGATAAGGTAGGCATGAAAGAGGACCTAGGAGAAATCCCAGGGGTTGAGATAGGGTAGATGGAAATCTTGGAAACATTAAAAATGAAAATACTATCTTTTCATGGTAGGAATGATCCTGAAACCTATTTAGAGTAGGAGAAGAAATATAGTTGATTTTTTATTGACACAATTATTTAGAAGAGAAAATTGTGAAATTAGTAGTAATTGAGTTCATTGATCATGCAATTATTTGGTGGGATCAATTAGTGACCAACAGGAGGAGGAATCGTGAAAAACTTGTAAGAATGTGACGTCAGTTGAAAGCTCTCATGAGGCGACGATTTATACCTAGCTATTACTGTAGAGATCTCTACCAAAAACGACAAAATTGTACACAAGGGTCTAGAAGTGTAAATGATTACTATAAGGAAATGAAGGTGACTATGATTCGGGTTGATGTAGAGGAAAATCTGGAGGCCACAGTGGCTAGATTTTTAAGTGGTTTGAATAGGGATATAACCAATGTAGTTGAGTTGCAACATTATGTGAAGGTAGAAGACATGGTGCACATGAGTATAAAGGTGGAGAGACAGTCAAAGAGAAATGAGGGTTTAGCACTCCTCGAAAACCAAAGTGGGATAGAAATGATTGAACTGTGGTAAAAGGGAAGGTCGAACCACCTAAGGAAAAATATAATGTGAACTATCAAGAATAAACTCAAGATAGATTTCAACCTTCTAGGAATAGAGATATAAATGTTTCAAATATTTGGGTTCAGGGCATATTGTGTCTCAATGTCCAAACATGATGTGAACCCGTAGGATTGAATATCCCTTGAACCCATGAACAAATTGAAATCCACCTAAGAAAACTAAGAATCAAGTCAAAATGATTTAAACCTGTTGAAAACAAAAATTCTCTCTGAAAAAATGCTAAATTGCAGAAAGAACACTACAAAGGATTTGCATTTGATAAGTTCTTAGTTCATTCAATAACAAGTGAGAAAACAAGAATTCTCTCTGAAAAAAATGCTATTCATGTTCATAATTGCTCAAAAAGTAAAAAGGCATGTGTTTTTATATCCCCTAATGAAACCTTAGGGCCTAATAATGTCTAGATCACTTAAAGATATGGGTTGAACACTTTTAAGCCCAAAACTCATAAACTACACTCTTATAACTAATAAAAAATGTCTAATTAATGAATTAAATAGGCCCAAATGTCTACAACCGTAGAAACATAAAAATAGGCTCATTCGCCTATACTTATTAAAATAAAAATCTTTTTATTAAACTATTATGCTATGTCATCCCCTTCTGTAGTTTTTATCACATGGATTAAAACTGGTTCTTTTTATTTCAAACTCATCTTGAATGTTTGGGTCTTACTCGATAAATTTGTAAACTCGGTCCAAGTCTCTTGAATTAGCTCATTAAGTGCTTCTTTGATCTTGCTCTTGTAATAGGCCTAACTAGAACATGCAATGGATCCTTTGATGGTGCTTTATTATCATCATTCCCTCTCTTAAAAAGAATTCGATCTCGAATCGTCACCTACATCAAAATGAGAAAGATTAGAAACATTAAATGTAGCACTAATGTTATACTCACCTGGAAGATCTAACTTATATGCATTATTATTGATCTTTTTAAGGACTTGAAATGGATGATCTCTCTAGGAGATAGCTTGGACCACCTACGGGCTAGAAATCTTTCCGTTCTCATGTGCACTCAAACCCAATCATTCGGTTCAACGATGACTTGTCTATGACCCTTTTTGGTTTTTGTCGCATATTGCTCATTTTCCTTCTCTCTATGTTGCTGTACACATTCATGAAGTTTTTTCACCATCTCAGCCTTCTTTTGACCATCCAAACTAGTCATTTCATTAACTGTCAAAGGCAACAAATCCAAAAGAGTTAGTGGATTAAAACGATAAACAATCTCAAATAGTGAAAAATCAGTAGTAGAATGAACATTCTAATTATATGCAAACTCAATGAATGGTAAACAATCCTCCCAACTTTTTAGATTCTTTTGAATTATAGTACGCAACAAAGTAGATAAAGCTCTATTCACTATCTTAGTTTGTCCATCCGCTTGGGGGTGATAAGCAGTCGAGAACAACAATGTAGTTCCCAACTTTCCCCACAAGACTTTTCAAAAATAGCTAAGGAACTTAATATCATGATCAGACAAAATACTCTTAAGAACACTATGGAACCGCACTATCTCCTCAAAGAACAAGTTAGCGATGTGAGTTGCACCATCGATTTTATAACAATATATGAAATGTGCCATCTTAGAAAACTTATCAAAAACTACAAAAATCAAATCTCTACCATTTTTTGACCTAGGCAAGCCTAAAACAAAATCCAAAGAAATATCTACCCAAGGTGCACTAGGTACGGGCAAAGAAGTGTATAATCCATATGGTAAAACTCTAGATTTGGCCTGCTTATACGTAACATATTCAGCACAAACTCTCTCCACATCATGTTTTGTGGCATCCCCAGCTTTTGCTCGTTATTTGATGATAGCTAAGTGTTGGGATATGCAACACAAGGTGTAACACCCACTTCCCGTAGGCTAAGGAGTGTCATGTGTTTTTTTTTTTCTAAAAATTGTTAATCCGGCATAAAATTCTTGATTTTAATAATAATATAAATAACATTTATTTCAAAAAAATTGAAGTTCTAATAAAAAATATCTCAAGAAAACATTATCTGAGATAACTGAATTTAAATTTGTGTTATAAAAACATTTGTTTCTAAAAATATTGAAAATACAAATAACTACTCAATTTGTTCCTGGCCTGCCTATTCACACTAGTCTTCTTCTTCATCTGAGTGGTTTTAAAAATAAGAAATAACTCAAATGAGTTGATGACTCAGTAAGGAATCCATTACAACGTAAGATAATACTATAAGAAATTTTTATAAAATTTTATGTTGAGATATGAAATATGAATGTTCATGCTAATGCTTATGCTACACATGACTCTATTAACTGACTAATTGATTTAAACTGATTAACTAGTTTTAATGACTGATCTCGGCTAACATGACTGATCAGAATTAACTGACTGATCTGACTAACTTATTAACTGATTTAGGTGAACTGACTGGCCAACACACTTAACCCTGTTTGCAAGGTTGTGCACCGGCCCCATGTCTCACTGCAGCAAAGGGAGCTGCTAATAGTACTCTAGCATACTATGGTGGACCACGCTTAGATTCATGACTTGCACATCTACCCTAATTTGATATGCATTGGTACCATGCATCTGAAACGACCATTTAAAATAACTGATATACTAAACTAGTTTAACTGGATAACTGATTAATTAGTTTATGATCTCACTTAACCTTATACTTGAACTTAACTTAGCTTATGTGATGAGATGCATATCATATATATAAATATATATACATAAATATATATATATATATATATTAATTAGTTTATGATCTCACTTAACCTTATACTTGAACTTAACTTAGCTTATGTGATGAGATGCATATCATATATATAAATATATATATATATATATATATATATATATATATATATATATATATACTGATATGAATAACTAAGCTCGCTAAATCTAAGCATAATGCTGAATGACATGACTGTGTACCATTCTGTACTAAATGACATGCTTGCATGACATGAACGGTATATGAAAAAGGCTATTAAAGAATAGGCTCTACTAATAATATAATATAATATTGTGGATCCTAATTTTGTAATCAAATTCACTTACCTCATAGCGCTATATCCTAAATTTTCCTTTATAACTCAACGTTACCCATACAAAATATGGATTGTTACTAACGTTTCTAGAATAATGGACTGAAATATTCTACTAAACTAATACATATCGTAGAGAATAATTTCTACTTAATTAATTTCATACTATAGAAATTAATCCAAGAATATTCAGTTTTATAGGAAAATCAATAAATTCAAATATCATAAAATTATTTAAATACTAATAACATATTGCACCTTTAAACTATAATATAGTAAAATACTTGGACTAAATTTATATTATACTAAAATGAGACGTGAAAATCTAAATTCTCAAAATAGGTTTACATTCTAATACTTAACGGAATTATTTAATCTTACAAGAACAAAACTAATTTATACTAACATCATTGTTTAAAACATTCTCAACATCTTTTCTTTATTTTAAAAGTAGAACTTTAATAGCATACATATATATGTATATATATCAACTTGTTATAATAAATAGTAAAACTTTCTTAACTTAACCGTGTTTAAAATAAAGATTAAATGCTTACTATATACTATAAAAATCCGATTATAAAATTTATAGTAAATAACATAATTTAAATCTTTAAAGATTTCTATAATAAAATAAGTTTCTGAAAAGAATGTATAGTTAAATCCAAAGTAAACCAAGCCCATTGTAAAAGCATAAGTTAAACTCAAGGATATGCCAAGTTCCACTTAAAACAAAAACCCGATGAAGATTATAGTCCATTAAAATTAGAGAAGTTCACAAATAATAAGGGACAAATAGGCAAATAATTAAGTGTTACACTATGTAACACTATTGCTACAGAATAAACAAAGGCTTCTCTTTCTCTTCCAAGTAATGCTACATATAGTTGTGGAGTTGTAAATGGCATGTAGTTGCTTTAGAAAAAAGTTAACTTTTCTCACGTGGATCTTATATATATTCACTTTTTTCCAAAACAACTGCACATCGCTTGCAACTTCATGATTGCATCTATCATTTCTCTTCTATATAAGAGCAACCCGCAAAAGGGGGAGAATTGATGTATGCGGCGAGACTTACCCATGCACACCTATCTAGGGACTGGAGTGAATATAAACTCTATTTTATTATGCCAAAACAGAGCATGGACAGTCCCATATTGCACCACCAAGAAGCCGGCGCAGGCACACCCTCAGCCCAGCTCCGTCGCGTCCTCTGCGGTGGAGTTGGCGGCTACGACGGCTTTCCCGAGATAGGTGGTGGCTGACTCAAGTGGTGGTGGGGCCCTAGAGAAACCATTGATACGTTGCTGTTAGGGGGAAATGGTAACAAAGAAGAGAAAATTGTTTGAGAGAAACACTGCTCAACCGAAAGCAAGAGGAGGGGAGATATTTTCGTTAAGGACTCACCGGAACAAGGTGGATTCATCGGAAATGTCTGGTCGACGCCTTCTGAGCTGCGTGGTGGGGCTTCAACGCGGCAGTGCTTTGGGTTCAAGATGGGAACTCTTCCCTTGTTTTTGGTGGTGTAAATCAGAGTACACCCTTGTGGTTTCGGGTGGTAAGTGATGGTGGTGAAAGGAATGACGAGGTAGGGCTGAGCAGCGTGATAGGAGGTGGTTGTGAGGGAGGAGGCGTGGTGGTCTCGTGGGGGTTGTGACGTTGGTTGGTGGCTTCAACTGGAGATTTGCACTGGGCGTGCATGGGACACGGCATCAATGGCTTGCATTGGTCAGCGTTGTTGCAGCGTTTGCCTCTGGTAGCAACCACTTCTAAGGCTTTGATCATGCGATGAGACTGTGAGCTAGAGGAAGTGAAGTGGTTACTGGATGGTGGCCGAGCTTGGGCATTGGTGTGAAGTTTGGTGGCCTAAAAGGGGTCGACGGGAAACCCTAGTTTTTTATGGAGAAGCTATGGTGTTTGCATAAGGAGGCTGGCAGCGACTGGGTTTTAAATTGTGAAGGGTCTCGAGTGTTTTTTTATAGACAACGGCGAAGGAAAAAAATGATGGTGAGTTGGAGTTAGGGGAGGTAACTAACTAAATTTAAAATTTGAAATAAATCTGAAGTTGGTTTTCAAATAGAAGCATGTACTCATATTAAAATTCTAAAAGATAATAACGTATTTGGAAGGGTTGATAAGAAAAAAAAAACTAAATCTTATCTAAAAACATAATTCGAATTAATAATGATGATGATGATGATGATAAAATACTACCAATTGTAATTAATATGATATCTAAAATAAAATCCACATTTAAAACATAAACTATTTTATAATTCGTTCAAAAATAATAATACTAGTAATAACATAAGAGAATTCTATGATAATATGAAGAATTGAAAGATTAAATTATTCCCATTTAAAATATAAACAACATATTAATCCATATAATCCGATCAAAAGAAAAAAAATGTTGTATAAGAGAATTGCAAAAATAATACTTAAAATAATCAAATAAATAAAAGCATAAGTAAAATAAATAAATAAATCCCAAATTTAGAGTTGGGATGTTATACAATGTCACACATCTTGAACGTTCATGACAGATAACATTTATGAACCTAGGAAATTAGCAGTATGCAATACTTTGTAGCGGAAAATATAAAAGGTCAATTTAAAACTAAGTAACGCGTTAGCCAATTGCATAGCACATGGTATTATAAACTCTAACATTTACCCAAATATTGTCACTTAATCCATTAACTAGCATGTCCATAACCATCAAAATACGATAAGTGTTAATCTTCTAAAACATGAGACCGAGATCCAGAATAACTAGGCCTCCAAAGGCAACTCAAAAGTCATTTCCTTCTAAGGAAATGGGATCCCTATCCTTCCAATCATGGCTTAGTCCTTCAAATCCTCCTTAATTCTTCAAAGAGTTTCATGATTTCAACAATGAAGCAGTCGACGACCTCAATGCCATCAATCATAGTAGGCTCTACCGAGCCTTCACTACTAATCGACACCTCCTTCTCTTTTGGGGATGCCTTCTTTTTTCGGGGTGGCATCGTCTAACCTTGCCACAACTTCTACCATTTTGGAAAATGAATGGTAGTGGAAACTACCAGAGTGAGATTTTGAGAAATCTCAGTAAGTAATCACACAACAGACCAAAGTTAACATAAACATACAAAAGGCATATCATGCAATGCATGCGTACACATGAACTTGACACTTGATACTTGACAAGGACTGAACTTAACTTATACATTGATACTTTTCAGAAAACTTGTAATAGAGACTTATCATTTTTCAGAAAAATATTCTTCTTCAGACTTCTTATCCCTCTTTAATAGAACTTGTTCTTTCAGAGAATATCACGAGACTTTCGTCAAGTGATCCGTAACATATGAGCCCTTATCTTGTTTAGAGGGTGGACACAACATGGTTCCCCTATGCACCGCGTACTCCTTTTAGTTACCACACCATCACCGGTCTGTACATTGTGATAAATGCATTAAATAAAGACTTATCATGATAACTCGACAGTACTTTGTCGGGTTATATGCCATATGCATCCACTAGTGTTAGGCGCGTCCTCGCTCCAACATCCTTTAAAAAGAATTCATTTGAGGTTCGTCAATGGTTCTTTATTGACTTAGAGGTTACAACTCCATTCTTAAGCAGTCCAAAGTGGATATAGGAGTTCTGCCAGGACATTCCTCGCCCTAGCACTTCCGATCATGACAAAACATTTTCAACTCCATTCTTTGAATACACTTATTTTTCCTTTCAGAAATCACTTTACCCAAATACATGTGACATGAGACTTAAGACTTGTGCAACCTTACACTTAACATATGACATATGAGATGTCGTGCATGAAATAACCAAACATTTCATGTCTAATTCATAGCATGATAATATAATACACATGAGATGCCAAAATAAGTACATTGATTTATAAGAAATAGCCTTGGCCAAAACATGCATAAGCATAGATATGGAATTTTTTCACTCAAACATGCTTCAATCTTTGCACATATTTCATAAGGATCAAAACAAATAAAACCAATCATGAAATTATACTTTTTAAGCAAGATCCGAATCTTCATCCATGATAAAGCCGAATACATGTGTTCATCAAATAAGTCATGTTATTTTCATCAAGGCCGAATCACATATTGGTTCCATTCTCCATTTTCATCTTATCTAACCAAAGTATTCATTTCATATTTCGATATCCAATATTATAGAACAAATACATATACAAGTAACAATCAAATAATATCATTCAAAGCAAAGAAAACAACAAAAGGATATATACAAATATATAAATGTATTAACCAAGAGTAAGTTGAGTAAATACTTACAAAAATCTACGAACCAAATAGAAAAGCAAGCTGTAGGTTAAAGATACAACTTATTAGAACTTGAATCTAAAATCCTAACATGCGTTCTTGAGTGTGTGAGGGGTTTCCTACGGCTTAGCTCTCGGCCTCTAGGGTTTTTCTCCAAGAAAACCCTTCCTTACACTTCTAATTTTGCATCAACTTAAAAGAAATCACTCAAATAACAATGAGGGCAAAAAATAATTAGTGTTCCCTCCTTGTAACTCTTAGCGTTAGGGGTTTTCAAGAAATCATAATTCACTTCAATGAGAACAAGTGTAAAAGTGTGTCTTGTGTTGTTCCTAGAACTCCCATGAGATTGAATCTCATGTCTAAGTGAAATGACAAGTGTGAATGCGATATCCAAATAAGAATCCGAGCCTTACCTTGATCTCCAACTCCAGGAGTTTGCAAGAAAATGCGAGAATTTTTAAGAAAACTAGAGAGAAGTGTGTAGAGAGTAGGTGAACTCAAGAAATTCCAAAAATGAGCAAGAGAAGACCCTTGAGAGTGTTCCTTCTGCTTTTTATATGAAGTCCCGTCACCTTCTCCACTTCCTTTCATCTTCTATGCATGTTTGACATTTGGCACAAGCCCTTCCACCTCCTTCTTCCTCTATGGCCAAAGTTCTCTAGGATTTTCATCATTTGGTTATCTCGAGAAGGAGCAAATATGTGTGGTGTGGGTTAGGATTCCCATGGCCGAATCCCAAATGAAATTTCTTTTTTGTCTTTCTTCCAAACAAGCAATTTCCTTTCAAAGGCATAAGAGTAATTCGACTTCTTTCCTTCTTAAGATACAATGTATAAGTGAAAAGTGACATTTCCTTAGCCATGCCGCCCATCACAAGATTTTCTTTTTTTCATCTTGCCTTTTTCGTTTTTTCAAGATATCTCCCCAAGTCTCATTGGTCAAATAAGAAAATATTTGACACATGCAAGTGATGAGTAGGTGTGTGTGTGTGTGTGTCTTGACCGAAATTAGGGGGTAAATCTGTCCAAATCCTTACTTCCCTTTCCAACATTAGGCATGCTTAACATGTGGCATGATTTGGGGGATTCTTGAGTGCAAATCTGGAAAATCTCAAAATAAGAGAGTGCCCATTGAGTTTCTCCATGCAAATCCCCTAGAATGCCTCATTTTTATCCTTTCTATGCTCCACTTTCATACCTAAGCATGAAAACTCAAAATTTGTCTACCAATCAAGCCTTAGACGTGATTCAAGGTCTATATGCATGACAAGTGTTCATCTTACCATGCTAGGCATGTAGCATACTCTTAGCCTTCTCCATGCCTTTCTCTCTCTCCCTTAGTCCAATATCCAGACTAGATTTATTGTGCCTTACATGCATGGCACATGGCACTTCAGATTAGGGCTTAGCTATAGGTTTTGGGCCTTTGGGCTTGGGTTAACAAGCAAGACCGAATTACACTAAGCAATCTAAGACTAATCCATCACTTGGACCCAATCTTACTTTAATTCTAGGGCTTTTTCTTAAAATAAAATACTAAAGCCTTGCAAAAGACTAAGGTCTTCAAACAAGCTACAAGCCACGCTAAATCTGGGTTGTCACACGTTTCATCTTTGGCCAAAAAAAAATGTTCATACAACATGTCTAAAGTCTTTCTTCCACCAAAAATGACCCATCAAACTACCTCTATGGGCTTCATGCACAAGCAACTTACGCATAAAACTATTAGGCACACAAAGTCTATTCTCTCGAAACAAATACCCATTTAGTCTATAGAACTTAGCAAATGCTGTCTTTTCACACGCTCCATACACACTAGCAAAGTCATCATCATTAGCATGCAATTCCTTAACATATTCAAATCCCAATAACTTTGCATTTACGGTGGAGACAAGGGCATACCTTCTCGATAATGCATTAGCCACAGTGTTTTCTTTACCTTGTTTGTATTTGATTACATAAGGGAAGGTCTCAATGAGTTTCACCCACTTGGCATGCCTTCTATTCAACTTACCTTATCCTTTCAAGTGCTTCAAGGACTCATGGTCGGTATATATGACAAATTCTTTTGGCCAAAAGTAATGTTGCCAAGTCTCCAATGCTCTCATCAATGCATAAAGCTCATTGTCATATGTCGGGTAGTTCAAAGCTGCCCCATTTAGCTTTTCACTAGAATAGGCTATTATCCGCTTCTCTTGCATCAAAACAACTTCAATATCTATTCCTGAAGCATCACACTCAATCTCAAAAGTTTTAGAAAAATCAGGTAATGCTAATAAAGGAGCACCATATAATCTTTCCTTAATCTCATAAAATGCATGATCGTGCTCACTACTCCATTTAAAATCTAAGGACTTTTTAACAATTTCAGGGAGTGGTGCGGCTAGTGTACTGAAATCTTTGACAAATCACTAATAAAAACTAGCCAAACCATGAAAACTGTTTACCTTCGTGATTGACTTAGGTGTGAGTTATTCCTTGATAGTCTTCACCTTTTCCTCATCCACATCAAGTCTTTTGCACTAACAACATAACCAAGAAACACAATTTTTTTCATGCAAAAGGAACATTTCTTTAAATTGACATATAGTTTTTCTTTTTTCAAAACATCAAGCACACAATGCAAATTATCAATATGCATCCAAGCTTTTGCTATACACCAAAATGTCATTGAAATATACCACAACAAATCTGCCTAGAAATGCACGCAATGCATGATTCATTAACCTCATGAATGTATTTGGTGCATTAGTTAGACCAAAAGGCATTACCAACCACTCACACAATCCATACTTAGTTTTAAATGCAGTTTTCCACTCATCTCCATCTTCCACCCTAATTTGATGATATCCATTTTTCAAATCAATTTTTGTGAAAATACACGACCCATGCAATTCATCCAACATGTCATCCAATCTAGGAAGTAGCATCGGTACTGCGCATGGACTTAAACTCTCTCTCACGTGTCCTTTTGCCATAAACTCCTCAACTTGCTTTTGAAGCTCATTTGTTTCCTCTGGATTACTTTTATAGGTTGATCGGTTTGGAATAACAGCTCTATGTATGAAATCAATTTGATTCTCAATGCCTCTAATAGGCGACAACTCACTCGGCATCTCCTCTGGAAATACATCATCGTACTCTGCAACAAAGAAACAGCCAAACTAGGAAGAGATTGACTAGTGTCATCAAGATTAAGATAAGATTCTTTATAAACAAACAAGATCATAGGTTTATTTTCTAAGAATGCCCTCTTAACCTCACTCACTTTTGTATAAAAACTCAACTTTGTTTTTCCTTCTCTTTGCAGACTCTTTTTTTTTCTCTTTTGACTCTATTCTCTTTTCTTTATTCTCAGCCACCTCTCTATTTTCTTTTCCACTCTCTCTTTCTTGATGTTTTTGTCTCACTTTTTTTTTTCTTTCCTCTCATTTTTCTCTCTTATGTTTAAGGCTCACTCTTTCTTTTTTGCCCAATCTCACATTTGACCTTCAATTGGTCCTCATCTACCTATTTTAGGGTTAAAGGAGCGAGTTTGATTATTTTTTTATCCTTTACAAAAATGTACATGTTCTTAGATTCGTCATGAATTACCTTCCTATCATACTACCACAGCCTCCCAAACAAAATATGGTCAGTATGCATAGGAATTACATCACAAAACACCTCATCACTATACCGCCTAGTGGTAAAAGCTACTAAAACTTGCTTATTGACCTTAACCTTCCCACATTCATTCAACCACTGTAACTTATAAGGTCTAGTGTGCTTAAGTCAAGGTAAGCTCAACTTCTCAACTAGGATGGTAGCTACATTGGTGTAACTTTCCTCATCTATAATTATACTACACACCTTATTTTAGAATCTAGTATGAAATATATTTTCTCTATTGCTCCATATCATCTACCTTAATTTGCACACTCAGAGCACACTTGCCAACAAGAGACTCACCTTTTACGAGGTATTCTACTCCATCATCATTACTAGCATTATCCAACTTGGGCATATCATCACCCTCCCATTGTCATGAATAACCATTATCCGCTTGTTTGGATATTGAGATGCAATATGACCCAAATCCAAATATTTGAAACATTTAATATCTCTATTTCTTAAGAGTTGGAAATCTACCTTGGGTTTGTTTTTGTTAGTTCTCTCATCTTTCCCTTTAGGTGATTCGGTATTTTCCTTTACAACAACGATCATTTCTATCCCACTTTGATTTCTAAGAAGTGCTAGAAATCGAAGTATCCTTGCCGCCCCTTTTCTCTTTAATTGCCTCTCCACCTTCATAGCATGGGTGCACCATGTCTTCTACATTTATATAATGCTGCAACTCAACTACATTGTTATGTCCCTACTCAAACCACTTAATATTGCTATGTCCCTATACATTGCCATTGTGGCTTCCCGATCCTCCTCTACATTAGCCCGAATCATAGCTACCTCCATCTCTTTATGATAATCTTCTACACTCCCAGACCCTTGTGTAAGATTTTGTAGTTTTTTATAGAGGTCTCTACAGTAATGTCTAGGTATAAATAGAGCTTTCATCTCACGCCATGTTTTTACAGGTATCTCACAATCCTTCCTCTTATTGGTCACTAATTGATCCCATCAAATAATTGCATAATTACTGAATTCAATTACTGTCAATTTCACTTTCTTCTCCTCTGAATAATTGTGACAATACAAAAATAACTCTATTTTCTTCTCCCATTCTAAATAGGTTTCAGCATCAGTCTTACCTTGGAAAGATGGCATTTTGATTTTGATGTTCTCAAGGTTCCCGTCTAATCCATCTCAACCCTTTAGATTTCTCGTAGGTCCTCTTCCATGTCTACATTTTCTAGGTCTATCATTTCCACCCATTGTAACCTCAAGTGCTACGTCTTTCTCATCCTCATTATCTTCTTCACTTTCATATTCATTTTCAACACTAGACTCACGTCTTCTCTTATTTCGCATACCTTGTAGATTTCTAATCACTACATCTTGCTAATCTATCATATCCCTCACTTCTCCTAACACTAAATCTAGCCGTTCAAATTATTGTTGCATGGCCTGCAACACAAAAGATGAGTTATCTGCTTCCTTTTTAGGTTTTGAGTCATTTTTATGCGGCATTTTTAATCTGCTGCAAAACAAAAATGTTAATGATAAAATCTTACACACTCCCTTATGTGTTTATACTTAAATAATGTCACTCCACTTTCACTTTTGACTTTTTTCAATACTAGTCTCACCATTCTTGCCTTTAACCTCATTTATTTCCCCAGTCAAGTTCATTAAGAACTCGTTGAATTAAATCAAGATACAACATTGTATTATTCCAACCAACAATAAATCCAAGGAACAAGAGAATGGAATAAAATATTATGAAACAAGGAAATGGCAATTCAGGAATCAAGAAAAAAAAGAATTTAGGAAACAAGAGATTAGGAAACAATATATTCATATTCAATGAATTTATACAAAGAAAAAAGCAATTAAGAAACAAGAGAACAAGCTACTAAGGATGATATTTCAAATTCCAACTTGTAACCTATGTCAAACAGCTAATTCCGAAAGTTTTCTTCTTTTTTATTTATTTTTTTTTTTTAATGTAGCAACCCTTTGAATTTGCTCGATTTTCTTTTTATGTGAACTCAGTGCAAGGATCTGAAATTTAAAATAAAGATTAACAAAGATCTACAATTTAAATTCGAATTTGGATCTTAATAGATCTGGATTTTGAATTCGAATTGGATTCAAATTTGAAATTACATATATGAAAGTAAAGCAAGGATTTGGGATCAGAATTGAAAACCTGAGAACACACGAAATTATAGATCTTGAATCAATTATATGAATAATCAATTATTGAAACTACAAATCTGAATTCAAACATACAAAATTAATAAGAATGAAGAAGAAATTTGTGATAGGAATAGAAACCCCTAACATATGGCTAAAACAAAACCTAAATGCAAAAATTAAAAGTATAAATCGGACCTGACTTGAAAATCGAGCTCTGATGCCAACTGATGTGAACTTGTGTGATTGAATATTCCTTGAACCCATGAACAAATTGAAATCCACCCAAGAAAGTCAAGAATTAAGTCAAAATGATCTAGAACTGTTGAAAACTTGTTTCAAGAACCTAGACTGTGGAGAGAACGCTACAAAGGGTTTGTCTTTTATAAGTTCTTAGTTCATTCAAGAGCAAGTAGAGAAAATAAGAATTCTCTCTAAAAAAATACTATTCATGCTTATAATTGCCGAAAAAATAAAGAGGCATGTGTTTTTATATCCCTTAATGAAATCTTAGAACCTAATAAGGCCTGGATTACTTAAATACATGGGTTGAACACTTTTAAGTCTAAAATTCCTAAACTACACTCATCTAACTAATAAAGAGGTCCAATTAATAGGCCCACACATCTATGCAACTGTGGAAACATAAAAATAGGCCCACACACCTATACTTATTGAAACAAAAGTCTTTACTAAATTACTAGGCCATGTCGTCCTCTTTCGTAGCTTGTATCACATGGATTAAAGTTGGTTCTTCTTCTTTCAAGCCTATCTTGTTGGGGTCTTGATCGATGAATTTGCAAACCCGGCCCTAGTCTCTTGAATTAGCCCATTAAGTGTTTTTTTGATCTTGCTCTTGTAATAGGCACAACTGGAACATGCAATAGATCTTTTGATGGTGCTTGATTATTCTCATCAAAATAAACGGGTGATGATTATGCATGACAATGAAAAGGTGATAACTGAGAGTGAGGAGGATAGCAATGAGATGCCCGAATTGGTCGATGCTAATGATGATGATGGAGTGGAATACCCTGTAGAATGTGAGTCTCATGTTGCCGGGTGTGCTTTCAATAAGCAAATTAAGGTAGATGATCTAGAGCAGCAGAGAGATAACATATTTATACTAGATGCTATGTAAACAAGAAGGTGTGTAGTATGATCACAGAGGGGGAATGCCTCGAAAATTTCATGAAAGTATTTTTTTGGCTCATTTGGTGGCAGTATTGATCCTGCCATCTTAGTTGTTGGATTTAAGGGAAACAAGTTCATCACCTTTGGTTGATCAATGGGTGTCGTCGGGTGGAGGGCTGTTGTCTGTATGGATTGAACCTATTCTTCTTATTCCTTCTGCATGTCTACTTTTGTTTGCTGAGGTTTGCTTCTACTTTAAGGTTTGTTGGTGTAGCTTGGTGTGATGGAACTGGGTTCATTTTTTTGAGAGCCTCTAGACCAATGTGTTTCCCATGATCGAAGTGCTGGGATTCAAAACCAGGAAGCTGGGCTTCATAACCGTAGTGTTGGGCCTCATGATCGAAGTGCTGGGCCTCATGACCAAAGTGTTGGGATGCTGGTTCTTCCGTTTCTACTGGAATCACAGAAGTGAGAATGCATTTTTTTCCAGAACTTGGTTTTCCAAAACTCACAAAAACTCACACAAGAGTTGAGTTTCCTCTTCTTAAGGTCCTTATAGAATGAATCATGTGGAGGGAGGGGACATACAAGTGAACTAGTGTGAGTGGTGTGGGCTTGAGTTGCTGTGTTAGCAGTTTGGCTAGTGAAGTGTTGTTCATTTGTTGGGCTCAGGGCTTGGTGGTGCGAAGTGAAAGACAAACAGGCCTTGCCAGATGGGCTTAAGAGGAGGGAGATATGTGGATTGTTCGCCTAGTAGTTTATTGGGGCCTGATTTGAGTGAAATTGGGCTATGACTTTTTTGAAAATGGATGCTACATGATTTTTTTTGGCTAAGAATTCTTTTGTGGGCTGAGAAAAGGATGGGGCAAACCTGGTTGAATGGTGCTGGTCATTTGGGGGATCTTGTTGCGGGCCTTCAATGGGATGAAAATTAAGGGGTTCTCAGGGTATGGAAATGGCTGCAAGGGCAGAGGAAATGAGTGATACGAGAAGAGGTTGTCAGTTGCCATGTGGTTGGCTAAGAAGTGACTCTAATCTTTCTTTTTTTTTGTCGAGCACATTAGGGTCAAGAATTTCATTGGGAAAAGCCTACGACAGGTGCAGGGGAGAATGGGGAATTTGGCGATTGACCTCATCTAGTGAAGTAGTTGTCTAGGTTCTAAGATGTTCGCCACATGTTGGAGATGGACGGTGCTAATTAAGAGTTGCTTGGTAGGGGGTGGACACTGTTTGCATGCAGGAAAATGGCTAGAGCTTGCCATCGTCTTCGCACTGCTGCCTATTTCATGACCAAAAGGACCTGGAGATGAGTCAATGGAATCGTCTTTGTCTAGCTGCTATAATAAAAGCTTTTCTTTCCCTTTGTTTTTGAAATCGGATTCATTGGGTAACACTTTTGAGCTGCTATGTGTAGGCTCATGAATTCGGATGGGAGGCAAGGTTGGCATTCCTTCAAAGAATGCCTTTTCAGGTGGTTCGAGATGTAGTTGCATGTCTTCCATTTTTGGAGTTTTATGATGGTCTTGCCTTTCTGCATGGAGGTTTGGGCTGTATTGTGTTATGGATACTACACCTTTAGGGACCATTGCAGATTATTTGTGCGATTTTCCTTGATTTTCTCGGACCAAACATGCTGTTAGCGTTTGCGCAATTTTCCTCTGTTTCCTCAACAACCAACACTGTTGAAGATTTGAAGGGAAGATATTTGGTGGTCAAACTTATGTTGTGTTTAGTAAAATAGGTGACGTGGCACCCTATTATTGAAATGTTGTATTTTTGGCTTTTTAAGCCAGATCGGACCATAGAGTCCCCCTTATTTATATTATTATATTTTTACAGTGGAGTGTGGGGCCCACTACCTACTCCTAGTCATAAACAGTTCCTCTACACTCAGTCAAGTTCACGCAGTCGATATGGAATTTGTTGACGTGGCATCACGCCACGTCAGCTGTTATTTTTTAAAAATTAAATGAAACCCAAAATTGTGTTTGTCTTTTCCCTCTCTCCGAAATCAAAACAACATCTATGTAGCCCAAAATTGCACATTTCCCTCCCATCTTCAACCTCGTTTCATCCATTCCCCGAAATCGACCCGTTCATCTGCAAAATTCACATTCAAAAGCTCACCTACAAAATAAAAATTCTATAGGCAACTGCGACGCATCCCCGAGAGAAAAGGAGGAAACTGGGAGGGAAATTGAGATTCATTTAGGCTACTGCTGCGAAACTAGAGAGAGAAAGAGGGAAATCGCAATTCATTTGATCATCGTCGTCGTGCCATGCCGTCTTTGGTTGTTGCCTCTGTCATTCCGTGTAAAGTTGGTTGCCGTCGTTCATTCTCCATATGTACAATCGGTTTTCCTCTTTCACTCTCTTTGCGATTACACTTTTTTTTTTGTTCGCCTAATGCTTCTCCTGGATCAGGTAATTTCAAATTTCTTTGCTTTGTGAAACTGAAGGAAACAGAAAATAATCTACATCTTATTGTCCTTGTTTGGGATTGGGTGCCTTTTTTTGTTGGGGCGAGGTTATAGAATGTATATCAAGGGTAAATGGGGTGCGTTGTCCGTTTCAAACCAACTGTTACTGAGATTTGTGTTTATGAGATTATTGCTATTTGGATGATGAGAAAGGTGTAGAAATCGTTTCTTTCACATGAGGGACATGGCAATGCTTTGTGGTTTTGTCTATGAATTATGATGTTGACTCCTCATCTAACTGATGCAAACGAAGATTTGCCACTTTTTGGCAAAGCAAATTCTTTTACAGAATAGGGAGGAGAAATGTGGAAGAGAATTCTGTATTAACTGGAAAGATGATGTATCATAGCATTCTTAATTGTTCTATTTAGAAATGCAATATGCATGTATTTAGTTTATTAACAATTGTGGGGTCTAGCACTATCATTCAGCTATAATTATCTAAGATACACTAGTCTGTATAAGCTTCGTTTTATGCAATATTCTCCTATCTTGGTGATATTTACACTTGTGAACCTTTTTTCTTTGCTTTTGTTCTTATATCATACTAGATTTGGCCCATGGTAGCTAATAGCACTTGGTTCATGAGAATTATGCAAAACCTTGGCCTCATTAGATTCAGTGATGATGCATACTTTGGTGTTACCTGGATGATGTAGGCATATGCATGCCACATGCATGTATGGAAGCATGCCTATAGGTTTGTATATTGTTGTTGTTCATCTATGCATAAAAATGTATGCATGCATCATGTATTGCTAGAAAAGCAATCTCAATCGTTACCATTTCTTTCGGTTGCTCTATAGAACTGTGTTATCTGCAATAACATATCCTACCTTTTGAACCATTGTCTATCTGTCATGAGCATATTTGATAAATTATATATGATCTTCTTCATCCCTTGGGCCAGGGCTGCACGCATTGCACCTTTTGAATCATTGTCTATCTTAGAGTTCCCAGTTCTATTATTAAAGGCTCTAATTCCTGAAAATAAACAAGTCTTAAAAATATAACTCTAATTATAAAATAGCCATTAAAAAGAGCACTTTGGTTATGCTCTAAATACACAAGTACTGCAAAGTGTCTTGCCCTTCGTACTAGGCCAAAATTTTCTATTATGTTCAACTTTTTTGGAAAATAATGGAGTTTTCGTAATTTTTTTTAAATCTAACATGCTCTGAACTTCTGATTTAATTTACCAACAAGCTAGGTAAATGGAAGGAATGCTGATACTTCATCCATTAAAATATATGAACTAACCTGATGTGATGGTGAATGAACCATTCTCTTCAGATCTTATTGGTGGAGATAGATATCTAGGAAGTGAACAAATTTGATGAGAATAATCAAGCACCATCAAATGATCCATTGCATGTTCTAGTTGGGTCTATTACAAGAGCAAGATCCAAGAAGATCAAAGCAGCACTTAAAGGGCTAATTCAAGATACTCGGGCCAAGTTTATAAATTCATCGAGTAAGACTCCAACATTCAAGATAAGCTTGAAATATGAAGAACCAGCTTTAATCCACGTGATACAAGCTACAGAGTGGAACGACATAGCCAAGTAGTTTAGTAAAGATTTTTATTTCAATAAACATATGCATGTGGGCCTATTTTTATATTTCTCTAGTTGTAGGCATTTGAGCCTATTTAATTCATTAATTGTACTACTTTTATTAGTTATAAGAGTGTAGTTTAAGAGTTTTGGGTTTAAAAGTGTTCAGCCCATATCTTTAAGTGATCTAGGCCTTATTAGACCCTAAGGTTTCATTAGGAAATATAAAAACACATGCCTCTTTATTTTTCCAGCAATTATGAACGTGAATGTATTTTTCCAGAGGGAATTCTTATTTTCTCTATTTGTTCTTGAATGAACTAAAAATTTATCAAAAACAAACCCTTTGTGGTGTTCTCTTCGCAATTTAGGTTCTTGAAACAAGTTTTCAACGGATCTAAATCAGTTAGACTTGATTTTTGACTTTTTTAGGAGGATTTCAATTTGGTCATAGGTTCGAGGGATATTCAATCCCATGAGTTCATATCAAAATTGGTTTGGCCTTTGATGTTCACACTATGGATGAATGCAAAGATTTTAAAACTTCAATCAAGATTCTTATGTCCCCATGCAGAAGAGGCCAAGCTTTGAAGAATGCTTGATTGCTGGGAGTAAAAGTTTAAGGAAGCAATTTGTAACTTTTAACATGTCAAATGTCATTCCTTTTATTGGACTATGTAGTTGTTGTAGATATATTAAGTTCTCATATTCTTGTAAAAACCTAGGTGCAAACTTGTAATTTTTACTTCACTTTGGCCATGGAGCAATTTGTAAAATAGTGATGATGTACTGGGTCTTGAGAAGCAAGTTAATTTATTAGTTTGTTGTTTCACTTTGGCCATTGAGTAGTTTGTAATCAATTTCCTGATTTAATGTATTAAGCAATTTGTTGTTTCAATTCCGACTATGTAATTTTAGCAATTGTGCGACTCCGTCTTTTATAGCTTTGATGCAATGTATTGCACGACTTTACTACCAAAACACATAGCTTACATTGTAAATATCATACAAAATTTGCATTTTCCCAATAGAGTTCTCATTAAACAGTGGGATGATCACATTTTACAATGTTTGATTACATTGCCAAATACATAAATATGAATTGTCTCCAAGAAATACAATAGATCCAATACAAGGATTACAATCCAGGAATTTCATTCTTGATTAGGTTGTCCCTATACATCCTTTACGGCTGTGTTACATCCAACTCAAGTTGCATCTGCAATGAATAAAATGCAAATATTAGATGTGATATTTATGTTGGTGGATTTTTATACTGTTAAAATATGTAAATAATGAACGAAACAATTTCTTAACAGTCCAAATAAGATGCAATCTTGTAAACTTTTTAGTACACTTTCTTAATAGTCCAATACTGTCCAATACTGTGATAACTCGGATTTTTTCCCTATTAGATTTTTCTCATGATAAGAATAAATATCTTTATTCAGTTATTCTTTGAAATTCTTTTTGGATATATATATATATTATTTATTTTGGACATTTTCTTTTGTGGAATATTGATAAGGGTTTAAAACAATGGAAGGATATAGATAGAAAAATTTAGTGTAAACCAAAGGCAATTGGGTAATTCGGCAGATTTAACATATTTCGATAATTAGATCATAACTTTCTCATTTGATTTTGTATTGAGATGATTCAAGATGATATGGAAATCCAAGAGAACTATCTACAACTTTTATGTTTTTTATGTTTTTAGTTTTTAGAGATATGAGTTTAATCGTGAACAAAATTGGGCATGAAGCCAACATGTTTGAAAATGGATCCAAGTGGCCAAATTTCACTTTGTTTTCATTTTGTGGATGAGTACATGAATTGCACACAAATGAGGCGAGATGACATGTATACTTCTAGAAAACTAAATAAGGAAAGCCAATGATAAAAGAGTTCTAGTTGTATAAGCAAGGTAATTTTGAAGGAATATTCCTAGGCAATTTAGATTGGATGATTCTCGGACAGTCTTGACGTAACTTTAATGTTTTTATTTTTAAGATATAAGGACTGGATCATAGACAAAATTGGGCTTGAAGTGGATGTAACTGAGTTGGGCGAGAACCACCGACTTTGAGTTAGTAACTGACTTTGCATGGACTTTCTTGTGAAATATATTTCCATCACATATGGCATTATGCCAAGTATAGGGGCAAGTGGCACTAGATCAGCTATGGGATAGCTTTCTTTTTAACCATACACCTAAATCAAAAGGAAACAAATGGTGAGCTCGGATTGAGTGTTCTCAAGTAGTTTTGACATATTTCGGTAAATTAAGCATATATTTCTCGTCTAACCTTAGAACGAGGTAATTCAAAATTTTATAGATCACTAAGAAGAAGATCTAGAACTTTCATGTTTTGGGTTCTTAGAGAAACGGATTGAATCAAGAAATTATTCAGACTAGAAGTACACAGACCTGAAAAAGGCAGAATTGAAACCCAAAATGGATAATTAGCACCGCCTTACTCATGGGGGCGAAATCTAATTGGTTTTGAAGGTTTTTGGCATTTTGAGAAGTGTAGGGGATATGTGGCAAGTGTTTATCTAGAAGGTTGGAGGACACTTAGAAGACTTAGGTGGTCGGAACCCATTTTTGGGGGATTTTCTAAATTTTGTTCATTTTCTTCTCATATGATGAAAATTACCTAAACGATTGATCAAAATAAGATTATATGTGGCTTAAGCTTGACCTTTGGATGGGGATTAGAACCAACTAAGCCTAAATTAAATGTTATGATGGTACCTAAGTGAGGAGGGACACCTCACATACACGTCAATGAGGCAAACCGATGGCCTCTAAGCCTTTCACTCCCTTTTTGAACCCATGTAAGTCGTCTCTCCTTTGTGTGTGTGTGTGTGTGTGTGTGTGTGTGTGAAAGCTCTTCATAGCTCCTTTGGTGAAAACACATGGCCACCTTAGAAAAAGAAAGAGAAAAACTTTTCCAAAAACCCCTATATCACCTAAACCTTCAAAGAAAACAATTGAGTGTTTTGAAGGAAAAACTTGCAAGGGCTTAGTTCAATCACCAACTCAAGTTTTGGAGAAATTTGTAAGTACACAATTTAACTTAATCTTGGTATAGAATACTTGTTTTGAATATTACATCATGCTTGTTACTCGTTTGAACTTAGACTTTGTCTAAGTGTTTGTATGAATTCAAGATAAGTTTAACTTAGTTTTTGTTATGAAAAAATATTAAAGAAAATTACAAGAACATAGGAAAATATTCTATTATGATATATTAAGAAATTTATGTGAAAATATGAAGCATTGGAATGACAAAAAAAAAAAACAAGCCTTAAAGGGTTCGGCCTAGTGAGGTTTAGAAGTGAGTTTTAAGTTGAAGTTCATATCTCCTTGATTTTAGTTGTTTGGATGTTTAAATCTTTATGATAAGCTTAGAAATTTTAGCTTACTTGGAAGATTACTAGAATAATCAATTGTGAAGTTTATTGATGAGATAATTAATGGCTTGTTTTGTGAATTCTTGAAACATGTAAAATAGGAAATAAGTTTGAATAAAAAGAAAATAAGAGAACTCCTAAAGAATCTAGGAGTTTCGGCCCTTAAGAGTTTCTTAGATGAAATGAATTGTTTTACGTTTCCTTTTAGTAAATTAATTACGTCTCATTTGATATGGGTTATATGATGTGTTTTGTTATGCCATGCATTGTTTAAATATGTTTTATATTCCATGACACTCATGTAAACATAAATCATGCATATGCACGTCTAAAAGTATATGCATGTCCTATTATGTCACGAGTTTTACATCAAAGGGCCTGACAAGTTTTACATCAAAAGGCATAGCATGTATTTTGAAGTAAAATAAAAAATATATATATTCATGAAAATAATAAATGAACAACTAAGAATAAAAGAAAAGATTTAAAAATTAGTCACGTCACAACGGGGACGGCGACACATAACGTCCGGATGACTGATGTGCTAACAGGGACAATGATACGTAACGCCTGTCGAATGATAAGAAGTCATGTCAAAGCAGGGATGCGATACGTAATGCCAGTATGACTAACTTGACTAGTGGGGATGGCAATACGTAACACCCGTTACGATAAAAATATTTATGTTATAACGGGGACGACGATACGTAACACCCGTATGACTAATACGAATATGATAAGGCTCGTCGCAATGAGGATGGCGATACGTAGCGCCCCCGCGATTGGCAAGAATATAAACCTAGCGGGGACGACGATACGTAACGCCCGTCAAGATTCAGAAATAGTGATATGGCCTAACCATGGGTAATAATAGTGGATATGGCCCAATCACAAACAATAATAGTGGATATGACCCAATTATGAGTAATAATAGTGGATATGACTCAACCACGGATAAAAATAGTGGAGAATGAAAATATGAAAGAACAAGAGTTTCAAGAGAGAGATTTTATTACATTACAAAAAGTTTGGCACCCATTTCCATAAAAAGTTTTCTTATGAAAACATGTAAGTTTTGAAGGGGTGCATATGTCAAGCCTAAGTCATGCATAAAATCATATGTTTAAGTAGATTAAGAAAAGATATGGATAAGATAAGAATTTTAAGAAAAGTCGTGACATGTCACAAAAAGTTTTGTACCCATGTGCATATAAGTTTTTTTTATAAAAATGTATAAGTCTATGTAAAAAGGGTACATAAGTCATACATAAGATATGCATAAGGCATTAAGGAGTCATGTGTTATGTTAATTCATTACGATATCTGCTATTTCATTTTATTGAAACATACTGATAATGTCTTTGTTAAATTATTTGTGTACTTACTGAAATTTTTTGGAAATCTCACTCTTTGGTTTTTATCGATCACTTCTTAAGAAATGATAGATGTTGTTGCAAGAATACATAAATTACCATGAGAGTCAGATGTTACAAGAGATTTTGAGGTACCTTGAGGGTCTTACAGTATGCTCCTCTTTTAATGGAATGATCTTTCACGAACGTTACCAAGTGGAATAGTAAGATTATAAGATGGCAGTTGGATTAACTTTGTTATGTGAATATTTAATACAAAATATTATTATAAATATGAAGGTATGAAGGTTATAATTTTACTTTTGCTATGTGATTTATTTATGCAATAATTAGAACTCTTTGCATAACCACAGATATATATATATAGACTCTATTCCGCTGCAAATTGCATTGCATATGATAATAAGATCATAAAAATTTTGACACGTACGATAGTATATAGTCTAGTGCTACATATCCTGATGCTTCAGTTTACGTTAAAACCTAAATATAAATTGGGGACGTCACAAATACTATAATCCATGGCAAAAGAATCTCCAAATAATTAAGTAAAACTCTTGACTCCATACAAGTTGTGGTTAGAATCAAATAGCACCATATTTAGTTTCATCACCGCATCTCTACATAAAAATAAATAAATAAATAGCACCATATTTGGTTTGCTGTCAATACAATATGGTGTTTTAGTCAATTATCATGATCTTTCAAATAATGTATACTATGATGTGAGCCAAAACTATGCTGTTACAGATACTCACCTTTTGCATTACACCTAAAGAGTATAATTCAAAGTAACAGTGCAAACCCATTAGCATAAAACTCAAGCTTTTCAAATGTTCAATACGATGAAATTTTTGCAAAAAGAAACAAGGAAAACAATGAAAAGAATTAGAACAATAATTTCTTGCATATAAAAAATTAATTGCCTTTCTCAAACTAGATAACTTTAGCATAAAACTCTTAAAATAGATTTTTTGTTTTTTTTTTCTTCCACCCACCTCTACTTTAGTTTGCAAGAAACAAATAAAATAATCAAAAGAATTAGAACAATGATTTCTCGCATCCAAAAGATCAATTGCCTTTCTCAAAGTAGATAACTTTAGTATAAAACTCCTAAAATGGATGTTTTTCTTCTTCCACCCACCTATACTTTAACGGTGATCTTACAAATTGATGAGGAAGCGCATGACAAACTGATTGCGGTTCCATTTTTTTTTTTAGGGGGGTGTTAGGGTTTTAGCAGATTTCACCCACGTGTTGGGTATGTAACGATCGCGACTAACACAAGAGCAACATAAAACCATAAACTGGTACCTAAAAAATGGCATTGGGGTTTAGAGAATGCACAAAAGAGACATATTACCTTAGCAATGATCTGACCATACGCGGAATGGTTGACGATGGCGACTAGCAAAGACGCACAAAACAACGACGATAGCTAGAGGTGTAAGAAATTCAGTCCGGACCACTATTTTGGACCAGACCGGACCGAGCCGAATGGGGTATAGTCTAGTCTGATCCCAAAAAAATAGGACTGAATAATATTCGCTCCGATCCAAGTCCATGGAATTTTTCCCTTGGATCGAACTGAACCGAATACATTAATAAAGAAAATTATTATATATATTCTTTGATGTATAGCTATAATATATAGTATATTAGTATTAATATATAATATTAATATACTAACATATTATAAGAGTTGTAGTATAAATTAATATTATACTATAAGTTATAATATATGTATAAAGTTATAATACTATTAGTATAGTTAACTTAATATATTAGAATTAAATCACTATAACTTATCAACTATATAGAGTATTAGTAATAAATAATAAGAGTATTATTATTTTTTAATATATTATTACTAATTTATTACTAATAAAATATAGTTTACTAGTATTACTAGTATTATTATATACTATTGAGTCATTGACTAATAATATGGTACATAGTACTAGTATAGTAAGAGGTTACTATTATTATTTTTAGAGTATTACTATTATTTAATATATTATTACCAATTTATCATAAACATCATATAGTTTACTAGTGTTACTAGTATTATTATATACTATTGAGTCATTGACTAATAATACATTACATAGTACTAGTATAGCAAGAGGTTACTATTATAATTTAGATAAGTACATTAGAGTTTAGTGTATTACACTTACTAATTTACTATATATAAATAGTTTAGTGTATCACACTATAGTATTAGTAAGAATTTTGAATATTTGATAAATACATAATATATATTAGTGTATTAGACTTTAGTGGATTATATTGTTACACTATTACTAATTTACTATATACTAATAATATTAAAGGCATTACAAATATTTAGTGTAGGACTTCTCTTGTGAACTGGATGTTTTTTTGTTTTTTTTCTTCTTCTTTTAGATTATTTTTCTTTTATCATTTTTTTTTCAAGAGTAAGTTTTTTTTTTTTTTTTTTTAGTTTAAATCTGTAATAAAAATGTGAATGGGCCCAAAAACAATTGAAATTGGGCAAAAAAAAATAAATTTGATCATTGTAGGATCTTGGGCTAAATTTGCCCCTAGATCAGTCTGAATGAGACCGGACCAATCTGGACAGGTGTTGAATTCGGTCCGGTCTAGGGTGGGGAAAATGCTGGACCAAATAGCACCGGTCCATCACTTTCCCGGATCGGCCTGAGTCGTTAACACCCCAGCGATAGCGAACAAAGACGGCACGACAACAGTAGTTTCACTCAGATCTCCCTCTCTCTCTTGTTTCACTCACAATAGTAGCCCAAATCAAGTTTTCCCTCCCATTTTCATGTTTTCTCGCTCTTTCTTTTGTTTTTTTTTAAATAACAGCTGATGTGGCATGATGCCATGACAGTCGATTGCAAATTGATTGCATGAAGTCGACTATATATAGAATTTATGACTTTTAAATATGTAAGTGTTGCACATTTCTTTCTTAAAAAGTGACTAAATATAATATCTATCTAAAATAAATTCTAATAATGACTCATTTTTTTTAAGAAAATATGCGACACTTGCGCAACACATGATTAAATCTAATATTATTCTTTTTATCTACTTACTCTTCTTTGTATTATCAATATTCGATCACCACCCAGTCCATCCCTACTCCATTGTTAGCATGAGAAAGCCATATGAGCTTGTACACTCGCTCATGCATCTAGAATGCTACCTGTAAGCGTCGTGTTTCGTAGGCCTTAGGCCAAGTTCCAGCAACTTGGATCTTCAAATTTGGGCCTAAAAACACAAAGAAGAAGAAGGTTGGAAGAGAGAAAACTGGATGGCCAAGGACTAATCGATGCTTAAGTTAGTAAATTCTTTTGGAAGCTTGTAAATAAAAAGAGTCTAGAGCCTTTTCTCGTACCTTGTGATGAGCACCATGGTGGACCAAGTCTAAAAGATCTCTTGCAAGTTCCAGATGGGCCAATCACAAAGTTAAGAGCTAAGAAGATTAAGAAAAGCAATGCAAGAATTGGTTGATCGATACCATGATGTACCAAGTCTTAAAGATCCCTTACAAGTTCTAGACAAGTCAATTACAAGGTCAAGAGCTAAGAAGATCAATGAAGCAATGCATGGACTGGTGCAATACACTTGGGCTAAATTTTCAATTCATTGAGCAAGATCCCAACATTTGAGATGGGTTTGGAAGAACAAGAACCAGCCTTAATCCATGTTATACAAATTATAGATAGGGGCGGCAAAACCTAGTAGTTTAGTGAACACTTTTATTTGAATAAGTATAGGCGTGTGAACCTATTTTTATGTTCCTATGATTGTAGGCATTTAGTCCTATTTAATTAATTAATTGGGCTTCTTTTATTAGTTATAAGAGTGTTTAGGAGTTTTAGGCTTAAAAGTGTCCAGTCTATGTCTTTAAGTGATGTAGGCTTTATTAGGCCCTATGATTTCATTAGGGGCTATAAAAACGCAAGCTTCTTCATTTTATATTATTATGAACGTGAATAGTATTTTTCAGAGAGAATTCTTATTTTCTGTACTTGTTCTTGAATGAACTAATAACTTATTAAAGACAAATCTTTTGTGGCATTCTCTCCACAACTTAGGTTCTTGAAACAAGTTTTCAACGGGTTTTGATCATCTTGACTTGATTCCTGGCTTTCTTGAGTTGATTCCAATTTGTTCGTGGGTTCAAGAGATTCGTTCAATCCCACGGGTTATATCATTTGGCATCAGAGCTCAGTTTTTAAATCATGTCTGATATATCATTTTAATTCTTGCATTTAGGTTTTGTCTTGGGCGTATTCTAGGGTTTTCTATTTTTATCTGAAAATCTCTTCTTCATTCTTGTTAATTTCTTGTATTTGAATTTAGTTCTATCATTTTCACAATTGATTATTTGTATACTTCATTCAAGGATTCATATTGGCGAATTCTTTAATTGATTGCACAAATCCTTTCTTTAATTTCCAGCTTTGTAATTTTCATATTTGAATTCAATTTGGATTTGAATTTAAATTCTAGATCTATTCTAATCTTGCTTTAAATTCAAGAGCTGTAACTTCCAAATTTGAATTCAAATTTTAGATCATTTTTTATCTTTACTTTAAATTCCAAATCATTGCTCCAAATCTGAGTAAAAGAAAAAGGTAGTGAATTCAAAAGGTTGCTACATAAAAAAATTCAAAAAAATCGAAAAAAATATTAAAAAAAGAATAATTTAGAATTGGTTGTTTGATGCACTTTGCAAGTTGAAACTTGATACATCATCCCTAGTATCTTGTTTCCTAATTGCTCTTCTCCTAGTATAGATTTCTTGAATTTAAATTTTTTATTTCCTAATTATTGTTTTCCTTGCATAAATTTCTTGAATCTGAAATCTCTAGTTTCCGAATTGCTCTTTTCCATCTTTCTTAATTGCTCTTTTCCTTGTTTCCAAATTGCTATTTTTCCTTGTAACATTTCATTCCTTTCTCTTGTTTCATGAATCTATTGTTAGTTGGAATAATACAAGATTGTATCTCAATTTAGTTCAACTAGTTCTTAAAGAACTTGAAAGAGAAAATATGTGAGGTAAAAGGCAAGAGTGGTAAGACTAGTATCGAAAAAAACCAAAAGAGTGAAATACGAATAGATTGACATTATTTTAGAGTAAACACTTAAGGGAGTGCGTGAGGTTTTATCACTGACATTTTTGTTTTACAGCGCATTAAAACTACCTCATAAAAGTGAATTAAAACCTAAGGAGGAGGCAGATAACGTATTCTTTGTGTTGCAGGCCATACAACAATTGATTGACCGGTTGAATTTGGTATTGGAGGAAATGTGAGATAGGATGGATCAGTAAGATGCAGTGATTAAAAATCTACAAGGTGGACAAAATAGAAGGATACGTGCTGTAGCGTTGAAAATGAGTATGAGAACGAAGAAGATGACGAGGATAAGGAAGACGTAGCATCTGAAATTAAAATGGGTGGAAATGAAAGACCTAGAGGAGGTAGGCATGGAAGAGGACCTTAATTTAAGAAATGTACCTTTAATTTTTTTTTCTTGGTTATGTAGTTGGTAGCAAAGATATTGAGGTGGATGAAGAGAAAGTCAAGGCCATTAAGAAGTGGCCAATGCCTAAAAGTATCATTGAGGTATATGAGTGTGGTATTTGGGTCTATTTAACTCATTAAGTGGACTTCTTTTATCAGCTATAGGATCGTGGTTTAAGATTTTTATGATTAAAAATATTCATCCCATGTCTTTAAGTACTTATTAGGCCTTAGGGTTTCATTAGGGGCTATAAAAATACATGATTTTTTATTTTTCCGATAATTATGAACGTGAATAGTATTTTTTTAGAGAGAATTCTTGTTTTCTCTATTTGTTCTTGAATGAACTAAGAAATTATCAAATGCAAACCCTTTGTGGTGTTATCTCTGCAATCTAGGTTCTTGAAACAAATTTTCAACAGGTCTAGATCATCTGACTTGATTTTTGGATTTTAATTTGTTCGTGGCTTCAAGGCATTTTCAATCTCACAAGTTCACATCACCTTGGATGTTGTTATTTATACCTGGAACCTGGGGGACAGAGACTGCCTATCCTTGTGGAGCCCTCGTCCTTTTTACTATTTCTTTGTTAGAATTTTTTGATGCAAAGTGGCGTCTACAATGGTGTTATTAATGCGACATGTTGTCCAGGTTGTGGTACCATTAATGCGACATGGATTCCCCATCTGGTTCATCTTGAGGGTTTATTTTATCGCTTGTCGATGTCTCCTTAGAAGGAAACCAAAGGTTCCCCTTGCTTCCTATTTGTCCAATTAGACAGGCACTCGATTGTTTGGTCTCGTTCGAGGGAACTCTAGGATGGTAAGTCCCATCTCTCATGCCGTACATTCTCGTATAAGAGTCGCATCAACGGATATCACTCCAAATGGTTAGGCCTCTTAAACATTGGTTTAGTCGATTCCTATATAGGCTAGGCCAATGCGCCTGCTAGCTCTAGACCGCTTTCCCACCTTACTTCCTTAGTTAGCCCCTCGAGTCTTACCACTTGGTTCACAAGGGCGAGATCCCCTCACTTTATCCGTTAATTCCTATCGGACTCATCTTGTGGGAATTACTTTCATTATTTGGTCCCTTCTACATATGCCGCCAAGATCATTATGAACTCGCATGCCAAATTCTGATATTTTGGGTATTTTCCCATCTCTTATCATTCTTGATAGTGTTTTCCCTCCCACCTTTATTGATACATCGTCTAAGACTTTATATTTAGTTGCATCATTTTATTATGTCTTTTTAGCCCTTCCTGAATCAATGATGTCAGACGCCTCTTCACCTTCATGTTGCTTTGTGATGTGTCTTGTGTGGTGGGTCCTAAGCCCCCGAACCAGACCAAGGGAAATGAAGGCACAAGCTCAAAACCTAAATTATCACCATATCCGTATACTAGGGATTCGCGAAGTACTATGTGAGGGGAAATCTCAGGCCCCCTTGTGCCAACCCTTATCGGCCCAGAATAATCGCCAAAGCCAAGGTAAAAGTCAGCCTTTCCCCTAAACTAAGCTAGCCCAAGGCCCGAAGCACAAGCCACTAGTTGGGGGCCCATATGGGAAGGCCCACTAGGAACGCTAGATGGACACATCATATGGGAATCAGTGATCGCGCAGAACTGCCTAAGCACTTGAGTATAGACAGCAAGACAGCCTTGGGAAGACAGCCTTGGGTGGTACGGCTCTGTCAGAGACAACCACGCTGCATTAAATGGACACCGAGCCGCATTTTATGCATGGTTAGGGGAACACCGCATAACACGACATGGAAAGCTACTACCAGACAACAGATTGGCACATGGGCTCGAGCTGAGGTACAAACGACACCCCCGAGCCTCCTGCCAGAAGATCCCCTCACAGGTATAAATAAACCCCTCACACCTCCCAGGAGGGCTCTCTAATTTCTTACTTTCTTGCTTTCTATTACTTGAACTTTTATCTCTCATCCATACTAACTTTGGCATCGGAGAAACTTCAGCTCCCCAAGCCACCCCTCTCACCCTTTGTGCACACAAGCAGACAACAGAGTGCTTGAGATACAGAGTTGCCCAAGATTTGAAACGAACACATGCCTGGTGCCTGCCACATGTCACAAGAGACTAACTATTGTATCCCTCCTTTATAGACAAGATAGGGTCGTCATTTTTTCTCTTTCATGTCATCGCCCTCTATTATTCCTTTGGTGAATGTGCCACCTTTCCTTCTCAGATGTCTCCCTTCCTTTCTCTGTCCCATGGCTCGTGTGAAATCAGTTCCCCCTAACATTCTTGGGGAGTCAAGTGCACCATAGGTCAGTCGGTGTTGTTGGGCACTTCCATCAAGGCAGCGTTTGTCACTCGAGTACTAACACTTCAAGGTTGGCATCTTTGGCGCGAACCTTCAGTGTCCCTAAAATGATTGCTTTCAAAGTTCCCAATCCTCGTGTAGGTGTCATTGACATTGAAGGCTGCTCTCAAAGGTGACCTTTATCCCAGCATGTTCTCATGTGGGCTAAGGCAACCCTTCATACGCCTTGTTCATGACTTTCAGGATCGTCTTAATCTAGCGGTAAGCTCTGCTAGAGTCAGATTTGGAGCACGTTGACCTTACTGATTTTGAGTTTCAAAGCAATGCATGCCCTTGTCATTTTGGAGTCACTTCACCACAAGATGAAGGACTGATCTCCCATATTTTTCTTTGTACTTGTTGCGAATGCGAGTTTCTAGAAAGGCGAGACAACCCGTCGTGAGTTGCTTATTCAAACCAACTATGGGTAGTCTCTTCTATAATACAGCCTAGCCAACGACTACATAGGAGAAGTCAGGGCGTATTGGCATCGTCTGGGAATGGGTGAAGAAACCTGACAGCAGATTCTCGAATGTTCTGCTTTCGAATGAGGAACATTAAGGCCTTTCTGGCCCCTCTCAGCCATGTCTTTCCTGGTGCTGGAGGGATCCCCGACTTTCACTGAGCTATCCTAGTTGCCCCTTATTCGGGAGCATTCCCAAAGCTCTTCCATTGGAGGCCCGAAAAGGAAACCTCGATTGGAGAGAACCGAAGTTGGCAACAAGCCCATCTCTCCAGTTGATATAGCGGGAAAGGTATGTGTTGGGTTAAACTGGTATTGAGCCCACTCTTCATTACGGTGGAGTCGGGGTAAGTTGTTTCGGCCGCCGCGGGACCTGCTCACCATCAGGGGAGGGATAGAGTGGCCTTCGGCCTAACTCTTCGCTTTGATCCCGTGGGAGGTACATTATTGGGGCAGCTTGGGACTGCCATGTTCTTGCTTGTTGTCGCTCACAAGGAAGATAAGTATTTGTCTTTGAGCGACTGATAGGCAGCCCACACTGCACTGTGAAAAGGATAAAGCAGCCTCTAACATAAGAGCCTGTTGCAATCGGGTAATGTCTATTCACATCCTAGTGAAGGCTTTTCATGAAAGGATGTTTGCAGAGTTCCCGATGTCAATGAGGATTTTTCGGCTTATGACATTGGCGACCAACATCGTCACCACTAGTGCGTCATCATGGGGTACACAACTTCTTCTTCGTCAGCTTCTTCGAATGAGATGATAAGAGCAAGCTCGCATATCTGGTGCTTGGTAGTGTGGTACTCTGTATACCTCGTGGTACCGGGACCACTTAGCATGAGTCTTTCTGCTCAAGAAGGTCACGCCCCACCAACAAACCCTCCAGCTATGGTATTTATCTCCTCAAGTTGGGGACATCCTTGCGGCAGCAAATGGGGGCGGTCTTGTCGTCGTTCGCATGCTGGTGGTTGTCTTTGCGGGGTTTCTTCCCTTATGCACCAGTTAGTTTGGGTGGCAGGTAGCACTGCCTCATCCGCTCCTCATGCTCCATCGTCCTTTGTTGGGAGAATCATTCTCAATGTTGTGAAAGGTGGACCTATGGTAGGTGCAGTAACAGCAAGTGATGCCTCGATCCTTTTCCTCTCGAGTAGCTTGTAAGTTGGCATCTTGAATGGAAAGGGCAGGTTGGTCAAAGCGAAGTCCCAGGCCACTCATCGAGGCATCATTTCCCCTAATGTGGAAGCCCTTCTCCCCATTCTCTAGTGCCTTAGCCTTAGCCTTCTTCCTTCTTGTTCCAACTCCTTTCTTCTATGCTCCTTCAATGCCTGTAAATTGTCTTCAGAGTTGATAAAGTTATCAGCTTGGTCCATGAACTTCTTCAAAGCAGCAGGGTTCCTTCTTTTCAACTCATCCATAAACTGGGATAAAGGCCAGACTCCTCCTAGAACCACTGCTAGGGTTATTTTCTCATACTGGTCGTCAGTCGTCATGAGCTACTTGTTGAACTAGGACAAGTACGCCTTCAAACTTTCTTTCTTCTCTTGTTTGATGATGAGGATAGTCATTGCCTTTTTCGGCTGGACATGAATTGGGTCAAAAACAGACTCACCAACTTGCCAAAAAACTGTCTGTAGAAACAGGTGCCAGAGACTTGACCCATACTCGTGCCGACCCTTTTAAGGCTAGCGGAAAGGCCCCACATTCCACCTTTCTTGGGAAGCCATGCAAGGTCATGTGAGCCCTAAAATTCTGAGGTGCTCGAGAGGGTCTCTCCCCCCATCATACATCTCCACGGTGAGAACCCCTAAACTTTAATGGTAGGGGCATAACCATCACTTCTTCGGTGTAGGGCAGACCAGTGCTTGTGAGTAGTTGGTTTACCAACAATGACAAGGTCATCTTTCTTGTCACCTTTTCATACTTTTCTTTGAAAGTGCAGAGCTTGTTTTGCATGTTCTTTCTTTCTTCTTCTTCGTTCGTTACACCTCTTGAGTTTTGAGATCCCTCGTAATCACTGTAGCTAGACTTGACGTTGTCATTCCATTCTTAGCAAATTTTCTTGTGCTCATCATTCTCCATGCGAAGCCTCTCCACCTCCTGGGTTAGTCTCGTAGCCCAGTCCTCTGCAGCTTTCAATCTTGACTCCATGGAAACTTTTTTTTGTCTCCGAGTTGTCTGAGAATAAATTGTCATAGGCATACAAAGTACATGTTTGATTTATAACGATCCAAAAGACGACACCACTATTAACATCGTGTTTCATACGCCCTTGGGCCAAGTTCCAACAACTCAAATCTTTAAAGTTGGGCCTGCAAATAAAAGGAAGAATAAGGTTGGGAGAGAGCGGTCTAGATGGCATGGGAGTCTCTGATCCTTAAATTAGTAAATTCTTTTGGAAGCTTGTGAATGAAAAGAGTTTAGAACCCTTCCTCATACCTAGGAGTTGCTACTTATACCTGAAGCTTGGGGGCATATTGTACATGTCTCTGTGGGGCCCTCATCCTTTCCACTATTTCTTTATCAAATTATTTAATGCAAAGTGTTATCTGCGACAATGTCATTAATGCAATGTGTTGTCAGAGTTGTGACATCATTAATGCGGTGTGCCATTCCCACGTGGTTCATCCTACAGGTTTCTTCGGTTGTCCATTAATTTCTCCTTGTTAAGAGATCAAAGGTTCCTCTTGCTTACTATTTGTCCAATTGGACAGGCACTCGAGTGTTTAGTGCCACTCAATGGAACTCTAGGATGGCAAGTCTCATCTCCCATATTATCCATTCTTCTATGAGGGTCGCATTGAGGGATATCTCTCTGAAGGAATATGCCTTTTAGACATTAGTTTTGCTGACTCCTGTATAGGCTAGGCCAACTAGGCTTGCTGACTCTAGACTGGGCCTTCTCGCCTTGCTTCCTCAGTTGGCCACTCGAGCCTTACCATTTGGCTGGTAAGAGAAAATTCCCTACCAATACCAAATTCTTCCAATTCTACCTATATAATTATCTTTTAATATTTTATTACTATATTTTGGTATTCTTTCGGGTGTTGATAGTTAGTTCTCTCAAAATCATCACTCAAAATTACTAGTAGTTTATTTCTATTTTGTTCCTTTTTCTTAATATTAAAAACAAAACAAAAGAAAAATGCATACAAATCTTCTATAGGTACTTTTGAGCATAGAAAACAAAAAGAACAAAAAACACACTAGTAATTATTTTGAGAAAGCTACTTAGCATTTCCCATTTCTTTGACCATCTTTTAGAACAACATCCCACCAAGTACTTTATTTTTTTAATCAAAATATTGTAATGAAGCATTTTAAGACACTTTACCCCTATTTTGCCAATATTGACATGGGCAAATATTTCTTCTTATAATCTTTTGTTATGGACCCAATTGCTTGGGCTGAGATTGAAGGGCCTCTCACTTGTTATTTGTTATTTCAATGAGTGATTAGTGGCCCATGGGCCTAGTTAGTGTTGGTTAAATTTAAGTCATCTTCTTCCTATATGTAGAGGGAAGGGGAAGTCATGGTTCATCATGAAAAATCATTTGAAGATTTATTGTAATTGAAACCTTGGTTTGGAGGAAGAGCACCCTCGAAGTTGCTTTGCATGACTACGCATTTATCCCTTACTTTTCCATTTCATTAGTTCTTAACATTTAGCATTTTATTACAGAGATTTTCCTTATCAGATTTCATTTATTTCATTCATTGAATTGACTGGGTTCATAACATCTTCTAATTTACATATTTGTTATAACTTGAAATTAGATAAATACAACATGAAGACTCTACTACATGTATCACCCTGATATTAATCATAGAAAAGTCTATGTTGATGTCGTGTTTCATGGCTTCAGTGACTCAGCAATGGTCCAAACAATTCAAACCTGCAAAACAAAGGAAGAGAGGAGAGATCTGGGTCCGAGACCGCTCCGATGGTAAAATTAGTAAGGATTGAACGTAGTAGGGAGAAATGACCAATAGTAAGGAATTAGAAAATGCAACCTTGCATTTGAAGAGTGCAGTGCTATTTATAGGATCACTCGAGTCCTACTTGCTGGCAAGTGATAACAAGGATAACATATCTGCCTGTTTGGTCATTATTCAGTTGGTGGTGTCATAGGGGTGGGTGTCTCAGTTGTTTGTCTTGAGCAGTGTCGTTGGAAGGGTCAGGGGGGACGTCTCATCCGAGCCACGCTGGTCCTTTACTTTCCACCACCATGTGGCCTAGATTTTCGGCTTGCATTTAATGTAGCGTGGTTCCGACCTGCTTAACATTTAATGTGGTGTGGTGTTTGCCTGACCCCTCATTTATTGGTGTGCCAGGCACCGTTTCCATCCCCTATTTTTTAAACTGCTTTCTGCTGCAATTACTTGACCCCTCCTGGGTTAGGCATCCATTACATGGTTGACCTGGTTCATATGACTGAAGTCTGGACTGGTGCCAAGCCTTGACCTCACAAGAGAATGGGGGATCGACTTTCTTGATTTCGAAACAAAGAGTAGGCTTTGAGTTCAACGTTTGCTTTTATTTAGAGTTTTCCTTATTGATAATACCAATGACAACACAACAGATGACATGGAAAGGAAAGTTAATATATAGACGTCTTTGTCAGCCCTTATATGTAATACCTCTTTAGGTGTTCGGCATTCCAATGATGGGGGAGTTCAACTCCTTGGCTGTCTCTAAGGTGGTATAAGCCTGGTTGGTTGTTCACGATTACCACATACGAGCCCTCCTAGCATGGTCCTAACTTTCCTTCCTCTGCGGTGGTGACCACCTTTGCCTTAACACCAAATCACATATCTTGAAACTGCGTGGCCTGGCTCTTTTGTTTAAGTACTGTTCTAATTTATGTTTGTTGTCTATTGTTTGCACTACAACCCAATTGCTCAGCTATCTTGTCGCCGTTGGCGTCCGGGTTGAAATATTAGATCCATAGGGTGGGCATCCAAACATCCACAGGAATTATTGCCTCACTCCTATAAGTGAGGGGGAATAACATCTCCCCAGTGGGTGTTTGGACAGCTATTCGGTCTTGTTAGTCGCTTTGGGTTGGCCGTTAGCTTGTAGGTTCTTGGGAGATGAATACTTAACTTTGGTCTTCAGCTTGACATAGCACTCTCGGTAATGGGCACAGTCAAATTGCTTCCCATTGTCTGACATGAAGCTTTGTGGTATCTCAAATTACCAGACTATAAACTTCTATAAGAACTTGGTGATAGTCCAGGAGGTGATACTCTCGAGAACCTCTGCTTCGACCAACTTCGTGAAGTAATCAACCGCCACCATTACAAACTTGGTTCCTCCCTAAGCGGCTGGGAATGGGCTGTTTAGCTCCAGACCCCACTGAGCGAAAGGCCATGAAGTCGTGATCAATGTTAATTCCTCAAAAGGACTATGTGGGTCCGAACAGTGCTTCTCAACATTTTGGACACTTCATTGCAAAGTTTTTTAGGTCCTTAAGGGAGGACGACCAATAGTACCCAGCTCGGGTTACCCTCACAGCTAGTGCTCTTCCCTTTACATGACTTCCACATATTGGGTATCATCTAGGGACATGCATCTAAGGAGGGGCTCGGAAAAGCCTCTTTTGTACAGTACTCTTTCCAGCAAGGTAAACCGAGCTACTCTGTTCCTAACCTTGTGTGCTTCTTCCAGGTTAGTTGGTAGCTTGCCTTCTTGTAAAAACTCCCTAATATCTATTGCCCACTCAGGGAAATGTTGTCACCACATTGGACACCTTGCCTCGGATAGATAGGGCATCAACCACCCTAACCTCGATATGTTCTAGGAAAGCTTGTTCATCCTGCGTAGCGGCTTTTTCCTGCTGGTCCGCCTTCTGGTTTCTCCCCTCTGGATTTGTTGAATGCAGAAGTTATCCAGCTCATTGCACATGAGTTGAAGGTACTTCTTCAGTTTCTCCCCTTTCGTGATGAATTGTTGATGTGAAATCGTGGGATTGAATATCCCTTGAACCCACGAACAAATTGAAATCCACCTGAGAAAATCAAGAATTAAGTCAAAATGATTTATACCTGTTGAAAACTTGTTTCAAGAATCTAGATTGCGGAGAGAACGCCACAAAGGGTTTGCCTTTAATAAGTTCCTAGTTCATTCAAGAACAAATACAAAAAATAAGAATTCTATCTGAAAAAAATACTATTCGCGTTCATAATTACTGGAAAAATAAAGAGCCATGTATTTTTATATCGCCTAATGAAACCCTAGGGCCTAATAAGGGCTATAACACTTAAAGACGTAGGTTGAACACTTTTAAACCTAAAACTCCTAAACTATAATCCTATAACTAATAAAATGGTCCAATTAATGAATTATATAGGTCCAAATGCCTACAACCATAGAAATATAAAAATAGGCACACACGCCTATGCATATTAAAATAAAAGTCTTTACTAAACTACTAGGCTATGTTGTCCTCTTCTGTAGCCTACATCACATGGATTAAAGTTGGTTCTTCTTCTTTCAAGCCCATCTTGAATGTTGAGGTTTTGCTAGATGAATTTGTAAACTTGGTCCAAGTCTCTTGAATTAGCCCATTAAGTGCTTCTTTGATTTTCTTGGATCTTGCTCTTGTAATAGGCCCAATTGGAACATGCAATGGATCCTTTGATGGTGCTTGATTATTCTTATCATTCACTCTCTCTTCAAAAGGATTCGACCTCGAATCGTCACCTACATCAAAAGGAGAAAGATCAAAAACATTAAATGTAGCACTTATGTTATACTCACCTGGAAGATCCAACTTGCATGCATTATTATTAATCCTTTCAAGGACTTGAAATGGACCATTCCCTCTAGGAGATAGCTTGGACCACCTATGGGCTGCAAATCTTTCATTTCTCATATGTACCCAAACCCAATCACTCGGTTCAAAGACAACTTGTCTACGGTCCTTGATGGCTTTGGTCGCATATTGCTTTTTTTTCTTATATATGTGTTGTTGTACACTTTCATGGAGTTTCTTCACCATTTTAACCTTCTGTTGACCATCCAAACTAGCCATTTCATTAACTAGAAAAGGCAACAAATCCAAAGGAGTTAGTAGATTAAAACCATAAACAATCTCAAATGGTGAAAAATCAGTAGTAGAATTAATGCTCCGTTTATATGCAAACTTAATGAATGACAAACAATCCTCCCAATTTTTTAGATTCTTTTGAGTTATAGTACGCAACAAAGTAGATAAAGTTCTATTCACTACCTCGATTTGTCCATCTGTTTGGGGGTGACAAGCAGTTGAAAACATTCATTTAGTTCTCAACTTTATCCACAAAACTTTCCAAAAATAGCTAAGGAACTTAACATCACTATCAGACACAATACAACTAGGAACACCATGGAGTCATACTATCTTTCTAAAGAACACATTAGCGATGTAGGTTACATCATCGGTTTTATGACAAGATATTAAAGTGCCATTTTAGAAAACCTATCAATAACCACAAAAATCGCATCTCTACCATTCCTTGACCTAGGCAAACCTAAAGCAAAGCCATAGAAATATCTACCCAAGGCACACTAGGTATGGGCATGCAAAGGAGTGTACAATCCATATGGTAAGACTCTAGATTTGGCCTGCCAACATCTAATACATTTAGCACAAACTCTTTCTACATAACGTTTTATCTTTGGCAAAAAAAAATGTTCATGTAACACATCTAAAGTCTTCCTTACACCAAAATGACCCATCAAGCCGCCTCCATTCACTCCACACACAAGCAACTCACGCATAGAACTATTAGGTACACAAAATTTATTCTCTCGTAACAAGTAACCATCTAGTCTATAGAACTTGTCAAATGCTGTCTTTTCACACACTTTATACAACTAGCAAAGTCATCATCATTAGTATACAATTTTTTTACATATTCAAATCCCAATAACTTTGCATTTAAAGTGGAGACAAGGGCATACCTTCTTGATAATCCATCAGCTACAATATTTTCCTTACCTTATTTATATTTGATTACATAAGAGAAGGTTTCAATGAACTCCACCCACTTGGCATGCCTTCTATTCGACTTATCTTGTCCTTTAAAATGCTTCAAGGACTCATGGTTTGTATGTATGACAAATTCTTTTGGTCAAAGCTAATGTTTCCAAGTCTCCAATCCTCTCACCAATGCGTAAAGCTCGTTGTCATATACTGGGTAGTTCAAAACTGCCTCATTTAGCTTTTCACTAAAATAGGCAATTGGCCGCTTCTCCTGCATCAAAATAACTCCAATACCTATTCCTGAAGCATCATACTCAATCTCAAAAGTTTTAGAAAAATCAGGTAATGCTAATAAAAGAGCACCACATAATCTTTCCTTAATCTCATGAAATGCATGATCTTGCTCACTACCTCATTTAAAACCCAAGGACTTTTTAACAATTTCAGTGAGTGGTGCGGCTAGCTTACTAAAATGTTTGACAAATTGCCAATAAAAACTAGCCAAACTGTGAAAACTTCCTACCTTCGTGATTGACTTAGGTGTGGGTCATTCCTCAATAGCCTTCACCTTTTCCTCATCCACTTCAATTTCTTTCGCGTTAACAACATAACCAAAAAACACAACTTCTTCCATGCAAAAGGAACATTTCTTTAAATTTGCATATAGTTTTTTCTTTTCTCAAAACATCAAGCACACAATGCAAATTATCAATATACTCATCCAAGCTCTTACTATACACCAAAATGTCATCAAAATAGACCACAACAAATCTGCCTATAAATGTACTCAATGCATGATTCATTAGCCTTATGAATGTACTTGGTGCATTAATTAGATTAAAAGGCATTACCAACCACTCATACAATCCATATTTAGTTTTAAATATAGTTTTTCACTCATCTCCCTCTTTCATCCTAATTTGATGATGCCCACTTTTCAAATCAATTTTTGTGAAAGTACATGACCCATGCAATTCATCCAACATGTCATCTAATCTAGGAATGAGATGTCTATACTTTACTGTAATGTTGTTAATAGCCCTGCAATCAACACACATTTTTCATGTCCCATCCTTCTTAGGCACAAGTAGTACCGATACCGTGCACGTACTCATGCTCTCTATCACATGTTCTTTCGTCATCACCTCCTCAACTTGCCTTTGAAGTTCTTTTGTCTCCTTCAAATTACTTCTATAGGCTAGTCGGTTAAGAACTATCGCACCTGGCACAAAATCAATTTGATGCTTTATTCCTCTAATAGGTGGCAATCCATTAGGCACATCGTTAGGAAACACATCCTCATATTCCTTAAACAACGAGACAACAACACTAGGCAAAGGTTCGTCAAGTTTGTTAGTATTAAAACATACCTTTTTGTACAAGAGTACAAATATAGGTTGGTTTGTATAAAAAAAACTCTTGACGTCACTCGCCTTAGCATAAAAACTCACATATTTTTTTTGTTTTTCTCTCATTTTCTTCACTCTCTCTTTTCTTTTCATCATCTTTTTTTGAACTCTCGGTCTCACAATTTTTTTCAACTCATTCTCTCTTTTCAATTTCATTTGATCTTCATACACTTGTCTTGGAGACAACAGTACAAGAGTAATGGTTTTAGCCTCTCTTACAAACGAATGTCTATTCTTTAACCTGTCAAGAGTGACCTTCTTGTCAAGTTGCCACGGCCTACCCATTATATGTGACCCACATGCATTGGAACAACATCATAAAGTACTTCATCCTTGTATTTCCCAATTGAAAAAGAAACTAGCACTTGCTTGTTTACCTTAACCTCCCCACAATCATTCAACCATTGTAACTTGTATGGTATAGGATATTTTAAGGTAGATAAATTCAAATTTTCAACTAAAGTAGTGCTAGCCACATTAGTGCAACTTCTCCCATCAATGATCATACTACATACCTTGTTTATGTGGCACCTACTATGAAAAATGTTCTCCCTTTGTTGTTCCATGTCATCCTCTTTAACTTTGACACTTAAGGCATGCCTAACCACAAGTGACTCACCCATTAGATACTCCACATCATCATCACAAGCATCCTTAAGCGACGACATTTGGTCATTATCACTATCACTTTCAGTTTCCACCTCTCCATCAACACGTGCAATCATGGTCCTCTTATTTGCGCATTGTGAAGCTATGTGACTTACTCCTAAACAACGAAAATACTTAATATCACGATTACGAGCTTGGGATTCTCTACCTTTGTTGATATCGAAAGCTTCATCTCTCCATTTTGAAGGTCCGGCTTTGGACTTAAAAAACAACCATTTCATCTTTCCTCCAATTCGACCTCTATGAAGTAGAGGAGCTTGAATTTTGAGTTGACCAAGTTCCTTTCCTTTCGTTCCTCCTTTATTGCCATGTGCACCATGTCTTCCAACTCCACGTAGTGTTGCAACTCCACCACGTTGGCAATGTTCCAATTCAGCCCATTCAAAAACTTTGCCATGGTAGCTTCTCTGTCCTCTTCTACATTGGCCCAAATTATGGCAATCTCCATCTCCTTGTAGTAGTCATCCACGCTCCTAGAGCCTTGAGTAGTAAGACTTAGTAATTTTTGGCACAAACAAGTCCCTATAGTAGTGACTCGAGAAAAACCACCTCATGATGGCCTTCATTTCCTCCCACGTCTCAATAGGCCTCTCATGGTTTCTCCTCCTATTCATCACAAATTGATCCCACCATAATAGCATAGTCATTAAACTTAATGATAGTGAGTTTTACCATTTTCTCCTTGGAGTAGTTGTGGCACTCAAAAATCAACTCCACCATCTTCTCTCATTCTAAATACGTTTCAGGATTGTTTTTCCCTGGGAACGACGGTATCTTCATTTTGATGTTTCCTAAGTTTCTGTCAGTCCCATCTCGGCATCTCGGATCTCTTTGGAAACCTTTACCACTTCTTTCTCCCCTTGGCACGAATCTACCCTTACCATTCAATGAAGCTTGATCCTCTTCATCTTCAAACTCGTCCTTGTGGTTGTCATCAAAGTCATCCATGGGCGCATGCCTTCTTGCCTTCTAGCATTAGGGACTCTTTGGAGACGCCTCCCATGCCAAGTAGCAATAACAACATCTTGCCTATCCATCCAATCCCAAATCTCATTAAACACCACCTTCATGCGTTCAAATTGTTGTTGCATAGCCTGCAACACGAAGAACAAACATTCTCCTCCTTCGTTGTTTGATGTGTCGCCCCTGGAAGACATGTCTAAAACTATAGAGAAATGTTAGAAATGATTCCTCACAATACTCTCTCACGTGCTTGCACTCGAATTATGTCACTCACACAAGTGTTTCGCTCTTAAATAGGCTTTTTTTTCAATATTAGTCTCACATTCTCTTGCCTTTTTCCACTCGTAGCTTCCTATTTTCAGTTCTTTGTTAAACTAATAAACTTCATCAAGAAAATCAACTTGTAGTATTAAACCAACACCAATGGCAAGAAAACAATTATAGAAACAACGAGTCAAAGGAAAATGAAAAAAATCATATTTTTTTTAATGAAAGAACTGAAACTACAAAAGTCAATATTCAAGAGAAAAATAAATTTGATTATACTGTGAATGATAGTATCTATTGCTTTAGTATTACACTTTTTTTTTTTTGCTTTTTTTTCTTTTATTTTTATTTTTTTGTGATATGATAGTAATGCGAAATTCAAAGGAATAAGAACAAATGGAACAACTTGTTACACGACACAGAGCAAGAACAAGGAATGATGAACAGAAATGGAATAAGATAGGATGATAACAAAAGATAAAAGGATGGTAAACCTGATTTTAGAGCCTAAGCTCTGATTACCAAATGATGTGAACCTCAACCGTCTCGCTTTTAAAATCCAACAAACAATATTGGAATACTTACTCATGAAAGCTAAAATTTAGATTTTGATAGAAAAACTCCGACCCAAAGTTTATAAATGAAACACAAGCTGAAAGTATAGAGTAACAAACTCCGACCCAGTGATTATAATGGAATCATGAATCGAATGTATAAAATTTGAACGCCACAATGAAGAGTCCTTGATAAGTTCAAAAGTTCACTAAAGAACTAATAAGATAAACAAACCTCACTTTTCTTTTGATTTCAAATTCAATGGTCTTCTATTATAAAGAGTGCATACTATTTATAATGAAAATAGGATTAGAAGTCAACCCCTTTTCAGCCCTACGCATAAGGAAATGAGACTAATTTGGTTCCAAAATAAGAAAGTAGATAAAAGGACTAAAAATAGAAGTCTAAGATTAACACTAATTTGGGTCTGAGATTTAGCAGCTCCTCCATGCCAATAGAAGACTGAAAAGGACAAGGAAATCGTGTTTAAAGAATGTCTGAAATAGGCAAGTCAATCAGCCAACTAATTGGTCTGGAATTGGAAAGTAATTAGCCACTTTATCCTTCTAATTCCATGCCCAAATCAAGCATACTTGTCTCCTAGTTCTCGAAGCTTGAGATGCATCTTGCGTTGTTCTTCTTTTGTCGTGGTGTGCTCAGACCCTCCCTACGAGACTACATGTTCACTAGTGCTGGGTTCATTGTTGATAGGGGATTCCTCGTTGGTCCAATTGAGGGCCGCGTTCTCCTTTGTCAATTTCTGGATGGTTTACTCCATTATTGCTAGTCTTACTTCCATTATGTTGTCTTGATGTTCTTCCCTTTGGGTGGTTGTCTGGGATCATATTGTTGCTGGCATACGAATTACAAGCTGCTATAGAATCAAGATCCCACAGACGACGTCATTCTAGACGTCGTGTTTCACGGCCTAAGCGACCCGGCAATGGTCTAAACAATCTGAACTTGCAAAACGAAGGAAAATGTGGGAGATCGAGATCCGAGACCGTTCTAATGGTAAAGTCATTAAGATTGAATGCAGTGTGGAGAAATGAATAATAGTGAGTAGGGCTGTAAAAAGACCGAACCGGACCGGTGAACCGGACCAGACTGGTTGTCCCGGTCCGGTCCAAATTTTACATGGATCAATTAATTCCGATCCGGTCTCGGTCCAAAGGATTTCTCCCCTTGGACTGGATCGGACCGGACCGAACCTCACATATATATATATATTTATATATGTATATATAAAAATAGTATATAAATTATAATATTAATATTAATATAAATTAATATATTTTTGATAAGTAATATAAATTAATATATTAATATATATTAACATATAATATATATTAACATATTAATATATAATATATACTCTTATAATATTAACATATTATAAGTTATTGGTTGATTAGTTGTAGTATAAAAATATAAATTATAATATATCAATATAGAATATTAGTAATAACTTATAAATAATAAGTGTATTATTATTATTTAATATATTATTACTAATTTATCACTATTTACTAACATATAAATATATAATATACTAATGTAATAGTGTTATTAGTTATAATTTAATAACATACTTAATATATAATATATACTAACATATTAATATATAATATATACTCTTATAATATTAACATGTTATAATTTATAGTAGTTAAATTTGGGCCAAAAAAATATTTGATCATTGTAGAATTTTAGATTAAATTTAGCTCATTAAATCATATGGGGCACCCATGGACCGGACCGGACTGCCCCTGGACCGAATTGGACCGGACCGATATGAACCGAACTCCTGTTCGGTCCGGTCTAGGGTGAGAGAATTCTTGAACCGAATGGAATCAGTCCACAAATTTTTCGGACCGGACTGGACTAATTACACCCCTAATAGTGAGGGACTAGAAAATGTAACATTGGTTTCTGAAGAGTGCAGTGCTATTTATAGGATCACCTGAGTTCTGCTTGCTAGCAAGTGATGATGAAGATGTTCTATTTGCTTGTTTGGTCATCATTCAGTTGGTGGTGTCAGAGCGGGTATGTTTGTCTTGGGCAGTATCATTGGAAGGGTCAAGAAGCAGACGTCTTGTCATAACCCGGATTTTTAAATATCCGTTTAATTTTCATATGTGGCATGATCATTGAAGGTTGATCAAATAAGGAATAAGTTTAATAAAGAAAAGACTTATAAATATATGTTGGAAGGTGAGGAGTAGGATTGGATACAATGGTAACTTGTTTTATGTGAAAAAAGTGCTTAACCCGAGATCTCGCTCAACTCTCGCTTAATGTCTGGCTCGAGCGAGATACAGGGAGAGATTTAATGTTTTTTGATAAAACGGCCATAACTTGCTCATTTGATATCGGATTTGAGTGATTAAAAAGGCTATAGAAATCTAAGAGGAATATCTACAACTTTTATGTTTTGAGTTTTAAGATATATGGATTTAAAAAAATACCAAATTGAGATGGAAGTGGAAGATCTAGATTAGAAATAGATAAGCATTGACTTTGAAGTTGACTAAGGACTTTGGATAAGATTAAGTCTTTGGATTATTTTTTCAATTAGCCTAAGATCTGGACAAGTGTGTATATATGTAGAAAGGAGGAGATTTTATGTAGGAAATTTCGTGTGAAACAAGAAGGAATATCTATCAAACACTTGGTGTGTTCAGATTGGTATTCTCGGACTTATTTGTCGACTTTTAGTATAAAAATCATAACTTGGTCATATAAGGTTCAAATGAGGTAATTCTAATTCGTATAGAATCCTAAAAGATATATATAAAACTTTCATGTTACGAGTTTTTGAATATTTAGACTAGATCTATGACTTATTCTGGAAATAAGTGGACAGTTCTGGGTTGAGCTCAAATGAAACTCGAGTTAGAAGAAATAGATCAAATTGGGGCATGTGACGAAAATTGTAATTGACTATCAATTCTTCTGTGGTCTTGACATGTGTAGGAGTATGTGGCATGAGGATAAGAAGTAATCTAGAAGCTTTAGTTGACCCAAAGACATGAAGTAACATGAGAGGAAGAAATCTTCCTGAATCTGTCCATATCTAACTAAGTGAGTTACAAACCAAAGTTATCCCAACCAAATCTCGAAATAGCCTTCTAGAACATGTCAAATGGAGTCTTTGGAGGCTTAAAAAGTTACCAAAAGTGGTAAGAAGGAGGCTGGAGGCGTGGCATACCAGATGAGGGCTGGAATGGCTTGATTCATGCATGATTAAGTGAGTGCTACCTCATGTCTTATCTCCTTAGCTCTCTTCTCAACCTTTGATCAATTTTGGCTGACTAAAGTGACTTAATATCAGCCATTGGATGAGGATATTTGCTGCCAAGTTTAGATTTTATATGCTTAGAGTTAATCATTGGATTTTAGGAGGTATGACACCTCATCTCCCAAGCAAAGACATAACCGATTGCCTATAGCCATCCTTTCTTTTCCTTTTCCTCTAAAGGGTCGACCACCCTCCTATATATATTGGTTGATAAGTCTTATAACCCTCTTTAGGAAGGTAGAACACACGCCCACTTGGAGAGAAAACCAAAGAAGAAGCCTCTCTAAATCATTGAACATCCAAATATCACCTAAGTGAGCTAATTATGTGATTTTGAGGAATTCTTGCAAGAGCTTGGTTCTATCATCCATTCAAGCTTTGGAGAAACTTGTAAGTGTATATATTAACTTAATCTTGGCATAGAATAAGTGGTTTGATGATTGAATTAGGCTTAATATATATTGGAGCTTAAGCCTTGCTTATATGATTGACTTGGAATCTAAGAATTGTTTGGATTGGTTTTGGTAATGGAAATGTGTTAAATGAAGTTAAAAGAACTTAAAACTATGTTATAATAAGTAAAAATCAAGTTTATGTGAAAATATTGTGAGTTTTGGATTGAAAAACTCTATGCTCTGTAACTTTGCTCGACCCTCGCTCGACCAAAGGATCGAGTGAAGAACAACTGTAAACACTTGCTTGACTCTCGCTAGATGTCTGGCTCGAGTGAAGTGTAACCCAAGACTTCGCTTGACACTCGCTCGATGTCCTGCTCGAGCGAGTTCTAACCTAGGAACTCGCTTGAATATCGCTCGATACCCTGCTCGAATGAAATACCCAATTTGCTTGATGTTCGGTTGATACTCTGCTCGAGCGAGTTCCAACCCGAGATTTCGCTCGATTCTCGCTCGATATCTCGCTCGAGGGAGATATCCTATTTTTTTAAATTCAAGGCTTTTATTGGGATAGAAGATGAAGTTCAATGAAGGAGAATTATATGTGTAAAATAGATATATGATTTGTATGATATGTGTTGCATTGGATGTACATACAGCACAAAGTTTAAGGGTACATGCATTTTCTAGTATGTGATAAATTTTAAGAGAAAGTGACATGGCATGTACATAAGGAACAACTAAGAATAAGAAATATGAATAAGTTAGTTACGTCATGACGGGGACGACAATACGTAACGCCCATTAAAGATAAGAAATGAACAAGATTTTAAGAATAGTGGCATGGCCCAACCACGGATAATAATAATGACATGGCCCGACCACGGGTACTAATAGTGGCATGGCCCGACCACGGGTAATAATAGTGGATAAGACATGGCCTGACCACGGGTAAGAATAGTGGATAAGACATGCGGTAAGAACCTAAACTTGTCGAAAATATGAAAACCGGCAGGGACCTAAACCTGTCGAGAATTTGAAAACCGACAGGGACTTAAGCCTGCCGAGTATTTGAAAACCGGCAGGGACCTAAGCTTGTCGAGGATAAGAATTAAGTAAGACCCACAAGATTAAGAAATAAGATGAAAGTATAAGTTTTAACTATATGATGGTGGGTCCAAGTAAGATCTAAGTTGGTATGGGAAGAATGATTAATGACATGCATAACTTCCATAAAGCATTCTCATAAATTATATGTCTGTAATCATTGCTATGTATGACAATTGCTGATGTGATCTATGTCTTATTTCGTTAACTGTGTACTTACTGAGATTTCTTGGAAATCCCACTCTTTTATATTTTATCTATCATTCCTTATGGAATGATAGAGGGTGTTGCAGGAGTAAATAAATTATCATGAGACTCAAACATCACAGGAGATTTTGAGGAGCCCCGAGGGTCCTACAGAATACTCATCTCCTAAGAGAATAATCTCACGTACGTGATCAAATGGAATAGCAAGAGTATCGAAGGGCAGTAAGAGATGATATTTGTGAGAAGAAAACTAAGTGGGTTATGTAAGTTCTGGACTTGATATGTGTCGGCGCCTCAGCTTGCGCTTGGGATCATATGCAAACTGTGATGTCGGGGATGAGCATCATAGGGAAGTTCACCCCTCGTCTTATCGAGTACTGGATTTTTTTTTATTATTTATTTATTTCACAGCGGATAAAGGTCAAACCTTTTCTAAGCGTATATCACATGGCTTAGTACAATAACATCCCAAAATATTACATTACCATTAATATAAACTTAAAGATTCATCACAAGTATTCATTCTTCCAAAACAACGGGAGACCAAAATACAAGTAAATAGATACAAAAGCTGCATGGAGGATCCCCAGCCATCATTCCCTAATCCACGGTTCCTTCTTAATTCTTTTAAAGTTTGGGCCATAACGGAGACGGTCCAACTCCAAAGCCGGTCCCATCTCACAACCCATCCCGGAGGATGACTCGTAAAGACAATCCACGCCAAGAACTATACAACACCCGATAGGGCGTACACCATAAACATACGTAGCCAGAGGTAGTGACTCCGCTGCCCAGTGGCTCAGATAATCTAGAGTCACTAGCTCGGAAGTGACAGACTCAGTCGGGCCCGTGGGGGTCCGAGGCATCGTCCGTGGGATCGTACTCGTCATGGTCGTCATTACCTGCAACTACTTCTTTCATCCCAACAAGGTGATAGTGGAGGAATAAACAGGGGGTGAGATTTCGGGAGAAATCTCAGTAAGCACATTTATATCATAACAAAAGCAATTTAAGTATACAAATAAATGAATAACAAACAATCAGTCATATTTTATGCACTATGAGACTCATGACTTCATGGTATGCACGTGCTCATACTCATGCCATGTCTTGAAATTCCTCTTTTTCTTTTCATATTCTTTTCATATGCTTATTCGAAATCTCAAAAAGCAAAACACTTAAGTTTTCTTTCAAAATTCCTCTTTCGCAACATTTTTCTTATCTTAGGCGCCACTTATCATATCATATCATATATGGCTCGAAAGCCATTTTTTTTTGTCATGACATCTGTTGTACACCTCATGGCTCCCCTATACACGGTGTGTTCCTGCTAGTTACCGTAGCACCCGGCGACCGCATCAAACCTAAGTAGCTACGTTTCGCGCCCTTTCGCCCTTTTCATCGCTTGACGATTGATCACTCACCGAGCAACTACAAACTTTTATGTATCGGTGAGGCCCAGGCCAACACCGTTCTGTATGCACCCACTAGCTTTAGGTGCGACCACGCTCCGGACATCCCTTTGGTGCCATACATGGTCTGCCGACAGTTCTTTGTCGACCTAGGGGCTTTCACTCAACTTTCATCACTCCTAAGTGAACAGGAAGTTTCACTGGGACACTACCCCGTCCCAGCCTTTGAGGTTCTTATAAAACTTTAATTAAATTCTTTTCTTTTAAAAGCATGTTTAAAACATGATTTTCGTGCTATATGCATGAGACGTGAGACTCATGTTACGAAACATATACAATAGGTGACGAACATGACGCTTACCCTACGTTAAGCTCATTTAAACTTTTCGCACCTCATAATCCTACTCCTTTTCTTCTCAAAATACTATAATGGACCTCCAATACACTTCGGGGTGCTCAGCCCCCTTCCCACTAGGGTTGGACCGAGACCCTCCCTTTACATTTTCCTAACTTTTTGTCTTCTAATTTTCTCCAATCACTCTAATTCAACTCCAATCATTTAAATGTATTATCTTAATCCTAAAAACAAGGCTTGGCCGAAAACTCTAGGTCTTTTAGTTTAATATTTTATTCATTCTTTTCTCTCCAAGATAACTCACCCAAAGAATCAAGTAAAAACCACCAATCATGATAAAGTAACCATTTTATTCATATGCATCTCATGTCTCTAAATATTTAAACAAGTCACCATAACATAGCACAATAATCAAATCAATAATTCCACTCAAAAAAGTCATTAAATCCAAAATATATGCATGCATAACCCAACATTTTCATCTCCAAGTCAAAAATCTAGCAAACAAGGTTTCACCTTTACTCAACTTGTTGATCATGCCATATTCTCCTTCCATATCAAATATTCAAATTCTCCACATGAAATAATCTTTAATCTTAACAAGGTATTTAAACTTGGACATGGGTTTTTACTACTAAATAAATTATGCTAGAAGCATTATTCAACATTATGCTAGTAAACCTTCAATCATGCATGCACATCCTTCCTTCCATCTTATGAGAATTAACTAACTAAACCACATATTATTTCAACTTCTCAACTTAGGAAAAATTACCATAACTTAAACATGAATTCTTACTAAACTAAACATGGCAAGCTTTCCTTCTAAAGGTTTTATTTTCAACATACACACAAAAGAATCAACCAAACAATCAAATTCATTCAAAGGTATACTAAGATTGCTAAAGGTAGGATAAGAATGCACTTACCTCTTCAAAAACAATTTCTTCTCAAAATGTTTGTTCTAGTTCTCTTCTTCTAGGAATATAATGAGGTTTAGAAGTTAGAAGAAAGTAGAACAAATGAGAGTTGAGGGAGAAGTGGGGTTTGGCTGAGAGGTAGAGAGAAAGGGCTTGTGTGTGTGTTTGTGAGTTAGCTAAGTGAGGGATGGTCTCCTCAAGGGTTTTGGCCATACACTTCTCTCTAGGGGTCAAGAACACCTCACCATACCTTGATTTGAAAGATACAAGACTAGGCATAGGTAGTTGCATGGGAAAAGAAAACAGTGATGGGAAATGAAAACAATGATGGGAAATGGGAGAAGTGATCAACCGGATCCCCTTTTCCTTCCAAGGTTTCCACCGAAACCTCCTCCCCTCTCATGCCTCATTCTCTTGTCATTTCAACCCTATGACACACTCAACCATCCATTCTCAAGTCAATCTACAAGATTCCATGGCCATACCCCTGGGAAAAAGAGCTTGCATGATCCGGCCATGCCTTGGTTCCACATGTCATCCGAAATACTCCCTCCTTCCATTCCTAGTTTGCTTCTATTTCAAGCAATATCCACTCATTCCTCTTACACCATCATTCCTCTTACACACCTTACATCATGTACTTTATCCCTTACACAAGTCTAAGGTACTCTTTTAACTAGATTTGCAAGCAATCCTAGGAAACTCCCAAGTGATGCACACGGCAAGTGCACATCCGGATCCACCTTGCCTTTCTTCTTCCTTTCTTTTTCCCTTTCTTTTCCTCATGACACCTCTCTTCACTTGTCAATCATCTTGTCACTTCCCTCTTACATGATCCTATGATGATCATTTGCCTAGATTGGAGAGAATGGCATGGGAAAAACCCCTAAGGGTTTTGGCAACTACCTATTCCGATTGCCCTCCCCATTTCTTTTCCTCCACTTTCCTCTCCATTGCACAAGTGTTATTCCCCTAAACATGACATGTACTAGTTAAGGTAAAATAGGTCATACCTTAGTACTTTCTAAAAATATTCTAATGATGGGAAAATCCTATCACAAGATTTCACACTCAATCTCACCATTCACCCACTAGTCAACTCTTACCTAATGGTAATCTCTCCTTCCCACCTACTAGTTGTAGTTGACTCACTAGGGTTTTCCTATGGGTGACAAGTGTCCCATGTGTGGGCTTGGTGGGTCATGGGTTAATCTCATCGGCTTGTGGGCTAGCTATTCCTTCCTAGACCCAATAACTCATTCTAACCTTCAAGGCCCTAATCTTAAGCCCATGCCCTTTTTCCTTACTTTCAATTATACATAATCTAATTAATTAATCAATTACTTAATCAAGATAAATATTCAATTAAATAATACAAATTTAAAAATCTCGGGTTGTCACAATATGTTTTGATAAATGAAAAAAAAATATGGATATAGTTTTAATATGCCATGTTATCTATTTATGCAAGAGTTAGATCTCTTTGCATGTATTGAATATTTATCAATTTCCATTGCGTTTTGCATTGCACTTAATTAATTAGTTTAAGTGTATGCATAGTTTTAAAAAAAAATCAGGGCGTTACATGTCTCATCCAAGCCGCACTGGTCCCTTACTTTTTGTCGTTGTGTGACCGAGATTTCCAGCTTGCATTTAATGCAGCGTAGTTCTAACCTACTTAACACTTAATGTGGACTAATGTTTGCCTGATTCCTCATTTAATGTTGTGCCAAGTGCCATTTTTGTCCCCTCATTTCTAAGCCGCTTTCTGGTGCGGGTACCCGACTCCTCCCGAGTCAAGCATCCAATACTTGGTCAACTTGGTTCATATGACTGAAGCCTGGGAGTATGTCACCTTAGGCCTGGGCTTGCCCATCTAGATGGGCCTCCCCCCATAGTCTATATATTATGTATATCTCTATAAGTCTTAAAATTTTGTTTCAACAAAAAAAATATAAGAAATCACACTGAACAAGGGAGACAGAATGGAATTCAAAGGCCCATCACTCCACTTTCACTTAGGCTTGGGCCAAGTCGGAGGTAATATGTTCGGCTCATTACCAAATTGTTTGACAAATCTATCTATCAACTTATACAAAAACCAAGTTTTGGTTGTTAACATGTCGTTTATTTTTTAATATTATTATTATTTTAGAATTTGAAAATTGTGTATTGGGATTTTAAAAATGTGTATTGGGATTTGAAAAATGTGTATTGGGATTTGAAAAAGGTATATAGAAATTTGTGTTTTGTATAAAAAATTATAAAAATGTAATGATGAAATGGAAGTGGTTTGAGATGAGCTCAACTCACTTCTGAATCCAAACGGGACCTTAGTCGCAGGTTTTAAAGTCTAAAGACATTTATTGTCATTCTGGGCATTCAATGTTAGCGTTTAAAGTGTCCATACCTACAATAATTATTGATATAGGCTATAGCAGTAATTTACTGCTAGAAGTAAACTCTGGTTAGCATTTTTTTGGGGCACATCGTTTTAAATAATTAAGAGCAATGCTAAATATAATTCTTATTTTGGGGATTGCAATATAAGTCTAATATAAAAAAGTTTTGAAATTACAATCATATCTGTTTTAAAATAATGTTGTTTCCTCTCCTCATTTATCAATGAGATTGTAATACAATCATCCACCTAGGACTGCAATAAAAGTTTTTCAAAAATTAATGATGGAGGAATCATGTTTAAAAACATATTTATTATGACGGTTGACTATTTATTCTTAATTATTAATTTTAAATAATTGTATTAGTAATTATGTGCAGTGCACATATATATCATTATAAAATCTCATATCATTATTCAGTTATTTTTTTTCTTTTTACTCTTTTAATCTGGATTAAAAATCTCATAAATAAATTAAATCAATCAACATAATTGTGTAATTTAATTAAAATTAAATTAAATTTTATAAAAACTGAAATTATTTTTCTATTTAAGTTTCAAAAACACTGTAAAAAAAAAAGAAAGAGTTTATAAAAATTGAAATTCTTTTTTCTATTTAAGTTTCAAAAACACTGTAAAAAATAAACAATTTATAAAAATTGAAATTATTTTCTATGTAAGTTTAAAAAACACTCTAAAATAGAGTATCATTTTCGTAGCACTTAATGTGATATACATATTGTAAGTTACATGATTAAGTTAGTTGATTCAATTTACTTTCTTTTAAATTATACAAGAAGGCCGTTGTGAGATTTTTAAACCAAATTGAAAGAGCAAATAAAAAAAATAGTCAATTTACTTTCTTTTAAATTATACAAGAAGACTTTAGACGTATTGCATGAACATTTTTTTTTATTAAAGATGAAACGTGATGTGGAGAAAGTTTGTGCTAAATGTGTTAGGTATAGGCAGAACAAATCTAGAGTCTTACCACATGAATTATACACTTCTTTGCCCATACTTAGTGTGCCTTGGGTAGATATTTCTTTAGACTTTGTTTTAGGCTTGCCTAGGTCAAGGAATGATAGAGATTCGATTTTTGTGGTTGTTGATAGGTTTTTTAAGATAACACATTTCATATCTTGTCATAAAATCGATGATGCAACTCATATCGCTGACTTGTTCTTTAAGGAGATAGTGCGGCTCTATGGTGTTCCTAGGAGTATTGTGTCTGATTGTGATGTTAAGTTCCTTAACTATTTTTGAAAAGTCTTGTGAGGTAAGTTGGGAAGTAAATTGCTGTTTTCAACTACTTGTCACCCCCAAACAGATGGATAAACCGAGGTAGTAAATAGAATTTTATCTACTTTGTTGCGTACTATAATTCAAAAGAATCTAAAAAATATAGAGGTCTGTTTGCCAATCATTGAGTTTGCATATAAACGAAATGTTCATTCTACTATTGATTTTTCACCATTTGAGATTGTCTATGATTTTAATTTACTAACTCCTTTAGATTTGTTGCCTTTGATGAATAATGAAATGGCTAGTTTGGATGGTCAAAAGAAGGCTGAGATGGTGAAGAAATTCAATGAATGTGTACAACAACACAGAGAGAAGAAAAATGAGCAATATGCGACCAAGGCCAACAAGGGTTGTAAGCAAGTCATCTTTGAACATGGTGATTGGGTTTAAGTGCATATGAGAAAGAAAAGATTTACAGCCCGTAGGCGGTCCAAGCTATCTCCTAGAGGGGATGATCCATTTCAAGTCCTTAAAAGGATCAAGAATAATGCATACATGTTAGATCTTCCATATGAATATAACATTTGTGCTACATACGCCCCGTTTGGATTCGGAGATGAGATGAGTTAGATAAGTTTAATTTATTTTTTAATATTATTATTATTTTAGAATTTGAAAAAGTTGAATTAGGATTTGAAAAATGTGCATAGGGATTTGTATTTTTTATGGAAAATTGAAAAAGTTTAATGATAAAATGGAGATGAGTTTATGAGAGTTTTAAATCCAAACCGGGCTATGTTTCTGATCTTTCTCCTTTTGATATACGTGACGATTTGAGGTCGCATTCTTTTTAAGAGAGAGGGAATGATGATAATAATCAAATACCATCAAAGGATCCATTACATGTCCAATTGGGTCTATTACAAGAGTAAGATCAAAAAAGCACTTAATGGGCTAATTTAGGAGACTTGGGCCGAGTTTGTAAATTCATCTAGCAAGACCCCAATATTCAAGATGGGGTGGAAAGAAGAAGAACCAACTTGAATTCATATGATACAAGCTACAGAAGGGGATACCGTAGCCTAGTAGTTTAGTAAAGACTTTTATTTTAATAAACATAGGTGAATGAACCTATTTAATTCATTAATTAGACTTCTTTTATTAGTTATAGGAGTGTAGTTTAGAGGTTTTGAGCCTAAAAGTGTTCAGGTAATGTCTTTAAGTGATTTAGGCCTTATTAGGCCCTAAATTTCATTAGAGGATATAAAAACATATGCCTTTTTATTTTGTAGGCAATTATGAACATGAATAGTATTTTTTCAGGAAGAATTTTTATTTTCTCTATTTGTTATTTAATGAATTAAGAACTTATCAAAAACAAACTATTTGTGGTGTTTTCTCTGCAATTTAGGTTCTTAAATAAGTTTTCAATAGGTCTAGATCATTTTGACTTGATTCTTGTCTTTCTTAAATAGATTTCAATTTATTTGTGGGTAAAAGAGATTTTCAATCCCACGAATTCACATCACTCTATCTAGCTAACAGCCTAACACAGTCGAGCTAGTTTGTTAATTTGCAACATGCATCATTAGTGTTAAAATTTTAAGACCCTGCCTATTACCTTTCGTTTGGATATTATCTTATTTCATTTCATCTCACATTTATAATTATTTTTTTTTTAAATTTTCATACAAAATATAATAAAAAAAGAATGTTTTTAAATTTCAAGACAATAATAATATTAGAAAATAATATTCTAATATTATTTTTTTCAACTTTTCATCTTTAATTAAAATCATCTCATTTCTAAATCTAAACCAAATCTCAAACTCCGTTCAAATATTTATAAGAGCATTTCATATCATCTATCATTAATAGTGAAGTAGATTATAAATAATAGTTTATAAATAATAAAGAATTACTGTTTGTAAATATTAATAAAGTGGTACGAAAAAAGTTAGAACATTTATGTACCTAAGCATAACCAAATGTTTTATTTAATTTGCAATAATAAGTCAGTTTTGGGATATAGAAATAGTTTTATCTTATTTTATTTTATTATTTTTAATTTTTAATTTTTTTTATAAAAAAATATAATAAATAATTTAACTTTTTTAAATTTTAAAATAATAATAATATTGCAAAATAATATTATAATTATAATTAATTTAAATTTAATTTTTATCTAAAATCATTTGATCTCATTTTATTATTTAAACCAAATTCTTGCAATAACCGAGCACTTTCAAATGTTTCTTTATCTTATCCTTTAAAATATATCATCAAAATTCACTTTCATACTGACTTTTATAATATTTCATATATTAATTTATATATTTTTATATTATTTAAATATTATTCTTTTTATTCTTTTCAAACATTTCTTTTCTACTAATAAATTTGTAATAGTCATATATCTTTTTCTATTTGTAATATGTTATTATATACAATATAATATGAAAAATTAACATAAAAATATATAAGCCAAATCAAAATCAAAATCAAAATATGAAAAATTGAATAAATAATATTTTTCAAGATATTTTTAGAAAAAATAAAATAAAGGTGTTTTAAATGATGAATAATAAAAGGAATTTGTATTAAAATGTAAAAGTACATAAAAATGAAGAAGTAAATGAAGTATAAATAATTAAAAAATTGTTTGAAGGATGAATAGTAACTAGCTACATGTAGGAAATTACTATAGTAATTTATATTTTATATTTTTTTTTATAAAACTGAATGGAACTCACTTTATGAATAATTCTTTAAATAATTTATATTTTTATATTATATATTTGTTATGAGAGTACTCTAAGTAAGGGCATCGAAACTTCTTAGGCTAGGACAGCGGGCACAATAACACAGAACAATCTATTAAGAAAAATAAAATGGCTTTATGGGATAGTTTTCGGGTTGCTTGTCGAGGCTGTTTATGTATGTTGCTTGTGGCCTGAGCTTATCCCCAGATGGACCCACAAGAATTTCGATGATGTTTCCTGCTGGCCAATTGGCTATTAATTACGCAAAATTTTGGAATAGAGAGTCAGCATGGCATCGGCATGGGCTACTTTCCGAGTTTGGTTTTTGAGGTTTACGCTACCGCTTGTCGGTTAGCTGGCTTAAAATACATGCAAGCTGGGAAGACAATAGTACGTATGTCAAATTGGAAGTTAAGGGTCGGTTTGTTCTGTGATGAAAATCAAACTCATTATAAATTTATTATTATATTTTTTAAAATTTTTATATAAAATATAATAAAAAATATAATTTTTTCAAATTTTAAAATTATTTTTTTAAATCTTTATACAAAATTAATATTAAAAAAATATATTACAATAATATTTTATTATTTTTTAAATTTTTATTTCATTTCATCTCATCTCATATCATCTTTAAAAATAAACAATGTCTAAATTTAATTGAAATTAATTTAATTTAGATTTGATTTATTTTTAAAGATGAGATAAAAGTTAAAAAAAGAATAAAATATTATAGTAATATATTTTTTTAATATTAGTTTTATTTTAAGATTTAAAAAATGTATTTTAAAATTTGAAAAAATTAATTTTTTTATTATATTTATATGAGAATTTAAAAAAATATAATGATAAATTTAATATATGTTTTAAGTTTTTGATTTTGCCCTATAAACAAATCGAGCCCTAGTAATCAAAGAAGGTGCGAATTTTCGTATACAGATCGAGTGAGTGGGGTGGAAGGGAGGTGCGAACCATTGCGAGACCAAGAGAGGGCAGAAAGACAAAATGAAGAGGGAAAAAAAGGGAAATTAAATAAAATTTGGGAAATTAAAAGTGAATAAAAAATTAATTTGGTAGATGAACAATATAGACTTTCATACTTAAAGGAAGTTATAGAATTATTGTAATTCAAAATTTCAAAACCAACATTTTTAATGAATCCAAATACAACTATGTTTTGATGAAATTTATCAAAATTTATATTTGATTAAATTTTTAATAAAATCAATGTTAATACTCTAAATAGTCTCCATATTAGGGTAGTTAATTTTTTCATTATATAATAATGAAATAATATGAGATGAATTTGGTTTTGATTATTCCATTTATATCAAATTTCTACATTAGTTTATCTATTTATTTATTATATAATAATAACATAATATTAATATAAAAAATATTTAATGTTTTAATTACTATTCATTTAGTTTTATCATAATTAATTATGAACTATTATTTAATTATTAATTTAAAATATCCCAATAACAAAAAGTATGAGAAGGAGAAAGAATTAAAGATAAATAACTATAGAATATAAATTTGATGTATCTACAATAACCATCAATTCTGAAATTTATTTTGGAAGTAATTGTAACTAAAATCTAATTATTTAAATTTTAGCTAATCCATTGGATCATAATTTATTGTCTAATAGCTAAATATGTGATTGATTTAACTTTTAACTAATTCATTGAAGATGTTCTTAAAATGCAGGAAGCCAGAAAAACAATGGAACTCTACCTTATTTTTCGTTTGAAGTTACATTTAATTGAGATTAATTTAATTTAATTTAAAATTGAATTTAACAATAAAATATTCAATTATCAAATTATTAAATTTATCTCAATTTAAATTTTCTTTACATATAAGATCCACAATCTTTTTTAATTTAATACATCTTTATATGCGATATTTACAGTCTTTTTCAACTTTTCATAAATATATATAAAATTATCTTAACATTCAAATACATTTAATTAAACTCATCTTAGATAAATTTTACAAAATTCATTCTATCATCTCAATTCATTATTATTTATAAAAAAAAAATAATCCATTTAAACTCAATTCAATATCCAAACAAGCCTTAAACTCCAAGGCACGGAAAATTCGTGTTTTAAATCCAATCAGCGACACACTCCCTTGCCTTTTAGGTTATAGGTAAGATGGTACTCAGGTAAGGTCCAAGATTTGGGTCCTGTCTTAAGTTTTTGTTGAGATTGCAAGCATTTAGTGCTTAAAACTGAGTAGTGTGGGATATCTTTCGCGTGACCGTGTAAAAGACACTTTTTGCACCGTAAAAATTATAGGATGGGCAATCGAAGATGATTTGGACGTAATACATCAAGAAAATTTCAGTTCAACAGTCCTTCACACACCTATTGATAGAAAACAATATAAAATAAATATGTTGTAGAGTTGAGTAAAATAACTCATATAATAATATCTTATACGTATAAGAATAAGACATGAGAGATTTAAATGATAGAAAATCATGACGCTTATTTAAATTGAGTTTGAATAGTAGGATTGTGAGGGTGAAATATTTCAAGTAGGGCCAGACCTACTATGTAATGCACTAGAAGATAAAAATATGTAAGGGACAGGCATAAAGAATATAAACTGACACACACAATCTAAATGGTCTATAAAACGATTCTGATCATATAATAACAAGAGAGGCTCGATAGATGACTCTCTGACTTGACAACAATTTCTCTCTTCTCCCGGATTACCTCCTTCGTCTTCTCAGATAAACTCAAGAGCTCATACCAGTAGATTTATGTATATTATTCATGTACAGTGTAAGCTCTGAGAGGCTGTAAAAATATTTATTATAGTGGATCTCCTTCCCCAAACCCCGTGGATGTAGGCCTTACGCCAAACCACGTAAATACTGTGTATTTCTATTTATTTATCTGTTATCCGTGTACGTATAGCCACACCGGAGTCTCACCGGGGGCCCCAAACGACACCTAACGAAGCCTAACTCATCCTAGTGGAATGGGAATGACTTTTTTTCCTACCCTAGCCTATTGGCCGATTTTTGTGACATCAACAGTGGTGCCATCTATGGAATATTTAGATCAGGGGTGAGAAAAAGATGATTTTCTAGAACACTGGACGACTAAAAGACTTACCAAGCATGCAAATGGTCTCTCCAAATATATACTCTTAAATTTGTTATTTTTATATAATATCAAACAAAGGCGAGAGAATATCTCGCCTAGAAGAGAGACATGCTTCTCGTCTCTTTTTCATAGAGAATAAGTTAATATTCTATCACTACACTTTTCTGGCGCTCGCCACACGTGCCCGCCATTAATACACTCGCCACTCAACGTGCACCCAGTGCACATGCCCAATCACCTCACAGAACCTCGCGAGCTTCAGTGTTGCAAACTAGCGAACACCCGATAAGCATTTTGGGCGAGCAAAGTGGTCTTGAGTTGGTAAACAGTAAGTTAATGTGTTTTAAGCGGTGTACTAGGCGAGCGCCGTGAACTTGGCGAGCCGCCTGCTGTGAGTGGAGGGAGGCGTGAGTGAGCATAAAACTACTGTGGGCGAACTGGGTGAGGCGAGCTGGCGAGCCTCAAGAAGTGGTCTGCGCGAGTGGGTGAGATGGCGAACGCCTGAGAAGTGTTCTGGGCAAGGAGGAGTCCGTGAGCTATGGTGACCGAATGATGGTCACGAGTTGGTAAATGATAAGCTGATGTTTTTCTAAGTGAAAATGTATTGGGCGCCTGAGAAGTGTTCTAGACCGAATGCATGCACAGTATGTGCATGCACGGTTTCACAAAGGAGGCTCACACCGTGAGCCCCGTGGCCCTTCCGATGGTCCCCACCTGGACCGCCAGAGATTTCTGTTTCCGGTGGGAGAATGACCGACCAGTCATTCTACCGGAAACATCCTCGGGCGGCGCACACGTGTATGCATGCATACACGTAAGTATCGTGAAATAGGGGCCCGCCATGCTCACGGTCCCACGCCGTGAGCCCATGGCCCTGCCAGCGGTCCTTGGACCGCCGGAAGTTTCTGTTTCCGGCAGGAGAATGACCGGTGGGTCATTCTGCCGAAAACTTCCTCGCCGGCGCCCTCGGGAAATTCTCCCAATGTGGCGCCCGCCTCGTCATGGAGCGTCCCGCCAGCGACCACCAGTTGGATCGCCGGCGGTTTTTGTCTAGGACTGCTGTGTCCCTTCCGGCGAAAAGCTTCCAGCCGGCGAGGACCGAGTGACCAAGGCATTAGCACGGCCTTGCCGTGCCTAGTGAAACGCGGTGGGTGCCCAAGAATTTGTGGCACCCTGCCGCATTTTCCACCACCTTGTAGGCACTTTCTGGCCCCGCCACCATGGCGGGCCCATGAATAGTGACACGGGTGTACTCCCGAGTCCATCTCGGGAGCACGCTAGATAAAGCACACAAAAGCTCACGGCTTCCCGCCGTGAGCTCTGTAGGCCTACCGGCGGTCACAACCATGACCGCCGGCAGTTTTTGTCTCTAGCATTTCCGAGGCCAACCGGCCATCCTGCCGAACCAGTTCTAGTTGTTGCCACGTCCTCCCACACGACAAGGTGACAAGCCCAGAGCCACCATGGCTCGACTAGACTGCCGGTGGCTACCATTGAGCCCACTGGCATCATCTGCCCCCAAGGAGGTCACCGCCCCCCTACCAGGATGCTCGGCGGTTGAGTCCGCACTCACCACCTCTCACGGCCTGCCACCTCTCATATACGGACCTCAACTCACGGGCCTCGCCAACCTCACTGTGGCTCGCCAGCGAGCTCACCACTCACCTCACACACTCTCCTTCACAGCTCGCCACCTTTTCGCTCAACCCTTGCCATGCACAGGCTCGCCTGGACCGCCAAGGACTCATGGCCCACCAGAACCACCATGCTCACCTAAAGAACTAGCCCTCTCACCAACCTCACGGCCCGCCAACCCGCCTACTCAAGGCCTTTCCACGCCCACGACAGCGTGGGCTTGCCCAGCTCGCCCACGGATCACCGCACCCACAGCTCGCCAAACACCATACATGTTCGCCTAAACTGCATCTCACATGACTCATATTTCATTAACATTGGAACCTCCTGCCACTTATTGGGCGCTCGCCCATGCCTCGTCAGTTCGCCCACAGCTCACCCGAATCACCATGCTCGCCCAAGTCACTCGCCATCTCACCAGCCTACCAGCTCGCCACATCTCTTTCACGGCTCGCCATACACTTTCTCGCCTATTCACTTAGCACGAAATTCCACCCTCGGACCACTAGCTCGCCTCTCAACACTCGGACCACCCATTTCACAAACAAGGCACCAAGCTCGCCTCCCAGCTTGCCCGACCACCTCTCCTGCTCACACTCCCGCCAGCTCGCCAAGCATGCTCGTCTAAAAACAAGAAGTTACTCCGTGGACTCGTCTCGCCCAGCTCCTTCGCGACAATAAGGACTCGCCATGCATGTTCGCCTAACACATATGGGCTGTGTTCCCAGCTCACATAACTCGCCTCATCTGTTTAGAAATTTAGGGATTTACATACAGCAAGTCTCCCATGTGGGACTCGCCTATTTTCTCTTTTATTTAGTCTTGACAGGTTACTCACTAACTCAGATCACGAGACCTCCAACTCGGATGCTCAATCAATATTGGAATCAATTTTGACAAATTTTATACTCCGACTGTGCACATGCAAATTCAGACTCAGCACTCGAACTCAGTGGCATGAAAAATCATATTTTTATTAATAAAATTGTTTTGCAACACAAAGCCAAAGCACACCACTCATCATACAGGGATAGGTTTAGTCACGGCGTCCGGCCACTCATGACTAGCCCAACGATTTGTTCGTCAAGGGCTCGAGGCTTGCGATCCGCCTACCAAGCACACTCAACAAGCCTCATCTTGGATGCTTACGAATCGCAGGGTTGAGTCCCAGGTTTAAGCTTGTGTGTAAACTCTCGTACGCCTGGTTTTCCGTCAATAACTGCTTGTGGATCACGGGGTTGTAAACCCTCGCATGCCTTACAATATTTTCTTAATAAAATATGTATTACATGTGTCTTTTTTACCTCAAGCTCGGAAGATAAACCATCACCTTCTCAGTTTTCGAATACTTTAGAATTTCCACCAAAGTGTTTTTGGTAAGAATTCGCGGAGTTCTATGAGGATGAAATATCCCAAGTAGGGCCCAGGCCTATTATTTAGTGCAATAGAAGACAAGAGTGAAAAAGAGTTGAGTGGACCAGATCACATGGGGGACAGACTATAAAAACAAGCAACTGACATACGCAATAAATAATATCCAGATCAAAACTTCTATATAAAAAGGTAACAATAAAATGAAAGGAGGCTCGATAGATGGCTGTCTCTCTGGCTTGACAATAATTTCTCTCTTCTCCCGGATCACCTGCTTCATCTTCTCAGATGAACCCAAGAGCTCATACCAATAGATTTATGTATATTATTCATGTACAGTGTAAGCCCTGAGCGATTATAAAAATATTAATTATAATGGATCCTCATCCCCAACCCCTGTGGATGTAGGCTTTACGCTGAACTACGTAAATACCGTATCTCTTTATTTATTTATCTGCTATCCGCGTACGTATGGCCGTACCGAAATCTCACCAGGGGCCCCAAACGCACCCAACGAAGCCTAACTCGTCCCAGTGGACTGGAAATAACTTTTTTCCTACCCTGACCTATTGGTCGATTTTTATGACATCAACAAGGATATGAGAAAAACTTCAAATAGGATAAGTGTCATTTCTCTTTTAACACATTTCAGATAAATTTTGACACATAATAATTTCTTTCTCTCTTCCTATCTTTTCTCTTGGCTCCTCTCTCGAAACTCTCTCTTCTGATCTCTTCTCTTTAGACTTAGTGTCATTTTTTTCTATTCGTTTCCAAAACAAAACAATCACAACCCATTTACAACCAATTAAAATATGTCAATGTTGTAAGATATGGTTGAAGCAAATGGTAGGACAAATGATAGAACCCTAAAATTCAGGTACGCCTCTCTCTCTCATTTCTTTTGTTTGGGTTTATTTTTGTAACTCCTCTTCAAACAGAGGTAAGATGCGATGAAGTGTTTTGACTGCTCGAGCAAGATGAATAATCTAATATGGTTCTTATTCAGTGAGCATCTTCATCTTCAATCTATCTTTTTTTTTTTTCAAACTTTTATTCATTTATTTTTGAAATAAATGAAGGGTCCTATAAAAGAAGTGTTGTTCATATCAGTGCATTATGATCTAATTGCCTTTGAAAATCTGCCATTGCACCAAAAAAACAAAAAATGAAAAACGAAAAATAAGAAAAAAAAAAAGAGTTGCAGAATCTTATAGCCTACTCTCCTGTTGAGTTTTGTCTTTCGAATGTTGCATACAATTGAGGTCAGTGAGAAGCTTGTAAGTTCTGTTGTAAGGTATAGGCTTCCCTAGAGGGATGAGGTGGTCGTACCCTGCTTCAACTTTCACATAAATTTTTTAATCAGTATTCTAATCATGTTTCCATGATAAGAGTTTTGTTGGGTTCGATGAAGTGGGAGGAGGAGAGATGGGGGACATTTTTTTTTTTTTTGGGGGGGGTGGGGGTTTGAAGATGACAACAAGGAGGGAGATGAGTTAGAGGTAAATGTGTCAAATCATGTCAACGAGTTATATTCGTGTCGTGTCAATACATGTATATTATATTATATAGGTCAATCTTAATTTGACCTGTTAAGCTTATCGTGTCAAAATTTCAAATTTTAACATGACTCATTAACATAACATGTCGTGTCGTATTATTCTGTTATGACCTATTAGTGAATATTACGAAATAAATTAACACGATAAAATATGATACGTTTCAACATGTTTATGTAAATGTGTTGAAAATGATCGAAACTAACCTGTTTAACTTAATTAAACTTATCATAATTTTATACAAATGTTAAAATCACAATATCTATAAAAATTATAATACTAACTACAAGAATGAATTAGAATCTAAACAATTAAATATCGAAATTAAGATTCTAATAATTTTACTTTTAAATGTAAGGGAATATTTATAATTTTAACTTTCTTAACGTGTCATAACGTGTTATAGTAGGTCAAAATAGGTTGACCTGCTATCAATTCATTAAGCAATCGTGTCGTAATAGGTCAATCTATTTTGATCCGAAATTCATTAAGACTAAACTTTAACTCGCTATTATCATATCGTATTCATATTGGGTTAATGAATCGTGTAATATATTGTCACCCTTAATTAAAAGGAGAGGGGATAGACTGCATGCACTTCTATTTTTATCTTACCGAAACTTCTACGGGGCTTAAATTATGAATAGGTGTTAGACTTCTTTTTATACCCATCAGACTGCTAGCCTGCCACACTCGTAGGATAAACCCAACTCTCTGAGAAAATTCAATACTAAGCAATTAATAACGGTAATTTAAGGAAATTACATATTTGAATTTGAATTCAAATTCAAAACCCAGTATACATGAAGCCCCTTGAAAATAACTCAAATATCGTTGAGTTACCACTCTTTTTTTTTTTTTTTTTTTTTAAATCATCGAGTCACCACTTTTGATGGTATATATATACGACACATTTGTTTACTCACTTGACAAGAATAGAAACCAAACTAAATCAGTAATCTGAACTAAATCAGTAATCTAGAGACAAGAGTTTGTAATTGTTAAAGTAATTCTGTAATTTATGCCATAGTAAATCTGTAAGACAAAAGTTTGTAATTGTTAAAAGTAATGCTGTAATCTATAACATTACCTAAATTCAAGTTAATAATCATCTATTTTTTAGTAATAATAAATATTAATTCAAGGGCTATTAAACCATTATCTAACTTCAAGCTAATAATAATCTATTTAGTAATAATAATATGAATTCAAGAGCTATTACACGCCATCAGATAAATATGAAAATTGATAGTTTCTAGTACTCTTTCATTTGTTAATGATAGATGAGATGTCGTGGTTTTGAATGATTGGAAACTCACACTAAAATATATCAAATTCAAGTAGCAATAGATACACATTGTGATCGGGGTGTAGATCTATGTCTAGTTTGTTTCTGTAAATGGGGTAGTATGAATTAATATGAAAATTAAATATTGTTAGAATATATTAATAATATATATATATATTTTAGATTTAAAAAAGAATAAATTATTTATTTTATTTTATGTAGGATTTAAAAGAATTACAATAATTATATAAAATGAGTTGAGAAGTTTTGTAAAAATAAAGGACATTATAATCTCCAAATATATTAGAATTATAATGGTGTTAATAAAGAAGCAAAATTAATAATACTCGGATCCATAAGCTCCACCAATTTGGAAAATGGAAAGGGAGGTATGAAATTCGGAGTGTCGCGGGCATGTACAATTTGTTATTTCCTCGATAAAAATGAGAAAATTACATTTTATTTCCAAAAAGTTTCTTATTTTATAACACAGTATTTGAATGATTAAATTGTTCATTTAGAAGATATATAAGTAATAATTCGCTCATAGTTTTAGATTTGAATAAAATATAAATCATATATTGGTATATTATTTTACAAAAATTATTATCATTCATTTATCAGATAAACTTATGTCTATTGGTTAAAAAAAAAAATACTTACGTCCATAATCAAATATATTTTGAGATGTTCTTATATCAAACATAATATCATAATCACTTTTTTTAAAGGACATTATAAACAAAAAATAATGCATATGAATTTCGCCATTATATTATTTTATTTTGTGATCGGTCTAGTCTTTACTGTTACTTATATTTTATTCCTAAGAAATAACACTTTTTACTTGAACAAAAACTTAACATCACCCTTTATAGAAAGAGATGACTCAACTTTTAGAAACAAATATTACTTATAAAAAAAAAAACTTCTACAAACAAATGTATGAGATATGAATTTTTTTTTAATTCACAATAAGATAACAAAAAATAAAAATAGTAAAATAGATACAAAAAAATGACGGATTACAATTTGCAACAATTCTAGTAGAGTTCAAAATTTGTGACAACCCATAGAAATAATACATTTATCTCTTTTTAGCCACAAGGTCATATTTGAAAGGTTTAATGGTGGCAAATTTGGTGATCTAACACGTGTCAATAAGAACTACTGGAAGGGATAGTGCGTAGATGTGGACAACGTGTAAGAACCATGCTCAATGGTTTCACAAAATCACCATTTTTCTCTAAATAATTTTTTATTTGTGAAAATGCTTGGGCTGCATGTGTCTTCTCTTGAGTTGATAGAAAGTTTTAGATATCTCTTTTTCAACTTTGAAAAATAAAATAAAATTAAGTAAAAAAAATTTTGATAAACAAGATGAGTGAATGGAAGAAGGGAAAGTCGAGGAGGAGAAGGGAGATGCCTAAGATCTATTTTTGGCTATAATTTATATTTTAAATTAGAGATTGAGGGATAAATTATACGTGGATGATAGAAGAAGTGATAATTTGATGGTAAATACTATTTAAATATAAATATTTTTTTATTATTTAATTATTATATAATTATTATAATTTTTTTAAACTTCCAAAAAGAATACAAAAAATGATCTAAAAATATAAAATTATATTATAATTTGAATTTTATAACATTTTTATCTAAATTTTTTTTTCTATTTTTGTTAATTTCTATAAAATATCTTTAACTTAAATAATTTATAAATTATTTTATTGCTCTTTACATATTTATCATGTCTCAACATCAAGCGAGATTTTCGCTCCAACGAAATAAATAGATGGAAAAAAATAAAAAGAAAAGTAAAACACAAGACCAACAATACCTAATTTTCAATATTAAATCCTCGATAAAAACCGGGCAAGGGAGCAAGCCAACCCACCGGTCTTCTCGAATCCATTCCCAGCTACCAGCACGGTTTCTCCACTTTGGCTCGATTGCAAGGCTTGGACGTCTAACTATCCCACAAATATACCGCCCTTTCTCGCTTTCTGTCTCTCATATATTCGATCAAGTTAGTAGAAACTGCTTTTGATTGATCTTGGGCATATGAAATCGCTACTCCCGGTGTGCTAAGGTACAGAATCTCCACTGAAAGTTGATGATTCTGATATTCTGGCTATTTCATTTACGGCGTTTCGACATTTATTAATCGTATTTACTTGGCTATTTTCTGAGCCATTCTCATGTAGACTAGTGCATAATCTGCTGTGCCCTCAGTACGTTTCTAATTATGATCATGTTGTTCCCAAAATATTTACTCTGCCTACCCAGAAAACTCCACAAAAGATTGTATTAGTCGTTTGTGATAATGTATCCGTGACTCCGTGGCTATTAGAGTTGATGAAGGTGTTTGAATTTTATAACGTGGTACATGTTAGTGTTCATTTTCTATTATGAACTTGGTTATGATCAAGGCATTCGAGGGTTTTAAGAAGTGAGTTAAACAAGAAAGGGATTGTGCATTGACATGTGAGTTATCTAACTTTTGAGAGGGGGGAGATTCAGATTACACTTCATCATCAAGTAGACAAGATCATTTTCAACTTGTATGACTCGTTTTGCATACGTTTTCAACTCTTATTTTCTACCGTTTTCTAACATAGTATATTCTTTTGATAAAGGAAATGAGAATAGCTGGTTGAGCTCTGATTTATCTACTTGCTTGAGTGCGATGGAGTTTCTGTTTTGGTTTAAGCTTAGTTTTCAGAGGCCATGTGCAATTATTTGGTTATGGATGGCTTTGGTACTCCTGCTGTGGAACAGTAGACAAGTGGTCTCAGATTCCAATTATTTGATTGGGCTTGGAAGCTATGACATCACAGGACCAGCAGCTGATGTTAATATGATGGGATATGCTAACGCAGAACAGATTGCATCCGGGGTTCACTTCAGGCTCCGAGCTCGCACTTTTATTGCTGCAGAGCCAGAAGGGAACCGAGTAGTATTTGTAAACCTTGATGCTTGCATGGCTTCACAACTTGTAACAATCAAGGTCATTGAGAGGTTGAAGGCAAGGTACTTAATATACTATATCTCGAGCAATGACTCTACTCTTGTGATCAATACAGATATTTTGTTAGCAAAAGTAATTTATATGCTGTGTGATGCATAAACTCTTATATTCTTGGAGGAATTGAAAGCCAAGTTATTTAAAACCTATTGTGATTGGTGCCAGAGATGAAGGTACAGGAAGAAGGTCCAAGGCCCCCAGCCCCCAAAAAAATCTGAATTTATTAGGGTTTCTTATCAGTTTATTGATTACAACCATCAAAAAACTCTAGTGCAGTCTGGCCCCTACTTTCAATTCCTAGCTTCGTCCCTAGGCATTGCAAGGCGTTTTGAAAGTGAATGAACTTCACTTAATGTTGTTAAATGCCCAAATCTTAGTTTATTAGACATTTCAACTTATATTCATCTAACTGAAACTACTTACCAAAAAAAAAAAAATATTCATCTAACTGAAACTGCCCTATCATTTTATTTGGCAGGTATGGTGACCTATACACTGAAAATAATGTAGCTATTAGTGGAATTCACTCACATGCTGGTCCTGGTGGTTATCTTCAATATGTGGTGTATATTGTAACATCCCTTGGATTTGTACGGCAGTCCTTTGATGTCCTTGTTGCTGGGATTGAGAAAAGCATTATAGAAGCCCATGAAAATCTCCGGCCAGGGCTTGTCTTTGTAAATAAGGGTAAGGGAAAGAACTCTTATACTCACTGACTCCTTTGGATGTCAAAATGTCCCAATGGTCTTGTACCTAAAAAAAGGTGTCCTGATGTTCTTGATTTTCTCTCAGCTTTTTTTCTCCCTCTCTCTTGAAAGGCTTTTTCCTTTTGTTTTTTAATTTTAGAAAATGCTTATCTTAATGACTGCATGGCCTTGATTTTTTCTTCTACAATGTTGTGCCACCCTTGTATGGTGTCTAGAAAAAGTATTTGTTCATCTTTTTTAGCCAATCATTGTTGAGATGCTGACTTAGGTTTTGGTTTTTTGATTCACAGGAGAGCTCTTAGATGCTAGTGTAAGCCGCAGTCCTAGTGCATATCTTAACAATCCTGCTGCAGAGCGAGCTAAATACAAGTATGATGTTGATAAGGAAATGACCCTTTTGAAGTTCCTAGATGAGGAGTGGGGTCCAGTTGGTAGCTTTAACTGGTTTGCAACTCATGGAACTTCCATGAGTCGTACAAATTCATTGATAAGTGGAGATAACAAAGGTGCTGCCGCAAGGTTTATGGAAGACTGGTTTGAGCAAAATGGTATTAAAAGCTCACATTCCAGTAGATTTGGAGCCAATGGAATCCCACGAAGAGTCTCAAACTTAATTCCTGACCTCCATACCAACCGTAAGTTACTACTTCTCTCTTATAACTATAATGAATTTACCTATCACAGTAAATTCTAGAATCTGTACCATATTGATCTGCAGATCAATTGACATGCTGACATCTCTTGTTCTCTCAATCACTAATGAAGCCTGCGCTGTCGGGGCAAGAGTCTGTCAAAGGTCTGAAGTTCATTATTGCAGATGAACAACATCTACCAGATATGAGTAGTTTAAAAATTAAAAGAAGTATGGTAAAAGTAATTAAAAACCTTATAGTACTTATTTCAATACCTATAAAAAAATATTACTTATTTCATTATTTTTTGGCTTTGTTTGGCAATTGATTAAGTTTTCAAACTTTACCGCCATTAACATATACTTTGGCAAAAGGCACTTGCTTGATGCATGAATTTGTGCTTTTTATTTGATGTCACTTACACATGGACCCGCGGTGGTTAGAGATGTGACTCAAACATGTGCCCCTCTTGTTCTCTGGATTATCCCTTTTGAGATGAAGTCAATTTTGTTTGTCCAAGAAGATTGTGCTTTTGAGATGTGACTCTTAAAAATGGTGATAATAATAATAGTAATAACTCTGTTTTGTCATGTTTTGTAAGATTGTGCTTTTTCCTCTCACATAGATTCTTGTAAATCTCTGTCTGCCAACCCTCCACCATGTTTCTAGTTGATTAATAGGTGCTCCGCAGCAATATTTAATAGTTTCAAAGACTATTGATGCATTTAGCTGTTAAAATCTGGGTCTCACTGCTTCTGAGTGTTGTGGGCTTGATAAAAAATGTCTGCCCACTGGGCATTGGTACGTGGATGGATGTGATTAATGCGAGTGATCAAAATATATCATCTTCTGTGTTAATATATGTGGAAATTGAGCAAAGATGAATATTTTATTCTGAATGCTAGCAAAAACAAAATGAATATGCTAAGTTAATAATGGATGTTCTGAAGTATGCAAACTTGGATGTGATATAGATAGATACAGAATTGTTTACCGACAAACCTGATGTCAAGTTCGCACATGTATAGCTGGGATTTTGAAGGATCAAAGTGCTGCAATCTAGGGCACAACTAAACTGTATATTAGGAAAATAAAATGTGGGATGCACTTTAATTTATTTATATTTTGTATTCTGTTTCTTTTGCAGACCATGAGTTACTGGAGCTTGCTGCTTCATTCCAGTCACCTCCTGGTAGACCAGCAGACAGCATTCTGAGTGTTGCAAGACGTGTCAGGGGTGCTCTGAGGCAGGCTAATAAGCCTGGATTTGTATCTGCTTTTTGTCAATCAAACTGTGGTGATGTTAGCCCAAATGTTCTTGGAGCATTCTGCATAGACACTGGGCTACCTTGTGACTTCAATCACAGTACTTGTGGTGGGAAGAACGAGTTGTGCTATGGCCGAGGACCGGGGTACTTATTCCTCTGTGTGCTAAGATCTTTCTATCTTTTTCCTCTGTACCATAACATAAGTGTATCTGATGCCTAAGTGAATTCTAAATTGCATAATGCTGAACATGGCAGTTACCCAGATGAATTTGAAAGTACACGCATCATTGGAGAGAGGCAATTCAGAAAAGCTGCAGAGCTTTTCAACAAAGCATCTGAACAGTTAACTGGGAAGATTGACTATCGCCATGCTTACATAGATTTCTCGCAACTTGAGGTGACACTTCCTAAACAAGGAGGAGGTTCTGAGGTGGTAAAAACTTGCCCTGCTGCAATGGGATTTGCATTTGCTGCTGGAACGACAGATGGACCTGGAGCTTTTGACTTTAAGCAAGGAGATGACCAGGTACTTGGTAATAGCAATTCTTATGGCCTGAGCATTGTAAAAATGCTCTTTTACTGTTCAGATTTGCATGGTTAATGTATACTCTGATGTGATTTCAGGGAAATCCTTTCTGGAAGTTGGTGCGCAACATACTCAAAACACCAGACAAGGAACAAGTTGATTGTCAATATCCAAAGCCTATTTTGCTTGATACTGGTGAAATGAAGCAACCATATGATTGGGCTGTAAGTTGCAGGCTTGTTTGGACATAATTTATATGAGTGCACATATTTTATGTGAATAGATTGCAATAATATAGTGTCTAAACATGGTCAAGTTCTTTTGTTTCCTATGTCAAATTATCTTGATCAGCATGAGTCGGTGTATAACCAGCAGTAGTTCTTGTACTGTTGTGTCAGTAAGCGGTACCTGGATGCATTTTACAAAATTTAGATCTGAAGTCCTTAAGCATATGTGCTTGTAGCCTGTTTCTGGTAATGATAATTTCTTAATTTCCTCATGTACAGAATATCATTCCAATGTGATGGTTATTTAGTTTTAGATAAATTCCATCTTACTATTTCTAGTTTTTTTATTCATTTCCCAGAATTGACTGGTTGGTTTCTATTTCTAGCTAGATAGCTTTCTTGTTATGCATCTCATTGTACTTGGAATGAAATTCTGTCTTGTAAGAAAAAGGAGATTTGACTGATTTGTATAACTCATTTGAGTTCAGATATGGGAAAATTGTGGTTTGTTTTGGAGGTAGCTAGATTGTAGAGGTTGGGGACGTACACATGGAAAGAAATCCAAATACCTGAGGGTAGCCATAAGGCTTTGCATGTATTTTTATCAATTGGTTTTCCTGAGAAATGATGCAATGGCATCACATTGGGGTTTTGTTGAGAAAAATACTATTGGAAGATTGCAACCATTTGATTATGAAACTTTTTCAGGACACCTGTCTTATCTCTGTCAAGAGTTGCAAGTAGTTTTTCTTTTTCTTTATCCACTCTATCTGATTTATAGTTACTAGTAACCACAAAATATTTTGTACAGATTTCTTCAGAGACCACCATTCCCCTCCCCCCGCCCCCCTGTGGGCAGCAAAAGATTGATGGTATTAGTTACTAAATTTTTCTTTTGTCCGTGATTTCTGCAGCCTTCAATACTTCCAATCCAGATCCTCCGAATAGGACAGCTCGCCATTCTCAGTGTACCCGGAGGTAGTGGGTTGCCTTGTTTATTCCTGTCTTCTAGTGTAAAGTTAATTATATTATCAAAAGATTCATGTTTAGTTTTCTCAACCAATTCTTACACTATATTGTAATGGGGTACTTAAATTAGGCATTCACAGATAATAATAATAATAATAATAACATGAGTAATGTTATACACCACACTTTCATCCTACCATATAAGATGTGGCACAATTGTCAGCGTTGGATGATAAAGAATCATCTAATAAAAGATCATCCAATTGCAATAAATATGTCATATCTTACATAGTGTGATGAAAGTGGGATCGTAGTGTGATGTATGGAGTTTTCCTGATAATATTACTGATAAAAAATAATAAAATAATAATATTAAGGACTGCATATATGTCTTCCTTGGCAATCACTTCTTTCTGTTGCTTCCAGAAATTAACTACACATTTGTGCTTCTTTATGTTACATTATGTGTTTTTTTACATTAATATTTTTAGTGATTGTTTCTGTTGTATAGAATTTACCACAATGGCTGGGAGGCGTCTCCGTGATGCCGTGAAATCAGTGTTTACAAGTGGTGGTCATGGACACTCCAATAGCAATGTTCATGTTGTTATAGCAGGGCTAACTAACACCTATTCACAGTATGTGACCACCTTTGAAGAGTATCAGGTGCAAAGATATGAGGTTAGTCTCGGTTTCATGAAACAGACATGCATGTGGCCATATATATATATATATATATGTATATTCAAAGTAGAGTCCTGTTACCTATGAAATGCTATTATAAGTGAACTCTTAGGTAATATTATTTAATATTTTCAGTTTAGATAATATTATACCCAGCAAGGGTGACAGGGAGTTGGGCAATGTTACATATGACAACTTTGCATATATAGAACTTGTTTTGTTGTTCATCAACCATGAAATAGACTACTTATAAAAGAAATAGATTAATCGTCATTATTGCTTTATTTCCTTGTTTGTAAGATTTGAGTTGAAGCACTTTCCAGAACCTGAGCCCATCCAAATTATTACAGCCAAGGCGATCAGGAACAGTTTAGAGGCTATAATTGCTTGTGCGATTTCATAGGGATATAAATGTGTGCCATATTGCAATGACTTTAAGATGCGTTTCTTATATACCTTTTCTAAAGCTACTCCTTCAGACACAACGCAGGTGGTCTCCTACAAAACCACAATAAATAATGGTATTGCAATCAAAGTAGTATCTTGGGCACCAATTTGTGTTTTTGTAATGCAACAATTAGTACCTATAATTCTTTTCCTTTTTTTCATTTTATGGATGTTTTACTTCTCAGGGAGCCTCTACACTATATGGTCCACATACACTCAGTGCCTACATTCAGGAGTTCAAGAAGCTTGCAAGTGCTATCATTAGTGGTCAAGCTGTTGAAGGAGGGCCACAACCCCCAGATCTCTTGGATAAGCAAATAGGCTTACTTACCCCGGTTATGGTCGATGCAACTCCTCATGGGGTAAACTTTGGGGATGTTGATTCTGATGTTGCTAAAAACTCAACCTTTAAGAAAGGTGACTTGGTGTCGGTTACCTTCTGGTCTTCTTGCCCTCGAAATGACCTCATGACCGAAGGTACATTTGCCCTTGTGGAGATCCTTCGTGGAAAGGATACATGGGTTCCCGCTTATGATGATGATGATTTTTGCCTGCGTTTCAAGTGGTCAAGGCCTTCTCGACTCAGTCCTCGGAGTCGGGCAACATTAGAATGGAGAATCCAGGAATCCACCCCGCCTGGTGTGTACAGGCTAAGACATTTTGGTGCTTCAAAGAGTATTCTCGGATCAATACGCCATTTTGCAGGTTCATCGAGTGCTTTCGTTGTAGCATGAGGATCTCTCTGCCGTTCTATATATCTAAGAAAGTGTTTGAAGGTGTTACTGGATGTATATCTATAGCGAGTGGTTAGTTTGAGAACGTCTTTGTTATTGTGTATAAGGCCGTGGCTACAGCTCACGGCTATCAGGTGTTATTGGATCATCTTCCTGTATTTGTAGAATTAAACTAATGAATGCTATTTCATAGGCCGTGCCTACAGCCTATGGCTATAGGTAAGCCAGTTTGGCATCCCGCTGTACACACAAGTGACATGGCGAGCCTGGTCCCGTCGCCATGGCACGGGTTTTCAAGAACACCGGCTCGTGTTCTTTCTGAAAACAGACCCCATTTCTTCATCTCTTTTCTTCTTTGATCCTCTTTTACTTCAGTCTCTTTTGAAAATCTCAATCTCGTCATTCCTCTTCTACATGTCTACGCAAAAACAATAAAATCGTAGAAACAGAAATCTTCACCATTCTTTTCTCCATCATCTTCGCACAAAAACAGAAATTCAAGAATTTCTCTTTTCCGTCGTCTTTGCCATTTCTCCGAAATTTGATCTTGCTCTCACTCTTCACTCATCACTCTTTTTCCCATGTGTCTCCCTAAAAAACAAGACCCAATCTTCCTCCTATCTACCTTTGTAGCCCAGACCTCAGACTGGACTCAACAAGAAGAAAAAGTCAATTTTGTTCTACTTTCATAGAGAGTTATATTTCTTCTTGTTTTTATGCAAATGGTTTTTTTTTTTTTTTTGTTAATTTCTGTTTTGCAAAAACATTTCCAAGTGATTTGAATATTTTTCAAAGAATTTGCAACCTTTTTGCAAAAGAGTCGAAAAAGTCTTCAAACTGCAGCCTTTAAGAAATCTACAACCTTTGAGATTTGAGGAGCTGCGAACTGCTAGGAGAACTCGTCTACCTACCGCAAAGAGAAGAGGAAAGCACACATAAAATTCTATCAAAAAATCTTCAAAAATGGTGCTGGGTTTTGTTCGAACTTCTGATATTTGGGTTTTAATTAAACATTTCTTGTTTGCCTTTTTGGGTTATTCGGGTTTTCTGACTATTTGTTTGTTGTTTTCTGAGAATTTGAGATGAAATTTCAAAATATGTAACCAGAAAGAGCAGAACTGAGAAAGAAAAATAAAATAAAAATGCCAAATCAGAAGTGTGTGGAGTATGTTGAATAATAGGCCTACGTATAGCATTACTCTAAACTAATTGCGAACCAATCAAAGTTGAAGTTGAAAATACGAAAAGAATTATGCTATTTACAATTTTGGTGTGCAACGCACCACTTATTCTGAGACCCATTATAATCTTAGAATAAGTCAAATTACTAAGGCTTCCATATTAACATTGTGGTTGGGAAGTTTGCAAATATGTTTATTCAATACCGAAGTATTTCCTAGTCTTTAAATTGGGCCTTCTATTACTGGAATTTTCAAACTTAATTATATCAATTCTCCCGTTGTCTTCTTAATCGTTTTTAGGCTTCAAGAATTTCACATGTAAGAAAAAAAAAACTTAAAAACCATTAAGGTCAAAACTTTAACAAAAAAAAAACCCAAAAATAGGTAATAGGAAAAAACAGTTTAAAAAAAATTAAAAAACCATACCTCAGAAAAGCCATTATTATCCTTTGTATGTCATAGGCGTGTGTATTAATAATTATATAAAATGTGTGTATATATATATGAGGTGAAAAAGTTTATTAACTGAAAATATTAGCATTTAGCAATAAGCTTTGTATTAACCATTCTTTGTATTATTCCCAATATGCATAAAATATTTGCAAAATTATTTGTTATCTTTTGCTTATTTAAAAATTTATTTGATGCGGTGGATGAATAGAATTAGAATTTTGTACCTATCATTGGAATTTGGAACTTCCTTGAGGCTTAAACTAAGACACAATTAGCAATCACCCCGATACCATTAACTCCGATAATCAGCCATTTAAATTACCAAGAAATTAAAATATATACCTTTACCTTAATGATTTATCTCTATTTTTTTTTAAATTATATTTTAAAATATGTTTTCACGATTCAATGTTATTTGGAAAACTGATTTTTTCAATAAATTAAAATAGAAACCTCAATTTTTAATTTTTTTTTTCAGTTTTTCTTTTTTAAGGCTACGTATATAAGAATTTTTATAGAGGAGATAATTATTAAAATTCATAATTTGGAGGATTGAAAACTTGACATGAAATTTATTATTTACGTATTTCTTTCAATTAATCCCTTTCGTTTACTCACGTGGAGACGCTCCCAGAAGCAGCTCCGAGCAGTAAAGAGAGTGGAAGCTGAAGGAGCGAATATTGGGGAATAGGGCCCGAGTCTGTACACGAGGTTTCGAACCCAAAAATCCTCAAGGTTTTCAGAACGCTCCAATCTCTGCAGATACACCGTCCAAAGCATCTAGATTCGTTGCCTTCATTATAACTCTCAAAGAACACAAAGGGGAGCGAGAGAGTAGGAGAGGAAAAGTAAGAAATGTCGGTACAACAATACCTTGAAAAGCATATGCTGTCTCGGAAAATCGAAGACGCTGTCAATGCCGCTGTTAGGGCCAAGTCCCCCGATCCCGTCCTCTTCATCGTAATTCTCTAGCTCTTTCTCTCTTCACCTCCGTTTGGTTCCCGACAAACTGCACACAAAATCACACTCTGACTAATTTTCAGCTCCTAATAGGACCGTCTAACTTAATTTAGTCGACATCTTTATCTTTGATCAATGAAATGCTGAAGAATATAGGTTTAGAGCTCCGGCTTCTTCCATTTTCAATGATTTTCTCGCAGCCGAATAGAGGAATTTTATTTAGTGATTATTGACGATTCTGTAGTTTTCTTCTTATTTTCTGTTATTTACACTCTTGTTGCCGATTTGCAGTCCAGTCATTTGAAAAAAGCGGTTCCGTCAGTGATCACGAAGATCAAAGCGAGGCAGATACTCGATAGCAGAGGAATTCCAACGGTTGAAGTGGATTTGTACACAAATAAAGGGATGTTCCGGGCCTCAGCCCCTAGCGGCGATACTACCGGGATGTAAGGTTTATCTTGGTTTATCTTGCATTTAAAGTATCATGTTCGGTTGCTGAGAAAAGTTTCTGATAAAATTTTAAAGTGAAATTTGGAAGTCTTAAGATTTTTTAATTAGCACATCGACATAGAAATGAATTCTCGATTTTTTTTTCCTTTTCTTTTCTAGTTATCCAAGCAACCGAACAATGTCAAACTACCAAGCTTCTGTTTTTTGGGTTGTGAAATGCTCTTAAGTTATATATTTGCAATCAAAATTGTATCCCACATTGATGAATTAAAAATTGCCCATTTTAGAATTTTCTTCAGGTCGTAATATAGCCCATTTATGGACATGACCTTGAATCATATGTGATTTGTGGCAGATGCCTTCCAATCACTTTTATGACTTCACCTTGTTCCAAGTTCTTATTGATGTCACGTCCTCATTCTGAACTTATTTTCAAGTTGGGTTGAATGTTACCCTTTGTAAGTCATGCCAATATGGCTTGAATTATGCCCCTATAGATTACTTGGCTTCGCTATAAAGTATGCAAAATTTCTGTGTGTGTGTGTGTGATGCCCCTATAGATTTCACTACAAATTTTGCAAAACCCGTCTCCCTGTGTGTGCGTGCGCTTGCATGTGTTTTTGTCAAGGGCACAAGAATAAGTGTTCATTAAAATGTCCCTAGTAACATCTTTACAAATATAATTTTATGCATTCTCTATCTTTAGGGAATTCTATTGCTTTGGAATAAAAAAATTTATTATCATGCTGTGAAATTCTGGATGTCAATCCCAGGTATGAGGCTGTTGAAATACGGGATGGGGACAAGGGAACATATCTTGGAAACAGTGTGACTAGAGCTGTTAAAAACATCAACGAGAAGATATCCAAAGCATTGATTGGTATGGATCCAACACTTCAATCTCATATTGATCACGCTATGATAGACTTGGACAAAACGGAAAAGAAGGTAGTATTTTTCCTTTCTTGTGTGATTCAATGTAGTTAGGTACTTATGCAAAAGTTCTTATTGTGTGACATTGAAACAAAACTTTATTAAACATCTGTAATATGAGTACGCTTAAAATATGCTCAGAAGAAATCATCACAATGATTTTCACAGCAGGTCTGAATCTAGTTTATTTGTGATTTTTTTTATAAGAAGACTTCCTTAAAAGATGCAATCCAAGTACACAGAAAGTGTACAAGAAATAATTCCTGTGCAAGTTAGGCATGATTGTTTGTGAAACTTCATTAACAGGCCAATTTAGCAAAAATAATGATGAAATTATTGCATTTTTCTTAATGCAATGTGGAAGGAGAACCATTCTCGTTGAACACATAATGATTTGGGGTCAGATAATTCATAAACATACAAAGGTTATAATCCTGCTCAAAGGGTTTGTTGTGTATTTGACTTTTGTCAGTATATTAATGAGTGTACTTTTTTATACTGCATAAATAAAATGGGTCTAATGTCCTTTAGTACCATGAATATTTTATTATTCTCCATGCGATCTTTAACTTTGATGTTATATAATTTTTTTCTGGGGAAGATTGCCCATCCATTATTTTAGCGGTGGATTTGCTTTACTTTCCGCATTTTGTTAGGCATTATGTTTATTAGTTATAATCTTCTTGTAGAGTGAACTTGGAGCAAATGCTATTTTAGCTGTCTCAATTGCTGCATGCAAAGCTGGGGCTGCTGAAAAAGAGGTGTGGTGATATGCAATTTTTTATGTGCTTCCATTTATGTACTACTTCTTTAAAGTTCTGAAAAATACCAGGTTCCCCTGTGCAAATACATTGCTGATCTTTCTGGCGAAACCAACATGACTCTTCCTGTCCCTGCCTTCACACTTATAAGTGGTGGAAAACATGCTGGGAATCATCTGTCCATTCAGGTATGAGTTGACCCGGTTTAATATCTAAATACATGTTTTTTTATCAGTACTCTAGATACATGCTTATTGTGGTGTCTAGAGTGAGTTGTAATTTGCGTTTTTTTTTTTTTTGGGGGGGGAGTTTGTCATTATGGAGGTGCTCAAGTTGCATCAGGTTATTTATCACTCATTATCTACTCCAACATTATATGAAATACTGGCCCAAAGTACTGCATCTTATCATTTGAAGATGGACTTATCAAAAAGTTTTATCATTTGAACAATATTGTGTCCCCTACATTCTTATAGCACTTTACAGTTAAGCTTTCACGCCAAGATTTCCCGTTTGGTTGTTGGACTGCACTGAGATCAATCCAGTTCAGTCTAGTTTTAAGCTGAGTCTAACATTGAAATACCCAGGTCTCAAACCAATAAACTTCTTTGAACTCAAAACCTCTTTACACGTGGGACACATAACCTTTTTCAACTCAACACTTCTTTACACGCAGGACCCACAACTTTTTAAATTTCTATAAATATATCCAAACTTATTTTAACATCCAAACATATCTAAACTCATTTTAAGTGGGCTCCACAAAACTTACTCTACTATTTCAACTCACTACTATTCAGAAAGAATTCAATTTATCTCAACATCTAATCGCAACCTTAGTGTCGTTTGGAGATTCTTGTATTCGTATGTTTTTTTTTTTTAAATTACTTTTTCATGGAATACCTCCATTTGGAGTAAGGCTTCCTTGAGAACTGCTTATTTGTTTGGGCTATTGTAATTGGGAAGATTCTTTGGATAATACAAGAAAGAAGTGTCTTATGGTTATAGATGTCAATGGAGTCCACGTCTTTCTATCTCAACCCACAATTATTTCCTTATGTCTCCATTCATTATTTTGTACAGTTAGCATATATTTAAAAGATTATAGTTTACATGTATAGGGCTAGAATCGTGTGGGAACTTATTTGCTTTCCATGTATAACATTCTTGTAAAGTCTATATATAATATACAGAACTCAAGCCCAAATTCATTCGGCTATTCACAAAATACCTACTTCTTGACATGGTATCAAGAGCTGACTGCTAAGGTTCCTCTCATGCTCGATTTTTTTTTTCTTTCTCGGGTTTTTTCGACATGTTTTGTGCTGTGTTTGATAACCTGACATCCAAGGTGCCTGTTTTCGGCTTTTTGCTACGGGTTGGTGCTGTTGGCAACGTTCTGTCTTTGGGTTAAAGGTTGTTGGCTTCTTCTGGCTTAGGTTTGACCAATTTTGGCTCTTCTTAGTTCAACGACACGTATTTCTTCTGGACTAGGGTTCTTAGTAGCTTCTGTTTGAGATATTGGGGTTCTTTTCGGCAATTTCTGAGTGTAGTTGGGTGTTTTGCTGTCAACCACAACTCGGCACAGTTGTTCGGTGCCTCATGATATTTTCAGTACTAGGTTCACTCATTTTATTTTGGTCTCTTCTTAGACTTTCGGGGCAATTCTTTTCTGGTTTGGGTGATTTCGGCAGTTTTGTTTGTGGTCTGGCCCTTTCGACCTCTTCTCAGTCTTATTGTCGGCACTTCTGTTTGTCACTTTGTTGGGACTTTTCTCGGCATATCTTTGTGGTAGTAGCAGAAATTCTTGTTGAATTTTTTGGCTTTTGTTTTGTCTCCTTTTGGCTCAAGTACTGAACAGTAACATTTTTTGGTCTCTTTTCTTGTCTTGGGTTCTATTTGTTTATTATGGATTCTGCACCTGTGTTAAATTTACGGGCAAAAATTACTCTACTTGGACATTTCAGTTTGATCTTTTCTCAAGAGAAAAGACCTTTGGGGTCATATTGATGACACGGATGTCGCACAATCATCCAGTTCTGAATCTCAGGTCTTCTTTTTCATGGGTTGTGCTTGATGCATGATCGATCATGTCTTGGCTTCTTGATTTGGTGGAGCCACATATTGTCACAAACTCGTGGCCTCATCGCTCCACTCAGTCCATTTGGAATTACTTGAAGAAGGTTTATCATCAAGATAATGATGCTCGTCGCTTTCAGTTAGAGCATGCGATTGTCATGTTTCAACATGGCAGTCTTTCAGTCCAAGACTACTACTCGGAGTTTCTAACTCTTTGGAATGAGTATACTGATTTGACTACAGCGGATGATCCTGTTGTTGCTCTTTTGACTATTCAAAATCTTCATGCGACTGGTCAGCGTGATCAGTTTCTTATGAAACTACGCTCGGAATATGAATATGTTCACTCCTCTCTGCTGAATAGATCTCTTGTTCCTTCTCTTGATGTTTGTTTCGGTAAATTACTTCGCGAAAAACGTCTTAGTACTCAAGCTATTTTGGAGCAATCTCATGGTAGTTCAGGGTTCGCAATTGTGGCTTATGTTGCCCAAGGTCGAGGACTACCCAAGAATTCTAAACCCTTGCAGTGTTTTTGCTACAAGGAATATGGACATATCGCTGCTAATTGTCCCAAGAAGGCTACATTATCAAGAAGTGTCATATTCGCCCCTAGAATCATCAGCCTCAAGCATTTTAGGCCTCTATTATACCTCCAACAACAACTTCTGTGCTCAATGGCTCTACTCCAGGTGATTCCTTTGTTACTGCAACTTCTACAGTGAATTACTACACACTCGAGATGGTGCAACAGAGTTTAATTTCGGCATTATTGGCCATGGGATTCCAAGATAACAATCCTACGAAAATCTGGCATGTGGACTCGAGGGTCTCTAATCACATGACGTATAGTCCCACAGCTCTGTGTCATGTTCGGCCATATGATGGAAAATTCGCTATACAAACTGTCAATGGCAGTTCCTTGCCCATAATTTCTGTTGGAGATGTCTCCTTTAAATTCTCTGATATGTTTCTTGCTCCTCGGCTTTCCACGAATCTTATTCTGTTGGTCAACTAGTTGATAACAATTATGTTGTTAACTTTTCTGATGATGGTTGTATTGTGCAGAACTAGGTAACGAGGAAGCCAATCGCGAGGGACCTAAATTGGAGCGCTTGTTTCCACTATTTTTGCTTGTCCCGACTTTTTCTTCTATCCTAGTTTTCTTTTACTTGTAATAATGTTCCAAATTTGAGTATGGTGCGACATCATCGTTTAGGCCATCCCAACACTCAAATCTTATCCCATGAATTGAACTTTGGTTTACTTGGCAATAAAAAAAGTTCCTCTCTTGAGTGTACTTCTTGCAAGTTTGGTAAAAGCAAAACTCCATTTTTCTTGCATGCGAGTTGAGCTTCTCATTGTTTTGATCTTATCCATAGTGATGTTTGGGGACCTTCTCCAGTTAGTTCACATGAAAAATTTAAATATTATGTGACGTTCATTGATGATCATAGCAGATTTACTTGGATCTATTTTCTTCACTTTAAGGCCTGGTTTGTGTTCAGAGATGAGATAAGATAAGATGAAATAAAAGTTAAAAAAAGAATAAAATATTGTTGATTAATATTGTTTTGTTTTGGGATTTGAAAAAAGTTATTTTTGGATTTGAAAAAGTTGAATTGTTTATTTTATTTGGTATGGAAATTTAAAAAAATGTAATGATAAGTTTGAGATTAGATGAGATGAGATGCCTTGTGAAAACAAATCAAGCCTAAATTTAATGTTTTTTTGTACTTTCATTGTGTTTTTAGCGTAGGTTGAAAATCACTTTTCTACTTCTATCAAAACATTGCGCACAGATTCCGGTGGTTAATATTTTGTATAATGAGTTTCAAGAATTCTTGGCTTCTAAAGGTATTATTCATCAACGTTCGTGTCCAGCTACTCCACAACAAAATGGAGTGGCTGAAAGCAAAAAATCATCACCTTCTAGATGTGGTACATACTCTCTTGTTAAAATCCTCTATTCCATCCATGTTTTAGGTCGAGGCTCTGAAAACTTCTACTCACTTGATAAATTGTTTACCTTCCCAAGTCCTAAAATGGAGTCTCCAAATTTTTGCTTGTTTGGTAAGCAACCTAGTTACGATAACCTCCATACTTTTGGTTGTGTATGTTTTGTTCATTTACCTTTTCATGAGTGACATAAATTATCTACTCAATATGTTAAATATGCATTCTTAGGATATAATTTGTCGAAAGGGATTTGTTTGCTATGATCCTACATTACATCGTAGACGTATTTCTAGGAATGTTATTTTCTTTGAAAATCAACTTTTCTTTCCCATGTCATTTGTGTCCTCCCTCCTCTACTACTATGGTCCTCCCCTTCTTGAGCAGCAGTTCTCGAATTCTCCTTCTCTTAACTCTCGTTTTAAACAAGGCATGGTATATACGAGACGTTCTTGCCCACAATCTCTTATGGTGACTCATCCGATATTTGATCTTACCACACTTCAGATTCAGTTAGTTGCAGCACCTTCAGTGCCAGTAGTATGCCGCTCTCCCCGAGTGTCTGTACCCCTGGATAGGTATGGGTTTCTTTCTTCCAATTCTAACACTTCTATTTCAGCTCTTACTGCCGCATTGTCCAATTTTGATATTCTCACATCCTACTCACAAGCTGCAAAACATGAATGATGGCGACAAGTTATGCAGGAAGAAATTGCCACTCTATAGGCTGACCACACCTGGGACATTGAGCTTTGTCGTCCCACCATTACCTCTGGGTTTCAAATGGGTCTACCCAGTCAAGGTTTGATTTAATAGCAGTTTGGAGTCTGGACCGTTATAAAGCTTGACTTGTTGCACTTGAGAATAATCAAGAATATGGTGTCAATTATGAAGAAACATTTGCTCTTGTGGCTAAGATGACTACTATTCGTACTATTCTAGCTCTTGCTTCTTCTAAGGATTAGCCACCACATTTTTTTTTTATAAGTAAAATTTTATTCAACAAAGGCAAAAGCCAGTTACAAAGATCAGACATGGCCTATTAGCTAGGCATGTTGGATACAAGGAAATCATGTAGGTCCATACCATTGAAATCCACAGCAATGGGCCATGTACAAAAAGTTCTATAAATAAAACTTTCAGCTCCTCCTGAGATCTCTCATTGTCTTCGAAAGTTCTCTCATTGCGCTCATACCAAAGGCACTACATGATACATATAGGAATCATCTTCCATATGGCTATGATTTGACGTTTACCCCTAATAGAGATCCAGCAAGCCATAGTTGCCACTATGGACTCTAGCATGACCCAAGCTATATCCAATCTTCTGAAGACCTCGTTTCAAAGTATTTTGGCTGTGTCGCAATGCAAAAGGAGATGATTGACTGACTCACCTCCACTGCGGCACATACAACACTAATTTGCAATAATAACTCTTTTTTTTCTTAAGTTATCCATAGTGAGAATCTTTCTTAATGTTGCTGTCCACACGAAGAAAGCGGCTTTCTGGGGTACTTTATGATGCCAGATTTTCCTCCATGGAAACTGTAACACAGGTCCTTGATTGAGAACCTTGTAGAAAGAGCGGACTATGAAGATTCCTCTCCCTGCAGGGATCCACCATGGGCCATCTTGAATCTGGGTGTTCGGTCTTTGAGAATAAATGAGGCCATAAAAATCCACAAAGGTATTTATTTCCCAATCCTGCGCCGCCCGGTTGAAGTTGATGTTCCAATGAAGACGTCCACCGGCTGACTCCAAAACCTCTAGCCACTACATTAGATGGATGTCAAGAATAATTTTCTTCTTGGGGATCTTAAAGAGTTTATTTATATGAAGCCACTCTCAGGATTGTTTTCCTCTCCAAGTTCACAGGTGTATAAGCTTCATCACTCACTTTATTACTTTACTGGTTCCGATTATGCTTTATTTGGCCAGCTCAAGACTCATCTCACAGAATCTTTTCATATGAAAGATTTTGGGTCTCACTTATTTTCTTGGTCTTGAAGTACGTCATAGTCCATCTGGTAGTTCACTCAATCAACATAAGTATGCTATTGACTTAGTGGTTACGGCTGGCCTACAGGAGGCCACTTCTGTTGATACTCCCATGGAATTGAATGTTAAGCTTCGCAAAGAAGAAGGTGACTTGTTGATCCCACTTTATATCAGAAGTTGGTGGGTAGCCTTGTCTATCTCACCATTACTAGATTGGAAATTTCCTTTGTTGTACAGCAAGTCAGCTAGTTTCTTCAAACTCCTTGTCATTTTTATTTGACTGCTATCCGTAAGATTATACACTATGTTTAGGGCACGCTGCACGTGGCTTATTCTTTCTTGTAGGCAACTCTACTCGTCTTGCAGCTTATAGCGACACTGATTGAGCTATTTGTGCTGATATACATCGCTTAATCACTAGTTGGTGTGTGTTCTTAGGTGATGCATTGATATCTTGGAAGAGTAAAAAGCAAGACCGAATTTCTAAATCATCTACAGAATCTGAGTGCCGGACGATGTCTCTTGCTTGTTCCGAAACTATTTGGTTTCGAGGTTTGCTTACTGAGTTAGACTTTTCTGAGACCAATCCGACACCTTTACATATCGATAATATAAGTGTTATTCAAATCACGGCCAATCATGTCTATCATGAGTGCACAAAGCATATTGAAGTCGACTGTCACTCTATCTGTGAAGCCTTTGAAGCCTGTCTTATCACTATTCCACATATTTCTACTGAACCACATTGCTGATATCTTCACCAAAGCTCTTACACGCCATCGACATTGCTCTCTGAGTAGCGAATTGATACTTGTTGATCAACCTACATCAATTTGAGGGGGGCTGAAAAAAATGGAGAGGAATGTAGCAGAATGGAAGAGAATGTACCTGTCAAAAGGAGGTCGGATCACCTTGATCAAGAGTACACTCTCTAATCTACCTACATTTTACTTATCCCTTTTTCCTATTCCGGCAAGTGTGGTGGGTCGACTTGAGAAGCTGCAACATGACTTTTTATGGTGAGGCATGGGGGAGGAATTGAAGTTCCATCTAGTTAAGTGGGAGACGGTCTGCCGTCCTATCTCAAATGGTAGGTTGGGTAGGGTATTCGAAACTTGAGAATATTCAATTGATTGTTACTTGGCAAATGGTTGTGGCGGTACAATATGGAATCCAGGGCACTATGGAAAATGGTGATTGACTATAAGTATGGGGGTCTATGGGGGGGCTAGTGTACTAGTGAAGTTAGGGGTGCAAGTGGGTTGGGGTTGTGGAAAAACATAATAAAAGGTTGGGAGATATTCTAGTGACAGAATAGACTTCATTTGGGGGCCGATACAAGAGTTAGATTGTGGAATGACGTTTGGTGTGGTGGCAGGCATTACGAGATCGATTTCCTTCACTCTTTTAGATTGCAAGTGCCAAAGATGCTACGGTGACGAAGGTTATGCGGTATGTGGGTGGATGGATCAGTTGGAACATCTATTCCATCAAACCGAACATCCATCAGGAGGATGGCTTGTGGTGGACACATGCAGGGAGAGGGGACTTTACTGTCCGCTCCTTCTATAAGGCCCTCACACAAGAACCCTCACACAATTCCCATGGAAAAAGATTTGGCGGCATAAGGCACCCTTGAAAGCGACTTTCTTTCTATGGACAGCTTCTTTAGGCAAGATTCTCACCACAAATAATTTGAAGAGGAGGAGGGTCATCATAGCAAATTGGTGTTGTATGTGTCGTCGAAGGGGTGAATCAGTGAATTATCTACTTCTACATTACAAGACAGCGAAGGTTCTTTGGGATGAGATATTTAGTAGACTAAATTTAGCATGGATTATGCCGGAGACTGTGGTGGTAGCATTGGCATGTCGGACTTTTATTTGAAGCATACGACAAATCAAAGTTGTTTGGAAGATGGTCTGTATCTGTATTATGTAGTGCTTGTGGCAAGAGCGAAATGTTTGGACTTTTGAGGACGAGGAGAGATCGTTCGAGGAGCTTAAAATTTTATTTTTTAGATCTCTATGTACTTGGATCAATGCTGTGGATTTTAATGGCATGAACCTTCGTGATTTTCTTGTTTCTAATGTTCCTACTTGATAGGACATGAGGGTGTTGTAATTGGCTTTTATGCCCATTCTTTGATTAATAATACTTCTTTACTTATCCAAAAAAAAAAAAATTTGAGGGGGGCTGTCAACAGAGTCCACTTCTTTCCATTTCTGCCCACAATTATTTCCTTATTTATCCATTCATGATTTTGTACTTTTAGCATATATTTGACAGATTATAGTTTACATGTATAGGGCTAGAATCAAGCGGGAACTTATTTTCTTTCCATGTATAGAATTCTTGTAAAGTCTATGTAGAATATACAAAACTCAAGGCCAAATTCATTCAGCTATTCACAAAATACCAACTTCTTGACAATAGAAGGGTGTTGCATGTGCAGAAGGATAGAGAATGTGTAGGTCATTTATTTTTTCCTCTGTGAGGCAGCTAGTTCATTATAGCAAGCTGCTTTTGGTCTTTTTGGACTAATATGGGTGATGCTTGGGTGGGTGGTACATCTGTTAGCATGCTGAAAATGGCAATTTGAGAGTCATTACAGTGGGTTATTGTGAAAAATGATCGTGCTTTGCTTGATGTGGTGCATAGGGGGAAAACAATGACGGAATGTGAATTCTAATGGTTTGGGGGGAGTTTCTTAAACATGTCAAATTTAAGGTGGGGGATGGATCAAGAATACATTTTTGGCCTTACACTTGGCATGGTGAGTCAGCTTTCAAGAATGTCTTCCCTTCCTTTTTCAGATTGCAAGGCAGCAAGATGCAAATGTGGCTGATTCTACCACTTTTTTGAATAATAGTATTCAATGGAATGTTGATTTTGTGAGAAATGAGAATGACTGGGAAGTTAATGTTATCTCAGGTTTTTTTAGTAGAATATATTAGTTGAAGATTGTCCAACGAAGAGAGGACAGATTGATGTGGATTCTTGAAGGAAATTCCAGATTTTCTGTCATTCCTGTTATAATTCATTAATCTGTCAAGGTATGTGATTACCCCTGGAAAAGTATTTGGAAAGTTAAGGCCAAGTAAGGTTGCTTTCTTCTGTTGGCTGGTGTCTCATGATAAAATTATGACTACGGATAATCTACAGAAGCATGGTTTTTATGTAGTAGCTTGGTGTTCAATGTGCAATAAAGATGTGAATCAGTAGATCACTTGTTTCTACATTGTGAGGTGGCTAAAAGTTTGTGGCATGAGATTTTTGGAAGATGAGTTGGGAGGAGTCATGTATTGCTACCATTTGGAAAATTGATTCTTTTGTGCTTGATGTAGTGTTTATGGCTAGAAAGGACTTGGAGATGTTTTGAAGACAGAATGGTCGTTGGAAGATATTAGGGAACTATTTTTCAAAACTTTATGTTTATGGGCTAAGGCTATTGTTAGGGGCAGCGAGGCCCTGCACCCTGCTGTCCCCATTTGCCCTGCGGGTGGAGCCTTGCCTAGCATGGCAAGACAGCGGCGGGGCGGGGGCCGGTATGGCCCTAGTGGGGGCCCCGCCCAGTCCCCCAAATTTTTTAATATAAATATATAAAAGTAATGTATTAAATAAACTTTTACCTTTGCGTAGTTGCATTCAACAATAAAGGTTATTACTTATCAAAAAAAAAAAAAAACTTTTACCTAATACTCTGTGTAAGTTATAGTGTAGTAGGGTGACCTTTTTATATATTGCATTCATACTACAAGTCTTACTTTATGGTTTTTAAACTAGCAAATTTAAAAACTACAAATTGAATTATAGTCATATTTACAAATTGAAATATACAATTTAGGTCCAAAAATGTGTTTTTTGATCACTTTTGGACTCAGGAATAATTTGTGGGCCTAGTGGACTATAGTCCATTATTAAAGTGGGCGTGGGGCGGGGTCCCTTTTCCATGCAGGGCGGGATGCGAGGAGGGGGCTATGCCGCACGGTATGGTGCGAGTAGCACCCCTAGCCATTGTAATGAATGGTGAAGATATGCTGGAATTATTTTTGTTTCCGTCTTTTTAGCTTCTGTATGTAGGTATTTCCTCTTGTATACCTTGTGTACTTGGGCTATGTCTTACTAAAACTCTTATTAATTATAAAAAAGTAAATAATGACCAAAATTTTGAAGATAGCACAATGAGCAAGGAAGAACTGAAGGCTTTGTTTTTCAATGCCTGGATTTTCTTGATTTCTTCTCTCTCTCTACTTGGTTGTATCTAATGCATATTCCCGTGTATTTTGTTGATTTTATTGTTTGTTTGTATTGATCATTAATAAAACTTATTTTACTTATATATATGTTGTTAATGTAACAACTACAAATGACCCACCTGTGTATATGAGCCTCGTGTCCCTTGGGATCAAACTGCAATCAATTTATGTGGTAAGAGTGAACTTGTGTATATGAGCCTCGTGGTAAGAGTGAACTTGTGTATATGAGCCTCGTGTCACAGGTTTGATTTCCCTTGGGATCAAACTGCAATCAATTTATGTGGAAAGCCATGGCAATGGGTTGCTGTGCTAGTCTCCTCAGAGGATTAGGTTCCATGGGTGAGTCCTAAGGGCTCTACTGTGGGGTGGATCCCCCGTCATAAAAGAGAAAAATGTAATTACAAATGAACTAAGAAAAGGTTGTAATACCTTGGTCATCTCTTGCATAAATTTGCTAGGTGCTCTTCATATATTGAAAGCATTGTGAGCCATTCAAATAATTTGCTGAGTTTCTTGAACTTGGTTTTTCATTTATTCCCACACTGTATATTTATGACCCAAGGGAAAAGAAACCACAAAATAAGAACTTGGCCCTTGTCTCTCTTTCATGTAATTTCCATTTATCTCTTAAATGAAAAATAATTTTCACTTAAAAACCATCAAGTTTGGTGACTTTTAATTTAAAGCTGTTTCTATGTCAAGTCTATGACATTATATGGCTCGTGCTGGGGATGCTTCCTTCTATTTTGGAGATATCTAGTAATCTTCCCAGTGCAATGTAAGGTTTATTAGAGCAGCACATGACTGGGAGGTCGATACCATTGCTGGATTTTGTTTTCTGGTATATCTGATTAATTTGGGAAGAAGAGTTGGAGACCAAGCTTATTTTGGCTAATTCCAAGAGTGCAAGGTTCATTGTTAGATCGTTCTACAATGTCCTTGTTACTCAAACAATGCCTTTCCCTGGAAGGATATATGGTAGACTAAGGTCCTCCAAGAGCTGCGTTTTCTTCCTAGGCAACCGCTCTAGGAAAGGTTCTCACCATGGACAGTCCAAGTAGAAAAAGAGATTGTAATTGAGTGGTTCTGCATGTGCAAGAGGAGTGGGGAGTTTGTGGATCATCTTCTATTCCATTGCAAGGTAGCTACTACAGTGCAGAGTGACTTATTTGTCGTGTTGGTTTTCTCTTGGGTTTTGCCTTGTAGAATGGATCTTTTTTACTCTTGGAGAAGGTTAGGTGGAAGTCCACAAACTTTTTTAGTGTGGGGATTTGGAAGCGGCTCCTACTTACTGAACACAGGGCTGTGAAGTTGTGAACAGACTATAGAGGAGCCCAAGACTTTTGTTTTTAAATTCTCTACTCCTTTCGTTTACTTTTATAGACTTCAATGGGCTGAAGTTAACTCAATTTTCTTGCATCTCTTCCTCTGTCCAGATAGCTATCTCTGTTGTATACAACCTATGAACCTGGAGCATGTTTTTTGAGCTTTTAATGAAATTTTTATTACTTATCCAAAAAATTTAAGTCTATAGTTTCAAACCAAGCCCTGGCATCATTATACCTTTTATCTTCCTTTGTTTAAAACATAGCCTTGGATGTTCACACTTGACTTCCAATCATTGTTGAAAGAATTGTTACTTAAATTAATTTTAACTTAAAATATCATCAGGAAATCATGATTCTTCCCATCGGAGCAAGCAGATTTGAGGAGGCACTGCAAATGGGCTCTGAAACCTATCATCACTTGAAGGTATATGATACTTGTGATTGCCTTGTGAGGATCGTATTGGATGTATATGCTCCTTTTTTATGCTAAGATTTAATGGAGAAGTAGAGAGTAAGCGTAGTATTGGAAGCCTTGAAATCTTTTCTTTCATAGTTTTTTTGTGCAAGTTTTCTTGGTTGTCTACATTTTCTTGGTACAAACATGCTATGCACCCTATGTAATCTCAGAATGAATATGACGTTTCATCCTATGACACTTTCTAGATGACTTAAGAATGAAGAAATTCCGTGTCTTGTTATATACTCGATTATGCATTGGATAGTCCAGTTGTTCTATACATGAACAGTTGTGCATTACACATGGTATTTTCTCAAAAGAATGTTTTATGCAATTTAAAAATGTTAAATGTAAGGAGATGACATGCTTCCACTCACTCATTCATGTTTTGTAATCTCTGTAATAAAAAGGCAGGCTGTAATTACAGAAAAATATGGTGCACATGGATCTAATGTTGGTGAAGATGGTGGCTTTGCTCCAAACATCTTGAGGCAAGTTTTTCTGTATATTTCAATGAATCTACCCACTTCCTCTCCCTTCAGTCCACAAAAAACAAAAAAAAAAAAGAAAAAGAATTCCAAGAAGGGAAAGGTATACTTGCCCATGGTATACACAAAACTGTGTTTTTTTTGTTTCTTAAAAGTAGCTATCTGCTCTCGACTTTCAAGCTTCTGTGCATCATTTTGGAGGCACAAGGTGTTCTTTGTATGATATATTTTTATCTATTGGCAGCTTTAGAGAAGGCCTAGATCTTGTAAAAGAAGCTATCAGCAGAACAGGGTATGATGAGAGAATAAAAATTGCACTTGATGTTGCTGCTACTGACTTTTGCATAGGTGATTTATTCTTTTCCAAAAAACTATTCCTTCAGCATATAAATTGAAATAAGAATTCGTACATAGTTGACTATCATGTTGTTTGTTCCATTGAGTGGTATTTTTCAGTATCCATTGCATAATAACAATTAAATGTTAAAATATTTAGGCACATTGGTGAGATATACCTTGTTCTGACAGATCTCTATCCACAGTAAACACCTGCAAACACCTGCTTCCATTCTACCGAAAATCCCTATCTATTACTCCTGCACTGTGCATTGGGTCCATTTATGAGGGTGTGCTTTTCTGAACGAACATTTCCTGCCCTATTCCACTAAAGATCTGCTGTCTCTTTTCTCCATAATTAGGCACAAAGTATGATTTGGACAGCAAAGTTCCAAATAAGTCAGGGCAGAACTTCAAGTCAGGAGAGGATATGATAGAGTTGTACAAAGAACTATGTGATGGTATCGTAGCCTGTTTTCACTTTTTCCCCCTCTGCTGCCTTATTTCTTCAACTATGACTAAATAATGTTTTCTCTTCTATGGGTTCTTAGAGTACCCGATTGTATCAATTGAAGATCCATTTGACAAGGAGGACTGGGAACACATCAAGCGTTTTTCTGGTCTTGGAATTTGTCAGGTTTGTTCTGTATTGTGTTATATGCGATCTTTGGCTGCAGTTGTATGTAATTTCTTAGAAATTAAATTCTGCCTACATAAGGCATGATGCTGTGGTACCTAATACCACATTTTGGAGGGAAATGTATATACAAGTAAATACATTTGGATGCTAGGGGGTTGACTTATGTTGTGGCTTAACATCTGCTCAGTATATCAACCTCCAAACTTTACAGAAGCTGTTCTGTTGGATGCCTTTGTTGCTGTTGATCTTGATGTTTTTTTTTTCCCATGTTCGTCTAGAAACATTTTGGCCAGATCACTTTTATTGGGTGGTTTTGCAGGTGGTAGGGGATGATTTGTTAATGTCAAATCCAAAACGTATTGAGAGAGCAATACAAGAATCGACTTGCAATGCTCTTCTTCTCAAGGTATTTAGCCATCTTCAGAATAAAATTTGAGGCTGTGGTATTTTTTAAGTGATTGTGATCGTTTTGTTGATGAAACGATTGGGACCACCCTGGTCTTGAGAAATGAGGACAAGGCTTTCAGTGCAACTTTCAAAGTCTGATGGGTTTCTTGTTCAACTTTAAGGTAAATCAGATTGGGACCGTGACAGAGGCCATTGAAGTGGTGAAGATGGCAAAGGTTGCTAATTGGGGAGTGATGACATCTCATAGGTCTGGGGAAACTGAAGATTCTTTCATTGCCGAATTATCTGTTGGACTTGCCACTGGCCAGATCAAAGCAGGTGCTCCTTGCAGAGGAGAGCGGCTGGCAAAGTACAACCAGGTACGCTTTCTATTCAGTATGCACTCATTTTTTTCTTATTGTGTTTCCAGATACTTGGCAGCTGAATTTAGAAACTGGCATTGACAGTTGTATCAGTGTATCACTAACAGCTGCTTTATCTAGATTAGTCTCAGTTTTCTTTGTTGTATTTGTAAAATATGCAGAATGCTCTTGTTATAATTTTTTTAAAGTCAGTTTTCAGTTTTCTACTTTCTTGTGATCTTATGTTTCTAATACGGCATGCATTGATATCCAATTCTATCATCTAGGCTGGGAATTAGTCTGTGAGACACAGAACGGTTACTGACTCTAATAATTGAAAAGAACCTTAAACATTTGTGATGAAATAATGACAGCACGAAGCCCTTGATATTTCTTTAATGCACAAAATGACAAGTTGGATCTGATCCGAGGATGCTTCAGTGGATGGAACCTTATTATTACCGTGTCTATGGTTTTTATAAAAATGTAGATAGTCTGGTCAGTTTTTATGGTTAAGATGAGAGGCAAATGAGATGCAAAACTTACAGCTTAGTTTCTTGCAGTTGCTTCGAATTGAGGAAGAGCTTGGGGAGCAAGCAGTTTATGCTGGTCATGATTGGAGGGCGTCATCCTGATCAGTCCCCTCTGGTTTTACCCTAGACCGTGCCCCCGCAGCATGTTTTGTTGGGGGTGGGGGTGGTTGTATTTAAAAGAGTTCGTATGTCCAACCAATTCAAGTTAGATTGGGTATTCTGTTGCAACGGGTGGTTCTGGTTTTCTGTTTTGCTTGTGACTATTTTCCTTCTGTTATAATAAAGGTGTGGATGACATTCAAGTGTAGAGTTAGCAAAATTATCTTTCATTTTTCTTTTATTTTTAGGTTCAATGGCTTCAGTTGGTGTCCTGCTTATGTAGCTTATGTAGACACTGAATGTCTAAGAGTGAACCTTTGGTCTGGTTTTGCACCATCCCAATAATATGCTACCATTTATCAGTTTCATGTTGTGAAATCATAGACGCGCATTCACCGAAAAATACCCGTGAGACTTGAGTGTGACTGTGAGAAGGAACACCCCCCCACAAAAAAAAAAATTCCCCCTCCCCCTTCAACCTGCCGAATACTTGTCGGTGACGAACTAGTTAATTGTTACTTCTGCATGCTACTTCTGGGGCCGCAGATCATGCGATCTAGTTGGCTACTTCTACTCTACTTCTACTGTAAGCTCAAGCTCTGTAATTCACTTTAATTTCTTGCTCACTTTTTTGGGTTTATTCCACAACTGGATCAACACAAGACCCAGCTTCCTTCACAGGTAAGAAACACCAAAACTCCTAGACACAAATTTTGTTGAGTTTAGTTACAATCAACTTGTGCGAGAGCTCTGCCACCGCACTCTTCCATTGCTCCTCTTGCTGTTGTTAATGCCTTCGTTGACCTCGGGACTTGCAATTGACGAAGACTGCTTGTTGAGACGACCATTGTTGTCCAGCGAAAACACTGAGATCTTCTCACGCACATGTGGGTGGCACTTGTTACACGAAACTGAGCCGTCCTGATCTTCGGTCTCTGTTGTATCAGACTAGAGTTGTACTTGGCGTTGGGTTTGGCACTTTTGTAAGTTTCATGGAGCGGCGTCGGCTGGTGTTTTGGAGTAACTTCGGCCTTCTCCGTAGAACCAGCGGTCAATCTCCCGCTATTCTGGATTATTTGCTCCTCGCTATATCCATCTTCATCATGTTCTTCTCTTTAACATTTTTGAATCTACAACAAATTAACAACTCCATCAAGTAAACTACACAGAGCATAACCATCTACAGTTAATGGTCATATTCTTTTCATTTCTTTCTCGAGAGACAAACAATATGTACGTATGTCTATGTACGTACAGGGTGAAGTGAGTGGGTTGGTGGGGAGGAGGAAGAAGGCAAATTAGATGAAGAAGAGGGAGCCATTGTGCTACTGCATATTTTTTTTCTGTTGCCTTCTCATTTTGGCATGGCTAAGAGTACTAGCAATGGATTAGCTAAATTTTCATTTTTAAAATAATAAATTTACACATTTTTCAAAAAAATCGTCATATCTAATTATTTGTGAAAAGAATAAAGTGATAAAAAGGGAATAAAATAAGAATTTTTTTTTTTTCCATTTGTGAATAGTAATCTTCCAAATTTGGAAAGTTTTGGAAAATTACTATTTACAAGTGAAAAAAAAATTCCCTTATCTCCACTCTTTTCTCCCTACTATTAATCAAATATGATCAAATTTATTTGGAAAGTTTGTAAATTTATACTTTTTTTAAAAAAATTTTAACTAATCTATTTCTAGTGCTCTAAAGAATGTCAGTTTTTGAATTTTATCCTTAGTTTGTATACACCTTCTAGTTTTTGGCTCTTCTCGTTTTCTTTACATTTCCTCATTTTCGGCGGGTTGTTGGGGACGGATGGAGGTAGGTTGTTGTCCAAGATTTTTGAGACCTAGTTCAGGGGAATTTTAAGAGAAAATCGAAGTAGGGGAATCGCTCGGGGACCCGGGGTTCCTTCTCACACGCGACTTGTTTCGGTAGCTGCAAGCCTATGATTTCACAACATGGAAGCCAGGCGTGGCATTATATTATATTATTTCACAGTTTTACCCATGATCTAAATGTTTCCACTTTCCATTGCCTACTACAACGTGCCATTTAAAGTGATTGAGGAGGCTTTTCTATTTATTGGTGCCTTGCTGGGCTGCTACTGCAACAGTATTGAAATAAGCAGACTTGTTAACTTCTAAATCGATACGGTGGACTGCCGCCCTTTTAATGTTATTTCAACAACTGGTACATTAACTGGGCTCCAAGTTTCACTGGTTCGATCATTACTTCCGTTTCGGGAAAGTCACGAACACTCGAGCAGGATTATTCAAGCCAGTGTCATGGATTTTCTAATTATGTTCCAACCAGCTATTCATTATTCGTGTACCAATATATTGAAATATAATGTCAACACCACAGAGGAAACTCAGGAGAGGAGAGGAACCGGTGCTGAAAGCAGGACACGAGAATTTCACGCAGCCAGTTACTTGGACCTTACCTCGTATAAATTAAAATCCTCATAGCCAAAAAGATGGTTTAAAAGTCCACTCAATCTATTCTGTTCACTCCGAGGTTGCCGAAACCTTATATATCAATTTTCAGAAACCATAAATACTACAAACCAACAGAAATACATGCGCCAGTTCATCCTAATCTTAATCACAAAACATAAACAGATCCATCGGATTTGTAGATTTCTTCTAAACCGCCAATCGATTGCCCACAAAGATATAAAAACCAAGTATAAGAATGTACAAGAAACATTCTCAACTGGGTTTTAAAACAGGACATATTGAGTACATGGGGGGCGATTCTAAACTTTAGGGCCTTGACTCATCTTCGTCCTCTTCTATCTTTGGAGCCAAGTAGAACCTAATATAACCCATCTCGGCAATCTTGTATTCAACCACCACAGGAAGCTCTGAAGACAAGCTAATCGTAACCATGCTTGACAAAGGGGTTGCCTTCGTAAAGGAATTCATATACCTCAGCGCAAACGTCAAAGACACTGGCTCATTCATCTCTACGATTGTTGCTTCTTCCGGCTGCAAATTTCAGGTAAGTTAATCAAACTCGCATGGAACTAAATATGCAGTAATACCCATGCACACGTTCTCATCAAGCCACTTCCGGGTGCTAAGATTGTATCAATAACACCGGAGAAACTAACAACTATACCAATATACCATACCTTGTCTACCGTGGTATTTTGCCTGCAAACAATATTTGCTGTTCCAATATCACCTCTTGTGGAGAACTTCACACCTTCTTTAGTCACAGAGATGACAACTGCAATCACAAATAACTGAATGTGTTTAGAGAAGTACACAAGGGATGAACGCTTGAATAAAAGAATTACAAACTCACAAGTCCAACAAGAAAGCGAAAGTACCAGTGTCACCAATGCTGCTGAGATCTTTGCAAATCCTAGCATACTCAGCTGAAGGCATCCGAACAATAGCATGGTATTCTGCCTCTGGAATTCCAAGGTGCTCGCTATCAATGTCCATCAGTTTCATCTCAAAATCAGAAATTTTGTCTTGCGCTTTTATCCATCCCCAAATGGGAAGCAGAACAATCAACCACACAAGCATATGTCAGATAAATCAGAGTTAATTGTTCTCTTTTTCCCTTTCCAAAATTATAGCATGCTTATACAGTTTGGAGCCACTGGAAATAAAAAACGGCTAAAAGCATAAAATGCAATCTCTACTTTTATAAATCATAACAGGAAAAATGATCAACTAGCATTCATCCTTAAATTTCCCAAGAAGGCCTTTTGTTGTTAAAGAAAGGGGGACATAGAAGATAATTGAATTGACAGAAAGATCTTTACCATCAGTTTCTCACTGAGAAAACAGAGCCAAATAAAGTAAATTCCGAGATTAAAAAAATAAGGATCTAAAGAGCCCCCCCCCCCCCCCCCCCCCCAAAAAAAAAACACTTACTGGGGCTCTCGAACATGAAGGTGACGGTGTCGCTACCATCGTCGGCCTTGATAGTGATGATGTCATCGTTTCCAGCGCACTTTAGCATCTTCGACATGTTGTTGAGGTTCATGCCCATGGAGATGTTGCGGTCACAGCGATAGTGCTCGAAGCCCTCGGATCTAAGGAGCAGAGCAACCAGAGCAACGTGACTCGAGTCCATGGCCTGGAGCGAGAACCCAGTGGCCGAGCAGTCGAAATTGGCATCGTTAACCAAGTCTTTGATGGACTCCATAACCTTCTTCAGGAGCGAGCCCTGTACTAGACGGAGTTCCAGCATCTTTCTTGGACTTTTCCTGAGGCTTAGGATTAGGATTAGGGTTAGGGTTTGAACTTTGCGAGGGAAATGCCGAGATGGTGACGAAAAATGCGGGTAGATTTTCGAGCGGGATGACGGGGTCGAAATGCTGAGGGGCGGGGCGGATTATATAGCGTCGGAGGTATAGTGGGAAAGTCTTTTGAATTCTGTAGGGTTCAATTAGCGGGGTTAGAGTGTAATTTCGTTCCCGCCATACGATTTCCGCAAGCGGACGTTAATTTCTCGACCATCTTTCTGGTCGAGAAATTAGAAATACTTCAAAATTAATAATTAAAAAAAAAAGACACTTTTGTTATAAAATTAAAAAGAAATATTATGGCAAGAAAATTTATAAGAGAAAATATTTAAAATATTTATTATTTAAGAACTGAAATTTTCTATATATCTCATAAAAATGAATTGCTCCCATATATATAGGGAGCTCCAGCGTAAATTACAAAATTAATCTCGTTTGTTTGAATACTGAAGTCGTAAAGGGGGGTCATTCATTGTCCCTCCTTACTTGACTTTTATAACACTCTCTCTTGAATAACCACCCATAAAGAATATGTCTCGTTAAAATCCTACCAAGAAAAAACTTAGTAGGAAAAAAAATCAATGACAAAAGAAAAAGAGTACAGTATTCTTATGTACCACCAAATATTTTAAGATTGTCTCATTAAAACTTTGTAAAGGAAAATCCAATGGAACAAAACCTTATTGAAAAAAAAAGAGTATAATTAGCACAGGTTTTTAAGACATTTACTTATCTTGAAAAGTACATGACGATAGATTTTTAAGTCTGTACAATTTTCTTGAATGTCACAGTTGGTAATGCCCTCGTGAATAAATCTGTTAGATTATCACTTGATCATATCTTTGATATATCCTCCTCTGATTTGAGTGATACAAACAATACTATTTTCGTATAAAATTGTTGGGCTATTATTGATTATGGAAGATCGCACTTTTCTTGAATCACTAATCTCAATCAAATACACTCTAAACTTGTTTTATGAATTGCAATTAATTCTGAGTGATTTGAAAATGTAGTAAATAGTATTTACTTGATAGACTTAGTAGAAATCTAAGACCTGCAATAATACTTAAACTCCTTCTGAGAATATGCGTTAATTTTTCAAGTAATAAACAAATATAATTTCAGCATATATAATAGGGTTAAGATTTTAAATATAATTTCCATCTAAATAATGTATTAGAGAGAACATGTTAATATTCTTATATAAAATTTCTCTCTCTTTCGATATTATTAGGGAGAACATGTTCATGTACGGCAAAAAGAATATTGGAAACCACTCATGTTTAATAAAAGCTGCAAAAACTTAAGGCCTAGTTCTATAGGTTCGGCAGAAATTCAAATCCGCTTAATATTGTTGACAAATGAGATTTTTGCGGAGATTTGGAAACTCTAGATTGCTGTTAAAGATGATCATTTTCACTCATTGGATACTCACACAAGATCTCATATTTCTCATTGAGCCAATTGTTTGTTCATCCAAAATGATACTATGGCTGAAAGAAATTATTTTGTTAATATTTCAGATTTGAACCAAGAACCTTTTACGCCTCAACCACTCATATTTACTCTTGAAGCTGTCAACACTATGATAGGAGCAAATGTGATAACCTGTTTTCTTTATTTATTTTATTATAATCAAATGGTTATATTATTTTAAAAAAATTGTTTTAGATTAATTGTGAGAATTTTTTGGAAATATATTTGGCATACATAGTTGAATTTTCTTAAGTGTTAGAGAAGAAAAACAAAAACTATAAGAAATTTTTTTATGGTATTATTATTATTAATTTATTTTATTAAATAAAATAAGATATTTAAATGATTTAGTCTTTAAAAAATCAAGGAAAAGTTCGAAATGAGAGATGGAAGAAGAAGTCAAAGAACACCACTTAGTAAAATTGGATTTGTCTATTTTAGGTAATTCTAATGTCTTTCAGTAAATTGGTTATAACTCCTTTATCTGATCTCTAAATAAGGCGATTCTAGTTCCTATAGAACCCTAAGAGATAGATCTACAACTTTTATTTTTTGAGTTTTTGGAGATAATGACGGGATCAAGGACAAAATCTGATTGGAAGTTGACAGAACAACTGGAGTGCGGGAAAAACACTAGCACCAACTTCGACCATGAGGAAACCAATTGAGAAACATAACCACCAACTTTGCCATGTCTTAGAACCATTCCTAAGCTATTTAGGTGTCACTCTATGAAGGAAAATAAGTGGCCAAATGGGGACTTACCTCTAGAAGATTTTTAGATGTCCCTAAGGTGCAAAAAACCTAGTACATGTGTCATTTGAGTATGTAATGTTTGTAGGTGATGAGATCTTGTTAAATCTAATATTTGATCATCTCTTAGGTGGATTAAGCTAAGCCCTTGGAATAGTTTCTTGCCCACCAAGCCTATATCCAAAGGCCAATGATCACCTACTTCTTAAGACCCTACATGTGGCAAAGGATTAAGGGAGACACATGGACCATTTGAAGATGATTTCTCCCTCTCCCACTATATATATGGACGGTATCTTAAGGGGAAGGGTTCTTCACTCATTCCTCTCCTAGAACTCATTGCACTCTAAGGAGAAAAGACTCCAAACTTTACTTAAATCACATACTTCTCAAAAAGTCTTCAACAAGAATATTTTGGAGACATAGAGGGGAAGTTTATCAAAAGCTAAGCTCACTCTCTAGCAAGAAGCTTTGGAGAACTTGGAAAGTGTAAAAATATCTTATGTTTGATGTTAAATTGCTTGAATGATAGCTTTGTAATCATAGATGTTCTATTCCTCTACAAAGTGATAAGTGATTATTAGTTTAGGTAAGCTTGAGTTATAAATTATTATAAGACAAGGGAGAATGATTTTAATAGGAATTAAGACATTATCTTGGATATCTATGATGGGACTAGTAGTTAAAAATATGAAGAGTTTGAATGGCAAAAAGATATGGGAAATTGAAGCTAAAGGGTTAGGCATTGATATGGTATAGATGATTGAAAGTGTTTTCTTAAGCTGTGGTTTTGTTAGCGTTATGAAATACTAAATATTGGTATGAACCCTAGTAGAAATAAGGACTTAGTCATGAGTAAGGTTATGAGGGATAAGACTTGAATATAGAAAGCAAATTGAAACTTTCGAAAAGAAATAGGCATGCTTATGGATTGATTTGGAGAATTGAAAATTTATGTATAATCTTGGAAGTTGATCACAAAGGAATAAGTATAACTAAGAAAAAAAAAAGACTTATAAATGTATGTTAGAAGTTTAGCAATAGGGTTGGGTACAAATGTGGCTTGTTTTATGTTGAAACCAATGTTGATATATGGGTTTTTTTTGGGTGGGAAAAGTCACAGAAATACTTAACAACCACAAGCCAAGACATCAAAGCTAAAAAGGGAGAAGAAATCTCAGCTTTTCGAGTGAAAATGGAGACACAAACAAAGCTGGACAGTCATGATTTCGCAACAAAAACTGAGCACATGAGGCATCAATCGGCTTAAAAAATTTAGGAGAAATATTCCTCAGAGTACAGGGTAATTGATGGGATCACTCGTGTAAATTAAACTGATGAATGCTGCAACAAATCAACTATAAGATTCATGGGTGCTACAGACGAACAAAGAAATGGAACAATGAAAGAAAAGAAAAGAAAGAAATGAGGAAGAAGGAGCTGCCGTCGCACAGGAAAAGGGGTTGGAATTCATTTAAGCTAGGAGATCAAAACGATGACATTTTGATAAATGAAAGAGGGTTGGGCTTAAGGCATACGCCTGGGCTTCTAGGTCAAGAGCAATGTGCGAAGCACATTGCCTAATTAAGTAGAATAGATTTTTTACAAAAATAATATAATTAAAAAATAAATTAATTAACAAGCATCCATAAATAATAAAAACTCAAATGTAAAACTTAATTTGCGCCATCATAATTTATAGTTTCCTTCTTCTCGAAAGCAGGCATCTATGAATATTAGGATGAGGTAGGAGATCAATATATAAAAATTCCTATTCAAAATTTATATAACGATTTTATAATATACACTAAGTTGAAGTCATACAATTGTACCTAGTTAGCTGTATAACATTAATTTAAACATGTTAATCTTAATAATTCTATAAATACAATATTTTTTGTGCATTTCTTTTCACATCTTTCAGTCGACACCGGTTATATTAGAATCCTTACTGTAGATGCAGTTTTCGCCCCTGATAAAGCCACACATAATTGACCATGTGAAAAAATAGGATGAGATAAATATATGCCAACAAAATCCAATGTCTACCCTTGTAACTTATTTATAGTCATTGCAAAACTTAATCTAATAGGAAATTGAGTTCGTTTGAATGGGAAGTCACTCCTTTTATCAACACTTAGTAAAAATGAGATCCTTGGAATAAAAACTCTTTTTCCGCTATGTTGCCCAACTGCAATTTCTGCATCAATGATATTTCGATCAAAAGCCCAACAAATTAGACATGTTCCGTTGCATAGTCCTTCTGAAGGATTAATATTTCTAAGCAGTATGATGAGACAATTTTTCTTCAATAATAACTATATCAATTCACGTTTACGTTTGATTATAATTAAATTAAATAATTGTAGACAAGATTATTTATGAGTCACTTTGACAAACTAAGGGCTCGTTTGTTTTGGGAGATGAAACCAAAACTCTTAAACTTATCATTACACTTTTTCAAACTCTCATACAAAATATAATAAAAAATTTAACTTTTTCAAATTTCAAAACTATTTTTTCAAATCTCCATACGAAACTAATATTAAAAAAATACATTACAACAATATTTTATTATTTTTTTAACTTTTATCTCATTTCATCTCATTTCATCTCTGAAAACAAATAAGGAAATAGAAAAGCCGATGTGTGAATGGATTCCACGTTTCATATTGAAAAAAATTCATAACAAATTCATTATCAGTTTCGAACTGATAATGGATTATTTTTAAAATAGATAACCAGTTATATTATAGTTATATAATATATATACGTAGATCTCAAAAGAATCAAACTTATACAATAATTGTAAATGGTTTGCATTTATTTATATTTATTAAATATATATATTAATAAATAGATATATTTATCTATTAAATGGTTTACGTTTACATAATATATCATTAATATCAAAATGTAAAATATATCGGTTGTGGTGTATAAACTAATATATTTATTATATCTAAACAATGGTCTGCGTCATGTTTATGTTTATGTCTATAAATATATTCTAAAATTTAAAATTCTAAAATTGGTTTTAAATTAATAAATTTTCTAAGAAATTAAAATATTTTTGGTTAAGAAATTATTATTATTTAGATATAATAAGTGGCTGTTAAATTTAATGATCACTTAATGAAAAAACGTAAAAATCCGTTAAGTGGTCGTTAGATAGCCACTTATTATAATATAATATATATATATATATATAAATAAAAATATATACCCAAACCAAAAGTTTCCTAAACTAGTTTAATTAAACCCAAACACTATATATAATAATATATATAAAGGCCAATTGTCTATAATCATAATCCCACCGAAAATCATCTAAAGTAAAAATAATTAACTATAACATCATATTAAAATAAAATACAACAATTTAATTCAAATACCAACATAATAAAATAATGATATTAAATTCAAGCATTAAATAAAATGTATCACAATAACTTAATAAGAGAAAATAAATTAATTTACAATTACACATGAAAATAACACTTAAATAAAATGATATATTCAAATATTCAAGCACAAACACAATAAAATAATAACCAATTCACCACATCCAATATTTATAATAACAAACATTACATATTTAATATTAAAATAATAAATTACAAATGGAGTAAAAATTACGGGTCCTCACAGTCGGGTTTTCCGACCGATTATAATCCAAAAATCGTGAAATTGAAGAGCTGAACGAGAAGTTGTCCATATTTCAACGACTCATTCAAGAGTCTAACAGAAAAATAATAGACTTAAAACAAGAGAATAATATTTTAGATAAGGATTTAAAATCATTGTCTGTCTCTTTATTTCGACTGCCTAATCCTTTAAATAAGGATGACATATTGATTTATGAAGAGCAAATGCATTTGAGAGATGATGCTAAAAGTCTCAAGTTTTTGTAAGTCATCTAACGTTTGAATAACAAGATCTTTCTTTTTTAAAATATATAGCAGTTCTTGTGATCTCTTCAGGAGTTCTAACAAAGTAAATCATCAACGTAAACTGCAATAATAACAAATTCGGGTTCTGATAAAAATACATGGGCATATAGGATTATTCTCAAATTCTTCTTTCAATAGATGCTCGATGAGTCAATTATATCACATGTATCCGGATTGTTTTAACTCATATAAAAATCTTTGAAACTTGATAAAGTACATACTCCTAGATGTACTTGGATTAGATGTTTCAAGTATTGTATATCCTTATATATGTCATGATCTAATGATCTTTATAAATATACAGTGATCACATCCATCAACTGTATATCTAATCCTTTTGTATTAACCAAGCCGATTAAAAATCTGAATGTGGTTGCATTCATAACGAGGGAATATGTTTCCTCATAATTAATTTCGAGTTTCTGCAAGAAACATTGTGCGACAAGTCATGCATTGTACCGCACAATTTTATTTTTCTCATTACGCTTTCGTATAAATACTCACTTATATCCAACAGACATTACGTCCTTTGGTGTTTGGAAAATAGGTCCAAATATCTCTCGTTTTGCTAGCAAGTTTAATTCAGTTTTAATAGCTGTTTTTCATTTTTGCCAATAATTTCTAAGTCGACTTTTTTCGACGATTTTTGGTTCACTTTTTTCATTACTTCTGGTAATGTCAATAGTCATCTTATATGAAAATATGTTGTCGACAATAATTTTATTTCTATCCAGAATTTCTCCAATACTCATGAAATGTATTGAGATCTCATTATTTTCAGATATCTGTTTCTCTCCAAGGAAAAACATTTCATAAAAAGCCTATTCAGAAGGTACACTTCAGGAGTTTCCTCTTTAAAAGGATTATACTCTTCAAGAGTCACTATTTTGTATCGAAAGTTTGGATAGATCTTATTGTTTGTTTTGTAGGTATGGTCTCTTTAGGAGCATAGATTTCTTTTCCTTTTGCTTTTCTCTTTTGTACCAATAGATCTTCAACGCTTCAGACGTGTCTTAGACTCATCTTTTGCTGTTTTGACAATTTGTCATTCAGGGACTTCAATTCTTGCTTGAGCATTAACAGCAATAATATATGATTTTACAACACTTTGCAAATGGATAATCTTCTGAACTTCTAGTTTACATTCATTTGTAAAAAGATCAAATTCAGATAAGGCTTTTATTTTTCTAAGTAATTTCTTGTCGTGTTTCAGGAACCGACTTTTCGTTATTTCAAAACATGATAAAATATTAAAAAGTTTTATCATAATATATAAAAGTTTAGTATAAGTGAATCAAGTACTTGACCATGCAACAGGTATGTGACCAATGTTCAGTCATACCACATCTATGGCAAACATCTTCATCTTTCTATGAAAAATTATTCTGAAGGTCTTTATATTTTTTCTATTATTATCATCTTTAATGTTGTCGCTTCTGAAACTCACACTTTTATAATTTTTCTACCACGTCTACACCCTTGGTTCCTTTGAAAGGATGCACTGTTCACTTTTAGGAATTGTGTAAATCTAGTATCATTCACTTTAGGAAATGATGTGAAACTAATAAGACGTAGCTGGTGATTTATTAACAAAAACTCATTATTTAGTTCAATCACTAGAAGAAAAAATAAAAATTCAAAATATTTGTTGAATTTTCATTCTCGATATTGCTGCTGCAAGTGCACATTCGAGGTATGAAAAATACTATATGTCTTCTTTTAAAATATCATCATCAATAACCTTCTCATTGCATAATTTTAATATTGAGTTAATTTAAAAAATACAGAGTTATATTCATTACCACTTTTAAAATTTTATAATTTCAGGTGCAATAAGTCATAATGAGTTTTTGGAAGGATTACATATTCTGGTGCTCATATTTCTCTCTTAAATTATTTCACATAGTAAGAGAATTTTTTACCATGAGATACACAACACATTCTTATAGGAACACGTGATTTTCTTCTTTGATTGTATCTTCCAAGTTCATTATATCCAAATGGATCTCATCAAGGATCCAAAATAAATCACTTTTTTTTTTCAAAAATGTCAATTGTAATAAATTTCAATTTTGTAAGATATGACATTTTTTACATATATGAATTACAAAAATAAATATATGGATCTAAGAAATATATTCGCATAATCATGAGAATAAAAGTAAGATTTTATCAAGTAATATTTAACAAAATTATTTTTTATATTCATCTCGAGAACTGCAAATAATATATTAAAAAATTTACTTGAAGTAGAAAACCACTAGCTTCGGTATCGGCAGAACTTCATGCTTATAACGTGTTATAAAACTAAAAGAAAAATATTATTGCAAAAGAATTTATAAGAGAAAATATTTAAAACTCTTATTACTCAAAATTAAAATATTCTATATATCTCGTACAAATGAATTGCTTCCATATATATAAATAGCTCCAGTGAAAATTACGGAATTAATTTCGTTCGTTCGAATACTGAAGTCGTAAAGGGGGGTCATTCATTGTCCCCCCTTGCTTGACTTTTATAACAACTTTTGATTTATTATTTTATTTAAATATATAATTATAAAAATAAAAAATTACATAAATAGAAGCATGTTGTGTGTAGTTTTTATATAAAATTTCTTTTCCAAATTTGGAGTGCACTAATTCACATGATATGAAAGCGGAGATTCTAAGTTTGAATCATGATTCCACACTATCTCATTTAGTTAAATAATTTACATGTTCTATCTACTCATTAATGCAAATGGGTCTTTTTCATGCATGAGGAGAGTGTTAAGAATATAATATAAATATTTAAATCTATTTATTTTCATTGGTTTAGAGTTATGTCTGAAAACACAACTATTCTCAAATATTATTGTGAGGGGGGCTCATATCGATTGTAAAGCCCCAAGCCCAAGGTAGGGTATGCTTGGGCTCTACTCTTGCGAATTGGGTCGACTAGATAATGGATACCCGGCCTGGTTCAAGTCTGGCACTCACAGACATAAAAGCTACCCTAGAATGAGGGAACGAAAACAATGTCTAACACTGTATTAAATACTGAGCATGTCAGAGCCATGTCGAGTGCCACACTGCATTAAATGCGAAACAGGTCAGAATCAATCCGAGTGTCATGCTGCATTAAATGCTAAATAGAGCAGAACCACGTCGCATTAAATGTTAAACAGGGTAAAACCACATTGCATTAAACAGGGCAGAACTACATCCCAGTCTCACGACAATAGAAAGCATGGGATCAGTATAGCCCGAATGGGACGTTCGCCTCCCTGACCCATCAGTAGCATTGTTTGAGATGAACCAAACTACCTTGACACACCAATCAAATGATGACTGTGCAAGTGGATAAGACACTCTCATCATCACTTGCCGATAAGTACGACTCTGAAATCCTATAAATAGCTCGACATGCATCAAAATCACGGTTATGCTTTCTAAACTCTTGATATTTGTTCATCCTTTCATTCTCTATCATCTTCTTCATCGACTAACTTTATCATCGGAGTGATCTCGAACCTGATCACTCCTTTCAATTCATTTGTTTTCTAGGTTCAAATTGTTTGGGTCATCGCTGAGTAGCTCAGGTCACGAAACACGACAATAACAGTGGCGCCATCTATGGGATCTTGATTTGGTAAATAGTGTGTACTTCGTATGCCGGTAATAACACAATCACAAACGACCCAAAAAGACAAGCACTGAGTTAACGTAATGGGGGCAAGATTAGCAGTAATGGAGGAAACCATCAGGAAGCTGACAGAAGAAAATGCAGCCTTGCGACAACACCAATATTTTGAATTTCGTTTAGGTAATCATTTCGGTTTAAGAACTGGAGCAGAATATTTCGGTATCGTTGTATTCCGGCATATCGTTTTGGGATTAATTATATATTATGTATAAATATTTATATGTATATATAAACTAACAACTAATACAATAAACACATATATATGTAAGTGTGTATCATGTATATGTGTACATATATAGAAGAATTGAAAATTTATAAAAGAATTTAGGTTGAAAAAATCCAACCTATTTTATTTATAAAAAATAGATAAAATATTAAAAATAATGATATTTATAAAAAAAAAAAAAAAGAGTTTATAAATATATTTTATAGTCTAAAATTAATTAAATACCATCTGAATTTAAAATTTAAAAAAAATGTCATTCAAACACAAGAAAATTATAAAAATAGTCAAAAATGGAATAGGGATCGGAATGGCCAGAACAGACCGGAACAAGCAAGAATTTGAATCGAAATGGAACAAGGGGGTATAGTGTTCCGGATACTATAATGGAACTATAAATTCCGACTGTTCCGGTTAAAACATAATGAAATTCAAACTATGGATAGCACAACGAAGATCACGTTGCCAACAATGAACCTAGTGCCAGCGAAGACGTGGCCTCTCGACGGGAAGCTGAGCACACCACATCTGAAAAAGAAAGGCGTATGATGAAAATAATCAAACACCATCAAAGGATCTATTGCATGTTTCAATTGGGCCTATTACAAGAACAAGATCCAAGAATATCAAAGAAGCACTTAATGTACTGATTCAAGAGATTTGAGCTGATTCCAAAATGGAAAATTCCAAACTTGACCCAAAGGGAGATGAATGCATAATAAATTTAATCCAAGCTAATGGGATTTGTTTTGCTTAAATTGGGCGTAATTATTTTTGAAAAATGACATGGATTAAGGGCTGATTATTGCTTGATTTGGGTATGGAATTAGAAGGAAAGAGTGGCTGATTACTTTCCAATTTCAGAACAAATAGTTGGCTGATTGACTTGCCTATTTCAGACCTTCCTTAAACATGATTTCCTAGCATGGAGGAGCTACTAAATTTCAGATCAAAATTAGTGTTAATCTTAGGTATCTATTTTTAGTCATTTTTATCTACTTTCTTATTTGGAACCAATTTAGTCTCATTTCCTTATGTATAGGGCTGAAAATGAGCTGATTTCTAGTTTTATTTTCATTATAAATACTATGCACTCTTTGTAATAGAAGAAACATTGAATTTGAGATCAAAAAGAAAAATGAGGTTTGTTTCTCCTATTGGTTCTTCAGAGAACTTGTGAGTTTATCAAGGATTCTTCCTTGTGGCATTCAAATTATATACCTTCGGTTCGTGACAGTTGATGTTGGGCAAGTATTCCAATATTGTTTATTGAACTTCAAAGCATGACAGTTGATGTTCATATTAGCGTAAGATGCATCTCAAACTCTGAGAGCTTGGAAACAAATATGTAGAAATTGCCAAGTTGATTGAAACGCCCTCTACAGCAGGGCAACAATGCGGTAGCTCGAGAACACCGTACAACGCTAGTGTTATGGCTATTCCACTTCCCCCTAAGTTCAAAGTCCCTTAGGTAGAACTCTACGATGGGTCCAAAGATCCAATTGAGCACTTGGAAAAATTTCGAGCCATATGAGTCTACATAATTTTCCGAGTGAAGTTGCTCGCCGAGCCTTCCCACTAACCTTAAAAGAAGCAGCTCGGACGTGGTTTGGAACAATCCCCTTGGGAACTATCAACAGTTTCGAAGGGCTGGCTCGCCTCTTCATGCCACAATTCTTGGCAAGCCCAAAAAAAAGACGTCCGGCCACATACCTCTTCATCGTCAAGCAATGCGACACCAAAAGCTTGAAGAAGTACCTCGCCTGATTCAACCAAAAATGCATGACCACGGACTATCAAGACGAAAAGATTACCTTGGCAGCGCTCCTGGATGGCATTGGCCCTGAAGCCTGTTCATGGCCGAGATTGCGTGGAAGACCCCAACCACGCTTGGTGAGTTCATGGATTAGGTCGACAAGTTTATCGACGCCGAAGATACCCTTGAAGCCCTGATAGCCCCTTACAAAGACGAAATCTAGCAAGCAGATCGGAGGGCAGCAAAGTATAAGGAAGGTCCCAGCCGAGACAGTGGGAGAAGGGAAGCCCTGGAAGAAAAGAAGAGGTAGGAACCACCCAGAGCACGTGGCCAACCTTGCCTTCACGCAAGCCTGGTGGTCGAAGGCAACCACCAACCAAGCCCAAGACGTGAATAGGAAAGGGGCAAGTGGGAAAACTGATTCTGTGAATATCATAAGACCCATAGTCACAACACGAAAGACTGTTATGTTTGACAAGAAGACGACCAATGGCAGGCGGAATACCGATCTCCTGAGTGAGATGGCTAGCGAAGAAGGAGTCGATCCAGGCCTCGGCACGGCACAAGCCCCTGAAGATGGGAATCTAGATGCAACAACAGAAAAGGCCCACCAGCGATGGGCCGACCGCTGGGCAAAATCTAGACCATAGCCGAAGTTCTCCCAAAAGGAGGAACAACTTCCTCCTCCTAGAGGGCACATACCTGGAAGGCCTATTACGAGGAAGTATTTATCACTCGAGATGCCCGTGCGGGAGTTTTTCAAATCTCGAAGAGCCTCTCAATCATCTTTGACGAGAGAGACGAAGAAGGCATCCTTCGCCCTACAATGATGCTTTGGTAGTCATTATGCAGGTTGTCAACTTTACCACCCAAAGGATCTTAGTAGACAATAGCAGCTCAGCAAACATCCTATTCTGGGAAGCCTTCACTTGGATGGGAATCCACCCAAATAGATTGTGGTCGGCCACAGTTCCTCTAAAAGGCTTCATGGGTGATGTCATTCAACCAGAAAAAGTCATTACTCTGCCCATACTAGTAGCGATGGCCCCTAGGACCGCTTCGGCCATGATTGATTTCTTAGTAGTCAAGGCTTCGTCTTCATAAAATGCCATCCCTAGATGACCAACTCTGAACAACCTTAAGGCCATTACCTTTACTTACCATTTTAAGATGAATTTTTCAATCAATCGGGGTATAGGAAAAGTTCGAGGCAAACATGTGTTGGCTTGGGAATGCTATGCTAGGGAGCTGTAGCATGAATGCAGACTGGTTGCAACCACGGAGGAAGGAGGGGGTGTAATTGGACCACCTCTTCCACCAATTAGAACTAATTGGGACAAGGAGATCCGAGACGAGTAGACATTGAGACTAGCTGAGCCCAATGAATTGTTGGAACTACTCTCGGTTGATCCTCATAAGCCAAAGAAACAGTGCTGATAAGCACCAAAAAGGACCTGGAGCTGAAGACAAACTTGAAGCAGCTTCTTATTGAACACAAGGATGTCTTTGCTTGGACCCAAGAAGAAATGCCTAGCATCAACCACTCCATCATTGAACATCACCTTTGCATAGATCTCGACGTCCAGAAAATTAAATAGAAAAGACGAAACTTTTGCACAGAGAAGTGTGCAGCCATAGCTAAAGAAGTCGACCGCTTACTGGCTGCGTGGTTCATTTGAGAATTCCATTATTCGGGATGGCTATCCAACATGGTTTTTGTGAAGAAAGCAAACGACAAATGGTGGATGTGTGTTGACTTCACCAACCTCAACAAAGTCTACCCCAAAGATAGCTTCATCTTGCCACGCATTGACCTGATCGTCAATTCCACGGCTGGGCACCTGCTCCTCAATTTCATGATGCTTACTCTGGCTATGACCAAATCAAGATGAATCCGAACGAGGAGAAGGAGACAACCTTTATTACTGATCAAGGACTTTCCTACTACACAACCATGCCTTTTAGCCTAAAAAATGCTGGGGCCACATATCAACGATTGGTGAACCAAATGCTCAAGCACCAGATCGGGCAGAATATGAAAGTCTATGTTGACGACTTCCTAGTCAAAAGCCGCCAATCTACACAGTATACGATAGACCTTCGAGAGGCATTCTCCGTATTACGGCAATACAATATGAAACTTAACCCAACGAAATGCACCTTCGGCGTAGAATCAGGCAAATTATTGAGATACATGGTCTCCAAAAGGGGGATTGAGGATAATCCTGAGAAAGTGGAAGCAATAATTTGCATGGTCTCATCGTGCAAGCTCTAGGAGGTCTAGCGTCTGGTCGGATGACTTGCAGCGCTCAACCGCTTTATTACATGTTCTACTGATTAGTGTCTCCCCTTTTTTCAAGTACTAAGAAAAGCACAAGAGTGGGACCCGTCCAACAAAATTTACCTGACCAACCCTCCCTTGCTTGGCCAAACGGTTCCGAAAGAGACACTAATAATTTACGTAGTAGTGTCCCACATGCCGTTTCAGTCATCCTAGTCCGAGAAACAGAGCAAGGATAATGACCTGTGTACTATATAAGTAGGGCATTCCTCGGTGTCGAGGCTGGATATCTGTGGGCCGAGATGCTCAACGTCGCATTAGTAGTCCTGACAACTACGTCCCTATTTCCAGGCCCACTCCATCTAATTCCTTATGAACCATCCACTCAAGACCATCCACCAAAAGCCCGACACTTCCAATCGACTCGCTAAGTGGGCAATTGAGCTAAGTGAATTCAACTTGGTATACTTGCCCCAGACAACGATCAAAGGGCATGCACTTGTAGACTTCATTGCTGAGTTTGCTGATTTTCCCGAGGAAGTTCCCTGTGCACCTCATGGAAATCCCTGATAGGTCTATGTCCATGGCTCGTCATACCGAGTTGGTAAGGGTGTGGGGGTGTACATCACGACAGGCCACGGAATCAAGCATAACTACGCAATAAAACTTGCCTTCAAAGTTACCAACAACGAAGCCGAGTATATAGCAAAAGAGATAGAGGTTATGGCCGACTCCCAGGTGATCATTAGGCAGATATTGGGGCAATTCATTACCAAAGGGGAAAAATTGAAGAAGTACCTCTAGATCATGTGCGTTGAACAGGATCACTTCTGCTACATCCACATCCAACAAATCCCGATGGGAGAAAATTAGAAAGCTGACTGACTGGCAAAAGCAGCATCCGGGCAGGACGACCACCCTCTCCCTGATCACACCGAGGTTAGGGTAGTTGAGGTATCCATTATGATGACAACCTCACCCGAATGGGCAGTGGACATGAGAAAGTACTTGCAAAAACAAGCTACCAGCCGACCTAGAAGAAGCACGCAAAGTTAGAAAGAGGGCAATTTGCTTCATCATGTTAGAAGGGGTGCTATACAAAAGAGGTTTCTCTAAACCCCTACTCCGATGCTTGTCCTTGGATGAAGTTTAGTATGTATTGGCGGAAATCCACGAAGGTATATGTGAAAGTCACACAGAAGGGAGAGCGTTAGCAGCGAAGGTAACCCGAGCTAGCTACTATTGGTCCTGCTCCCTTAAAAACGCTGAAGACTTCGCAAAGAAGTGTCCAAAATGACAAGAACACGGCCCAGTACTGCATAGCCCTCCCGAAGAACTGACATCAATCACGATCTTGTGGCCCTTCGCATAATGATTTAAGGCCCCTTTGCGGCATCATAGCCTTATTTAATTAGAAAAAAAAAAAAAAATCAAATATGCTTTATTTACACATCTTCTTTTATCATTTTTGTGAAAAAAATGAATCGTGAAAAAGTGTAAAATAAATAATGCCTACAAGAGCGCAAAAGTTCCCTAACCATAGGGCCCCATATCATTGCTTTATAATGGGTCAATACGAAAGCCCTCACTAGCATCACCTTCTAGGCTATCACCAAGTTCTTATGGAATACCACAAAGATTCATATTGGAAAATGGAAATCAGTTTGATTGTGCCAGTTATCGAAAATGGTGTGCCAGTTATTGATTGTGCCACTCGAGTGTGCTGAACTAAAAACCAAAGTTAAGAGCTTGTCTCTCGAGCACCCGCAGGCAAATGGCCAAGCCAAAGCAACCAATAAAATCCTCATGCTGGCACACAAGAAAAGGCTTGGAAAGGATAAAAGGGTGTAGGCTGAAGAACTCCCAGTGGTACTGTGGGCCTACCAAATAACCGTCTGAACTCCCATTAGGGAGACACTGTTCACCCTCACTTATGGAAGCGAAGTGGTGATCCCTGTGGAAGTAGGAATGCCGACTTTCCTTATCCAATATTTCAACCCATACACCAATTATTCATGAAGAGAGGATCACAGGACAACTGGACCTTTTGGAAGAAAGGAAAGAAGAGGCAGTAGTGCGAGCAACAAACAACAAAGGAAAAGCATAGCACTATTTCAATAAGAGAGTTAGGCCACTTAGCTTTAGAACTGGTGACGTGGTACTGAGACAGACTGGAGTCACCACCTCAGAAGAAGAAAAGCTAGGCCTGCGATGGGAAGGCCTATATGTAGTAACAACAAGCAACCGACTAGGCTCATACCGATTGAAAGCTAGACAAGGGATCGAACTTCCCCACTCCTGGAACGTCGAATACCTGAAGAGGTATTATGTGTAAGGCACGATAAACATGTTTGTGTGTAATTTCACTTGTATTCTCTTCGATTTTATACTTGGAATTTTCAATAAAATTATATGTTAAAGTCCTGAGCTCACACATCAACTGGAGGTCTGCAAAAAATAACTCCCGTAGGGTCGAGGCCGAGTAAGAAGATCAAGGAAACAATGTAAGCACTGGTGCAACCCATTTGGGCTGAGTTTGTAAATTCATCAAGCAAGATCTTAACATTCAAGATAGGCTTGAAAGAAGAAGAATCAGCTTTAATCCATGTGATACAAGCTATAGAGGAGGATGACAAAACCTATTAGTTTTATAAAAACTTTTATTTCATTAAGCATAGGTGTGTGGACCTATTTTTATGTTTCTATAGTTGTAGGCATTTGGACATATTTAATTCATTAATTAAACATCTTTTATTAGTTATAGGAGTGTGGTTTAGAAGTTTTGGACTTAAAAGTGTTCAACCCATATCTTTAAGTAATATAGACCTTATTAGGCCCTAGGATTTCATTAGGGGCTATAAAAACATATGCCTCTTTATTTTTCCAGTAATTATGATCGTGAATAGTATTTTTTCAAGAGAGACTTCTTGTTTTTTCTACTTGTTCTTGAATGAACTAAGAACTTATCAAAAACAATCATTTGTAGGTTCTCTCTACAATATAGGTTCTTGAAACAAGTTTTCAATGAGTCTAAATCATTTTGTCTTAATTCTTGGTTTTCACAGGTGTATTTCAACTTGTTCATGGGTTCAAGAGGTATTCAATCTCTCGGGTTCACATCATATAACCAATCAAACAAGTCCAATTACTGAATTAAATAGGCCTAAATACCTACAACCATAGAAACATAAAAATAGGACCACACGACTATACTTATTGAAATAAAAGTCTTCACTTAACCATTAGGTTATACTGTCCTCCTTTGTAGCTTGTATCATATGAATTTAAACTGACTCTTCTTCTTTCAAGCCCATCTTGAGTGTTGGGGTCTTGCTCGATGAATTTGCAAACTCGACCAAAGTGGCTTGTACCAGTTCTTGCATTGCTTTCTTGGTCTTTTTAGCTCTTGACCTTTTGATTGATTGGCACATCTGGAACTTGTAAGGGATCTTTAAGACTTGGTCCACCATCGTTCCCATCATCCCCCCTCTCCTTAAAAGGACTCAATCTCGAATCGTCACCTGCATCAAAGGGAGAAAGATAAAAAAACATTGAAAGTAGTAGAGACACTGTGGCACCCCTAACCCCCACATGTGAACAGGTGGAAGATGAGATACCCGGATGATGATCACATGGGTCACACTCTATCGATAAGTGCTTCAAGGTGTGTACATCATGCATAAGGTGTACAAATAATATTCGCAGTGAAAAAATAAAAGGCACACATTCTAATAGCAGAAATTTAAAATCTATAACCCAATCAAAACTCGTTACAAAATTATTACAATAACCCAACTGACCAATAAGGTGAAGACAGATTCTCAACTCACAACTACAGCACTCCAACACTTCACTTCTCAGGCGAAGCCTGTCCAACGCTCAAACTTGACCTCTACAACAAATCTACGGTTCCATAAAACGGAACAGTAGGTGGATAGGAAACACCACATGAGATTATAACATCTCAGCAAGCAACTAAGAGTTTAAAATCACATTCATGCAATCAACACATTCCACAAATACACAACAATACATGCAAGCATAAATCCATAATTTTTCTAGAAAAGGACATCTCAGCACATACATCATTTTCCCAGAAAATGACACATTAACACATACATGCTAAAAACCCAATTTTCAGCCCACAACACAAGTCCACACATCAATAAGTAAAATTGAGCTGTCCTTTCCTAGAAAGGAACACATCTGTACATATATGCTAGTCGTCCTTTCTCAGAAAAGATTGCATCTAGCCGTAGACGCCATTCGTCCTTTTCTAGAAAGGAATGTAACTATCAGCACACGCCAAAAACTTAGTTTCTGGCTTACACACAATTTTTTATTATTTTATTAAGTATATATCATGGTTTTCCTTAGGGACCATCCATATATCCTAGCTCCCTTCGCCACACCACGGATAACGACTGTACATATGACTACATAAAGGGCGATACCATCTCATCTGATTCCGTTGTCACCCAACGACAACCCAGGGGACGTCACTCAATTTTTATTTTCTCCTGAGTTGACCAGAGAAGCTCCATTGAGATATTGCCCTATCCCGACTTGGGGTCATGATATACACACACCCACATATCAATCCAGCACACATCATCCTTTCCCAAACACAATATGGCATCACAACATATTTAAGTAATTAAGCAATTAAACCAACACATCAAATAAGCATATATAGTCCAATCCTCCAAAACAAGAATGGCATATCATCTCAACAAAATAATCGAAGCAATTAAATAAGTGTATATGCATGGCAGATAGGTACTAGATGACATGACAATGGTACTCAAAAAGCAAGCATGACATCAACATAAACGCATCAACATTTACAATTTACAACCAAACGAACTACAGGGTGATCTCATCCTCTATTTCTTGGCCTCGAGCCCAACCAACCTACTCCTTTTTTATTGTTAATATTATTATCAGTTACCAACACTTCAAAGTTGCAAAGAAAAGAGTTAGCACATAAATATTATTTCAAACCCTGAAGTTGAGTTTGGAAGATTACTTACAGCGGGATGAGCAATCTGGACCATTGAACATGCGCGATCCACGGTGTCCATAACGGGGTAAACTCATACGTTGTTCGCCTCCTGACACGGCTAGTGGCAGTTTGGGCTAGGGTGCTCTGTTAGACACCGAAAGTTAGGGAAATACTTATTGGAGGAAGGAGAATCTCATGACAATGGTGGTGAGGCGGTGCAATCACCAAAAGCTGACGGATCTAGCTTGGAAAGTATGGAAATCCATTTTCGGGTTTGGACTCGCACAAGGGAGGTGGGGCCATGGAGGAGCTAGGGGGAGGTCGGTGGAGGCAGGGGAGGCCATTGGTGCCGGCAGTGAAGTTGTGTGGTGGCCGATAGCGGTGCAATGTGGCTCAACCCGTGCGCATGGTGTGAGAAAAACCCATTTTGGGTTGAGGTATTTTGGGTTGCCATGAAGGGCTATACCGGTAGTTGGAGGGTCACCGGTGAAGGGGAAGCTTGCTGGGGGGTCACCGGAGACATGGTGGCCAACGATGGTGCCGAAAACAATGGAAAACCCTTTTGAAACCCATTTCAGGTTCAAGGCCATACGCAAGAGGTGGGAGTGTTGATGGGGCTAAGTTCACTAGTGGAGGGTTATCGATGAGTGGCAGTATCGATGGGATGAGCGGTGACATCACCGATAGTCGACGGCAGCTGGGTCCTGGCTAAGGCTAAACGGCCAAAGGGAGGGGTGTGCATCACGCAAGAGAGAAGAGAGAAGAGAGATGAGAGAGAAAGAGAAAAAAAAGAGGAAAAAAGTGAGGAGCTTGGCTTTTTTTTCAGGCTATTTATAGGTCCTACGTGTTGGGATCTTCAAACAGATAAACGATGTGCTTAAAATACTGATTCGAAAATATATAAAATCAATTTAACTTAAAACATGGAGATAAGTCAAATAAAATATTATTTTAACTTAACTTTAGTTTATATAATAATATTCCTCATAATGAATTAAAATGATAAAACTTACTAATTATTTAAAAGAATAAAGCCATATATTTAAATCGAGAATTTAAAGCATAATTAAAATCTCACAATATTTTAAATAACTTAACCTACAGTTATAAAATGATTTGTACAATTATAATATTTTGGAGCTCTTCAAAATGCCATCAAACAAAATAGAAAAAAAATTATAAGACCTAATAATTTAATAAGTTAAAATCAATGAACCAATCTGAAAATGTCCAATAAAATAAAATACTCATTGAAACAAAATAAAACACAACAAATTTAACTATAATGAAATCAAAACTATTAAACCAAAATAATAATGATAACTATTCAAATAAAAGAACCAATAATAATAATGAAATAAAATAACTAAAAACACTAAAATTAAGGATCTCACAAACTACCAATAACTATAATAAATAAAGCAACAATAATAGTAGTCAAATAAAACGATAAATAAACCACAAATAATAAATAAGATAAACCTCAAATAAATATTTTAAAATCAATTAAAAAACCAATAATAAGGATAAAAACAACAAGTAAAAATGCACAAAACTTAAAGTTTCATAGACATTACACTCACATGGAAGATCCACTTTATAAGTATTATCATTAATTTTCTCAATGATTTGGAAATGTCCATCACCTTGAGGATGCAATTTAATTCTTCTATGGGATGAAAATCTTTTTTTGCGCATGTGAACCCAAACTCAATCTTCTAGTCCGAAAATGACACGCTTTCGTCTCTTATTGGCTTGGGAAGCAACATTTTATTCTTCTGCGCAATTTAAAGTTGTATCCTCTCATGGATTGATTTCACCAATCCGGCCTTCCTTTATCCATCCAAGCTACCCCTTTTATCAATAGGTATATGCAACAAATCTAAAGGAGTGAGTGGATTAAAACCATAAACAATTTCAAAGGGAGAATAAGAAGTAGTAGTATGCATAATTCTATTATATGCAAACTCTATAAATGGAAAACAATCCTCCCAAGTTTTCAAATTCTTTTGAATGACAATACGTAAAGATTGAGTTAAAGTCATGTTAATTAGTTCAGTTTGTCTGTTAGTCTACAAATGACAAAGTGGTGGAAAATAAAAATTTGGTACCTCATTTTTCCCACAAAACCTTCCAAAAGTAAAACACATACCACATATTCAAATGACGTCTCTTCTCATCTTAGGTTAAAGGAAATGTTTGTGCAAAATTTTCTAGGTTTTCTTGACATTAAAGTGTCCCATTAATCTCTCACCATGTGCCTCACGCACCAATAATTCATGCATTAAACAATTTGTCACACACACCTTACTTTCTTGAAACAAAAACCCATCATGCTCGTAAAACTTACCAAATGCCGCATTGTCACATGCCATATATACACATAAAAATAAAAATTGAGCGTCATTGGCATACACATCTTTCACATATTCAAACCCAAGCATTTTGGTACTCAAAAAAGTAAAAAGTACATACCTTTAGGATAAAGCATTAGCAACAATGTTCTCCTTATCATGTTTGTAATGGATGATATAAGAAAAATTTTCGATGTATTCCATCCACCTAGCATGTCTTTTATTTAATTTACCTTGACTCTTAAGATGCTTTAATAATTTATGACCAGTGTAGATCACAAACTCCTTAAGCCAAAAGTAGTGCTGCCATGTCTCTAGAGCTCGAACAAGAGCATAAAGTTCCTTGTCATAGTGGGGTAATTCAAAACCGTCCCACTTAGCTTCTTACTGAAGAAGGCTATGGGCCGTTTAGCCTGCATCAAAACGGCTCCAATTCCTAATCCTGAGGTATCACATTCAATCTCAAAATCTTTGTTAAAGTCAAGTAATACTAACACAAGTGCAGAACATAACATTTTTTCAATAGTAGCAAATGCATTTGATTGAACAGTTCCCTAATGAAATCCAACATTCTTTTTAATTATTTTAGTGAGTGTTGCAGCAATGATGCTAAATTCCTTAACAAAATACTTATAAAATCTAGCTAAATCATGAAAGCTTCTTACCTTAGTGATACTTTTAGGTATTGGTCACTCTTTGATAGCATTGATTTTCTCTTCATTTATTTTAATACCTTTTGTAACAACAACATAATCAAGAAAAATAAATTTTTCCATACAAAAGATACATTTCTTAAAATTAGCATACAACTTTTCAGCTCTCAACACATCCAATATACATCTCAAATGCTTAATATGTTCGTCTAAGTTCTTGTTGTACACAAGGATATCATCAAAATAGATAACTACAAATTTGCCTATGAAAGCACGTAAAACTTGGTTCATTAATCTCATGAAAGTACTAGGTGTATTTGTGACTCCATATATAGTCTTTAAAGCAGTTTTTCATTCATCACCCTCTTTCATTCTAATTTGATGGTATTTACTTTTAAAAACTATTTTCCTAAACATACATGAGCCAAGAAATTCATCAAGCATATCATCTATTCTAGAAATGGGATAACGATACTTTACCGTAATATTGTTGACTGCTCTGCAATCAACGCAGATCCTCCAAGTCTCATCCTTCTTTGGCACTAGTAGCACTGGTACTGCACATGAACCCATGCTCTCTCGCATACCTTTTGTTCATCGAATCCTCAGCTTGCCTTTTAATCTCCTTTGTAGGCCTACGCTTCGACACCAACGAAGTTGGAGTTTTCAACTCCGACTCCGACTCCAGTCGGAGTCGAAACCATTAACTAGGACCCGAGGTTACTAAAAAAAAAAATCTACTGCAAACTGCAATAAAGTAGTTTGTAAATTGTAACTTTGTCGTTGATCATACTTGAGATTAAGACAAAATTAAAAAGTATTATTACTAATAAAAATAAAAATGAACCAAACAAGTAATCATAAATTATAGAAAAAATATACGCAACCGTAAATTTCTTCATCAGTCATTGGCAACTATGCTAGAGCTGATAACTATATTTATGAAATCATAAAAAATATCAATTAAATAGATTTTTGAAATTGTAAAAAAAAAATCATTGAAATAATTAAATAATTATATAAACTTTGTTACTTTAATCATAAAAAACAAGTAAACAAATTGATTTAATTTTACCTTACTCAAGCCTATAACTCTAAACATCGATCAAAATACTTTCAAATCCAGAAGGCATATCACAAATCCAGTTTTGTGTGTAAATGAGGACCTCGACGGTTGATCGTGATAATGAACTCTGGTAAGCATCTAACACTTGACCTCTAGTGCTAAACACCGACTCAAATGCAACATTATCATAACAATATAAAAAATATCCTAATTTTTGAAGACTTTAATTATAAAAATATTAAAATATAAATATAAAATTAAAACCAAAAGGCCCACTAACAATAAGGTTGATTATGTGAGCAGTGCATCAAACGTGGATATATTAGTGGTTTTTAATCACATCTTCTCTCACATTCGTATTCTGCATAAACCATTCCATTGCGGTCTCATTGGCACTGACATTGTCAACTGTAATGCATAACATTTTTTGGCTGTCCCAATCGATCTCCGCCCTTATCAATGCACCATTATGATCAACTATTTCTTTGAACCCAATAATTTGTTTTTTAAGATTCCACTCACTGCCATTGTAGTGTGCTATGATACACATTTCGAGGTTGTAACACCCACTTCTCGTAGGTCAAGGGATGTCACTTAAATTTTCTAAAAAAAAAATTAACCCAGCACAAGATTTTTGGTTAATAAAAATAAAATAACATTTATTTCATAGAAATGAGATTCTAATAAAAAATCTGTTACAAGGATTTTAACTGAAATAACTGAAAATAGCTTGTGTCGTAAAGACCCTTATTTCCTAGAAAACTTAAAAAAAAATAGTTCAACTAAATTAACTGAAATTAAACTTGTGTCATAAAGACACTTATTTTAAAATAAAATTTAAATTTATATAGCTGCTCAATCTACTCCTGGCCTGCCTGCTCGCACTGGTCCTCTTATTCACTTGGGTGGTTTAAAAATAGGAAATAAACTAGAATGAGTCGATGACTCAGTAAGAAATCCACCACAACATGAGAATAATAATCATAGGAATTTTTATTAAACTTATGCTAAAATATGAAACATGACTGTATATGCTGATGTTATGCTATGCAAGATTTGACTATCTAACTTAACTAACTAACTGACTTAAGTGACTAGTCTAGATTGACTGATCTGATTAACTTACTAACTGATTTAATTGAACTGAAGCTAGTTAAACTGTTTTAACTGATTGATTGGCCAACACACTTCACCCTGTGTGCAAGATTGTGCATCGGCCCCACGTTCCACTACAGTAAAGGAAGTCACTGCAGTAAGGGGAGTCACTGATAGTATTCTAGCGTACTATGGTGGACCACGCTTGGGTCTATGGCTTGCACATCCATCCTGGTCTGACATGCATTGGTATCATGCATCTGAATGGCCATCTGAAATAACTGATTTACTAAACTGATTTAATTAGATAACTGATTAATTGGTTTATGATCTGATTTAATCTTATACTCGAACTTAACTTAACTTATGTGACTTATGTAACATAAGATGCATATCATATATATTGATATAAATAACTAAGTTCGCTGAATTTGGACATAATGCTAAATGACATGATTGTGTACTGTGCTGTGCTAAATGACATGTTTGTATGATATGTGGGGTATATGAAATGGCTATCAAAGAACCGGCTTTACTAATAATATAAGCTACATGTGAAGATCCTAATTTCGTGATCAAATTTACTTACCTTGATGCGCTGCTTCCTGGTACCTACTTTAGAACTCGCCACCTATATGAATTTATGAATTGTTACTAAAATTCTAGAAAAATGTGTCGTACTACTCTACTGAATTAAATACATGTCAAATAATAATAATACCTATTGTGAAAACCAATAATTCTTTTTGTTTTGAATATCATATTATTAAAAATCAATTAGTCTTTCAAGAATAATATTGAATATAGCTTAATATTTAGTTCCTATAGTAAACTTAGTAATACCTACTATTTAGAATTTCTTATGACGTATAATTATAACTTAATAATTTAACCATAATTTGGTAGATATTTTGGTTTAAATCTACTAATAATACTAAAAGCTTATTTTCTAAAATATACTTAACATATTCAAATAAATCAAACTCTATTTGTTATTTACTACTGAAATCTGATTATGTATAAAAATATTATTAACATAAGTATCTCTTAGTATCTCCCAAAATACATAGGTTAATATAATTATTGTGACGCCCCCAATTTACGTCTGGGATTTAACGTAAATCAAGGTGTCAGGATGAGCAACACTCGGCTACTCACCCTCGTACTTAACAATACTAAAAGCATAAATTACTAAATTCGCAGCGGATCAGGTTTTGCAATATAAGACTTTCTAAAGATCACACGGAAGTACATATATACAACATTCATTGAACTTAAACATTGTATTTTATACAAATACACAACCCAACTGTAGCAAAAATATATTACATTCATTCCAAACAAAACTTTCCTTCACCTCACTCTTTCTCCCTCTTAACCTCAGGGTATTCTCTCCCATAGCGAAACCTATCCAAGCTAATACTAAAGTCTCGCTGGAGCTGTTGTCCCTGTGGAGTCACACAAACTCCACACATGGACAACGAGCCGTCTACTCCTAAGGTTAAGCAGCATCCAGTACGTCTCCTCTCCTCAACAAAAGTGGATGCGTCAAGACTCCCAGCTCCGGTGGGTCTGATAGGAGGTCCGAAGGAAACAAAAGAAATGTCCATAAAAGGACTGTAATCGGAAAGTCCCTCAGGACTCCCCGAAGTCTCCTGTATCGTCGGGGCTGTCCCCCTGCTGGTCATCGAATCCTGTATGAAATAATATACACAAAATATATGGAGCCACAAAAGAGTGAGATTTCGAATGAAATCTCAGTAAGTACATAAACAGCTTAAAGGAAACAGGGAAAACAACCACAAAGTCAAAACCACAACTGACAAGGGAAGATATCCTAACATACCCCTCACCAGACCACTGTCTAACTGACACTTTTCTCGACTCACCCATGTCTTATATTAAATTATATTGCTTTCCCCTTTAAAAATTCTTATTCTTTCATATCACTGATGGGCGTTACGTATCGCCGTCCCCATCACATACACTCATCAATCATCCGGGCGTTACGTATCGCCGTCCCCATTATGATGAGTCTGGTGTCAATCATCCGGGCGTTACGTCTCGCCGTCCCCGTTATGACACGAAATATACACACAGCACTGCGGGCGTTACGTCTCGCCGTCCCCGCAAGGATCAATCACACGGGCGTTACGTCTCGCCGTCCCCGTGGAGATTACAATTTCATATCACGACAGGCGTTACGTATCGCCGTCCCTGCCGGCACGTCAGTCATACGGGCGTTACGTATCGCCGTCCCCGTCATGACGTGACTAACTTAATCTCGACAGGCGTTACGTATCGCCGTCCCTGCCGGCACGTCAGTCATACGGGCGTTACGTATCGCCGTCCCCGTCATGACGTGACTAACTCATCTTTTATACATTATTTTCTTTCTTTATATTCTTCTCTTATACACATGAGTCATCTCACTCATAACCCTTCCCATTTGAAACACCACTTTTATTCCAAGGAAACCCTAAGTCTAGGCAAAACAGGGTATCTCGCTCGAGCGGCATGTCGAGCGAGTATCGAGCGAAGTCTCGGGTTGAGACTCGCTCGAATGGGGTATCGAGCGACAGTCAAGCGAGGGTTCAGATTTTGCCTTCGCTCGACCACCTGTCGAGCGAGAGTCGAGCGAACTCACGGCTCTAAGGGTTTTTCCACTCAAAACATGCCAACCTTTTTCATACACTCTATTTATCTTCTTAAAAACCTAAATCCAAGTTTCTACAATTTTATTAAACACATAAACTAGACAAATAAAATCAACCCTACTCATGTATCCATTTTCCACTTAAACATGTTCTCAAGTGTTCACTACTATGAAACATAACTCAATCATGCCAATAAAACCAGTTCCATGCTTAATTTAAGCTAGAATATGGACTTACAATTTCTTCCAAGCTTAAGAGAATTGATCCAACCACTTCCTCCAAGTTTGCTCCCACACACACTCACTTCACTCACAAGTGATCACTTTGAGGGTTTGGGGAGGTTTTTCTGATTTGGCTTCACAAGGCAAGTGCTCTCTCCTTCTAAAGGAGCTTAGGAAGCTCTCAAGGTCCTATATATATGGTGGTGGTCGACCAATATGAGGGAGAGAAAAGGAATTGCACCCAAGGTGCCCTAGTTGGCAGATTTGCATGTGATGAGGTGTCCATCTAGGCAAAATCTAATGATGAAGATTAAGCCTCCCAAATCTTAGGCTTTGCAGCTGGATTAGTCATCCAAGGGCTCACAATTGAGGTGGTTTGGCTGCCCATTTTGATCCATGGCTGAGAAGCAAGCTAAAGGGATAAGAGGTGAGGTGGCAATTCACCTAACCATGCATGCATCTCTCATCTCCAGCTCTCCCCCTTGTGTCACACGCCCCTTCCAGATTTTCCAATCCATTTGGTTCCTTCCCAACTCCCTTAGGTCTTCCCTCAACAAGTTCTAGAAGGTCACTTCATAGTTTAGTTAAGGTAGAGCCAAGTTTGATCCAATTAGTCACCAATCAACCAGATTTTGGCTCCCTTGAGTTCCCATCACACTAACCATTCAATTGACTTCCAAATCAACTTTCCATTCATTCCTAACTATCCCTACACATGTCCTAATCCCAGAGAATTCTAAAATCAGTTGCCTATTTGGTTACATACCCCAATCTAGTTCAATTACCCAACTCGGGTTCCAGTTAAGCCCATTCCAAAACTGCCTATTTGATTCCCAATTAAGCTATTGATTCCTCCAGAATCTCAGGAAACTTAAAACATAAAAGTTTTAGATCTATCTCTTAGGGTTCTATACCAATTGGAATCACCTCATTTAGACATCATATGGCTGACTTATGATCATTTTCCTAAAACTCGACAGATTGATCCGAAAGTGCATAATTCTCAATACTAAGTAAAATCTCACATTTCCTCAACTAAATCTCCCACTCTAATTTCCTAATAAATAAATGCATTAAATAAATCTCCTTAAAATAATTTCTATAAAATAATTTACCTTAGAAAATTTTGGGCTATTACATCCTCCCCCCCTTAAAAAGGATTTCGTCCCCGAAATTGCTAAGATATAAATAATTAAGGGTTTAAGGAATCTATACCTTGGTGACTAGCGGTAGATTCTTCTGAAGAGGTGGGTACTTTTTCCTCATTAATTAGTGAATCCTGAGAGTGATAAAATATCATGTCAACATCGGGATCATAGTACATATTCACACTAATCTCTTGCAACATATGGAATCTCTCTTCCTCTGTCCTTTCTATTATAGGTCCCTCTTCACACTGGCGTTTACGCCCTTCAGATCCATCAGATGATTCTATCATGACAGCTTTTCCTTTGTCCTCTCTTCTCAAAAATCTTTTCTCTGCTCTCAACCATTTTCTGGCGGGTTGTCTTTCCTCACCTGGTAACGCTCTTCTACTTATAGGGTTACCTCTTTCATCTATATCCATAATGTGGGTTCTGTGCTTCTCACTTTTATTTAACCAGTTCAATCTCTCAGCTTTCCACTGTTTCAATTTTTCTCTACGAAATCTCTCTCTAACTCTTTCAGATCTTTTCTTTAACTGATCTACGGGGGTAACCGACATACGTGCGGTTCTTTTAGGAGCCATAATCCTGTATAAGATTAAATATTAATGAATATAAATATAAAGAAAACACAAATATCATACAAATGCAAGACAATTAATTCAATTTATAATGTATATTATTACAACTATGTTTCAAACAAGTGGGGATAGTTATCTCTCATTATATCCTCACGTTCTCAAGTGGCTTCTTGAAAAACAGGATTGTTCCAAAGTACTTTCACTAACATTATGGTACGATTCCGAAGGGTTTGTTCTTTCTGATCTTCAATTCGTACAGGCCACTCTTCATAAGTCAAATTGGAACGTAAATTACTAGGACGCGGATCCATTACTGCCACTGGTTGATCATTCAAACACTTTTTCAGAGAAGATACATGGAAGACGTTATGAACTCCTTGCAAATCATCAGGTAGGGCTAAACGGTAAGCCACTGGACCTACTTTTTCCAGAATTTCATAAGGTCCAATATAACGAGGACTCAACTTCCCCTTCTTACCAAATCGCATGACTCCCTTTAGTGGCGAAATCTTCAAGTATACCCAGTCTCCCACCATAAAATCTAAAGCCCTTCTACGATTATCTGCATAACTCTTTTGTCTACTTTGCGCCGTCTTTATCTGATTTCTAATCTTGATGATCTGCTCTTTAACTTCTTGTAAATACTCGGGTCCCAAAACACTACTTTCACCCACTTCATCCCAATAAATAGGAGACCTACATTTCCTTCCATAAAGTGCCTCATATGGCGCCATCTGTATAGTAGCTTGAAAACTGTTATTATATGCAAATTCAACTAATGGTAACAGACTTTCCCAATCTTTGTCAAAATCTAATACACAAGCTCGCAACATATCCTCCAAAGTCTGAATGGTTCTTTCTGTTTGCCCGTCCGTCTGAGGATGGTATGCGCTGCTGAAATTTAAATTGGTACCCATCATCTTCTGTAGACTTTGCCAAAATCGAGACGTAAATCTAGGATCTCTGTCTGATACTATAGTCTTGGGTATTCCATGTAAACGAACTATTTCCTTCACATAAATCTTTGCTAACTTTTCCATGGAATCCGTGTTGGAGATAGGTAAAAAGTGAGCACTCTTCGTCAATCGATCCACTATCACCCAAATCGAATTCTTTCCCGTAGATGTTCTTGGAAATCCTACCACAAAATCCATAGATAGATCCTCCCATTTCCATTCGGGGATTGGTAGGGGTTGCAACTGACCGGCTGGTCTTTGGTGTTCAGCTTTTACTAATTGACACACTGGACACTTGGCGACAAAAGTCGCAATATCCTTCTTCATTCCTTCCCACCAAAACTTTTCTTTTAAATCTTGATACATCTTAGTACTTCCAGGATGAGCAGTATATGGTGTACTATGAGCTTCTTTCATCAACCTTTCTTTCAATTCTGGGGCATCCGGAATGATCTTCCTTCTCCCAAAGTATAACATTCCATCTCCTGAAAACATAAAGTGTGGAGACCCTTTCCCTTCCAGTACTTGCTGTTTTATCTTCTCCAGCTTAGCATCCTTTTGTTGTTTTTCCTTAATTTCCTTGTCCGTTAAAGGAACAATTTCTTGAATCTCCATTAGCTTGAGGTCCTGTGATAATCTGTTCACCAGAATTTCTCGCATCACTGCCAGCACTGAAAGTTCTTCTGTCTGAACTTTCCTACTCAAGGCATCGGCTACCACATTAGCCTTTCCAGGGTGGTATTTGATTTCGCATTGAAAATCACTTATAGTCTCTATCCACCTTCTCTGTCTCATATTCAAGGTTTTCTGGCTAAAAAGATACTTGAGACTCTTATGGTCCGTAAATATTTCACACTTTTCTCCATATAAGTAATGCCGCCAAATCTTTAGAGCAAATACTACAGCTGCTAACTCTAAATCATGCGTGGGATAATTCTGTTCATGATCCTTAAGTTGTCGGGATGCATACGCAACTACTCTTCCTTCCTGCATTAACACACACCCCAATCCCATTTTTGAGGCATCACTATATATCACATAGGGTTTATGAGGTTCTGGCAAGGCTAAAACCGGTACCGTAGTCAATCTCTTCTTTAGCTCTTGAAAACTCTCTTCACATTGTTCACTCCAAATGTACTTAGCATTCTTTCTAGTCAATGCTGTCAGAGGTGCAGACAGTTTGGAAAATCCTTCCACAAATCTTCTATAGTATCCAGCTAATCCCAAGAAATTTCGTATTTCATGTGCATTGGTTGGTTGCTGCCACTCCATCACTGCTTCTATCTTTGCCGGATCCACTGAGACTCCTTCACTTGAAATAACATGACCCAAAAATTTAACTTCTCGTAGCCAAAATTCACACTTGCTAAGTTTGGCGTACAGTTGATGTTTTTGTAAAATTTCCATTACTACTCTCAAATGCTCTTTATGATCTTCGTTAGTTTGAGAGTAAATTAAAATATCATCAATAAAAACCACCACAAACTTGTCCAAATATGGTCTGAATATCCGATTCATCAAGTCCATGAATACTGCTGGTGCATTTGTTACTCCGAATGGCATAACCAAAAATTCGAAGTGCCCATATCGGGTTCGGAAAGCCGTCTTAGGTACATCTTGCTCCCTGATTTTTAACTGATGATAGCCAGACCGAAGGTCTATTTTTGAAAACACAGTTGCTCCTCTTAATTGATCCAACAGGTCATCTATCCGTGGCAACGGGTATTTATTCTTAATGGTAACTTTATTCAATTCCCGGTAGTCTATGCACATCCGCATCGTCCCATATTTCTTCTTTACAAACAATACTGGTGCTCCCCATGGGGATGAACTAGGCCTGATGAATCCTTTTCTCAAAAGTTCTTCAATTTGAGCTTTTAATTCTTCTAATTCCACCGGTGCCATCCTATACGGAGCCCTATGAACTGGAGTTGTGGCTGGTTCCAATTCAATAACAAATTCTGCTTCTCTATCAGGAGGTAGTCCCGGTAGATCATCAGAAAAGACTTGAGGAAAGTCTTCCACCACAGGAATTCCTTGAATACCTTTAACAACTTCTGAAGAATTTGACATGATTACCCAGTAGCCCTTAGTCTCCTTATTAATACTTTTCTTTATTCGCTTAGCGGTTACTATGGAGGAAATTGCCTTCAACGTTTCCCCCTTGTAACAAAATTTCCCTTCCTTGGGTAAGTCAAAAATTATTTCCTTTCTGCGACAGTCTAGTTTAGCATAATACTTGGCCAACCAATCCATACCTAAAATTAAATCGAACTCCATCAAATGGAATAGTATCAGATCAGCGACCAGTTGTGAACCTTCAATCTCCAAGGGGCAATTTCTCACCATCCGGTGGCATCCTGTTACCTTCCCATTGGGCATGACTACTATTACTTTTTGGGTCAACAATTCCGTTTCTAAACCACACTTTTGGACACAATCATAGGAAATAAAGGATCTTGTTGCTCCCGAATCAAACAAGGTATAGACCATGCATTGCTTCAGCTTAAGCTTACCTAGAGAAAATTTTATTCTACTATTATTATATTACCACTCCCAAAGAATCCATTTATTAACTAAAAGAGGGGACTTGGAAATTTACCAGTAATGACATTAGCATCTATTGTCTCATCTGCCTCCATATCTACTTCTCCAGGCGTGATAGCATACACTTTCGCTTTCGCAGGAGCTTTGGCTTTTCCTCCGGGTAGAGCTACTCCTTGAGAGGTATTCTGAGGACAGTCTCTGATCAGATGTCCTGGCCGACCACATCTATAACAATTTCTATGGTCCACTCGACAGTCTCCCTGGTGTCGACGTCCACATTTTGCACATTGCGGAAATAAAATCGGTACGTTTGGATTAATTGCTACTCCTTTTCCTCTATCCGTGGATCTAAAATTTGGTTTCCTCCTAGCATCATTTCCTCCAGAAAATTGAAATCTTCTTTTTCCATAGGCTTGAGTTTGCGCCGTAACACTCCTCTGTTCAGCTTCCGCTATGGCCGCTACATTCACTAGCTCTTGAAAATTCTCAATTTGCAAACATGCCACCTGCATACGAATTCGTGGCTGCAATCCTTCTTGAAACTTCTGGGCCCTCATCTTTTCAGTAGCTACCAGATGCGGAGCAAATCTCGCCAATTCCATAAATCGCGCCGAGTACTGTTCCACCGACATACTGGCTTGTATTAACATAGTAAACTCCAAAGCTTTCTGCCGCTTCATCGATTCCGGGAAGAATCGATCGTCGAACTCCTTCTTAAACCTTTCCCATGTAGGCACTACATTTTCTCCCAGCTCTAACTTTAGCAGCTTTCGCTTTGTGTCCCACCACAATCCTGCTTCTCCTTGTAACAGATGTCCTGCATACTGCACTTTCTGAACTTCAGTGCAACTACTAATTTCGAAGGTGCGTTCCAAGTCTACGATCCATTTGTCTGCCTTTAATGCTCCTTCCGTTCCGATAAAGGGCGGGTATCGATACGCTAGAAACTTTTCATACGGACACCCTTGAACTTCTCTTCTATTTTCATTCTGCTGAGAATAACGGCTCTGTTCTATTTGGTTTTTCACCACTTCCGCCATTTGCCGAATAGCTTCAGCTATTGCCTGGCCTCCTTCCAATGGGGGGTTTTGCGCCACTGATCCCCCTTCCAAGGGTGGGTTCCGTGTCCTCTGGTCTTCTCCCAATAATGGGTTTGGTGCCGTCTGCCCTTCCCCCAACGGTGGGTTCGATGGCGTCTGTCCTTCTCTCAACGGGGAGCTTGGTGCCGTTTGCTCTTCAGTACGTGGAGGGGTAACCAGAGAAGGACTCTGATTTACTGCGTCTACTCGTTTCAAGGGAGGACGACCTCTCGGCATATTGTTTTCCTGAAATACACCCAACTTCACCATAAGCTATACTCACTTTAGAAACTTCCAAATTTCTAACATCCAAACATTCATCCATATTACTCCAAACTCCAATCTGATAAAGATTCAAGCCTATACTAGTACCATGTGATCCATTTTTCCTAGGACACGTAGGTTTTACCCAGAGACGTAATCGCTCTGATACCAATCTGTGACGCCCCCAATTTACGTCTGGGATTTAACGTAAATCAAGGTGTCAGGATGAGCAACACTCGGCTACTCACCCTCGTACTTAACAATACTAAAAGCATAAATTACTAAATTCGCAGCGGATCAGGTTTTGCAATATAAGACTTTCTAAAGATCACACGGAAGTACATATATACAACATTCATTGAACTTAAACATTGTACTTTATACAAATACACAACCCAACTGTAGCAAAAATATATTACATTCATTCCAAACAAAACTTTCCTTCACCTCACTCTTTCTCCCTCTTAACCTCAGGGTATTCTCTCCCATAGCGAAACCTATCCAAGCTAATACTAAAGTCTCGCTGGAGCTGTTGTCCCTGTGGAGTCACACAAACTCCACACATGGACAACGAGCCGTCTACTCCTAAGGTTAAGCAGCATCCAGTACGTCTCCTCTCCTCAACAAAAGTGGATGCGTCAAGACTCCCAGCTCCGGTGGGTCTGATAGGAGGTTCGAAGGAAACAAAAGAAATGTCCATAAAAGGACTGTAACCGGAATCCCTCAGGACTCCCCGAAGTCTCCTGTATCGTCGGGGCTGTCCCCCTGCTGGTCATCGAATCCTGTATGAAATAATATACACAAAATATATGGAGCCACAAAAGAGTGAGATTTCGAATGAAATCTCAGTAAGTACATAAACAGCTTAAAGGAAACAGGGAAAACAACCACAAAGTCAAAACCACAACTGACAAGGGAAGATATCCTAACATACCCCTCACCAGACCACTGTCTAACTGACACTTTTCTCGACTCACCCATGTCTTATATTAAATTATATTGCTTTCCCCTTTAAAAATTCTTATTCTTTCATATCACTGATGGGCGTTACGTATCGCCGTCCCCATCACATACACTCATCAATCATCCGGGCGTTACGTATCGCCGTCCCCGTTATGATGAGTCTGGTGTCAATCATCCGGGCGTTACGTCTCGCCGTCCCCGTTATGACACGAAATATACACACAGCACTGCGGGCGTTACGTCTCGCCGTCCCCGCAAGGATCAATCACACGGGCGTTACGTCTCGCCGTCCCCGTGGAGATCACAATTTCATATCACGACAGGCGTTACGTATCGCCGTCCCTGCCGGCACGTCAGTCATACGGGCGTTACGTATCGCCGTCCCCGTCATGACGTGACTAACTCATCTTTTATACATTATTTTCTTTCTTTATATTCTTCTCTTATACACATGAGTCATCTCACTCATAACCCTTCCCATTTGAAACACCACTTTTATTCCAAGGAAACCCTAAGTCTAGGCAAAACAGGGTATCTCGCTCGAGCGGCATGTCGAGCGAGTATCGAGCGAAGTCTCGGGTTGAGACTCGCTCGAATGGGGTATCGAGCGACAGTCAAGCGAGGGTTCAAATTTTGCCTTCGCTCGACCACCTGTCGAGCGAGAGTCGAGCGAACTCACGGCTCTAAGGGTTTTTCCACTCAAAACATGCCAACCTTTTTCATACACTCTATTTATCTTCTTAAAAACCTAAATCCAAGTTTCTACAATTTTATTAAACACATAAACTAGACAAATAAAATCAACCCTACTCATGTATCCATTTTCCACTTAAACATGTTCTCAAGTGTTCACTACTATGAAACATAACTCAATCATGCCAATAAAACCAGTTCCATGCTTAATTTAAGCTAGAATATGGACTTACAATTTCTTCCAAGCTTAAGAGAATTGATCCAACCACTTCCTCCAAGTTTGCTCCCACACACACTCACTTCACTCACAAGTGATCACTTTGAGGGTTTGGGGAGGTTTTTCTGATTTGGCTTCACAAGGCAAGTGCTCTCTCCTTCTAAAGGAGCTTAGGAAGCTCTCAAGGTCCTATATATATGGTGGTGGTCGACCAATATGAGGGAGAGAAAAGGAATTGCACCCAAGGTGCCCTAGTTGGCAGATTTGCATGTGATGAGGTGTCCATCTAGGCAAAATCTAATGATGAAGATTAAGCCTCCCAAATCTTAGGCTTTGCAGCTGGATTAGTCATCCAAGGGCTCACAATTGAGGTGGTTTGGCTGCCCATTTTGATCCATGGCTGAGAAGCAAGCTAAAGGGATAAGAGGTGAGGTGGCAATTCACCTAACCATGCATGCATCTCTCATCTCCAGCTCTCCCCCTTGTGTCACACGCCCCTTCCAGATTTTCCAATCCATTTGGTTCCTTCCCAACTCCCTTAGGTCTTCCCTCAACAAGTTCTAGAAGGTCACTTCATAGTTTAGTTAAGGTAGAGCCAAGTTTGATCCAATTAGTCACCAATCAACCAGATTTTGGCTCCCTTGAGTTCCCATCACACTAACCATTCAATTGACTTCCAAATCAACTTTCCATTCATTCCTAACTATCCCTACACATGTCCTAATCCCAGAGAATTCTAAAATCAGTTGCCTATTTGGTTACATACCCCAATCTAGTTCAATTACCCAACTCGGGTTCCAGTTAAGCCCATTCCAAAACTGCCTATTTGATTCCCAATTAAGCTATTGATTCCTCCAGAATCTCAGGAAACTTCAAACATAAAAGTTTTAGATATATCTCTTAGGGTTCTATAACAATTGGAATCACCTCATTTAGACATCATATGGCTGACTTATGATCATTTTCCTAAAACTCGACAGATTGATCCGAAAGTGCATAATTCTCAATACTAAGTAAAATCTCACATTTCCTCAACTAAATCTCCCACTCTAATTTCCTAATAAATAAATGCATTAAATAAATCTCCTTAAAATAATTTCTATAAAATAATTTACCTTAGAAAATTTTGGGCTATTACAATTATCTACTAGAACCAAACACAACTTAGAGTATTAAGCTTAGTCTAATTTAAAATAGTGCACTAAACTTGCAAGACTAAGCCCATTACAACTTAGAATAAAACAAATCTTAAGTCCCCAACTAGTAAGGCACTAGGCCCACGGCTTAAGGCCTAAGGCCTATCACAGAACCCAACTCGACAACAAGATAGCAGAGCATTTCATGTGTTTATTCTTTTAGAATTTAAGATAGACTTAATTGGAAAACTGAAATCAAGTGTTAAAAGCAAAACTTGATATTTCATGAGAAAGCCAAAACACGAACAATGGAGGGGTTTGCACCATTTACCGAGAGAAAGGGCCTTTGAGAAAGGGAGATCGACGGCGAGCTCGGGTGATTGGCTAAGGTTCATGGCGTTGTCTGATGTGTGTGGCCGGCGGGATGAATTGAGAAATTTAAAGAATTTTAGTGAATTTGGAATGGCAACAAAACAGAGGGGAGAGAGAGATCTTCACTGGAAAGTTATCGAATAAAGAGTGGATTGGTGACAGCCACTTGGTCGATGGCTTCTGTGGTGGCTGAGAGGTGCTTCAACGCCTCTAGAGTGGTCAGCAGTGGCTGGAAGGTGAGGGCTTCAGCTTGTAGAAATAGGGTGCTTTTCTTGGGTATTTTCAGGTTTTTTAATCTAGAGATTCTGTGGTTAATTTATAGATGAAAGAGAATAGGTTATGTGAAGATTTTGGATATCAAAGTTTGAATTTTGATTGGATTTATTTTGAAGTTTAAATTTGAAACACTTGATTGTATATCCAAAACTGAGAAGGGATAAGTTGAATGACTCATTTAGTCGAAAATAAATTCAATTCGAGGTGTTTTCTGATTTGTGAGGATGCGAAAACGCTGGGGATTTGGATTTCAATTGGGTTTAAATTTCTGATCATCCGGTGGGTGAGTTAGTTTCAGAAGAGATGTTTATTCAAATTGCCAAAATGAGAGGGATAACACATGTAATTGGTGAAAGGAAATACTATACTATAGGATCTTACAAATTCGATCAGCTACAGATTCTTAAAACTTGAGAATTCCCAACCTAATACATATTCAAAAGATTAATGGAAACCGTAAAAGAAATAGAATATTAATATTTAAAATTGTAAACGTAAAGATAATATTAATAATGAAAACAAATAAATAAATAAATAAATAGATAAAATAATAAATAAACTCCAAATTTAGGGTCAGGATATTACAAAAGTATTTTATACGGGAGTCCATGTGTCGGTCGTAAATGAAACTCTCTAGCCAATAGTAATAAACATCTTCTTCATCTGTGCCTTCTCTCTCAGATACATCTTCATACAATTGCACATCACCGTATACCATGATGGCAGTGGAAATCTTGGCTCAAGTAGCTTCACAAACTCCCAGAACCCTCTCTTGTTAACTGTGGTAAAATGCATCTCATCCTCTATAACCATCTTTGCAAGCGCCTCATAGTACATGTTCTCACTGTATTAAGGGATGACCAGGTTCCTCGACTGTGTTCCATCAGTGGCCGTAGAAGTCTCATAGTTAAGATTAGTCTAAGACTAACTTGCGACTGCATTTAATAATTTATTATCAATATTAGTTTTAAGTGGAAATTAAATGGGATTAAATGAACACATCAACTTCAAGTAGCATACATATGGGATTAGTCTGACACTAACCTCTTGATGCCAACCCTTCACTATTTGGTATTGCTGGCAACAATTCAGATATAATGACAAACAAGCAATGCCTTGTCTTTTTGAATGGCACCCAACTCGAGTGCAATAATGGTTACACTTAGCCTATGGTTGCTGGGGATCCCCACCCTCAACCTTTGTGAAATGTTCCGATGTCTATGATCTTTTTTATTTGATCGTGGACGTGATGGCCTCACAGCTAAAGGTGGTAGTGGTACATCTGGATCCTGAATCGGATAGTCCCCAAGATCCATCTCTTTCTCCTCATTAAACTAATCGGGATCTTCCATTTCCAATTCTATATTGACTGAAAGTGGAAATCCACTACTAGCACATGAAGTTTTTGCTCTAGAGGTGGGTAGCTGACTTCGAATCTGACTCAGTGTTGCCGTTTGGGACGTCGACGGAGTCCTGCCATCTAGAATCTCATGTGGAGTTGGAGTCCTACTAGCACTAGGTGAGGGATCCATCTGTGATGAAACCTGAAATTCAAACAAAATAGAAGGAAAAATGTTAGTAAAGATAATGAATTGTTGGTAAAAAAAACATAATAAACAAAAGTTAATTGAATACTTGGTAATGGCCCAATGATAATCGCCCTATCTAAAATGCTTAACACCATTACAAAGCAGTAACTACATGAAAAAATAAGTATTATGTTAACTAAATAACAAAATCTAAATAACTTTGGGATATATATATATATAAATCTAAAATCCCAAAACCAATGATCTTGCAAAAACCATATATAATTATACATATTCTTAGAAAGTTAGAAACTAATCCATACAAATATACAATACTTATTTGAACTATTTATCATAATAGAAAACTATAAAACTAGTGTTTAAAGTGAGAGACTCCTGCATGATCCAAAAAATAAATGCAATGCAAGTGTTTTGGTAAATGAAAAACTGAGTAAAAGAATCAATATCAATATATAGGTAGCAACTCTTAAGTTTGGTAAAGCATCAGCCAAACTATTCTATTTTTTGTAAGCCAAAATCTGTCTCCACTTGTAATTCTAAATACATGCCATAATGTAGTAATAAAGTTAATATATAAACTTTTAAACTTATAAAGCATCAGTCAACTCACCTCTGCATAACTAATATATCTCGCTTATTTAAACTGATTGAAGATGAGGACTGAGTGCAGCTTCTTTTTTTAAGATTTTAAAACCTAAAACTTCATTTGCTGATTGTTGTGAATAGGATTCACTCAAAGATTCAAACCTGTCAATTTAAAAGGAAAACAATAAGCTACAAAAACAAAAGAGATGAAGATAGTTGACAAAATGAACCATTAGAACAACATGATAATATAGGCCACAAGATCAAATCAATTACTTGAAACGTTATTTAAGTGCCACGCCTAATGCCTCCACTTGTTGTTGTTCTAATTATTTGGAAGAGAGCTATTTGAACATTGAAAATATGACCTCAGCAAAGTTTGAAAAGGAACCATTAACCAACGTTAGATAATGTGATTGCATTTTCATAAATAACTGTACCAACCCTGCCATGCAACCATACAAGAAAACGCCTTGATGTTGTCTGCACAAGCAATCCGAACAAGACAAATTCCTTCAAAATCATCAAATCATAGGGCAAACAAAGACATGGCCTTCAACTTTTCAATTTACCCTATAATTCAGGTTACTCTATCCATCCAAACATGGTAAAAAAGATAAAACCATAAATAAAGATAGAGAAAGGAGCAACAATTTTTTTTGATAAGTTAAAAAGGCACAACAAACTAACATACTGTTAGTGAAAATATAAAAATGATATTTTACAATAAACAATGAATTTGGAGATGAAACATTGAAAAGTCTAATTTTTTTTTCTCAGTGTCATTTCAATAAACACGTTGCACACACTGTCCAAACACAAATAATACGAAATTTTTGGTTATCATTTTGAGTTTTTCTCAATACAAAAGCACACACAAGCCAAGCAAATCAAAGAGTCAAATTAAAATAACACTTTTAATTAGTTGTAATTAAAATTCTTAAATTTAAAAGTATCCTAGAATTTTTACTTACCAATTGATCTTGGGCCAACGACAATTGGGAAGACGTCACGGTGGCGTGAGAGTTGAAGGTGGAAGCAATTGAGGTGAGGACTGGAGAACTGGAGATTCGGATTTTGGAGAAGAAGAACAAAGATGAGAGAAAGAAGAAAAAGAAGGAAGAAAAGGGAGGAAGGGGCGAAAGGGTCTTCGACTTTGGACTAAACGGCGTTGTTTCTATTTAATTGAAATGTCGTTGTTTGGCTTAAGCTTAATAAACACACAGATACAAAATAACATCATTTAGCATTTTTTTTTTTAAATCAGAGTTAAGAGTCAGAACTCAGAACTATCATGGGCTTCGGTTTTAACTCCAAACTCCGATTTCGGAGTCGAAATTGTTGCGACTTCCGTCTCTGATCGAAGTCAGAATCGGAGTAGAATTTGAATGGAAGTCGGAACTTGAAAATTTTGCACAGCCCTACTCCTTTGTTTCATTCGAATTGCTCCTATAGGCTGGTCGGTTTAGAATAACGGCTCCAGGTACAGGATACCCACTCGGCATCTTCTCCAGAAATACATCCTTGAACTCCTGTAAGAAAGTAACAACTGAAACTAGGAAAGAGATTCGCTAGTGTCATCAAGATTAAGATAAGATTTTTTATAAACAACCAAGATCATAGGCTGATATGCTAAGAAGGCCCTTTTAACCTCACTCCCTTTCGCATCAAAACTCATCTATGTTTTCCCTTTTCGTTCTGTAGGATCTTTTTTCTTTTTTATCTCGTGACTCCACTCTTTTTTATTTATTCCTCATGTTTTAGCCTCATTCATTTTTGCTCAATCTCACTTTTCAACTTCCTGATAGTCCTCATCGACTTGTTTTGGAGTTAATAAAGCAAATTTGATTATTTTTTCATCCTTTACAAAGATATACATGTTCTTAAACCCATCATGAATCTCCCTATGCTTACAATTACTGGAGTCCAATTACTGAATTAAATAGGCCTAAATGCCTACAACCATAGAAACATAAAAAAATAGGCTCATACATGCTTATGCTTATTGAAATAAAAGTTTTCACTTAACCACTAAGTTATGCCTTCCTCCTCTGTAGCTTGTATCGCATGGATTAAAACTAGTTCTTCTTCTTTCAAGCCCATCTTAAATGTTGAGGTCTTACTCGATGAATTTGCAAACTCAGGCCAAGTGGATTGCATTAGTCCTTTGCATTGTTTCCTTAATCTTTTTAGCTCTTGACCTTGTTTGTGATTGGCCTATCTGGAACTTGCAAGCAATCTTTAAAATGTGGTTTATCATCAGGAGGGGGTGCGCAAGGGACTCTGGAAGGAAGCATCGATATCATCTTCCCCCTCATTGCCTGGGACAAAAATCAAGGATGGCTGAGGAAGATGAAACACACGCAATCTACTGAGCGTTGAATTCGATGTAAGCAACCCTCTTTCATGCCTAAGCATAGGCCTCTAGTCGAGCCCGACGCTCGCCTGATGAGGTGGGGGAAGAAGCCTTTCAACGCTTTTGGGCATGTTGAGACCTTTCAGGAACCATAGGGTCCTAGTCATGGTTTCCCTTTGTCCTCCTTTCCCAGCAAGTAGAATGGCTGGAAGTCTGCTTATGGCATACGACCAATTTGGCAATTAGAACGGTTAGAAGTCCACAGCAAATTAGGGTTGGCGTCAGCTCAAGCCAACACGACCTCAATTTGGTTTGTTTCTATAGCACTTAGCAAAAAACTGAGGCTCTCCGCAAATGGGAGATAACCCCAATTCGTTTGAATCGAAAACTCCTCCCTAGTTTCATCCTTGAGGAATTGCCAACCATCTCTCGAGGCAAATAAAAACTTTTGGTAGTAGTCCTTCATGTTGGAATTCTCGAGACAATTTTTGACTATCGTTCTTAACCTGAACACTAGTGGCCTTTTCCTCGAGACGGTTCAGGCGGTAGGTTATTGAGGACTTCACGAACTGGGCAAATGAAAGGAAAATGGAAACCACAGGCAAACATTGCCGGATAGAGCACCATCCTCTGCGATTTCCTGAGAGAATCGTAAGCGTGTTCCATCCCTCTAGGCAGCTCCAACTTAATATAGTAGGAGATCTTATAACGGTTCCACAACACTTGGAGCTTGGAAAGAGAGAAGATACCTAACTATGACCAACAAAGGCAATCAACACATTAGTTGGGACATGGATGGATGAGTTAGAGCTCTTGATAGCCATGGATGTTGAAGTTTAAATGAAGCAAGAAAGATAGGGAAAGAGCAAAATCAGAAGTTTTGCTGGTATGAAAGGAAGTCAAAGAAGGAAATGGCGGAAGAAGAAGCAAGAGATTGGGTTTTATAGCCAAAGGAGTTAATGAGCGCGAGAAGCGACACGATGTGACAATCCCACGATTCAATTGGTAAGGATGAAGATTGACATGGAGAGCACGTGGGACGCACAACCCAACGGGAATCGAGAGACGGGAATGGTCATTTCACTTGAGGTAATCATGACAGAATCATGAGGAACACGGCCCAATCAAAGCTTTGAGGCGTGGTAGATATTGTGGCCCTGACCGTTACAGATATTGAGACTACAAAGGCATGCATATATAGTAACTCTAGCCTTGGAAGATGAAGAGACAAACTAAAAAATCTAGGTCTTGGAAGATGAAAAGACATTCAAAAATCTAGGGCTCGGAAGATAAAGAGATAGATTCAAAAATCTAGGACTTGGAAGATGAAATAATAAATGTCGAGTGCCAATTGGAAAAAGGTGATGTTAAAAAAAATCTCATTGAAGTTCATTCGCTAAGAATTTGAGGGATACTGTTGGGGGGGGGGCATATCGATTGTAAAGGTGGGGTCTGCCTAGGCTCTGCTCTGCTCTTGCGAATCAAGTCGACCAGATAACGAATACCCAACCTAGTTTAGATCTGACACCGCATTAAATACCGAGCAAAACAGAGCCACGTCGAGTGCCACACTACAGTAAATACTAAACAGGGCAGAACCACATCGCATTAAATGCTTTTCGAAAATCCTTGTCTCACAGCAACAAAAACGTGGGATCAGTATAGCCTGGATGGGACGTTTGGCCTCCCTAACCCTTTTGGCGACACTGTTTGGAATGAGCGAAACTACCCTGACACACGAATCGAATGATGGCTGTGTAGGCGGATAATACATTCTCATCATCACTTGCCAATAAGTACGACTCGAAAATCATATAAATGGCTCAACATGCATCAGAATCATGGTTACACTTTCTAAACTGCTATTGTTCATCCTTTCATTCTCTATCATCTTCTTCACTGACTAATTTTTTCATCAAAGTGGTCTTTAACGTCGATCACCCTTCTCAATTCATTTGTTTTGTAGGTTCGAATTGTTTGGGTCATTGTTGAGTAGCTCAGGTCGCGAAACACGCCAACAATCATACTATTTCACTACTATTGAATTGTTATTTACAAATCATATGAGATATTCTTAGCATCCAAGCATAACTTAATAACAAAGTATAAACAATGATTTCACATAGAATTTGATATTCTTTCCCCCACTCAAAGTAATTGGGTTAGGTTGTGATTGTGTCATCTCCCAAAGATTGTTGAGGTCATGTTTCAATGCCTGAGCAGCTTTAGTACTTCACTATTATTTAATTACTATTTACAAATCATATGAGATATTCTTAATATCCAAACATAACTTAAATTTATATGACAAAGTACAAACAATGATCTTGCATAGAACTTGATTATCTTTCCCCCACTCAAATGAATAGGGATAATGTCATCTCCCAAAGATTGTTGAGGTCGTGTTTCACTGCTTAGACAATAGTAGGCACGATTTTGGAACAGCAGGTTTATGTTTACATTTAAGTTTTAAAGGTGGTTTGTTTTCAGAGATGAAATTGAGAAGTTGAGATAAATTGATATTTATTAAATAAAATATTATTATAATATATATTTTTAATATAATTTTTGTATCAGGATTTGAAAAAAGTAAATTATTTATATTATTTTATATTAAAATTAAAAATATATATAATAATTAAATAAGATAAAAATATATGTGTCATGAAAACAAAACCAAACTTTAATAGGCATTAAACCATATAAGAAGGGTCTCAAATTTGAAATATCCTCCTTTTTAATAAAGTTATTTTCTGGTTGATCTTTTGACTGTCAGTTTTTGGAAAAGCTTAAAAGCTATTGGCGAGGTTTTTTAGTCAGTTTTGAGGGTTGTAGGGGCCTATACTGTTAAGTTACCTACTTGCAAGGTGTTCCTTAAACAACTCTATAATGGAAAATTTGGACTGATTATTTATCTGCATGACAGGCCAAGAAGTTTTCCGGATACTGAAGTCTAAAATCCATACTTATATAAGTAAATATATATATATATATATATATATATATAATCTAAAACCATGGTATTCCTGATTTAGATTCAGCAAGCGGGAAGGCAGATCAGCTTGTGCTTTGAAATTGTTTCTTCATCCGTTCTAGAGTTTCTTCATCCCTTCTAGAGTTTCTTTTCCAGAGAGATTAGATTACCTCTACATTTTTTGTACCCACACTGTTATATACGGTGTAGTTTTAAAAGTTTGTAACAATGAATTGCCAAACTAGATTTACTTGAAAGGGAGTCCATGATTTCTCTAGGTCCTTTGTGATGTATATCCATACGCTGGAACGAAAGAAACTATCTACATCGTATTGTGCAATGTTCAAAATTGTTGAGCTTTTTTTTTTATTTATTTAAAAATGAGAAAGGACCAGAAGGAAAAGATCAGAAGTTGAGACTCTATCTGGTATCACCACAGTTACATAAAATTAAGGTTCCTAAGATTCTAAAGAATTTCTTATGGTGTGCTTAATTAAATTCCTAGAAGTTACTTAACTATTAATTAGTTGTTTAATGTGGATACTAGATGGGTCATGCGGTACCTATTTACTAACAGTAACCTCAAAACAGAGCAGTAATCTATACAAGGGTCGATGAACATAGAGTTTCATCTCAATCGAAAACACGACGTCCCATCCACCAAACTAATCGAGTAAATGTTCCTGCAACTAAGCCAAGACCATGATGGTAAACTGCTGTCCATGTCATCATCATCTGCATAGGAATTTTATGTCACTAGGTTTGTTTAAATCACGTCCCGACTGTAGATTAATGTCTCGAAGAGCATTCATTGTATACTCGGGTCGGTACTCCAGAGTTTATTTGAAAATGAATATCATAATCTATGGTTTCTAGCACATAATAAATGGTCCATATGGATCCATCAATTAATCATGTCGTCTGTTTTGGCCAAAACATAATGGAAAAGCATCACTTCTGGGACAAAAACGAAGGTCCTCGGTTCTTAAAGCCTAGAATCTATAGGAACAAAATCCGACTAGAGAATAGCAAAAGGTTAAAATTACATTCATCTTAACTTCATCAGTACCCTAATGATCTAAAAACATCAGCAAAATAAGCTAAGCTAATAATTCCGAAGGGTGCGTCCCAAATCCATTCTACCTTATGTCCTCGCGACCAGATAAACACGAGCCTTGATGACTGACCCGTTGCCAAGCTTGAATCCAGGACTAACTGGGAAACCAACGACCTGACCCGCAGGTACTCTCCCACCGGGGAATTTGACAACGCTCTCCATATACTGTGGATGGTACTCAGCTCCTCGACTCGCCTCGAACTGACTCGGTGCCGGGTCGAGAGAGAATGCCAACAAGTGAAGCAGCCACACAGCCTTTGTGAGCATTAAGAACTCGCCGTAAAACTGACTCCTTGGGTGGTTTCCGGCCAGGACCTGGCGGCGCTGTTCTAGGTCCCCAAACAAGGACTCTTCCATCTTGGGATGAATCATGGCGAGGTACTTCTTGGAGCAGAACTTGCCGAAATGACAGGTGGGCATGATTCCGAGAAGCTCAGAGGGGTCCATCGCCTTCATGTCACGGTACTGGGTGAAGCAGTCGCGGCGATACTGGTCCGGATTGAGAAGGGAGGAGAGGCTGCCGTCCATGTAAAAGGTCTCGTGGTCGAATCCTTGGAACACCTTTCGGCAAATGTAGGATTCCAGAGCATATTTAGCGTGCTGTGTTGCAACGACTGAGCAAGCTGCGATGGTGGCGGTCGTGGATGTAAGATCGTCGGTGGCATTGGCAGCGGCTTCGATAGAACGCACGGCTGCAGCAATGTCCCAGTGGGCAGAGCGCATGAAGGAGAGGAGGAGCATCGTGAAGGACTTGGATGCGTCTTTCACCTGCTTCATTGTTGTCTCGAAAACTTCTGGTGCTGGCCCTGCCATGACTGGGACCAGTAAAATTATGGGAATGTTAGAGTTTACATTCTCTAGGTGATTCATCCCACTCGTTCTAAAGACCATAACCGGAAGAAATTGAATAACTTGGATAAAGTGGTACCCATTTATGGGTTGTTTTTACCTTGACCTTGAGGAGCGGAGACGACCTTCCGCTTCGAATGGTGAAACCTGGAGCTTCCCTTCTTCCCGTTGGTTCCAGTAAGGTTTAGGCTCGAGACCGCAACGGATCTCCTCAGCTTCTCCTTGAGATCCTCGACCTCCACTTCCCTCAGTTTCACCTCCCTCTTCAGCTCTTCCACCGCTGCCTCGTACGGCGCCACAACCTCTCTCACCGTCGCAACCCCACTTCCTCTCCCTCTTCCTCTGCTCTTCCTCCGCCTGCTACCACCAATGGGGGTGGTACTAGTCCTTCTGAATCTCTCCTTCAACACTCCGAGCTTTCTCAGCTCCCCCACCACAGCTACGTCCGCCACCCTCATCTTTTCTTGGTCCCAAGGGCAATGCGCTTCTTGTAGATTCGCGTACGCTCTCTTCATCGCTGAGACCGTGTCGAACACTTCGTTCATTAGCCTCTCCATCTCCATCACTCTTTCTACTCTCACTTCCTCCTTCATCCCCTCCCAAGCGTTCAGTCGTTCCTTTTCTTCTTCTTCACTTTCTCTTTCTTCCTCTTCCCCCTCCTCTTCTCCTTCGTCCTCGTGCTCCTCCGAAAATTCGTCCTCGTCATCGTCGTCTCCGACTCGATTCTCGCCAGAACCGTGGCGACCGGCTGCGAGTGGGTGCAGCAAACAAGAGGCCGCGACTCGTTGGATCAGATCCGAAAAATTCGTCACCTTGCCCGCCATTTGCCTTCTCCCCTTCGCCTCGACCCGTCCGTCCCTGTCAAACAGTAAAGAGAAGAGAGAGAATTAAGCAGTGGATCAGCTAAGCCCACGCAGTGACTCAGCTCCCGAGTTGTATATTATTAATTCTCCCACCCTCTCAGTGCTATCGACAATGGCACAGACTGCTCGTAAGGGTGCGCAAAATAATGAACAATCCACAAAAAAATAGCAAAATAATGAACGATCCACTAAAAAAAATATAAAAGAAATGGGTAACTAATGAAGCTCATTTAAGGTAATCTTAACCTCCTGAGAGCAAAAAGAAATAATCCTTATAGCTTCTCTGGATCTCAGTAGAACGGCCTCCAGAATCGAGACTGCAAGTCTTCAAATTGGATCCTTTTCCAGGCTCTCCTTCCTAGTTTGCCGGGAAATTGTGGCCGGTGCCCCAAATGAGGCACTCCGTTCACCGGTAGACAGGCTACAGCTAGCTAGCTAAGCGGCGAAGCTTCCATGGAGTAGTGGACTTTGTCACTCTTGAGGCCAGGAATTTTGTTGCTAAAAAGGACAATGGACAATCACAACACGTCTGAAGTTTTGTGTATGCTAGAAAATATCTCGATCGTACACGTACGCTGGACATTTATTTATGTTGGTGTATGGTACAGATCGTGAGTTTGAACTTTCAGAAAATCAGGACCACCAGATAAAGTGGGAATCTATGGAGTTTGACTCTACCAGTCACGTGGGACGTCCTCTTCATTAATAACAACTTATAATAAGGTGGGTGTCTTATGCTTCTCGATCATGAATTTAGATTATCGACAGGGCCGGCTCAATAAATATAAGATTAAAATTTTAGTTCAGGTCTTTTTTAAATAAAATTAAAAAATATATATTTTAATTTTAATTTTTATATTAGATTTTTATTTAAAAATATTTTATATTATTTATTAAATAAATTACTATTTAAGATTTTATATTATATTTTCATTTCAACTAATATTTTTAATTAATAATAATATATATAATATTTATTTAATACTTTCTTATTAAGTTAATTAACTTTAGACTTTTTATGAGGGTCTTCTTCCGTTAAGGAGCCTTAGCAAATTGTCTAACTCACTTAATAGAAGAGTTAGCCTTAGTTATCGACCGAATCCATAAGATGCGATTTTATTTTCATTTTTTTATCATGTCACAGACACAAATTCTAGATGATCCAAATTCAGCCTAAACAACTAATAATTAAAATTAAAAAAAAAAAATAACGCCAAGGGTTGGGTGATGATTTTTTAATCTTAATTTATATTAAGTAGAATATCAAATGTTGCACTTAGAAAAAAATAATCCAATTTTGCATGTCAATCTTAAATGTAGACAAACATAAAAAAAAAAAAAAAAAAGGAAATTACGACTATGGGGATCAAATGATCCATCTTAACTGACAAGTCCAAGAGTACACGATCCCTAATCCACAATATATAGAGATGAGCATATGGGGGAACAAAAGGAAGCCTATCACCAAAAAATATGGAATGCAAAAGCTGGCCCCATATCTCAACTACCGAAAGACCAACCAGACAAACTCTTCTCAATAACCCCTGATAACAAACCCTCCTTTCTTTAATTCCAATTGCCCAGCTTCTTTCTTTATGGGTGCAGCTGCTTTAGCTTTTTCACCATCAGCAAATTGTGCAGAAATTAAATACTAGCCACATTATTATTATTATTATTATTATAAGTATTCATCTCAAATTCGAATTTCAATTTTTTTAAATTTTTTAAATAAAAATTTCAAATTTATTTAAAAAGAAATACAATTTTAAAATCGAACAGGATAAAAATCCTACCCGAATGACAGGCCTACACGTTATAATGGAGTATAACAGCAAAATGAGTACTTTAATTGGATATTCTCCGACTTCAAAGAGGAGGAAATAATGATTAGCAGGATTCTGCAAAGAAGTACAGAAAAGCGTTACTAAATTTGGTGAATTACATAAAAGAGACGGTATACATACAATATTTTACATAATAACTTATACAATACAAATATAAAACTGATGATATTTTTGTAATCTGTTATTAATTTTAATAACAGTTTATAAAAATACTCTTAATTTTATCATGTGTAAGGATATTCAAGCGAGTTCCAAACCAAAAATCCGGATCAACCCGACCTGAAACTAAAAAGCCAAATCTGGTTTGGATTCTAATTTGGATTCATTTGAGTTGAAATCCGGGTTGAATTCGGATCAATCCGATTTTTGCAAAAATTGGAAATTTGGTTTTTGGATTTTAAATATTTTTTTTTTAATAAAAAATAAAAAATAAAAAATAAAGTTTGTTAAAACTTAACTATTTTTATCTCTGGAAGAACAAAATATGCAATTGGTTTAGCAGAAAATAAACCATCTGCTTTCGCTTCTAAGTGCTTGCTACTGATCATGTACGTAGTACAAGCTATAATTACGTAAAATGCAGCATCTGATCCGTCACCCGTTTGATCCCGGCCTTATTAATTATGCACATGATTGATCGTTGAAAATAAATCAACGTGCATCCATATATATATGTATGCATATTCATGCATTATATCAATTGATTGCATGTAGTCGTTTATTATTAAATCTGTTTATTTTTTGTGTAGGGTGTCTCATATATATGAAGAGCGGCCTGGCCTACTCACGTAGTTAATGACCATATATATGCAGAACAAAAATATATATGCATGCTAATTAATTAACATTAATTAATACTAACATTGGTAAATGATCTAATTAATTAAGGCAAATATTGATCACTAATATTCATGGCAAATGCAAATATTGAAGATGAAAGATTACCCAATTGAAAATCACTCGAAGTTTGCACTGTTAACACTTTGAAAGTACTTTAATTTGTTCAGAAAGCAATATTTACAAATTACAATGATTTTTGCTCATAATAAATCGAGACAAGAAGCCTGAAAGGGCTTTCCAAACAATGCCTAACAAAACTCCAACTAACTTCTCACAAAATTCATAACTTATCCAAGTCAAATGCCAGTCAAAAATGAAAAAGTTTGTTCCATCAAGTTAATCGATACTCTACAAAGAAAAAATAAAAACTACATTAGCATCAAACTTATTAAGAGTAAAAAAACCCACAACATCAAACTTATTGAGAACACGAAGATATTATAACACAAACTTACTCTAGATTATCATGAATGAGATTCTAAGCAAGCTTTCCACAATCAAAATCAGCCCTCTTCAACAGCACCCCAGCCAGGAATCTAGCTAATATTTTATCCCTAAAGAAGCTTATAACTCCACCACCATCCTCAACGTAACCAATAATAAAAGCTGTAGTAATGAGGTTAATGCTCCTCCATTTCCTCTCTTTTGCATACTTCTTCAATCCCAATTCAATCCTCTTATATTCCTCATCATCTCTATCTCTTTCCGTTTTATCTTTTAACTGATCCCCACTTTGGCTTTTTCAGTAGAGCCTGAACAAGACACCTGGCCAAAACGACACCGTCTTCCAAGGCAGAGCAACCACCTTGGCCAAGGTCAGGGGTCATGGGGTGGAGTGCATCGCCGGCTACACAGACGTTTCCTTTGCTGATATTTCCCCAAAGAAGATCCCATGGATGCCTGTACCTTAGTGCCAATGATGTAATACCATCTAATTCATTGCTTTCAATTACATTCATGATTTCATCAGGAACTTTTCCAAGCTTGCCTAACACAAATTGCTTCAGCTTAGCTGGGTCACTCTCTAGCTTTCTCTGCAAGATAGATCGATACATCATGTATAAGAAAATTGTGACAAGAATCTTGTTTCAAAAGTCATTCTCCACATAGTGCAGTAGTATTTTTGGTTCTAATATATATATATAATCTGTGAGCCCAGAAACAGGACGTTTCTAAAGCCAAGAATCAAGCAATTAGCACTGAGTTATAGGAATTAAAATGGTTAATTATGTACCTTGGGTGGAGGGAGTCCAGATGAAAAACCTATATAAAAACACTCCAATCATTTCGATCGTCCAGTTTATTGCAATTGTAAAATCCCATCCAAAGGCACATCTCAATGTTCTTGAATCAATGATTTAAGAAATTAGAAAAGATTCCTAAATATTAAGATAAGCCTCACTACCACTTCGACTAAAGATTAGAAAAACTAACTGTTTGATGGTGAGTAATCCTTTTGTCCTGACAAAGTATCACTGAATATTTTCTGTAAGTGTCTCTCATCTTTTGTGCTCATAACTGTCCTTTTCTTACCCCTACCATTTTCACCTATTCCATCATAACAGCAAAAACCCTAGAATAATGTAGCTACAAACCCACAAACAAAAAACCTGCAGCGGCAATGGAAGAAAGTAATCACTTGAATAACACAGAAAACACTAGACAAGAAAAAATTTCTTTCCCAGCCCTGTATTAAAACATAACACCTTACTGTCCCAAAAGCAGAATTAATCTCAATTGCAAACTTTCAAGATCCAATTTATATCCCTATCAAAATTTCCACAAAACACCATCGCACTACAATAGGTTCCATATTAAAAAAAATAAAGCCACAAACATCATAATTGATAAATAAAAATAAAAATAAAAATAAAAGTTCTTATAAGAAAAACAGGTTATCAAGTTGAGATAAATTTTAACTATCAAAATTGAACAAATCTGGGCTTATTTTCTCTAAATCTTGGTTGGGATAACAATGGTCCTGAGAATTCAATATGCTTGCCTCTGCTTTTATAACCCTATTACATCATTAGAAGAGTAACTCAGCCGAACACGTGAAGAAAATTAAAATAGGATGAACGAGTTCTAAACAAATTTAAAACGTATCTTGATTTTTTAAAGCAATGGCAAATTAAAGATCAGTTTCCAACTTCAAAACCAACCAAAAGAACTGGTGTTAGTTCAGTTCACCTTTTTGAGTTTCTTCAACACACAGAAATTACTTATTGTCAACAAACAAGTACATGAAACCAGGACATTGAAAATCTAAACGAAACAAAGAGCAAGGGGCAAGCAGGCTAGGACTTACAGAGACGTAACCCTCGTTTGGTTGGCGGAGTGGAAGAGCAAAACGCAGAGTAAATTTACAGAGATGTACGACTCGCCAATGGAGATTATACAACGAGATTGATGACGGATGGGCGACGGATTGAGAGAAAGGGACGCTAGGGTTTAGATTTCGTGAGAGAGAGAGAGAGAGAGAGAGAGAGAGAAAGATATATATATATATATTAGGGTAACGGGTGTTAGATCCGATATCGGATTTATAATCTATATCTGGTCCATATTAAATCAATAAAGATTCCAGATTTAATTTAATCCAAATCCGGAGTCCGAGTCCAAAATTTAAAAATCTGGTTTTGAAACCGATTCGAATGAACACCCATATTAAATATTCATATGTTATATAAATTATTATAAAAATTATCATGTGTCTATTATTTTTCTAAATAGAATGCCATAAAGTTGCTGTCTTCGGATGGTATTGACTAAGGACTACTACCCTTGGTTCCATAACCTTTCAACCCACCCCACAAAAAGATTATATTAAAAAAAAAACACTTAAAAAAAATAGAGAATGCAAAAGTAAAGGTTACTTAGGGAGAATAGGTATATTAATTCAGGCCAACGCTCTAAATTATTGATTGTAAATCTATTTGATTGTTTCAGAGGTTCTAACTAATATATTTAAAAGAACTCCATCACTTCAAAATTCGAACTATTTACACGCTCCCCTACCTAACATTAGAAAGATGCTAGGTCTACAAAGAGAATTACAAAACTTAACAAACAACCGCGTCTTGATGGAAGTAAGTCATGTCAGTTTGGAAGTTTTATTTTTGTAATTCTCTTTGCAGACCTCATTTCTCTAGGCCTAAAACTTACAATTACCAAAACAAAATGATTAAGTTTCAAGATTTTTCTTTGGCCTAGCATAGCATTCACAGTACTTTCCCTTTTCTTGCCTGATCTTTTGGAAGTAAGCTCAACTTAAAAAGGTCTTATCTGAGAACTACACCATCATTTCATGATTCCCCCTCAATTTAGGGTCTTAATTATTTTAAGACTGAAGATATGATTGAATTTTTCAGAGTTGATGTTTTAAATAAAGAGTTCATGATCGCTGCAAAAACAAGGAAAGTGCCTTCTTTCCGGTTAGGATTAGCAGCACGAAATAAAATGGTTGCACATAATAATCATCCAGCATACTATCAAGTAGGATAATATGAATATAAAGTCTGTGTACATGGACTTCGTCTAGTTGCATTCAATCAATAAAAATTATTATTTATATAAATATATATATATATATATATATATGAATACAAAGAACTGAGATTTATGCATAAAAGTGATCAACAGTAATTGAGTTTATAGACAAGACCACACAATGAGAGCAAATGATAAAATCTAATTTCCCGGGCAGTTGGGGTGAGGTTTGGGAGACAAAAACCAAAGATAGAACCCATATATGGAACCGGTTCTGCCTCCTCCAGCACACACAAGAAATCATGCCAAGAAATTATGCTTGCTCAGGGAATTACTTAAATCTGATCGAAGAGCAATCCTAAACCAAATATCAACTAAAGATTATTTATAAAGCGGTATTAGAACGAGGCAGCAGAAGGAAACCACTGAGATAAAGATACAGCATCAAGAAAAATTTCAAGACATAACATATGGATTCTGAACCAAAAAGACTCACAAATAACCCCTGCTAACTTGTAACGAGATGACAGGCAGAAGAAGCATACCAATGGATAAGCATTTAGCAAGTAGTAATGCCTTGCACTGTCCATATTTTGCACCGCAATAGTGGCAAGGGGAATCACAAAGTGAAGTGATGCCTTCTCATGAACATGCCATCCAAACAAGAAACCACAAGTGTATGAATAGCCTAGGCTACCCATCGAGTAACCATCCCTGGCTGGGGCTCTCTCCAAGCCTTAATAAGACAAGGAGATAGGGCAAAGCAAGACAATCATAAAGGTCGTCAAGGGGGTTATCTGTCATTTCATTCATTCAAATTTAGAAATTAAGTCTAGACACTTTGAAATTAAATTAGAAAAAAAAAAAAATATATATATATATATATATATATATATTAGGTAGACAAGAAAAACAAATTTCATAAATAAAAATAAACTATCCCTTCCCCCCAAAAGTGAAAGATGTTGAATCATCATTCAGTAATCTCTTATAAAGTGGCCAGTTCGTGAATTCACAAATATGCTTAGGAGTTCATCAGTGAGCTCTCCTCCCACAGATATGTTCTAATGTTCAAAAATATTTTTTTTATTTTTTATTTTATAAGTAAACGAAATATATGAGTTTTGCTAGGGATAAATTACTGTACATAGACACACATTGTACCCTTTACGGGTCATTTTGATTTTTGAATAAAAAATAATTGGAAACATTTATATTCATCATACTTAAGGGTGTCAAAACGTATTAATAGAGTCGTGTTCGTGTTGTATTAAGATATGTATATAATACTTAAAGAGTCAACACGAACGCAATTCGTTAAGAGTTTCGTGTCAAAAACTTCAACCTTAATACGACCTGTTGAGATAACAGATTGACACGACACAACTCGTTAAAACTCTTGACACTATATGACACGACATGATACAACACGACTTGACCCGTTTCAACCTGCAAATTCGTTAGTGACCCATTTAAATTTAAATTAATTGATTTTATACAAATATTAAAACTTAAATAATAGTTATGAAACATAAAAAATTAATTACAAATTACAATCTTAAAATTATTATTTAATAAGTAATATATTATAAAATATGATAAACATACAAATATAATTTACACATTGTAAAATATTAAAATTATAATCCAAACATATTAAATAACAATGAGTTAACTCATTAAACACTTTTTAATAAGTACTTAAATGAGATAGTTAATAAGAGTATAAAATTAATTTTAAATTATGGTTTTTTGAAATTTAGGTTAATGGTATAAAAGTAAATTTAAACTTCTTAATGTGTCTTAACGGGTTATAACGAGTTTGACCCATTATCAAATCGTGTTTTAATGGGTTGATAAAATTTGATCAAAAATCCATTAAAATTAAATACTAATTTTTTTTTTTTTATCGTATTTATTTTATGTTAAAATATCATATCACGTACTGCATTCTTGATTATTCTCATTTTAACTATTTATATAAAAATGGGTGTGAATACTCCCGGCCAATCGTCTTTTCGAGCGCCCATCGATCCCATTTCGATTCGAATCCATCCCGCACCCCCTCCCTTTCTTCGCCCAGCACGATAGCACCTTCGAGCGTTGTCGTCTCTCTCATTGCCCAACACCCGCGACTCGTCAGCTTGCCTCTACCATTCGTCACCCAGCCTGTTTTCCCCACATACATTTTGAACAAAGAGATTTGCATTCACGGGAACCCCTAGTCACCCTCCCTCCACCAGCGCCACCCTGTGACGCACCCTCGACTCATCATCGTCGCTTTCGTCGCCCAACACCCGAGACTCGTCGACCTACCTCTGCAGACAGCACCCGTGAATCCTAGCTCTGTTTCGCCGCCCATTTTCCCAGCAACAAGAGGTAACCCCACAGTAATGCATTTCTACTTCGGTCTTATTAAGTTCTACTTGTACTGAGAGAGGTGAAGCTTGGGGCAGACTTTTTCTTTCGGAGATGATTTGGGCTTAAGGCATGGAGATATAGAACTCCATTTATGGGTATGGAAAGTACTACTTTTAAACTCTAAAGATGTACTCAGTGTGCAAAGTGGCTGTCGAAAACATTTTACCCTAAATTTGAATTCTCAAGCGCCAGTAGTTATATGCAAACGCTAGCCAGATTCATGGAACCACCTTTAAAAGTCGTCCAAAGTATCATTTACAACAACGAGGTGGACCATGGTGGATACAAGATACATCCTCTGAAAGTAGTTCTTAGCTTCCATTTTATTAGATGCTTTGTCGCTTGCCTTCTCAAAATTGCCTTTAAATCTTGGAGTCATGTTCAAGTGACTTTATCAAAATGCTATCTTGAAGTTAATGGTTGCTAGTGATGATCTTTGTTGGTTTGAAATCTCGGTTAGCACATTATTTGTAAGTTGTTGATGACTTGGTTGTTTAGGTAACAATTGATTGAGCATTTGATCATGCATGGTTCTGATTGAGTTCTTTTAAGATGAAATGTCAAAATCTACTTCGATCTGAACAAAGGAAGGTGAAGGTCGTATTTTAGGATGCAGAGTTGTTACCATACATATTCACAGATTGGTTAAATTGATAGAATATTAAGCTCGGGTTTCAGTACAAGCCAAAAAACTAATTAAGTGAAACTACAGCAATAATAATATTACAATTTCCCCTTCAAATTAACTCCACAAATAAAATCATAGTTAAATATACGAATTTTATTTTACTTATCAAAAAAAAAATATACGAATTTTATTTAAATGTTTTACCAAAACTTCATGACTTTAACAAACTTATTTTTTAGCTTGTTCTATGACCCACCAACCAAAATGACCATGAAAGGTTGAGTAATCTCTACAGACTCAATATGTGATTTGTATTTAAAATAGTTCATTGAGTTGGATTGTCTTTGATTTTTTCTTGCCAATTGGGTAAATTCTACATCACCTGAAGAAATGCTTCTGTTTAAGCAACATCTAAAGCTATTTTTATCTTGGAATGAAATTAGAAATCCAAAAAGGAATAGTACAGCCCCTCAGCTTCCACCTTTCAAGTGGTTTGCATTGACCCAAATAACAGTACTCCACGTGATTTGTTTTGTCTTGCCGGCCTCAAATGGTCCGCAACAAGTTGTTTAGGCCCCTTACATTTCCTAACACTCAAAAGTAGCAGAGTTATATCTCCTTTCCCAACAGGGATGTCAGTTATTGAGTAATTTTTTTGCAAAAATTCATCTCATTTTCAACCTTATTTTCATGGATCTAACGAGTTCCATTGGTTTGTTTTTAGTATAGGAATTGAAAACAAGGTTGAAAATGAGGGGAATCTTTTTTAAATCAAAGCCGACTCCCTAAAATCGACATCCTGTAGAATTATTCTTATATATATGCATCAAAATAATGTTTGAGAAAGGTGGTTGCATGAGTCATGTTTTCCAAGTTAGGAGTTTTAATAATGCATGGCAACCAATTAAGTCCTACATGCATGGAACTTCTAGCTGCTAAGGAGTCCACATCTCTTTTGCAAAACAAAAACCCACATTCACTTTGTCGTTTTGCTTCTAGTAAGGTTTCTCTTAATCTTCAAATAGATTCTTGCTTGCACTAGTATGTATAAATTGAAGCAAGTTTCATCTAAAATATTGATTGCATGTTGTAGGTTGGTTCTTCCCAGCCCATAGATAAATCTTTAATTTTTGATGCATGATTTTTTCTAATGTATCTGAGTCCATCTTGCCTGCTGTGTTTCACACAAAAGATTGAGTTCATTGTGTTCAGTTTCCCCCAGTTGAAACACTACATATAGGGTTCTCCGGTTGGCAACCCTGTTTGGATCTGGGTAATAATGAGGGAAAAATGATCTAGGCAATTGATTTTTCTTGGAATGATTGATTTTTGGATACTATAAATTTTCATTTATACATAATTGTTCCAGGTTTGATGGTGGATCAGTGGAACATGACTCAAACAGTAAGGCTTATGGGCTGGCCACTGGGTTGAGTGTTACTTTTATTTCAGATTAGGATTCTTCTATTTCTAGGTCATTGAGTCATATGTCAATTTCCAGGTTATTCAGTTTCTAGGTCTTGTATTTAAGGCTGCATTTATTTGTTTCGTACTAGTCTTGGATGACTATTGAGGATGTTAAATATGTGCAGAATGTTAATTCAGTATTTGATATGTTTGTTCTATTTTTCAGATCTGGGTTTGGACTTTGGTAAACATTCTACCAAGTATTTTGAATGGCTTTGTGACACTTCTTTCAGATGGAAGATTTTGACAAGATTGGAAGCGAAGACAAGACCAAGATTTCATTTGCTATATATTTATTTCTTATATAATTTTAATTTGATATGTAGTTGCTAAGCAGGCACTGATTGTAAGTGATTGTAAATATGTTTGTTCTATTTTTCAGAGCTGGGTTTGGGCTTTGGTAAACATTCCACCAAGTATTTTGAATGGCTTTGTGGCACTTCTTTCGGATGGAAGATTTTGACAAGATTGGAAGTAAAGACAAGACCAGGATTTCATTTGCTATATATTTATTTCTTTGTATAATTTTAATTTGGTATGTAGTTGCTAAGGATGCACAATAGTAAGTGATTGTAAAAGGAAAAATGAGACCATTTGCTATACAATAAGTAAGCTTGCCTGTAATATTTGCCATGCACAAAGTGAGACCATTTTCTATACACAAAATGAGACCATTTGTTGTAATATTTGTGAGATGAATGAAAAGTGAGCTTAAATTTGTATATCCAGATATCAGTGTACAATAGTAGTACCTATTTATCTTGCAATGCTATTAACGTGATGACTATATGTCATGCTGTTAACGGCCAAGACACATTTTATATTAATATAAAAAGAGCTAAACTCAACTTCTCGAGTCATGAACTCAATTAAAAAAATGTTAATTTACACAACTTTTCATTACAATATTATTTAATCCGGACCAAAGTTCATTACAAAGATCACAACTTGAGAAGTCCCATTACGGTTGGATCATTCAGAAATAATCTACTACATATAACGTGCTATTTACATACAACTTATCCAAACTAAGCCAAAACTATTACAAATGTCACAATCCAACAGAAACATAATAATTTTCTGTTTTCTCCTGCAGACTTCCCTCTCTCTCTCTCTCTCTCTCTCTCTCTCTCTCTCTCTCTCTCTCCTTTTCCAAACTTCATACTCGTGCAACAATAGATCATCCCACATCTTTCAAAAAAAAATTTCTTGTACGATTGTTCTCCTATAGCAAGTAAAGTATATCCGTCAAATGGAAAAATTCGCATTGGGTTTCTCCATGCACACAATATGAACATATAATTAAAATGGCAAAGCATACCGTGCAAAATCAAATTCAATATGCTAATTATCGTTATAACTTTCATATCGTGTTATACTTTGGGTAAGCAAAAAATTTCGTTTCGAATTTTTTCTTAGTGTGCAACATCTTTAGTAGTGCATTTGAACCGCACCAACTTATTTCCATCGCAAAATCATCAACTACAAACGGTGAAGATTGGGTTGATTCCATGCATGATTCTGAAAAATCATCAAACAAAGGTATTTAAATACTAAAACAGAGTAAATCATTATTGAAAATACTAAACAAAGCATTATTAAAAAAGAGTAAAGTAGTGGGAAGCTTGTTCACATTGTTTAAGGAGGATTTATTTGTAGGACAATGGAGTAAGATTGGGCCAACCTCTCTTCCTTTTTAGGCAACTTGTGTAGCAAAGGAGGTTGATGCTTGAGGTGAGCAGCCTGCTTTAAAATATTAAGAAATGAGTGTATCTTTAAGAGACACTAACAATTAAAAAATGTGTATAACAGGTTGCCCAGCTGTTGTATACAACACAACCATATTCTAATTATATTATAATGTTTTAGCAAGCTTAAGATGTACTAAGGAACAAAAAAGTTTAGTACAAACAATAAAATAGTTCAAGAAGCTTAACAAGGTGCTATATATGCTAGTGAAGAAAATGGAGAGAAATAAGAAAAAATATATCTCCCCAGCCCTCACATATGCATGTTCTAGGTGATGATTCATATAATCCTTATGAACAAATTCTTACCACTCTTTGTATTTTCGTAACTACAACTTAAATGGAAAACCATCTATGTAACACCCCGGTCCCGAAGGTCCAGAGAGTTAGGTCATTTTTCTCAAGTCATCCCAAAACATCAATTCATATATTCCAAATTCTCCAATAACCAACTAATATAAAAAGGACACTCCATAATTAATTAACAAATATTTATGATCCAAGAAACTAAACATAAACTTTAATAAAATCAAATGACTTCAAATACTTGCAACAATCCAAAACTTGACATACTAGAAATATCAATGAAGATAAATATTTACTAAGACTAAAAATGTATCCACGAGCACTTATTCTCCTATGATCACCAAGCCTCTCTAGTAATGGCTACCCTTGCTGATAATGCACTGAATCATCTCAACTATCTGAAAAATGTAATTAGAGGAGAGGGGTGAGTTATCCACAACTCAGTAAGCAAAGAACATATACTAGTGTGCAAACATGAGCATTTACCAAAATTCAGAATGCAGAACAAAATATTTCTTACTTTCCAGAAAAATGCAGAAGCAGGTTATATTATCAAAAATCAGAGCGAAAGTTTAATGTAACCAGAAACAGGAAAATCCTTTTGGCATAGCATAACTGAAACGTCTTATCAAAATAGAAATACCATGTTTAACCCCCGTGGTAGGGTTGTGCAAACCTCGGCGGCCAACCGAGCAGAAACAGAATGTGAATCTTCCCCTTATTATTCTCGGAAACCCGAGTGTGCACACAGGAAAGACCACGCAGAAAACCACTTTGCAGCCAAAGTGGGTGCACCGGAAACAGAATAGTTGGTACCAACCCAGGACTAAACCAAGCGAAACAGAACCAGAATGTCATGCCAGAGGTTTCAGAAATCATATCATATCATATCCGAGTACAGAATTTTTCCAAAACAAGAACAGAATCAGATCATAAATATCATTTAAACAGAAATTTTCATATTCGCTCTTTTTCAGTTCGAAAAAATAGAATGCAACAAAATAGCTCATGTCTACACCAGTTCATGCCAGAAAATATTTTATTCTTATACGATTTCTTATGCATATGCGAAACAAAACTGAGGTAGTTTCAAAATTTCTTTCCGTAACTAAAACATGCATATTTTCCAAAATAAATCTCAGTTCATATTTTTAATGTAAAGTCTAGCATAGGAACCCCGCTTACCTGAATTTCTTAGCTTCTCAAAATTTATCTCCACACGGCTGAACAAAAATTAGTCGCCACCTATAAAATAATCACATAATTTCCGTAAACTTCTAAATGATTACAAACTTTCAAAATAGACCCTGAGATATAAAAATCTAATATTTTTCCTTAACATCTAAACATCCTCGATATCCCAAATAACAATTCTCCTCAAAATACTAGAATTCGCTAAACTTCTCTCGAACCTCATAGTAAATTTCTTCAATACCTCGATCTTCACTTAATAAAATATTACAAGGCTCAAAAATATTTTAAAGATGTATCCAAAATAATATAGAGTTCGAAATCAAAAATAACAATTTAAAAAAAGAACTCGAACCCAATCCAAAACATTTAACCTCAAAAATACCTTAACATAAAACACTTGAAAAGAACCTGAGTAGTAACAAGCCCCGTAGGCTCCAAGTCCAAACAAAACAACCTTTATATAAAAGTATTGGGTTGCTTGACAGCAGTACAGTTGCTGCTATACACCTACACATCTCCACATATTAAATTTTTAATAATTATTATTATTATTATTATTATTTTTTCAAACAATAGGTGTGCACCGACGGTTGACTTTTCCAAAAATATGACTAAAAACTCTGCTTTTCATTTTGCAAAAGAAAAAATATTTGACGGGCTCGACTGTTTGCGGCAGCCAAAACATCCCAGACATATTAATAGTATTTTTACTGTTTATATAAACAGTAAAAACAATGTTAATGCGTTTCCAACTGCAATCACTGCTCTTTTCAAAAATATCACCTAAGGGGGTAAAACTGTAATTCCATAAGCTAAAACTCTACAACGATACGTAGAGGGTGAAAACACAGGTAGAAAACCCAAGTTATTAGCAGGGAAGCATAACGAACCGAGGCTGAGGCTAAGGCATGCGATGGAGGATCACCGAGATGATGAATAAGCGGTGGTAGGCAGCGGCAAGAAGCTGGGCGCGGTGGGAGACCACTGCGAAAAGAAGCGAGAGAAGGTGCTGAAAGGGAGAATCCGAGAGAGCAGAGGTGAAACCGTGGGACGAAAGAAAACTCGTCGTGACTTACCGAGAGGTGGCCACGGCGGACTGGGTGATTTGTGGGGACGTGAGGTGCGCGGGCGGCACTCTCTGTGCAGGGTGACAAAGTGGAGGGGGTTGGCGCCGTGTCAACCGTGGGGAAATAATCTCCCCTGTCTCGGCAGTTCAAAACAGAGCACTCAACTAGGTCTTAGGGTGGCTGAACGCTGAGGGTCCAGGGGTTACGACGGTGGTGTGGAGTGGCGTGGTGGAGGAGCATAGCGGCTTGGCCTCCTTGGAGCAGCTGTTTGTTTTTCTCGTGGGCTGGGTAGTGGCTAGAGCAGCCGGCAACGGGGTGGATACGAAACTGGCAAGGGCTGGTTTGTGGGGTCTAGTAGTTTCCGGTGGTGCAAGGCTTTGTCCCTCCGCTAGGTGCAGCTACGAAACAAGAAACGTGCAGAGAGTGGGATCGAGAAGTGCACGAAGCGGCTCAAGGCTGCTACTTGCGATGGAGGTTAGCGGCTGCAGAAGGTTTTTTCCTATGCATGAGGGGTAACTGCAACTATAGATATATATATATATAGGGGCAGACTTTGCTGGGAAGGAAATTGATCGGTTGCCAAAAATAGTGGGAGAAGATACGTGCATGGTGATGTGAAGGTGAGGGTCGTGATCGCGGAAGAGGTTGGGATTGCTACCGGGATGCCTGATTCTATGGGATGCGGCCACTGTGAGTTAAAAGAAGCAAACGGAAAAAGGGCAAAAAAAATCCGAGTATAGAAGGAAAATGTGATGCTAACGTCAATGGAAAAGGAAGGAAATTTATAAAAATGGAAAGTGCAAATCAGAGGAATCGCTGGAAATAAACAAACAGTTAAAATAAATAAATAATAAAGATCATACATTAAAACTATGTCGGAAGAAAAAAAAAATCTGGCTCCTCAAGGTTGTGGGTGTTACAATCTAAAGCAATTCTTAGGCCTTGTTTGTTTTTGTAGAGAAGATGAGATGAGATGATAAAGATTGAAAATTGAATAAAATATTGTTATAATACATTTTTTTAATATTAGTTTTATTTTAAATTTTGAAAAAATTATTTTAGAATTTGAAAAAGTTAAATTATTTATTTTATTTTGTATAGAAATTTGGGAAAGTAGTAATGATGAGCTGAGATGAAATGAGATGAAATTGTTTGTGAAAATAAAACAGGCCTCAGTATACACGTTCAAGCACACCGTGAAACCTCACCTAGGTAGGACACTTCAGACTCACACTTTAGGGGAGAGTAAGCTCTATATATATGATCTCATGGCCCATCCCAAGTCTGCCATTTGACCACTAGGCTGCACCTGCTGGGCAACTCTCAATATACACTTGAAATAGATTATTTACATTTTTTATTTTGAAAATGACCTGCTTTTATGAAGTGATAGGTGGACAAATCTCTCAAGCTCAACCCAAATTGAAGTATCAACTTGTGATTAGTATGTGAGAGGGGAAGCCCGATTAGGGACGAACGGGTTTACCCCTAACACGAGGCCCGTGGGTCCTTACGGTCGACCCAAGCCCAAGCCCAAGCCCAAGGGTACTAAAGAAAAGAATCAAGAAGAGAAAGCCCCAGCAATCCTGACCATCATCCAAGACTGGGAAAGTAGGCTCAAGCAATACTCAGTGTCCACCAAACTCGAGGAGATGTCAGAACCACCATCTCAAATCCTTCACGTTCACACATTCGCATTAACGGCAAATATGCATAAGTACACCGAACGAAGTGCCCCATTAAATGCAAGGTTGGGCTAGGTGCACTGCAATAATTACCAACCAAGATCCAGCCTTGCATGTCATTAATGAATGGGGGATTAATGCGGCTGCGACGAGATATTAACCCCCAAGCCATCATTAGCTAAGTGACGATTGAGTGGAATCACTTAGCGTCATCATATCTATAGGGCTGGTACAGGAATGCCTATATATATAGCGTCCAGCATATCATAAAAAATGTAACTTCAAGCAAACATCAAAAACTTCAAGTGCAAACCTTTATCACCTATAAAGACTAACTTTAGCATTGGAGAGGTCTCAGACCTTGACCTCATTCTTGTTCTTGCAGGTACAAGTCGACCGAGTTATCAAGTCAAGTCGAGCCGTGAAATACGTCCTTAATAGTGGCACCGTCTGTGGGATCTTGTTGTTCCTTAGAAGTGTATATTTTGCATGCTGACTACGACAAGGTTTTGGTTGACGAATGGTAAAACACGTCGAAGTTGAGCCATGGAAGTAAGATTAGCAGCAATGGAAGAGGCAATTAGAAAATTGACTTAGGAGAATGCTGCCCTATAGCAGTTTGACAAAGAACGTGCAGCACCCAACGACAACAACATCAGCGATGAAGCAAACTCTCAACGTGAGGTCAAGAATGAAGCCTCTGAAGAGGAGCGACATCGTATGTACGCTGAGCTCAAAGAACTTGGAGACAAATACGTAGAAATGGCTAAGTTAATAGATATGTCCCTGAAGCCGAACTCATCACAAGGCAGTACAGGAATACCTTACAACTCCAACGTCATGGCGGTACCTCTTCCGCCAAGGTTCAAAGTTCCCCAAGTGGAACTTTATGACGGGTCCAAAGATCCCGTAGAACACTTAGAAGCATTCGAAGCACACATAAGTTTACATGACTATCTAAGTGAAGTAGCCTGTCGAGCATTCCCCCTGAAGCTCAAGGAAGTAGTCCGGACGTGGTTCTGAACCATCCCATCAGGTTCTGTCAACAGCTTCGAAGGGCTGGCCCGACTTTTCACAACTCAGTTCATGGCTACTCGAAAAAGAAGGCACCCTGCCGCATTCTCTTGATTGTCAAGCAGAAAGAGACTGAAAGCTTGAAGAAATATTTGGCTAAGTTCAACAAAGAGAGAATGACAACCGACGACCAAGATGAAAAGATCACGTTGGCAGTGCTCCTAGGTGGTATTTGGCCTACTACCTAGGAGCTCTTTTATGGTTGAGATAGCTCGAAAGACCCCAACTACCCTGAACGGGTTTATGGACCAAGCCGATGAGTTCATTAATGCTGAAGATACACTGAAGCCTTGACTGCCGTCAGAGGGGAGAACACCAGCAAGTCGACTGCAAGGCGATTCGTCCTAAGGAAAGCTCTAATCGAAAGAAGATGAAAGCAAACTCCCTGACGAAAAGAAGAGGCAAGACCCTCCATGAACGCACAGACCGCCGCAGTTGCATGCCAATCTAACTATTGAAGACGATCATCGCCCAACATCGAGACGGGAATCGGAGAAAAGTCAATGAGGAAGCATGTATAGTGAGTATCACAGGTCCCGAGGGCGCAACACGGAAGATTGTCAAGCCCTTAAAAGGAAGCAGGATGAAGAATGACGAAATAATCAACAACATACAAGTCACTCCAGGTCACCTCGACGGAGGGAGCATAGGTGAGAAGATGGAAGAAACACTCCACCGTCTAATCGTCCTTTCGGTGAAATCAGGACTGCGTCGTCCCCAATTTACGTTCAGAAGTTAACGTAAATTGAAGAGTATAGGTAAGTAACAGTAGACTACATGCCCCCGTACGTGTTGAAAGTTTAATGCATGCATCTAAACTTACTATCATTTGCAATGTGAATTGCAGCAAAAAGGGGTCTAAATTAAAATTAAACAAGAAATTCTAATGATCACATGGTGAAACATACCCATAATATTCTCAGCATATTATCCATAGCATAACATTGTATCATATCATTACATAACCTAGTTAGTTTTATCTCCATACACATATACATAATTTTCTTAAAATATTACTTTCAGGGCAACTTAGGCTCCTTCTTCACCTATGAAAATTCTCTCCTGTAACGAAATACATCCATATAAATATCAAAATCTCTAAGGAGGTGTCGCCCATACGGTATCATATAAACATCGTGTAAGGATAGAGAGACATCTAAACCCAACGCTAGACAGCATCCGATACGCTGCTACTTAATTGAAGATGCGGATGCATGATGGCTCTAAACCTCCATCAGATAGTTATAGACGGGAGAGACAAAATTATCATAGACAGAGTACTCAGAGGGCCTCTCAGGGCTCACCTGGGTCTTTGGAGTAGCTTGGGTCTTTCCCTTTTCTGTCATAAGGTCCTACGGTGAAATTTAAAGTTTTTCCAAAACAAAAGATTAAAAAAAAAAAATACAAGAGTGAGATTTCCAAAAAAATCTCAGCAATACACATTTAAATAATGAGACATAGACAGAATAAAATATTAACATACATGACAGATTTCAAGAACATATAACTTATGATATGCTTCATGTGACTCATGCATGACTCATGTTCCTCTCTTCTATACAGACTTACACTTTGCATGGACCTTTCATTCTTTTCTTAAAATTCTTACTTTTTCTGGGTTTCTTTCTTATTTATATAGGCCCTTCTTATTTATTAATTTTGACGGACGTTACGTATCGCCGTCCCTGTCGGGTTTCATTACCATGACACGTCAGCTTTCTTGGTTCACGTCAATCGTCTAGGCGTTACGTATCGTTATCCCCATCATGACAATCATTCGGGCATTATATGTCGTTGTCCCCATCATAACACGATTCTTATCTAGTCACATCAGTCATACGTGCGTTATATATCGTCATTTCCATTGGCACGTCAGTCATCCGGGCGTTACATATCGTCATCCCCATCATAACGTGACTATAAGTTTTCTTATGTGTCTCATTCTTATAGAATTTTCTTATTTCACTTCCTTAAAATGAACGTCATGTCCTGTGACGACAATCATGTGATGAAATGGACATATTTCTAGACTTTTAAATGTATGTTTCATGCTTTCATGGGTCCCATGACATATTGAAACATTCCACTATAATATACATCATGCTCATAACCATATACATCAAACAATTTCGTAACACTTGCACATGATCTTTTCATTCATTAAAATAATCGTAAGTTAAGCATAAATAGAGTTAAGCCGAATTCTCTTGAGGGTTAGAAATATTTTTTCGTTCATGTTAATCCTGTTAATCTCTTTACTACATATTTCTGAAAATTCCCATAATTTCAACATGTAATTCAAACCGGAATTAACTCTGTTTTTCCCTTAACTTTTTCAATTGTCCCTTCAATAATTTTACACCTAATTATTTTTTAGATTTTTTTCCAAGGAAACTAAAATCTAAGCTTATTCCAAATATTTAAATATTACTCGAATAACCAAAGATCAAAGAGATAGAAAATTAAACTCAAAAACACATCTCCAACTCACTAAGGTCAAGTCCTCTAGGTTTTGTTTTCCACATGCCTTATAATTTCACCTAATATTCTCAATATACATTGATGAAATATATTCTTGGTTTTGTATAATTTTCTTGATATTTTCTTATGACAAATACTAGGTTAAACATTACTTGATTACATCCAAAACCTAGGACAACATTTATGTTTAAAAGGGCAACCAACATGTTATAGCATCCAAATCAAACCTTCTATGCCACAATTAGGTTAACTTGTGTACTCACAAATTTTTCCAAAACTTTAATGTGCAAGTGACCAAACTTTAGCAAATTTTTCGCTCCAATGTATCCAAAATGCTCCCTTTGAAGGTTTGAGAGAAAGTGATGGGTTTTAGCAAAGGGTTTAGGTGTTTCTTCACAAAGGGGCCATGAGTTTGAGTAGGTAAGCAAGTGGAAAACTCATTCCCTTCATGTAATTGACCAAATATATCGAAGAAGGGTGAAGAATGGTTTAGAACAATTGGATACCTCAATGCCGTGTACATGTGTCCATCGTGGTATTAGTGTAATCATTTGATCTAAGCTTGGGCTTAGATGGCAAGGATCTCATCCAATGGCTCTCCTTGAGCCACCTAAGAGATTAGCAAGATCATTTGGCAAAAATCCTATCACATGGGGAAAATACCTTGGATTACATACATGCATTTCGGTTCTAGAGTGAAAATCCCCTATTGCCATGTATCCTCCCCACTTGTCATGATATCAAGGCACTTGAGAAGATAATTCTAATCTTATTCCTGTGCTAGGTCGGTTTCAAGGGCTAAACCGAAGCTCATTTGCTTAAGTCGGTTACTATTTAAGTCATTTTTCCTGTCTGTCTACTTAATACTCAATTTAGTCCTTGATATAGTTCTTATCTCTTAAAACTAAAAACATAAAAGTTCTATATCTCTCTTTTAGTGTTCTATAGAATTTTGAATCACATCATTCGGAAATCATATGAGAAAGTTATGCTCAAATTACTAAAATACATTGAAACTGCTCGAGAGTAGCCAATCTAAGTGTACCATGTGTTCTACTTTTCTAACTCCAATTTCTCTAAAATATCTCCTTGAACTTTCAAAAAAATCTTATCTTCCTAAGTCTGAACTAAAATCCTCTAGTTGATACCTTGCACAAATTCTCAAGAATTTGATCATAAGTTATGTTTCATCCTATGACTTAAGTGTATCAAATTTTATATACTATGTGTCATTATCTAAATTTTGAATTCTTCTTCTATTAGGAGATATATTTCCAAAAAGCTTCATTAGAATATTAAAATGAATTCTAAGATAAATATATTACTTTAAGAAAAAAATGGGTTATTACAAGGACCATTGTAGGCGGTGTTCCCAAAGGTGGAACGACTTCCTCCTCCCAGAAAGCATATGCACGGAAGGCTCGATATGATGAGGTATACGTCACCAGAAATGCCCCAAATAGAGAAGCCCGAGCACCACGGGAAACCCTGATCACTTTCAACGAAAAGGATGAGGAGGGTATCGTCCACCCTTACGATGATGCGTTGGTGGTGACCAAGTTGGTAACCAATTTTACGGCTAGGAGACTACTGATAGACAATGGTAACTCAGCAGATATCCTATTTTGGGAGGCTTTTGCCTGAATGGGGATTGACCATGATCGACTGCGACCAGTACAGGTCCCTCTTAAAGGCTTCACAGGTGAAGCAATCCAACTAGTTGGAGCCATCACCCTCCCAGTCTTGGTCGACACTACACCCAGGACTACCTTAACTATGGCCGATTTTCTCGTCGTCCAAGCTCCACCCTCTTACAATGCGATTTTGGGAAGACCAACCTTGAACAACTTGAAAGTCATCACTTCAATCTATCACCACAAAATGAAGTTCCCAACTGACCGAGGGATAGGAGAAGTCAGGGGGAGCAAGTCTTGGCCAGAGAATGCTATGCTTGTAAACTAAGGCATGACGCCAAGGTTGTCGCAATGGTGAGTCCCGACCTAAGAAGTTTTGTCCTTCCACCACCCCCATTTGAACGGATTGGGATGAAGAAGTAAGAGATGAAGATGCTTTCAAGCAAGCAAAGGCCAATGAACCACTAGAATTAATCCCAGTCGATCTGACATGCCCTGAGAAAATTGTACAAGTAGGGATTAGAATGAACCCAAGACTGAAGGAAAAAACTGAAGGGCCTCTTGTTAAGCACAAAGATGTTTTCGCTTGGACACATGCAAACATGCCTAGAATCGATCCACCCATCATTGAACACCGCTTGGGTGTCGACCTAGCTGCACGGAAAGTCAAACAAAAAAGAAAAGCTTCTGCACCTAGAAATATGCTGCCATCGCAGAAGAAGTTAATAGGCTACTAGCTGCGAGATTCATCCGGGAAGTTCACTACCCTAAGTGGCTTTCCAACGTAGTGCTCGTAAAGAAGGCGAACAGCAAGTGACAGATGTGTATAGACTTCATCGATCTCAATAAAATTTGTCCTAAAGATAGTTTCCTTCTCCTCACATCGACCTCATTGTAAACTCGACGACGGGCACTCACTCTTCAGTTTCATGGACACGTACTCAGGCTACAACTATATTAGAAAGAGCTCAGAAGACGACGACAAGACAACATTCATTACAAATCAGGGGTTCTACTGTTATGTTGCAATGCCATTCGGACTTAAAAAATGCCAGAGCAACATACCAACGCTTGGTCAATCGAATGTTTAAAAAATAGATCGGGCGTAACATGGAAGTATATGTTGACGACCTATTAGTCAAAAGCAAGCTACTTGAACAGCATTTAGAAGATCTCGCCGACACCTTCTCTATCTTACAACATTTCGAAGTACTGAAGCCAGATACCCCTGAACCGAAATGTTAGTTTTTGCTCTCTTGATAGCTGCTCAACAGCTACGTCCCTACTTTCAGGCTCACTCGATCAGAGTCATGACAGATTCACCACTAAAGACCATTCTTCAGAAACCTAACACCTCTGGTCGATTAACAAAATGGGCAATTGAATTAAGTGAATTTGACCTAAAATTTCAACCAAGTACAACCATGAAGTCCAAAGCCCTTGCTGACTTCATAGTCGAGTTTACATGATTTCCTAAGGAAATCCCTAACCACTCCTAGGGCAGACCCTGGCAAATGTATGTTGATGGTTCCTCATGTCGTGCCAAGGGTGGTGTAGGAGTACACATCATCTCTATTCATGACACCGAGTACAACTATGTCATCCGGCTGGCTTTCAAAGTAACGAACAACTAGGTAGAGTATCAGACGCTCTTGGCCGGAATGACGATAGCCTGATTACTAGGGGCAACTGAGGTAGAAACTACGGCATACTCACAAGAGGCTATCAACCAGGTACTAGGAAATATATCACAAAGGGAGAAAGATTGCAAAAATGTCTCCAACTTGTGTGTAACGAAAAAGACAAATTCAGTTATTTTCGGCTACAACAAATTCCAGAACGAAAAATCAAAAGGCGGATCGGCTAGCAAGAATTGCATCGGGACAAGATGAACATCCACCTCCGGAACACACTGAAATCCGATTAGCTGATGCACCATGCATTGGCAAAGAGATTGCAAATATGACTGTGGCTGATCTGGACTAGGCCATAGACATCACTCGATACTTGCAAGAAGGAAAACTCCCTAACAATGTGGATGAAGCATGAAAAGTCAGAAACAGGTTGACTCCATTTACCCTACTAGAAGGGACGTTGTATAAAAAGGGCTTTTCTGAACCTTTACTTAAGTGCCTATTCACAAAAGAAGCTCAATATATACTCGTAGAAATTTACGAGGGCATATGTGGAGCCCACATCAGGGTAAGAGCCCTAGCTGCTCGAGTGACGCGAGCCGAATACTACTGGCCATGCTCCCTCAAAGACACTGAGGAATTCGACAGGAAATGTTCGAAGTGTCAGGAGCATGACCCGGTATATCATTCGCCACCAGAAGAGCTCACCTCAATCTTATCTCCATGGCCCTTTACCCAATGGGGTCTAGATCTGATCGAACATTTCCCCATCAGAAGGGAGAAGCCAAATTCATAATAGTGGCCATTGACTATTTCACAAAATGGGTTGAGGCTAACTCCCTAACCAACATCACTTCCCAAGCTATTACCAAGTTCTTATGGAAGTTCGTAATTTGCCGATTCGGGATACTGCAAAGCCTCATATTAGATAACGACAAACAGTTCGATTGCGCTCATTTTTGGATATGGTGCACCAAGCTTAAGATCCAAGTCAAATACTCTTCGCACGGACATCCACAGGCAAACGGGTAGGCTAAAGCAACCAACAAGATAATTCTCTCCACATTAAAGAAATGGCTTGGGGAACACAAATGAGCATAGGTAGACGAACTGCCAGGGGTCCTTTGGGCATATTGGACGATCGTTAGAACTCCTACTAGAAAAACACCGTTCGCCCTCACACATAGAAGCGAAGCAGTGATACCCGTTGAAGTTGGGATGCCCACATTACGCGTTCAACACTTCAACACGGAAGCCAATAATAGCAAAATGGTAGAACAACTAGACCTGCTTGATAGCCGCTGAGAAAGAGCACTCATCCAGATCGTCAATAACAAAAGAAAGACTGAGCAAAATTTCAGTAGGCAAGTCAAGCCTCGCAGCTTTCGAGTCGGGGACATCGTGTTGAGGCAAACGGGTGTCACCACCCCAACAGAAGGAAAATTAGGACCCCGATGGAAAGGACCTTATGTTGTTACAGCAACTAATAGACCAAGTTCTTATCGACTCTGAGATAGCCAAGGAGCCGACTTGACTCACCCATGGAATGTCGAACACCTGAAAATGTACTATGTATGACATTGCACCTATATATTTTATTATCAATTTTGTAAATCCAAAATCATCAATGAGATCAGGTGCTTATATTCCTGAATAAACTCTCAATTACTTAAAAAAGAAGCAATTCCTGCAGGGTAGTCATCACACCCCATGTGAAAACTGTTGAATCCAAAGTTTCAAGTTTCGTATCTACGTGTAAATTTTGATGATAACAAATAAATTCAAGTCTCAAACTCAAATTATCTACGCAATGGAGCGAAACGCACATCAAGCATAAAAGAACAAGTCTATAAATGAAGTTCATAGATTATTTTTGTACATCTCTTGATAAAATTTGAAATTGGATTAAGGCTCAAAAATTAATTTTTTCTCATAAAGTATTAAATTGCATTTTTTATGCATGATATAAGCATGATATATGCATGACATCATTAAAAGCTTTAATTTGAAAAATTATATTTTGCATGTGCATGACATATGCAATGATCTTATTAAAAGCTTTATTTTCAAAAATCATATTTTACATGTGCATGACATATGCAATGACTTCATTCAAAAATTTGAATTTTGAAAATTAAATGACATATGCAATGACTTCATCAAAATTTGAATTTTGAAGTTGGAAGATGATTGAGTGTGATCCATTTGCCTATAAATAGCTCACTTGAGTTTTACAAAATCACAATAACAAGAGCTTACACATCTATTGCTAAGTTTTGCATTATTCTTTCAAAGCTCTTATTCTCTCTTTTCTAAAATTTTGAGCCTTAATTCTTGTTCTTTTTTACAGAGATATAGGTTGCGCTATATTGTTTCTATCTTACTCATTGAGCAGTGTACTTTGATAGTCTACCCACTATCAACTCTTGTATCATTAAGAGGGTGCGTATAACCCTTGTGTGTGTAGAAAGTGTTCTACACAGGAAATAGTTGAATCACCAAGTGTGAGGTGATTGGAAGTGTAGATGGTGTTCTACAAGGATTCTTTGGAGCGGTGCTGCTCAAAGGTGTCATATGTTTCTATCTCCACCTAAAGGAGATTGAATAGTGAATTTGAGATCCTCAAGGGGTAGCTTGAGGCGAGGACGTAGGTAGTGGGGCTGAACCTCGTAAAAATACTGAGTTTGCTTCTTCCTACCCTATTCTTTATATTTCTTGCTGCTTTATATTCTGTTTATATTTTATATTGTGTATTTGATTTATAAGTGTTAATTTTTATAATATAACCCAATTCATCCACCCTCTTGTGTTAATCATCTAGGCAACAATTGGTATAAGAGAAAAGCCTCTGTTATAAGATTAACTATTTGTTGAGTTAAGATCATATGGCTAACATTGAAACTACTTTCGCTGAAAGTCAATCTAGTAATCGACCTCCGCTATTTTGTGAAGATAATTATACTTTCTGTAAAGCTAAAATGAGAATATTTCTTCAGTCTTAAGGTCGAGAAATCTAGAAAAGTATTATAAATGAGCCTTATATTCCAACAAAAATTATTGATGGAGTAAAGGTCAAAAAGGAAGAGGAAGAGTTTGATCGCGAAGACGATAGACTTTATACTGTGAATGTAATGGCTATAAATTTTCTATATAATGCTTTCAATGGTAATGAATTTAACAGAATAATGACTTGCAGGACAGCAAAGAAAATTTAGGACAACTTGGAAGTAACCTATGAAGGAATTTCGCAAGTCAAAGAGTCAAAAACTTATATTCTTACGCATGAATATGAAATGTTCAAAATGAATGATGATGAATCTATCTCTTCTATGTATACTCGTTTTACTAATATTATAAATAGTTTAACATCTCTTGATAAAGTTTATTCCAGTTTGGAGATAGTAAGGAAAATTCTCAACTCCTTGTCAAAACGTTAGGAATCAAAAGTAACGACAATTATTGAAACTAGAGATCTTAAAAAACTCAAAGTAAATGAACTCATCGGGTCATTTATTACCCATGAGTACACATTGAAAAGAGGAGAAGAAAAAGGAAAGCAAAAGAAGATATTAGCACTCAAAGCCGTTCCTCATAAAAGTGAAAGCGATGAATATAAAGAAATCGATGACGAAGAGATTGCAATGATCACAAGAAGATTTAAGAGATTCTTGAAAAATAAAGCTCATCCAAGGAAACATTTCAAAAAATCTTCCAACAAAAATACAGGTAAAAATGATTCATTAATTTGTTATAAATGTAAAAAGCATGGACATATCAAAGCAGATTGTCCCCTGCTAAAGAAAGATCGATACAAAGGCAAGAAAGTAATAAAAGCTACATAGGATGATAATTCAAATAGTTTAGACAGCGACGCAAGTAATGAAAAATCTGCAAATTTTTATTTTATGGCTAAAGATAATTTTGAGGTAATAAATCTTGAAAATCTATCTTATGAAGAATTGTAAAATACTTTGGAAGAGGTATATGAGGAATTTAAAAAATTGGGTATTAAGTATACCGTTTTGAAAAAGAGAAATTCTTCTTTAATAAATGAAATTGATGTTTTAAGAAAAGAAAATATAGTTTCAAAAGATGAAAATGATTAACTGAAAAAAAAAGTAGCTGATTTAGAAAAAAATGTTGAAAATTTCACAAATGGAAAAAGAAATTTCAAAAAACTTCTTGGTAATCAAATATGTGTTTTTGATAAGGTAGGCTTGGGATACATGCCAAAAGAAAAACTCAAACCCTATAAAAATTTCTTTGATAAACTCATTAAACCAAAACCAGACTTTCAAAATTCTTTTCCTAAAAATAGATTTGTCAAAGAAAGATATTATTACAATCACTCAAGTTCTTCAAGTATGTTATATGTTATTTATAATTTTTGCAATAGAAATGGTCATAATTATCATGTTTGTCTTATTAGGAAAAAACATACAATGATTATTAGGGACATATGGGTACCAAAGAATCTTATTTCTTTTAATACTAATAAATAAATGACCCAAAGAACATAGGTACCAAGAAAAATTATTTTAATTATTTTTGTAGGTATGCATGAAGTCTTCCGTAAGTAAAACAAGATGGTTTTTAGATAGCGGATGCTCAAGACACATGACGGAAGATAAAACTAAGTTCATTGATCTCACTTCTAAAAAAGAAGGACACGCGACATTTGGAGACAATTCAAAAGGGAAGATTGTGGGAATAGGTAAAGTTGGTAATAAGTCTTCTCTCATAATTGAAGATGTTCTACTTGTTGAAGGTCTAAAACATAATCTTTTAAGTATAAGTCAATTATGTGATAAATGATTTACAGTTACCTTCAAAAAGGATAAGTACATTATTTTGAATAATCATGATTACAATGTTTGTTTTATTACTCTTAGAAACAATACTGTTTATACAATTGAATTTGAAGAAATTGCCTCACAAGATACTATTTGTTTATCAGCCCAACATAAAAATAGTTGGTTATGGTATAGAAGGTTATGTCATGCAAACATGGAACTTATTTCCAAACTTTTAAAAAATAATCTTGTGAGAGGTTTGCCAAAAATAAACTTTTTTAAAGACAAAATTTGTAATGCATGCCAGTTTGGTAAACAAACAAAAATTTCTTTTAAAATCAAGAAACATATTTTCACTACTAGACATTTGCAACTAATACACATGGACCTTTTTGGACCAAACAGAGTTGCGAGTTTGGGAGGAAAATATTATGCATTTGTTATTGTTGATGATTTCTCTAGATATACTTGGGTCATCTTTCTCGCTCATAAAGATGAGGTACATAATGCCTTTACCAAACTATGTAAGAGAATTCAAAATGAAAAGGGTTATACTATTTCAAACATCCGAAGTGACAGGGAGAAAGATTTTGTCAATAAAGATAATGAGTATTTTTGTGATGAAAGTGATTTTTTGCATAATTTCTCTACTCCTCGAATTCCTCAACAAAATGGGATAGTAGAGAGGATGAATAGATCTCTTCAAGAAATGGCAAGAACAATACTTAATGAAAATAGTTTACCTAGTTATTTTTTGGCCGAAGCGGTAAGTACTGCATGTTATATTATAAATAGAGTTATGTTAAGATCTAAATTAGATAAAACCTCTTATGAGCTTTGGAATGAGAAAAATCCAACCATTGGTTACTTTCATGTATTTGGATGCAAATGTTTTATACTCAATGACAGAGATAATTTAGGAAAGTTTGATGCAAAATCTGATGAATGTATCTTTCTTGGGTACTCAACAAATAGTAAAGATTATAGAGTATTCAATAAAAAGACTTTGACTGTACAAGAATCTATACATGTAGTATTTGATGAATCTAACCCTCTACTCTCTAAAAAATCTATTGATGAAGAATCAGAAGGTATAAATAACAAATAGTCTCAATCTCGACAAAGAAAATACAATGGAAGAAATCCAACATGGAGACATCAGGAAAGATCATCAAGATTTAGTATAAGATGCAACCAAACAGTGGAAACATGTGAAAGATCATCCAGTGAAACAAATTCTAGGAGAACCTTGACGAGGTGTAAGTACTCGATCATCTCTTAGAAATATTTGTAATCACACTGCTTTTTTATCTCAAATTGAACTCAAAAATAATGATGAAGCACTTATTGATGAATCATGGATTCTAGCTATGCAAGAAGAGCTAAATCAATTTGAAAGAAATAATGTATGGACACTTGTTCCTAGACCCAAAAATCATGCTGTTATTGAAACAAAATGGGTTTTTAAAAATAAGAAACATGAGTCTCGAATCATCATTAGAAACAAGGTTCGACTTGTAGCCCAAGGTTTCAATCAAGAGGAAGGAATCGATTATGATGAAACATATGCATCTGTCGCAAGATTAGAAGCTATTCGAATGTTACTTGCATATGCATGTTATAAAAATTTCAAACCTTTTCAAATGGATATTAAAAATGCTTTTTTAAATGGTTTTATAAATGAAAATGTATATGTTGAGCAACTTCCAGATTTTGAAAATCATATTTCTCCTAATCATATTTTTAAGCTCGCAAAAGCATTATATGGACTCAAACAAGCTCCTAGAGCTTGGTATGAGAGGCTTAGTGGATTCTTGATTGAAAAAGGTTTTTCAAGAGAAAAGATCGATACAACTCTTTTCATCAAATATGAACAGGATGATATTCTTCTAGTTCAAATTTATATTGATGATATAATATTTAGTACTAATAATGAAAATATGTGCCAAGATTTTGCTAAGAGCATGCAGGAAGAATTTGAAATGAGTATGATGGAGAACTTAATTTCTTTCTTGGATTGTAAATCAAGCAAGCAAAAAGTGGAACATTCATTAATCAGTTAAAATATATCAAAGAGTTACTCAAAAAGTTTGAGATGGAAGGTGCGAAGGTAATTGGAACACCAATGAGTCCAACCACCAAATTTGATAAAGATGAAAGCAGTAAGTTAGTTGATTCAAAGGTATATCGATGTATGATTGATAGTTTATTATATTTGACAGCTAGTAGACCTGATATTATGTTCAGTGTATATTTATGTGCACGTTTTCAATCATCTCCAAAGCAATCTCATTTGATTGCAGTCAAGCGTATTCTTAGATATCTTGCCGGTACTATTGACCTAGGGTTATGGTATCCTAAGCACACTTCTTTCGATCTTATTAGTTATTTAGATGCAGATTATGCTGGTTGCAAAGTTGATCAAAAAAGTACTAGTGGAACATGTCATTTTTTAGGTCATGCATTTGTTTCATGGTTTAGTAAAAAGCAAAATTCTGTTGCATTATCTACTGCTGAGGCAGAATATGTTGCTGCAGGCAGTTATTGTGCTCAAATTCTTTACATGAAGCAACAACTTGAAGACTTTAAACTTATGTACAATCATATTCCTATTAAATGTGATAATATTAGTGCTATAAATCTTTCAAAGAATCCAATATAACATTCTAGGACCAAGCATATTGAAATTAGATATCATTTTCTTAGAGATCATGTGCAAAATGACGATATTGTATTAGAATTCACTAGCACACATGATCAATTGGTATACATTTTCACAAAACCCCTACCAGAATATAGACTATGCATGATTAGAAGAGAAATAGGAATGATGCATGACATGAATATCTGCTAGATACTTTTATTCCATTATCTCAAATGACCTACAGAAATTTGAGACATTTAGCCTCATCATTCAAATGCATTTGCTCCTCATAAATTATCATGCCATCCTTGTCTAAAGAATTAGGCAATCGAAATGAAGAGGCAAGTAAGGATTTTAAATCCTTATTCTGTTGCTTTAACTCTACTATTTTTTTGTTTGACTCATAAACAAATCGTTGAAGTACAGACACCGTTTCGCTAAACTTCTCAATTTTACGAGTTTTGGATTGCAACCTAGCGGAAAAAGCAACAATGGAAGATGAGTATCGAGTCCCGATGTCGACGCCCCAACCCACGCTTGGGATCGCACGTGAATAGAAGCGTCGGGGACGAACAACACAAGGAAGCCCACCCCTCGTCATAACATGCATTTAGTTTTTTTTTTTTTTGAAACGTCAAGTAAAGATTTTTCGCAGCGGAATGAAAAGGCTAAGCCGTCAATATCATACATCACATGGTTAGACTACGGATCCCAAACATAATATTAAACATAGCCAGGATTTAATATTTACATCACTTGTCCAAGAAACCAAAATAGTGCTTCCCACAGGCGGGAAGACTTTTTCCAAAAACAATAATACAGGGCATCAAAATACAATACGGGTCTTAACACTGCCTGTATGTTCATCCGACGGGTTCCTTCTTCACTTTCTTAAGGTTCGGGCCCCAGCGAAGCCGGTCAATTCCAGGCTAGGCCCTACCTTACATATCGCCCTAGAAGGAGTTCCAAAAACGCGCCCCAAGTGGAGGGACTCGTCCATCCCTAACACTAAACAACACCCTGAAGGGCGTAGCCCAACATAACTGTACATAGTCACCTTCAGTGACTCTATCTCCCACTGACCCGGGCGGTCTAGTGGTACTGGCCCCTTAAGGGCGGCCTCAATCGGACCTTCGAGGGTCCGACATGTCATCTCCGGGGTCGTACCCTTCTGATCCATCCTCACCTGCAAGTACGTCTATTGTCCCCGAGAGGGCACAATAGTGGGGATACAAAGAGTGGGGTGAGATTTCGGGAGAAATCTCAGCAAGTACATCTATACTCTATCAGAAGCAATTTTAGGCATATAGTAAGGTGAATAACAAACAAATTTTCTTACGTATGCATTAACATGGGTCTTATGCCTAGACTGATGCACATGCTCGTGACGAAAATTCATATTTCTTTTCTTATTCTCAATTTCCAAATCATGCTTGTTCAAAACGCATAGCAAAACTTCTTTGATGCATATTCTTTCGGGAAAACTCTTATTCGAAAACTTTTCGTCTTTTCTTATCTTAGGCGCCGCTTATCATATCTCATCATATATGGCCCGAAGGCCTTTTTCTTTTCGTCATGACTTCTTATTTTGGACACCTCACGGTTCCCCTATGCACCGTGTGCTCCCCGCTAGTTACCGTCACACCCGGCGACCAAGTCGACCAAAGTGAATACGTTTCGCGTCCTTTCACGCTATTCGTCGCTCGGGGATTTCTCTCCAAGCGACTACAAACTTATCAGATGGCGAGGCCGAGGCCAACACCGCTTATAGGGCACCCACTAGCATTAGGTGCGACCACGCTCCGGACACCTATGTGGAGCCATACATGGTCTGCCGACGGTTCTTTGTCGACCCAGGGGCTTTCACTCGACTTTAATCACTCCTGAGTGAACAGGGAGTTCCACTGGGACACTTCCCCGTCCCAGCCTTTGGGGTTCTTCTAAAACTTTATTTTTCTTCTTTCGAAAACATTCTTTACTAAAAACATAGGTTTTTCGTGCTTATGCATGTGACATGCAACATTTGACCTTGTAGATGCAAGAACTCGAGACGAACCCGAGTACACACGTATAGTCGTATTTCTTTCAACTCCTTATACCATAGACTCGTACTTATGGGAAAAATATCTAAACAAAAGCATTAGGGGGAGGTGGGGTGCTCGGCATTCACCCCTAGGGTTTGGGCCGAGACCCTACTTTGTTTCCTATTGATGTTTTCTTCTTCCTTTGATCTCCCTAACACCATTTCGCCTAATTTCGAAATTTTTAAAATAATTTCCTAGCCTTAATAGGGTCAAACCCGAAACCTATAAGGTCCTCAAGCCTTACGTTTTCTTCTCTTAGCCTTTCCACTAAGGTACTACTTGAACGATCTAGGTGAACCCGAACCCATACATGTCATTCTCCCAATACACATACTTCTATTTCTCCAAAATATCCAAACATGAATATAAAGTAAATAAGAGATTAAAACTTCATAATTTTTCTCTTCTAGAACTTCTCCAAAAATATAACTCCGCAAGCATGCATTATCATACTCATTAAGCAATAATAACACCAACATCTTCCAAAAATTATTACAACTATTTTTCCACCAATGCTTCATACACTTTTCATCCTAGCATGGCATTTCTATATGCACAATATTTACAAAGATGCTTCCCCAATATCATAATATGCATATATCCTATATTCACCAACATTCAACTAACTCGATAGCCTCATGCATGCATACTTTTTCTCATCGAACCATCAAAATCATCATCATCTCAAAATCGTTTACCCAATAAGACTATAGGTTTTACACATAAATCCTCATCAAGATAACATTTGTACTCTTAAATATTCATCATGGCATTTCTGAGCAAGCAACCAAACAATAAAACATATTCAAACATATTCTCACACATTCAAGCACATTCACTTTAAAATATACGGAAATTGCTAAAGGTATAGTAAGGAGGTACTTACTTGTCTTCCTAGCTAGCTTATAAAACTTCTGAAAACAAAAGAAATGCTTAGTTAGGTTGTGCTAAAAGTTTATTATTTCTAAAAGAAAGGCCCCCTTTTTAAAAGGCATAATCTTAAGGTTCTCTTTCATGCTTCTAAGTTCTTGCTTTGAAATGGCTAAGTTACTTACCTCTTCTAGGCTTCTTCTTCTTCCACCCACACTACTTCCTTCTCCTTCTTAGTTTGGTGTGTTTGGGTGTTTAGGTGGTGAGAACAAGTGAAACCAAGTGGAGAGAAATGGGAGAGTGCCGTGAGATGCCAAGAAGGGAGAGGTGTGTGTGTGTGTCCGAAAAGTGCAAGTCCAAAAGGTGAAGGAACTAGGCCATTCGGCCAAGGCATTTGGCTAGCTTCTAGGCCACTCATTCCCCTATGCTTGAGTGACTTGTGATGGACTTGAAAGACTCTTGAGTGACTCCCATCACTTGATCACATCAACCCTAATCCATCCTATCCTAGGTTTTGGAGATTATGCTCTCTCTTCTCCTTCTCATGGCCGGCCACATACCCTAGGGTTCCAACCCCTTTCCATCACTTCACATCCCCTCTTGTCTCCCCTACTATCCCCTCTCAAGTCATTCAAATGGATTTGAGGATCCATTTTTGGGAAAGCCCCCAAAGGAGGTTTCGGATCCCTCCATTCCTCATCTCATCCGAATCCTTCCCTCATCTCACTCCCCTTCTACTTTTGTCACATGCTTCCTCCATCAATCACTCACCTCACACCTCACACAAACTTGTCATGTCACTCTTACACAAATATTCATCTAGATTTGGTGGCAAGCAAGTCAAACAAGGAGGGGAGAGGTTCGGCTAAGGCATGACCGAAACCTTCACCCCTTTCTTTCCACTTTTGCTCCATCATTTCCCATCTCATGTCACTTCTCTTACACACCAAGTCTCATCCTATTGTTCACAATCCCCTCATGTCCTTTCCCTTAGATTTGGAAAGGTTTTAGGCAAGCAAAACCCAAGGCCATTCGGCCAAGGCCCTCACCGAAACCCTTCCCCTATCTTCCCATCTCCAAGTCTTCTCAAATCCTTTCCACATGATTTTGCTAGATATGGTAGGATCCTATGTTGACCAATTTAGCAAAATCCTACACTTCACACACTTACCTAGGTAGGACAAGATGGATTCCACTCATGGCCTTTTCCTTTCTTCTTCCAACAAAACAACTAGTCAACTAGTCTCACCTACTAGAACTTCCTTCTCTCAACCACTAGTCTTGGCTCAAATTACTAAACTCTTCCTAGCTTGACATGTGTCACCAAGCTTGGGCTTGAGTTGTCTTATGGACCTCCTCCTATGGACCCATGGGCTTTTTCTCTCCCCCACTTAGGCCCAAGCTCATGCCATGGCCTTAAGGCCCTTGAACTCTCAAGTCCATTTCTTAAGGCACTAGCTACCCATTTACCTAGATTACTAAGCCACCTTAGTATAATTAGGCACAGAAAAATACTCTAAAATTTTGGGGTCGTCACATCCTCCCCCACTAAAAAAAAGATTTCGTCCCCGAAATCGCTACGGCATGCACAGCTAGACAAATAATGGGTGGTTTTTTTTTTTTTTTTTTTTTTTTTTATATATATATAGAGAGAGATATACCTCCGGTGCTAGTCGTGGTAGACTCCTCCGAGGATGAATAGGCGGGTACGTCTTCTTCCTCGGTCATAGAGTCCTGGGAGTGGTAGAATACTGCATCCACGTCAGGGTCATAATACATATTCACCCTCAGCTCGTTTATCCTACGAGTGATTTCTTCCTCAGTCTCTAGTTGGGGCACTCCTTCCTCTCTTAACCTAACACGGTCTTCGGAGTTGTCGGATAAGCCTAGAGGCTCTAAATTTGGCTCGCTCACCTGACCTCGAATCATTCTACGTAACTGTCTCCTTTCAGTCCTCAACCAATTCCTAGGTGGTTGTCGTTCTTCGTGAGGTAAAGCTCGACGAGGGACAAGTGCTCCCCCACGAGTCACACTCATAATGTGGGTGCGGTGACGCTCGTATTGCTCCAAGCGTGCTAACCCTTGTACTCTCATCCTTTCACGCCTCCTGCGCATTATTCTTTGTCTATTTTCCCTTCTTTCTCTCATTTGAGCTACAGTGGCTACCGACATACGTGGGTTTCTTCTAGTCCGGGTCATTTCCTGATTCAAGTTCATAGGTTACTATTGCTCTAAGGGGTAGTTAGACAATTATAGACAATATCATCACAAAGCATTCATACATTCATACAAGTACATACATATCACAATCATCATTTTTCCCAAAGGGCACAAAAGTTCATACAACAGAGTTACGAACATATCAATTGTTTACAAATAAATGAGGGTATTTAGTCCTCATGAGATCTTCGCGTTCCCACGTCGCTTCCTGGAAGGCGGGATTGTTCCATACTACTTTAACCATCGAAATCTTTCGATTTCTTAGTTCCTGTTCTTTGTAGTCTTCAATTTGAGTCGGCCATTCTTCGTAAGTCAGGTTAGGACGTAGTTCGATACTTTCTGGATCCATGATCGTTCCTGGTCCTCCATTCAGACTCCTTTTTAATGAGGATACGTGAAATACATTGTGAACCCCTTGCAGACTAAGGGGCAAGTCCAAACGTTAAGCCACTAGCCCAACTTTCTCGAGAATCTCATAGGGACCTACGTACCGCGGACTCAATTTTCCTTTCTTGCCAAATCGAGTCACTCCCTTTATAGGGGAAATTTTTATATATACCCAATCGCCGACTTCAAATTCCAAGGAGTCTTCGACGTCGATCTGCGTAGCTCTTCTGTCTACTTTGCGCGGTCTTCATTCTTTCCCGTATCAATTCTACTTGAGTGCGGACTTCTTGTAAGTATTCGGGTTCTAACACTCGGTTTTCGCCAACTTCATCCCAATACAGAGGCGATCGACACTTCCTTCCATACAGAGCTTCGTAGGGTGCCATCTGGATAGTAGCTTGGAAGCTATTATTATAGGCAAACTCCACTAGAGGCAAGAGACTTTCCCAATTTTCGCGTGAATCTAGCACGCATGCTGGCAACATGTCTTCCAAGGTTTGAATTGTCCGCTCTGTTTGACCATCGGTCTGTGGGTGATAGGCACTACTGAATTTTAGATTCGACCCCATCATCTTTTGTAGACTTTGCCAAAAGCGGGACGTGAATCTGGGATCTCGATCTGAAACGATCGTTCGGGGCACGCCGTGCAGGCGCACTATTTCCTTTACATATGTTCGGGCCAATTTTTCCATGGAATCCGTATTGGCTATTGGCAAGAAATGTGCACTTTTGGTTAACCTATCGACGATAACCCAGATTGTGTTCTTCCCCGCCGAGGTCCTTGGGAATCCCACTACAAAGTCCATAGACACGTCCTCCCATTTCCATTCTGGGATTGGTAAGGGTTGTAACGTTCCAGCCGGTCGTTGATGTTCGGCTTTAACTAGTTGGCATATTGGGCATTTGGCCACAAATGTAGCCACATCCTTTTTAATGCCTTCCCACCAAAATTTCTTCTTCAAATCCTGATACATCTTAGTACTTCCCGGGTGAGCTGTATAAGGGGTGCAGTGTGCCTCCCTCATAAGCTTTTCTCTGAGTTCTGGATTCTCTGGTATCGCTGTCCTCTTTTCAAAGCACAGTGTCCCGTTATCTGATAGTGCAAAGTGAGGTGGTCCCTGCCCTTCCATTAGTTTTTGCCGAATCTTTTCCAGTTTAGCATCCTTTCGTTGCTCTTCTCTTATTTCATCTTCGATCAGCGGTACAATTTCCTGTGTCGCCAGTAGCATCACCCCTTGGGGTAGGTCTTTAATCAGCATGCCCCGCATAGTTGTCAGCGTTGGTGACTCTTCTACCCTCATCTTCCGACTCAAAGCATCTGCCACCACATTCGCTTTTCCCGGGTGGTATTTGATTTCGCACTGAAAATCACTAATCGTCTCAACCCATCTCCTTTGTCTCATATTTAGACTTTTTTGACTGAACAGATACTTCAAGCTTTGATGATCGGTATATATCTCACACCTTTCCCCGTACAAATAGTGTCTCCAAATCTTTAGTGCGAATACTACCGCTGCCAATTCTAAGTCGTGGGTGGGGTAATTACGCTCGTGATCTTTAAGCTGTCGGGACGCGTAGGCCACCACTCGCCCTTCCTGCATTAGAACACATCCTAGACCCATTTTTGAGGCATCGCTGAATATTACATACGGTTTGTGGGGTTCTGGTAATGATAACACTGGTGCCGAAGTCAGCCTCTTCTTGAGCTCTTGGAAACTCTGTTCGCACTTGTCGCTCCAGGCATACTTGGCGTTCTTCTTGGTCAATGCTGTCAGAGGGCCGGACAATTTAGAAAATCCTTCCACGAACCTTCTGTAGTAACCTGCTAGTCCGAGGAAGCTTCGTATCTCATGAGCGTTTGTCGGTCTCTGCCATTCTGTCACCGCTTCTATTTTTGTCGGGTCCACTGCCACTCCTTTGCTGGAAATGACATGTCCCAGAAACTTGACTTCCCGAAGCCAAAATTCACATTTACTAAGCTTGGCGTACAACTGATGCTCTTGTAGAGTACTCAATATAGTTCTCAGATGTTCTCGGTGTTCTTCGTCACTCCGAGAGTATATCAAGATGTCGTCAATGAATACTACAACGAAGCTATCTAAATACTGCCGAAAAATCCTATTCATCAGATCCATAAAGGCTGCCGGTGCATTTGTCAGTCCAAAAGGCATAACTAAGAACTCGAAGTGTCCGTAACGAGTTCGAAATGCAGTTTTGGGTACATCCAGTTCCTTGATTCTTAGTTGATGATATCCTGATCTGAGGTCAATCTTTGAAAACACGGTCGCTCCTTGTAATTGATCTAACAAATCGTCTATCCGTGGTAACGGATACTTGTTCTTGACAGTGACCTTGTTGAGGTCTCTATAGTCAATACACATTCTCATAGTCCCATCCTTCTTTTTTACAAATAAAACTGGAGCTCCCCATAGTGACGAACTAGGTCGTATAAATCCCTTTGCTAATAACTCTTCTATCTGTACTTTCAATTCTTTCAGTTCCGTTGGTGCCATTCGATATGGTGCTTTATGAACCGGCGCCGTAGCGGGTTCCAATTCGATGGCAAACTCTGTCTCGCGGTCCGGAGGTAGTCCAGGTAAATCCTCCGAGAATATTTGAGGGAAATCTCGCACCACTGGAATCTCCTCAATATTTTTCAATTCTTCTATTACATTTGAGGATAGCAGCAAAAATGCTCTCACCACTCCTTTCATACTCTGGATTGCTCTTCTTGCCGTCACAATAGAAGGAACCGAGCTAACCGTTTCTCCCGCATAACGCAATTCTGGTTCTCCTGGCAGCTCGAAGGTTATCTCCTTTCTGCGACAGTCAATCTTGGCGAAATGCTGAGATAGCCAGTCCATTCCCAATATCACGTCGAATCCCAACAGATGGAAAACTATTAAGTTGGCATCCAATCGCAGCCCGGCAATCTCTAGAGGGCAGTTCCTTGCTATCCGCTGGCAACCTATCGTTCTTCCATCTGGGAGGGTTACCAATACTTTCTGACTTAAAGGTTCTACTTCTAGCTTACACTGACGCATACAATTATAGGAGACGAAGGATCTCGTTGCTCCCGAATCAAACAATGCATATACTATGTTACGCCCCAGAATGATTTCTCCTATAAAGATTTCTTATCATCATTAAAAATTATAAAAACCCTTTGTAATCTGAATCAAGACAAGGTTGAATCCTTACCAGTAATGATACCTGCATTAATGGCCTCTTCGTCTTCCATGTCCACTTCTCCCGGGGTAAGGGCATACACTTTGGCCTTCACTGGGGTCCTTGCCTTTTCTCCGGTTTGCGTAACCCCGCTGGCGACCATCTGAGGACAGTCGCGTATCCTATGGCCTTTCTGACCACACTGGAAACAGGCTCCTGTCGCTACCCGACACTCGCCCAGATGTGGTCGTCCACATGCTCTGCAAGGCGGCGAGGACGCTGGTACTCCTGGCCCGCTCATTTTGTCCTTCCCTTTGTCCGCAGGAAGAATAACCCTCTTCTTGCCCGTGTCCTTCCCGGAAGAGTAAGGAAAATTTCTTTTTCTACTCATTTGTACCTGGTTGATCAAGTTCTTTTGTTCTGCCTCAGCAATAGCCGCTACATTTACTAGCTCCTGGAAAATTTCGATTCGCAGGCAAGCTAACTGGTTGCGGATTCTTGGCTGCAACCCGTCTTGGAACTTCTTCGCCCGCATTTTCTCGGTAGACACCAAGTGAGGAGCGAATCGCGCCATTTCCATGAATTTTGCCACATACTGGCTCACCGTCATGGTTCCTTGTCCTAACGTGATGAATTCCATGGCCTTCTGCTGTTTGATGGACTCAGGGAAAAAGCGGTTGTCGAATTCCATTTTGAAGCGTTCCCAGGTGGGATTCACATTTTCTCCTAGTTCCTCCCTTAACAGCCTCCTCTTTGTATCCCACCATAGTCCCGCTTCTCCCTGTAGTAGGTGTCCCGCGTATTGGACCTTCTGGATCTCTGTACACCCGCTGATCTCGAACGTACGTTCCAGGTCCATGATCCACCTATCCGCCTTCATAGCTCCTTCCGTTCCCATGAAATTCGGATATCGGTAGACCAGGAACTTTTCGTAAGTACAGCCCGACGTCCCTCCGCCGGTATGTGGATGACATCTGCCTTGTTCCATCTGAGTTTTTACTAACTCCGTCATTTGACGGATTGCCTCAGCTATGGCCTGTCCCCCATCCATCGGGGCATTCCGTGCTTCCCTTCCTTCAGTTCTAGGGGGAGTGATTTGGGGCGTCTCGCCCCTCGTAGGGTTGCCGACATCCCGATCCTCTTCTTCAGGGGGTACCCTGGTCCTCGGGGTAGGAGCACGACGTTTTCCTCCGGCCATACCTCCCCCTGAAAGCACAAAATTTACACGTGAGTTACCCAAACTCCGGTATTCTACTCTGATCTTCATAGTACTAGCATCACTTTCCTCTGGTTTTCTCAAAACACTCCAAGCCTAATGCTAAAAGATTAAATCCTATACCATGTGATTTCTTTTCCTAGGACTTGTGGTTGTTACCCAGAGACTAAACTGCTCTGATACCACCGCTGTCGACGCCCCAACCCACGCTTGGGATCGCACGTGAATAGAAGCGTCGGGGACGAACAACACAAGGAAGCCCACCCCTCGTCATAACATGCATTTAGTTTTTTTTTTTTTTGAAACGTCAAGTAAAGATTTTTCGCAGCGGAATGAAAAGGCTAAGCCGTCAATATCATACATCACATGGTTAGACTACGGATCCCAAACATAATATTAAACATAGCCAGGATTTAATATTTACATCACTTGTCCAAGAAACCAAAATAGTGCTTCCCACAGGCGGGAAGACTTTTTCCAAAAACAATAATACAGGGCATCAAAATACAATACGGGTCTTAACACTGCCTGTATGTTCATCCGACGGGTTCCTTCTTCACTTTCTTAAGGTTCGGGCCCCAGCGAAGCCGGTCAATTCCAGGCTAGGCCCTACCTTACATATCGCCCTAGAAGGAGTTCCAAAAACGCGCCCCAAGTGGAGGGACTCGTCCATCCCTAACACTAAACAACACCCTGAAGGGCGTAGCCCAACATAACTGTACATAGTCACCTTCAGTGACTCTATCTCCCACTGACCCGGGCGGTCTAGTGGTACTGGCCCCTTAAGGGCGGCCTCAATCGGACCTTCGAGGGTCCGACATGTCATCTCCGGGGTCGTACCCTTCTGATCCATCCTCACCTGCAAGTACGTCTATTGTCCCCGAGAGGGCACAATAGTGGGGATACAAAGAGTGGGGTGAGATTTCGGGAGAAATCTCAGCAAGTACATCTATACTCTATCAGAAGCAATTTTAGGCATATAGTAAGGTGAATAACAAACAAATTTTCTTACGTATGCATTAACATGGGTCTTATGCCTAGACTGATGCACATGCTCGTGACGAAAATTCATATTTCTTTTCTTATTCTCAATTTCCAAATCATGCTTGTTCAAAACGCATAGCAAAACTTCTTTGATGCATATTCTTTCGGGAAAACTCTTATTCGAAAACTTTTCGTCTTTTCTTATCTTAGGCGCCGCTTATCATATCTCATCATATATGGCCCGAAGGCCTTTTTCTTTTCGTCATGACTTCTTATTTTGGACACCTCACGGTTCCCCTATGCACCGTGTGCTCCCCGCTAGTTACCGTCACACCCGGCGACCAAGTCGACCAAAGTGAATACGTTTCGCGTCCTTTCACGCTATTCGTCGCTCGGGGATTTCTCTCCAAGCGACTACAAACTTATCAGATGGCGAGGCCGAGGCCAACACCGCTTATAGGGCACCCACTAGCATTAGGTGCGACCACGCTCCGGACACCTATGTGGAGCCATACATGGTCTGCCGACGGTTCTTTGTCGACCCAGGGGCTTTCACTCGACTTTAATCACTCCTGAGTGAACAGGGAGTTCCACTGGGACACTTCCCCGTCCCAGCCTTTGGGGTTCTTCTAAAACTTTATTTTTCTTCTTTCGAAAACATTCTTTACTAAAAACATAGGTTTTTCGTGCTTATGCATGTGACATGCAACATTTGACCTTGTAGATGCAAGAACTCGAGACGAACCCGAGTACACACGTATAGTCGTATTTCTTTCAACTCCTTATACCATAGACTCGTACTTATGGGAAAAATATCTAAACAAAAGCATTAGGGGGAGGTGGGGTGCTCGGCATTCACCCCTAGGGTTTGGGCCGAGACCCTACTTTGTTTCCTATTGATGTTTTCTTCTTCCTTTGATCTCCCTAACACCATTTCGCCTAATTTCGAAATTTTTAAAATAATTTCCTAGCCTTAATAGGGTCAAACCCGAAACCTATAAGGTCCTCAAGCCTTACGTTTTCTTCTCTTAGCCTTTCCACTAAGGTACTACTTGAACGATCTAGGTGAACCCGAACCCATACATGTCATTCTCCCAATACACATACTTCTATTTCTCCAAAATATCCAAACATGAATATAAAGTAAATAAGAGATTAAAACTTCATAATTTTTCTCTTCTAGAACTTCTCCAAAAATATAACTCCGCAAGCATGCATTATCATACTCATTAAGCAATAATAACACCAACATCTTCCAAAAATTATTACAACTATTTTTCCACCAATGCTTCATACACTTTTCATCCTAGCATGGCATTTCTATATGCACAATATTTACAAAGATGCTTCCCCAATATCATAATATGCATATATCCTATATTCACCAACATTCAACTAACTCGATAGCCTCATGCATGCATACTTTTTCTCATCGAACCATCAAAATCATCATCATCTCAAAATCGTTTACCCAATAAGACTATAGGTTTTACACATAAATCCTCATCAAGATAACATTTGTACTCTTAAATATTCATCATGGCATTTCTGAGCAAGCAACCAAACAATAAAACATATTCAAACATATTCTCACACATTCAAGCACATTCACTTTAAAATATACGGAAATTGCTAAAGGTATAGTAAGGAGGTACTTACTTGTCTTCCTAGCTAGCTTATAAAACTTCTGAAAACAAAAGAAATGCTTAGTTAGGTTGTGCTAAAAGTTTATTATTTCTAAAAGAAAGGCCCCCTTTTTAAAAGGCATAATCTTAAGGTTCTCTTTCATGCTTCTAAGTTCTTGCTTTGAAATGGCTAAGTTACTTACCTCTTCTAGGCTTCTTCTTCTTCCACCCACACTACTTCCTTCTCCTTCTTAGTTTGGTGTGTTTGGGTGTTTAGGTGGTGAGAACAAGTGAAACCAAGTGGAGAGAAATGGGAGAGTGCCGTGAGATGCCAAGAAGGGAGAGGTGTGTGTGTGTGTCCGAAAAGTGCAAGTCCAAAAGGTGAAGGAACTAGGCCATTCGGCCAAGGCATTTGGCTAGCTTCTAGGCCACTCATTCCCCTATGCTTGAGTGACTTGTGATGGACTTGAAAGACTCTTGAGTGACTCCCATCACTTGATCACATCAAACCTAATCCATCCTATCCTAGGTTTTGGAGATTATGCTCTCTCTTCTCCTTCTCATGGCCGGCCACATACCCTAGGGTTCCAACCCCTTTCCATCACTTCACATCCCCTCTTGTCTCCCCTACTATCCCCTCTCAAGTCATTCAAATGGATTTGAGGATCCATTTTTGGGAAAGCCCCCAAAGGAGGTTTCGGATCCCTCCATTCCTCATCTCATCCGAATCCTTCCCTCATCTCACTCCCCTTCTACTTTTGTCACATGCTTCCTCCATCAATCACTCACCTCACACCTCACACAAACTTGTCATGTCACTCTTACACAAATATTCATCTAGATTTGGTGGCAAGCAAGTCAAACAAGGAGGGGAGAGGTTCGGTTAAGGCATGACCGAAACCTTCACCCCTTTCTTTCCACTTTTGCTCCATCATTTCCCATCTCATGTCACTTCTCTTACACACCAAGTCTCATCCTATTGTTCACAATCCCCTCATGTCCTTTCCCTTAGATTTGGAAAGGTTTTAGGCAAGCAAAACCCAAGGCCATTCGGCCAAGGCCCTCACCGAAACCCTTCCCCTCTCTTCCCATCTCCAAGTCTTCTCAAATCCTTTCCACATGATTTTGCTAGATATGGTAGGATCCTATGTTGACCAATTTAGCAAAATCCTACACTTCACACACTTACCTAGGTAGGACAAGATGGATTCCACTCATGGCCTTTTCCTTTCTTCTTCCAACAAAACAACTAGTCAACTAGTCTCACCTACTAGAACTTCCTTCTCTCAACCACTAGTCTTGGCTCAAATTACTAAACTCTTCCTAGCTTGACATGTGTCACCAAGCTTGGGCTTGAGTTGTCTTATGGACCTCCTCCTATGGACCCATGGGCTTTTTCTCTCCCCCACTTAGGCCCAAGCTCATGCCATGGCCTTAAGGCCCTTGAACTCTCAAGTCCATTTCTTAAGGCACTAGCTACCCATTTACCTAGATTACTAAGCCACCTTAGTATAATTAGGCACAGAAAAATACTCTAAAATTTTGGGGTCATCACACCCGAGACCTACAAGCTCGTAAATGGCATCATGATTTGATTTATTAGCCAAACCAGTGTTTTGTTGCTTTATGGCGTCTACAACAGATGCATAAATAGTTTGAGGTGAAGAATACCTCATTTCTTGATCACGAGAAGCACTGAAGGAAAATTGATGAGCCATTGAAATTTTGTAGAGTGAGAATGAAGATGAACTACAGAGATGAGAAGAAGATTTGATGCGAATTAGATAAAGCTAATGATTACTTTTATAAAGACAGAAATAAGTAAAAGACAAACTGTCATCTCTTCAAATCTTACTTAGTCAAACTTACAAGATATGCCGGATGCATATTGTCAAAAGTTATCGAACTAAGCCAGCGAGATTAATTACAATTGTCCCTATTTCTCTTGTGAAACGTTGCCATTATCTGCTGATGTTGACTCTGTGCTTGAATTCTCACTTGTTCCGATTCCTCTATTCGAAATTTCAGAACACTAACTAATTCTGTCAAATTTTTATTTTCTTGCTTTAACCTCTTATTCTTTCTACCTTTATTTGTAAACTTTTGATGCTGAACAGATATTTGATTGTTAAGTCGATCAACCTCATTTGCCCTCGCTAGTAATCTCCGAGATATGGTCGTAACAGAGACAGCATATTGAGCACTGAGAGTTCTTGATGATGCAACAACCTCAGAATCAGTCCTACCAGAAAAATGCATCTCTGCTTCTATCATGGTGTTGACAACCTCATGAGATAAAATGACTGGTTGAGATGGTTCCTGATTCAAATCCGAAAGATTATTAGACGAAATTTTCTCCGACATTCTATCATTTTGGTTAAACAGATACTTGATCAATGAGCAATGTGAGATTTGTTTTAGCATTCGGTGGGTGAAAATGGTCATTTAAACAGAAACCGAAAACTTTCAAATCTCTGCATATCTTATTTGTCAACAACATCAAGTGGATTTGAATCTCCTTTTGTACCGAATTGCCAGAACTAGACCTCTAACTTTTGTAGGTTTTGTCAGACACGCGTGGCTCCGCACCAAATTATCTACAGTCTCTACTAACGCACAATTTTATTTGTCTATTGGTTATTGTAGGAAGATGTCTTATTGAACTAATTATGATTCCTTTTTAATGATGCCAAAAGTGGGAGAAGTTTTAGACGTAAATATTTATATTTTTAACTTTGTTATATATACTGAAATTATGTTTATTTATTGCTTGAAAAACTAACGCATATTCTCAGGAAAAGCTTAAGCATTACTGCAAGTCTCAAAATTCTACTAAGTATTTGTCATCATCAAAAAGGAGAGATTGTTGAATCCAAGGTTTCAAGTTTCGTATGTACGTGTAGATTTTGATGATAACAAATAAATTCAAGTCTCAAATTCAAATTATCTACGCAATGGAGCGAAGCGCACAAAAATTCAAAATGAAGTTCATAAATTATTTTTGTACATCTCTTAATAAAATTCAAAATTGGATTAAGACTCAAAAATTAATTTTTTCTCATAAAGTATTAAATTGCAATTTTTATGCATGACATAAGCATGATATATGCATGACATCATTAAAAGTTTTAATTTGGAAAATTATATTTTACAAGTGCATGACATATGCAATGATCTCATTAAAAGCTTTATTTTCAAAAATCATATTTTACATGTGCATAACATATGCAATGACTTCATTCAAAAATTTGAATTTTGAAAATTGAATGACATATGCAATGACTTCATCAAAATTTTAATTTTGAATTTGGAAGATGATTGAGTGTGATCCATTTGCCTATAAATAGCTCACTTGAGTTTTGCAAAATCACAACAACAAGAGCTTACACATCTATTGCTAAGTTTTGCATTATTCTTTCAAAACTCTCATTCTCTCTTTTCTAAAGTTTTGAGTCTTAATTCTTGTTCTTTTTTAGAGATATATAGGTTGCGTTGTATTGTTTCTATTTCACTCATTGAGGAGTGTACTTTGATGATCTATCCACTATCATCTCTTGTATCAGTAAGAGGGTGCATATAACCCTTGTGTGTGTAGAAGATGTTCTACACAGAGAATAGTTGAATCACCAAGTGTGAGGTGATTGGAAGTGTAGAGGGTGTTCTACACAAATTTTTTGGAGCGGTGCTGCTCAAAGGTGTAATAGGTTTCTATCTCCACCTAAAGGAGATTGAATAGTGAATTTGGGATTCTCAATGGGTAGCTTGAGGCGAGGACGTAGGCAATGGGGCTGAATCTCGTAAAAATACTGAGTTTGCTTCTTCCTACCCTACTCTTTACATTTTTTGCTGCCTTATATTCTGTTTATATTTTATATTGTATATTTGATTTATAAGTGTTAATTTTTATAGTATAATTCAATTCACCCTCCTCTTGTGTTAGTCATTTGGGCAACAAAGTCAATTCTCGTGAGGTTGAGATCTAGCACCAATCCTAAACTCTCATTATACCCACGCGAAGACAATTTTCTCGGGGTTGAGGTCGGGCACGAATCCCAAACCCTCATTACACCCATGCGAAGACAATTTCCGCGGGATAGTCATTACACCCACACGAAGATTATTCCAGCTAGGTAGTCATCACACCTACGCAAAGTCAACTCTCACAAAGTCAAGGTAGAACACCAATCTCGAACCCTCAACACAACAGCCAGAAGACAACCCTTTTGAACGCTTAGGAAAATTTCCTATGAAGGAACTTTTTTTCTTACACATCGACCTCAAACAATTTCTAACAATCCCTAACCAAGGCCACTCGGTAGGAATTCATGGGGTATTGAGGTAAAAAAGAAAAAAGCAACATAAAAAATTAGAATGTAGAAACTCCAAACTCTTTCATTATCTTTACGGTAAAAAAAGAAATGTGTTACAAGTCTAAGCTGAAGGAAGAGGAGGAGGAATCGAGTCATCGAAAGGAGGGTAGCCAGGCTTCCCGATCTTCTTAGCAAACTTTGTGGCCACGCGATGGAGGGACTTTAGATCGAGAGTCTCAACATTAAGATCCGGGTCTGACAAAAGCTTAACCCCAATCAGCGTTAGCCTTCAGCATACCCATAAGCCCAAGCAAAGTTGCAAATAGTTGTGGCTCAGGATACCTGGAGCTCGAGTTCCGCCAATTTCTCACTCACACTATCCAGGCGACTCAAACACCTACCAATTCAACCTCTTGGGTGGCTCAAGCGCACTCCAAAAAAGCCAATTCTTCATCTCGAACGGCCTTGGCATGTTCTGAAACCTCCAAAGCCTCTCTACTCAAGGCAAGTTCTCGAGCAGAAATAGCCAGCTCGGATCTGCAAGCAACAAGCTCTGTCTCCACATAAGCCTAGTTCTTCTCAACATCGGCACAGGGCTTAAGAAGATGAAGACACATTTGGTTGGCTGCAGCCAAAAACTCCCAGGCAGCATTCAACTCGGCCTGAAGAGAAACAATAGTCCCCTCCAAACTCTCATTTTCTGCCTTTAGCTCATTAACTGTTTTGACTAGCCCTTTACAAGTGCGCTAGGAAGCCTCAAGTTGCTGCTCAGCCTGCTTTTGTTTAAAACAACTAAACTGACAAATTGTCCCGAGCTCTTGATTAAATTCTCCAAGCTCGGCCAACTCAGATTCGAATGCCTCAGCCATTCTCCAAGCTTGGCCACTCGATCGGTGGCTTCTGCTTTAACTTGCACAAAATGAGAAGGGTCACCTGAAGTTGTACCTTTCCCCTTGCCCAAACCATTCTCTCATTCCCCTTGCCGGTTCGACTCCAACTCAAAGAGTTGCCCTAAGGCGGCCACTCCACTACAAAGCCGGAAGGGGGATGAAGGACTGTGGGAAAACTCAGCAAAAGGAGGAGGACGAAGAATAGGCTCAGGTTGACCCCCATAAGTCGACTCCATCTCAAAGATTGGAGGTCCCTCAGGATAGGACTCATCGATGAGGATCACGATTGGAATCTCACCTCTTCCCAAAGCCAAGGAAAATTCAAAACCTCATGGGAAACGAAGCAACATGATAGTCGACTTCTCAACGTGACCCTTGGGGGCAGGGGGTGTGTTTAGCACGGACCAATCAAAAGCAAGATGGATGTGCAATAATAACTGAACAGGTAATGATGACACACCCGTGCTGGGTACCAGCCAATCACTATTTGACCAGTGGTATGAAAACAACTGCGATAGTTCAGAAGTCGAAGCGACACGACACAACGGCCCAGGCAAATCAAGTGCTCTTGAAACAGAAGGCGAACCACACAGTAATAATGACAATAGTTTAAAAATTGAAATGACAGAAGGTGGTAATTAAATTCATTAAAAACTAAGTGGACTCGAAAGGTAGACTGCCATTAGAAGACAAACCAACGCCCTAAAAAGCAGATGACATCACAAGACCTTCCAAGAAGGGAAACTCCAAAGGGTGAACTGACTTGGTACCCTAACCCCGAACAGAAGATAACTCATAAAGAATCCCCATCGAAGCTCCTACGATGAGGATTCGTGGGGTATTGAGAGGGGAAGCTTGATTAGGGATGAATGAGTTTACCCATAGCACGAGGCCCGTGGGTCCTTACGATCGACTCGAGCCCATGCCTAAGGGTACTAAAGAAAAGAACCAAGAAGAAAAAGCCCCAACAATCCTGATCGTCATTCGAGACTGGGAAAGTAAGTCCAAGCAATACTAAGCGTCCACCAAACTCGAGGAGATGTCAGAACCACCATCTCAAATTCTCCCCATTCACACCTTCACATTAAAGGAAAATATGCGTGATTATAATGAACGAATTGCCCGATTAAATGCAAGGTTAGGCCAGGTGCACTGTAATAATTACCAACCAAGATCCAAACTTGCATGTCATTAATGAAGGGGGGATTAATGCGGCTGAGAGGATATATTAACCCCCAAGCCATCATTAGCTAAGTAAAGATTGAGTGAAATTACTTAGCGTCATCATATCTACAGGGCCGGTATTGGAATGCCTATATATATAGCGTCCAACATATCATAAAAAAGGTAACTTCAAGAAAACATCAAAAACTTCAAGTGCAAACATTCCTCACCCATAAAGACTAACTTTAGCATCGGAGAAGTCTCAGACCCTAACCCCATTCTTGTTCTTGTAGGTACAAGTCGACTGGGTTATCAAGTCAAGTCGAGCTGTGAAATACATTCTTAACAGTATTGATATTAATAACTATCAACCTTTAGTTTCTTCTTTTCTAGATCGAAAAAGGATATCTAAAATAAGAGTTTCTTCTTTTCTGGTTGAAAGACATAGTTTATACAAAAAAATATTCCAGAATTCATGACTACGACAACAACAACAAATAGATCAAAAGGCATTGAATACCAAATTAACAAACTCTATTGCACCTTCCATAAGACTGTAAGTAATTGGTTTCCAACTTCTTTCTTTTGGTAGCTTGGTTATCAATTATCGTTGGGATGAGATTGGGGGAGAGGATGTGAGGTGTTGGGCAAATGGGGGGTTGGGATAGAGAATGGGCGGCCCACGAAGGTGAGTGTAGGGGAGAGGATGCGTGCAGGACTGGGATGCGTTGCTCTACAAATGAAACGACGTGGGGGGAGTTTCAAACGATGAAGGGGGGAGAGATGAGAGGGGGTGGAGATGGGGGAGAGCTTTGTGGGGAGAGTTCAAATTCTTCTGCAAATGGTAACGGTCTAAAAGAGCTCACATTCTAAGGATATTTTGGTTATTTTACAAGTATCATTAATGATGGATTTTGAACTTACCCAAAGAGGGTTAATGCGAATCATTTTTTTTAAAATATATATATATATATAGGGAATATTTGGGGATTGGTCCATCTGATCCCCTTGAAAAACAGACGTTGGCGGTAGACGACACCGCCCACCCCATCATGACCGCCGGCGTCCAGCGATCCCACTCTTGCAACGGCGACCTCCGGTGTGCCCCACGCAACTTTTGACCCATTTAGGACCCGTACGCCAACCGTCGGCAGCGCCAATGCCATTTGGGTTAAGGCCGAATCCTCTCTTAAATTCATATTCATTTTATTTTTTTATTGTATTTTTTATTATATTTTTATTTTTTATTATGTTTTTATTTTATTTTATTTTTTTAATTATATTTTTTGTTGTGTTTTTTATTTTATTATATTTTTTATTGTATTTTTAAATTTTTTTATTATATTTTAATAGGGGCTATTTTTAGCTAGGACAACCCGACCGCCCCCGACGTCTCCATATATATATATATAGAGAGAGAGAGAGAGAGAGATTCTAGAAATAAGCCTGGTTCACTGCATACCTACTTAAAAAATATATAAGATTACTTTTTTACCCTCTTTTAAAAAAATCCATCCCTCTTTTATACTAAACATGAGTTTATTCGTTTCTTTATTTATTTTTTCGTGTCCCTTTGCATTAGAAGACTACCTGTTAATGAAAGCAGTTGATAGGCGTCCTCCTGCTGTGCGTGTAGATTTTAAGGACTTGTTAACCCAATTGTTTGTTGATAGGCGTCCTCCTGTTAACTCAATTACTTATTAAAATGAAGATGCACCTAACATATAATATTCAAGTGGGTAGCCACTTTTTGATTTTCGTTTAAACTCAAGTTTCAAAAATAAAAACTAGTATCACTTTATTAGCACTAGAATCATCCGCTATTAGAAAAAAGCTATTTAAATGATGTAACCACTAGATTATAATAGATAATTTCAACATATAGTAATATTGGTTCTAAGTAAAAGGAAAAAAAAAAACAAGCATTGGGGCTTAGAAAGAGAAAAAAACATCTTATAATCAAACAGATTAACTAATTATCAACTCAATATCAATTCAAAAAATAATTATCTTGAATATAACTTGCTCGTTCCAACTTCCTCATAGAAACCACCAATATATTTGAGTCTAGATGGCCCACATCACTCATTTCCTCATAAATCTAACCTCCATTAGTCTCTAGTGAGTGTTGTACATGCTTCTTGCAGAAATGAGAGAAAAATTAAAAAGAAAATAGCCGCTAATCTTTTTACTTAAACACAAGAAAAGCATACTATAGAAATTGTGTTAACTTGAGTTGGAGGGTCTGGTAATGTATCATTTGATTCACTTGTAGGAGAGACTGATAAAAATTAAACATGGGTGTTAAATTACAACAAATCACACTACTAATAAAGTAAAAAGCGTTTAGATTAGGATTGAACCTTTTGTTTCTTTCCATTTGAATCATTAGAGTCTCCATTTCTTTTCTTTTTTGATTGGCGACTTTTTATAGACTTCTCAACTGTGGAAACTCTCCGTCGTGTTTGTGGTCTCCCTTTACCTCTTACCACGTTCGGACTCTTCACCTTTTTGCCCTTATCTGCGATACTATCAATCGTAGCTCTTGGTTTTGAAGTACTTGGTTCGCCCATTAAGTCACTGCATTCTTCTTTAGTCATAGTTAAATGGTCCACCAATTTATTATATAGCTCCTCATTTCTCGATACAAGCGTTGCTATCTCACAAAACAATCTCATAAGGTGATCATACCTCCGTGTATCGGGATTGTCACGCAAATCATCATAACTACTCTTAATAAGAGTATACTTGCGTTTCAAGTCCTTTCTCCATCGACTTAAAATGTACATAGATGGTAATGATGCGTTACTCTTATGCAATCTAAAGACAAAAATGGAATGCCTACATAGAATACCTCGGGTCTCAAACAGCCCACAAGTACATTTCAACTCGAACTCTTCGCGATTGCAATAAATACAAAATTTTATATCTTTAGTGAAATCATCAATTTGCACAGTATCTTTTACCTCATATGTTAAAATCGCACCCTCACTCCTCAGTATCTCATGTTGGACCTCCTTAAACTTTTCATTGGTGTATATTTGGAATTGCTTTTCAATTATGGAAAATGAGACAAATGGTATCATGGCATTGAATAAGTTAAAGTCGGCAATTTGCTCATTCTCAACTTTTTTCCTAAGAGCATTGTCGAATTGATTAACAAACCCTCTCAATTTGGTACTTGAATGCACGAACCCATCAAAGAAAGCGTTCATGCTTTCGCTTCGTTGAGTAGTGCTCATCCCAGCCCAAAACACATCTTTCAAATAAACTAAAACCCAAAATGTATGTTCATCATATAACCCACTCAACCATGCATTATCATGAAGTTTATAAGCATCTAGTAGCCTTTCCCAACTCTTTTCAAAATCTTCACCAGTTTGAGAATCATACAGACATCCTTGGATAGAAGATTTTAGACCACAATTGTACATTGCATGTGAACCAAACTTTTCTGGGAGGTTCTTCATGATGTGCCATAAACAGTATCTATGTCTAGTGTTTGGAAGGACAATTGCAATGGCATTCTTCATTGCACGATCTTGATCAGTTATGATTGCAGCCGGTGCTTTGCCATTCATACACTTCAACCACGATTGAAACAACCATACAAATGTTTGTGTATCTTCACTTGATATCAACCCTGCACCTAGAAGTATGGATTGACCATGATGATTTACACCAACAAATGGTACAAAAGGCATCCCGTACCTATTAGTCAAATAAGTTGTACCAAATGTTACGACGTCTCCAAAGTATAAGTACGATGCTTTACTCCGTGCATTAGCCCAAAATACATTTCTTAATCTCAAGTCATCATCAAAATCCATAGTGGCATAAAAACCATCATCCACATCATGCATCCTCTCAAAATAAGCTAGAAGTGCCTTAGCACCTCCTTCACCCTTGGCGAAGTTGTCTTGCCTTGTCAAGGTAGTTTCGACAATCTTTTTCTATGAACGTAAGATTTTCAAAACCTCTAGCTTCAACAACCAATGAATTGATACTTTTATTCAAATGTATCCCAGCTTTGTCATTCAAATCAAGCTTCCATTTAGCAACTGGATCTAGATTCCGATAGCATCTAAAATATCTAGATTTGCGCGGGCTCAATCCATGATTGTGGACAAGTTCTACCGTAGTCAAATGCCACTCGCCATTCATCAAGCGGGCATTTATTTTCGCCTTACATTCTATATTTGTTGTTGGACGTGTTTTTGATAAATTACTGCCTGTACTTATATGCTTTCCACCCCTTGAACAACCAAGTGTTAAACATTTAACTGTCCATCTAACTCTCGTTTAGTCCTTTGTACTCTCACTCCAAATCCCTCTTGTTTTGCATATTGTTTGTAATATGCAATTAGTGCATCATTATCTTTGAAAACCATTCCGGAATTGGGTTCGTCAACAAGCTTCATTGTATGAGAATTGATGGCACTATCATCTACTAATTCAATATCCATTCCAGCATCTAGTTCAAAATCTTTGTCTGTTATTTAAAGAATTTAAGTTTATAAGCATACAATACTTATGACAATTCAATGATTAAAATAGGGGAAGTTTAGATACACCATTTTGGATAGTGCAATCCACAACTTCCTTAATATGATGCTCGTTTGAGTGCAAACTAGAACCCTCTTTATTTATTGGGAACTCTCCAATCACATTATCATTTATTGATCTTGAAGCTTCACCATGGCCACTTTCTGTAACATCTTCTACAACTCTTGATGTATCCATGCGAGATGAGCCAAATGGTTCGATAATTGGGGGCTACAGAGTGTTAAGTTTTGATAAGTTAATAAGATAAACTGTATGAGAATGAAGTTCTTACTTGTACCATATATTTTTTTCTTACAAATAACTTGCAATAAATACAATAAAACTGTATTACATTTACCTGACAACCCCATATATATGGATAACAAGTTGAAGAAGCATTGTCACTTGAAGGCAGAGGACTAGGAGTTTGGTATGGTGTTGACGTAGGTGGTGTCTCATCTACATTAGTCAAATATAAAAAACAAACACTCAAAAACTATGCATTCAAAATATTTTTAAAAAATGACATAATAGGCCTAATAACTCACCAACTGGATCAACTTGGAGGGCTAAAGAATTGTTAGAAGTCATCTATGGAACTTGATAAGCACACGCACGTTCATACTCGAATGTTGATGCATCCATAATCCAAATAATAACTACAAATGAGAGTAATTTGGATAAGCATAAAAAAAATACAATAAAACATGTGAGTATTTTGTTAGTGAGTACTCATAATACGTATTTAACAACATAGCCATTAATTAAAGAATTTCAAGAAAACAAATCTCTAACACGACCTTCATCAAACATCTAACGTGCTGCACCCATTTGTTCACATGAAACTAACATATGGATCACCGAGTTGTGCACATATATATCCAAAGCAAAACCCAACTTTAATACATGACTAATGATGTGACTTTCCATCAATTGCAAGGATAAATTAGTACAGACTTTAAGCAATAAAGGGTAAGTATAATTATCTGGTCTGGACCTTTTATTTTGTAACATTTCCTTGTACAACACAATAGCTTTTTCAAGTTGTTCTTGAATTCGTGAAGGTTATTAGAAGAAAACTAAAAAATGATTATTGGAAGACAAATCAGTTTCTCAAAGAGCAGAAAAAATAATCGATGTCTTGCTTCTATGGAATTGTGCAATCCAGACGATAAACAAGGCCCTAGTCTTACTCAAACATTAAAATGTCCAAGCAAATGTGATATGAAGATAGGAACAAATAAGAGTTATGTTGCTTCTGCAACTCCTATGCATTTTAAAGGAAAAAAAAAAATAAGAATAAACTCTATTACTCAATCACAAGAATAACCTTGAATTTAACAATCTCATGGACCTATCAGGAGTAGAAAAAAACTAGTGCCTTGCTTCAATGGGATCGTGTGATCCAAACGATAAACAAGGCCCTCTTGCTCAAATATTAAAATATCTAGGACATGAATAAAAATAAGAAAAAAACATATATATGATTAGTTAAAAAAAAGTTGGAAGAAATGGTACCTACTAGTGTATATCTCCAACGCTGGTAGCTAGAAATCGTCACTAGCAAGAAATAAAGGATGGTAATGGTGAAAATAATTTTTGGGGATGTTTGGAGAGAAAGTGATGGGACACAGGAACAATGAGCAAATAGAAAAACGTGAGAGAAGAAAAATAAGACTAAACGGGGGCTTTTAAGTATCTATTTGTTGCACACCGTTTTACATTAATTTCGTGCTTAAACATAGGCTTTTCTGTAGCACCTCTCATATATATATATATACTTTATATATATAAAGTGGTTATCTAACGGAAAATCTTGTTTTAACGGAAAATTTTGTTTTTCTGTTAAAGTTAACACTCTCTATCCATTTTTGTTAAAATAAATACTGCATTTAATGATAAATATTATTTTAAATACAATCCATTAATTCCATTAATCACCGAAATAATGTTCTTGACATTAAATTTAATTACACCATTTCAATTTTCTATAACGATAAACTTTTCATTTAAAACTTTTTTTTATGTAAAATAAATATAGAATAATAATAATAGTATAGAATGACATAATAATAGTATAGAATATATAACAATATATAAAAATAAACTATTCATAATAATATAACAATGCAATCCTCACTTAGAGATGTTAATTTATACGTTAGAGAGTTTAATTTTATTCATGAAAATTTATTCCTATTATATGATTAATAATTTTATCTTTTAAAAATTATTTTATAATTTTAAAATGAATGCATTATTTATTTATTTTTTGAAATGATAAATATACGGTATATACAATTAACTATAGTTATATTAAATTGGTAATAATAGACAATAAATATAATTAATATATTATATATGTTTGATATTTAATTGAAATATATATGATCTAATAAATTTACACATTTAAGATTAAAATTTCATCTATTTAATTTTTATTAGAAATCAAACTAGATAAACGTGCTTTACACATTACTTTTATCTTTTATATATATATATATACTAGATAAAAGTAACGTGCAAAACACGTTTATTTAATTTAATTTTTAATAAAAATTTAATGATTATTCATAATTAAATAATCATTAAATAATTATACGTTTTCATATATTATAAAAAAAATTAATAAAATTAATAAGATAGTTTCATAAATAAACATAACATATAGTTTTATCAAACTTATTTAAGATAATTTTGATTAAAGTTTTAATAAAAAATTAGTTCAATATATGATATTTTTTTAATTCCAAGATGATAATTTAACATTTGTAATATTTTGTACGACCTCAAAATAGAAGATATTAAAATATCTATGTTTTTTTAGTTATGTGAGTATTTTTAAGAAATAATATGAGTTTTTTGAAAATATAAATTATATAGTTGATAATTTATATAAGAATGTTATATTATAATTTATAATTTATAATTTATAATTTATATAAATTTATTTAATCATATATATTTCAATTAAATACCAAACATATAATATTAATTATATTTATTATTTATTATTACCAATTTAATATAATAAATTGTATATACCGTATATTAACTATATATATCGTATATATACTTAATTTAATAAATAATGCATTCATTTTAAAATTATAAATTATTTTTTAAAAAATTAAATTATTAATCATATAATAGGAATAAAATTTTCATGAATAAAATTAAACTCTATTCTCTAACGTATAAATTGTTATGAATAGTTTATTTCTATAGATATTGTTATATTTATATATTTTATACTATTATTGTGTCATTCTATATTATTATTATTATTCTATATTTATTTTACATAAAATAAAATTTAAAAATATGTCATAAGTAGGAATTTTAAAATAAAAATTTCTAACATTATTTATGAGGTTAATGAATTGTGTTTAAAGTATTAAATGGTATTAAATAGATGTTAAAATGAATTTTAAATAGAAATTTTACTATTCTAAAAAATTGAAGAGGTAGAATTAATTTTAATATCAAGAATATTATTTCAGTGAATAAATTTAATAAATTGTGTTTAAAACAGTAATTCTTATTAGATGCAATATTAATTTTAACAGAAACTGATGGAAAATGTTAATTTTAATGAAGAAATAAGAATTTTTGTTAAAATAAAAATTTTGTTAGATTACCACTTTATATATAATATATATATATATATATATATATATATATATATCCAACTCACTCAAATCCCGCGAAAATTAAAACCCCTGCGAATCCAAAAACTAACCTCGCAAGAAAACCAGCGGTGTCAGTGTCTACCAAAAACTCGGTTTTCCGAGCGATAAATCTGAGGACATGGAGCATCGGATGGATGAAATCGAAGCAGCAAACGAGCTATCTTTCCGGGTCGGATTCTCCGGCCACAGTGGCCATCTCAGGGTGGAGCCCATCTCAACGGTTGAGAACTCCAACCCTGTCAAGTTGCTTCCTGATTTCATTCTGGTCAGTGTCTCGTCTCACACCAAGCTTCAGAAATAAATAGCGCTACACAGTTCGTTTAATTCACTCCGTGCCTATTGAACTCTTTTATGGTTCATGGATTTTAGGGTTTCATTACGATGTGATTTTATTTTAATAACTTACAGATGTGTATAATCGTTGTCTAGTTTGAGAACTATTATGGTTTTCTGTTTCATGCATAAGAGATGATTCTGGGCACTCATTTCTATTAAATTTTGTTGCAACATTTTCAGTTTTATGCGTTTTTTGGTTTTGGCATCCATGCATTTGAACTTTTAACTGGGTAGGAGATTTTGGAATATATCGATCTAAGTTGTATAAATATTGGAAGCTAAGGGAAGCTTACACTTTCAAATTGCACATGCAATTAGAAACGTAGAGTTTTCAGTAATGAGGTTGGGATTTTTTGGGTGTTTGAAATTTTGTTGTTGTTAACACCTTGAGAAATGTCTATCGGCTTGTAAGGATACCGTGGAATTGATAATGTTAAACAGAGTGAATCAGTGTAAGGAAACATGAATCAGAGTGATAATAGAGATGCAAATGAAAGGATACCGTGGAATTGATAATGTTAAACGGAGTGAATCAGTGTAAGGAAACATGAATCAGAGTGATAATAGAGATGCAAATGAAGTGTTTGAGAAAATGGTAGGCTGAATAGTGTGAGTCACGCTGGTGGGATTCGAGGTCCACCTTCCTCCAAAGATTTCCAGTCTTACAAAATATTCCAGATTTTAGATACCTCTTCCTCCCCTCACCTTTATGCTATATAGGCCTTTCTTTGTAACTAATTATTGTAAAATGATAAACTAACATGCCTATGCACCAGTAGGATAACAGACACTAAAAATGTATAAGGCCTATTAGACTTGGCCCATTAAACCTGACCCACTTACATCAGGCTTCCTAACAATCTCCTCTCCTTTAAAGAACCTTGTCCCCAAGGTTCATTTTCACTATGCAATTGCAATTGGAGCTCACTTTCGAAGCAAGCTTGGTCCAACTTTTTACCAACACCAAGAACTTCTTGCATGTGCTCGTGACCAACATCACTACTTTGAATAATGAAAATTCCAAAGTCCAATTTGATTAGAATAATGTCAACTATAATGGTCTTGAAGAAGACATGAGGAATGCCAAGATTCTTCTAAGGCATCTTTCTGATCAAAGCTTTTGCACTTTTTGAATTGCTAGGCCATGGTGCTGATCTAAAGTCTAATATTCCTTGTAAAACTTGTATAAGGATTCCTGTTCCAAATTCAGCCCAAATAAGTGTTTCAATTTCAGCCCAAAAACGTGGAACTCCACTCAGTAAGAAGTAAAGGATAACACCAGCTCCATAAATTTGCTTCATGTCCATAATGCCTTTTTAAATTCTCAAGTGCAACGTAATAGCTTCCAATGTGATCATTGTCACGGATATTATCTAGAATGACTTGTTGTCTTGCTCTCAAAGCCTTCACAACTACTCCATCTTTTCGAGTGTGTTTTTTTCTTTTTGCATCATGAAGATGTTGGAGTTCAGTTCTGTTACAAAGGATGGTTTCCTTAAGCTCAAATAATGCCTTATGCAAATTTATCCCTTCCTGAAAATTTACGCTTATTTCATGGTTCAATATATTCAACCAAGAGAGCTCATCGTCTGCAGCGTTTTCATCAAGTTTGACGCCTTTGAGTGATTCTTTTGCCGCCAAAGTGTAATCCATATTAAATCCAACAAATGCAATACTCTTCATATTTAATGATATGTTGCAAAAGAGATGCTTTCCTATATCAATGTTGTGTCCCCTTTCAGAAAATGACCATAGAAATGGCATATGGACACTATCAATGCTTGCCATATGAAGGAAATTTGGTGATTTGTCACCAACGAAAGTCCTGAGGATCTTGTCCATTGGACGACTGGTTTGTAATTGACTTGCTCCTGATGCCTTAAAATTCTCGGTGACCTTGGTTGCATCAGTAAATACACGAAAAGCATAAATCTCTGCATCTAGAGCAAAACCAAGACACTCTGCATCACGTGAACCTTTGTACTTTTGAACAAATTTTCCTCCATTTCTCAAAATCTTAATTGTGGGAAAACCTCTAACCTCAAAAGCAGAAGCCTGATCTTTAGTTTCTTCTTCATTGGCATCAACTTTTGCTAAAAAGACTGGAGGGTCCTGAACGGTAATTACAGATGCAGCTTTCTCATAATCTGGAGCAAGCTTTGTACAGTGGCCACACCAAGGCGCATAGAACTTGACGACGATGAAGTCGTGCTTGCTTACAGTGTCGGAGAAGTTGGAGTGGTCCAAAGTAAGCATGAATTCCTTTGATTTTGATTCCGATTTGTATCCCAATTCCTTGGCACAAATCTGCGTAAAGGACGACGCGAATACAGCCAGTGGCAGCATAAAGAAGCAAATCGAAGAACTATACGCCATTGGCAAACCCTGCGTGTTTGTTCTCGTGAATGTTTTCCCATTCTGTCTTCCTCTATCAAAAGGCACACAAATCATTTTAAGTGGCAAATCATCAGACACATAGTGAGCAAAAAATTCATTCCCCTTACATTTATTAGTTTCATTACCATGCTTACCACGACATGCCGCTGGCAGATTACCACCCATTTCCACAAATGGTTTTACCATTCTAGTAACAAGTCCCGATGACTCATTTATCCATTTTTCCAGGTCCTGAGTTATTCTCGTATCATGAACAGCAGTGACCAACTTGCGGTGTAGATCGACGGACCAAACAACATGGATGAGTGTTTGCGCCTTCGGTGTAAGGCCCTTTAGCCCCGTCGTTCCCAGTGATTTTGTAGTCCACATTCATCTTTTCTAGGTGAAGACCATAATCGCCATGTTGCCTCCCTTTCAAATCTAAGTCGTGCTCTTGAAACTCCACTTCGTCTGTGGTCTCTTTTCCTTCCTCTACAAGATCTGTATCTTTTGGTTCATTTTCTATCGGCAGTATTGCTTTCGGTATTTCATTGGTGAAACCCGTAGTTTCTTCCTCCTCTTCTACGATCTCTTCTTCTTTGTCGTCTGCTTGCTCGGTCCACACCTTGAAAGATTCTTGCCTTCGTCTGTGACGTTCTTGCATTCTCTCGAGTACTTCCTTCATGCGCAACAAGTTTTCCAATAGCTTTTCCGACGACATCTCTTTCGTTTGCTTATGTTGGGGCAAACGAGCAAGAATGAGGTTTTGAGAGAGTACCGGCTACCTTAGAGTCTCATTGATTTGGTGAAGCTGGACAGTAATATCCTTGATGCTTTGATCATGCTTGTGAAACATGTCTTGCTGCTATTTGTTGAAACAAGTACCTTCAGCCATGGAGAATCAATTGGCTCACTCATACCAATTGTAAGGATACTGTGGAATTGATAATGTTAAACGAAGTGAATTAGTGTAAGGAAATGTGAATCAGAGTGATAATAGAGATGCAAATGAAGTGCTTGTGAAACATGTCCTGCTGCTGTTTGTTGAAACAAGTACCTTTAGCCATGGAGAATCAATTGGCTCTCTAATACCAATTGTAAGGATACTGTGGAATTGATAATGTTAAACGGAGTGAATCAGTGTAAGGAAATGTGAATCAGAGCGATAATAGAGATGCAAATGAAATGTTTGAGAAAATGGTAGGCTGAATAGCGTGAGTCACGCTGGTGGGATTCAAGGTCCACCTTCCTCCAAAGATTCCCAGTCTTACAAAATATTCCAGATTTTAGATTCCTCTTCCTCCTCTCACCTTTACACTATATAGGCCTTTCTTTGTAACTAATTATTGTAAAATGATAAACTAACATGCCTATGCACCAGTAGGATAACAGACACTAAAAATGTATAAGGCCTATTAGACTTGGCTCATTAAACCCGACCCACTTACATCAGGCTCCTAACACGGCTCAAGTTAATTTAAGACTCTGAATGTTGTTTTACCTTCAGCCTATTCTTTTTCAGAACAAAAAAGATCTGGTGCTAGGAAGGGGTGTGATTTTGCTCAAATAATAATGCGGTAGTTGTAGCACAATTTTGAAGTGTTAATTCCTTATGGAGACAAATTAAAGAAGCACAAAATGGACAAGAAAACTAAAAGAAAATACTTAATGATCAATAAGAAAGAATCATCTTTATATGCAATTTAACAACTAAAACTACAATAATTAAAAGAATGATTGCTCAAATTACTTATAGCAAAGCGTCAAGAGTTCCTTGCTAATCGGGTATTTTTATTTATTCTTGATTAATTGAATTACACAATTGAGAATTCAAATCCAAAATTCTAATTGGAAAATATAGAACTACAAACTACACTAATTCAAAAATAACACTTTGAGAAATCATTTACTACTTTTAAACCCTGTAAATTATCATCCTTATTGACAAAACCCAACGAAGACAATATATTCAGTGGACAATATTGCAATAGAAACTTAAATCAGTTCAAATAATAAATTAATCCAAACATAATCATTGGTCTTAACCATTCGATAGAAAAAGTATGACTGAATCTATGAAAGGAATTAATTCTAAGATTATTCATAGATGAGAAAAAACCATTGATAATTAGAGAATGACAACCAAGAGTTTGTACCAATAAAGAACAATCACATGAATCAAAAATAAAATGAAAATACCCTTAATTGTGCAAATTCATCCCTAGTCTTGCAAATTCAACCCTTAAATGCGCCTCCATGTCTAGAATTAACAACTTCCTTCCATAATGCCTCCCCCTCCTTATGGTATCTCCATAACCATTTTCCTAGTAGCGCTTTGTTGAAAGTCTTCAAATTGTGCACCCCCAAACCACCACTGGAAATTGCTGAGCAAACTTTATTCCAATTTATAAGGTGAAATTTAGTTTCCTCCCCCAAGCCTCCCATAAGAACAACTGAAAGAGTTTCTCTATTCTATTTGCCATTCCTGCTGGCAAATGGAATAAAGATAGAAAATAAGTCGGAATGTTCGATAGAGTGCTCTTAATCAAGGTGACCCGCCCCCCCTTCGATAAATACAATCGTTTCTATCCTGTCAACCTCTTCTCTACCTTCTCAACGACCCCCTCCTAAATTGCTCTAGCTTTGAAAGAGGCACCTAATGGGGGTCCCAAATATTTCATAGGTAGAGAAGCCACTTTGCATCCCAAAAGAGCTGCAAGGCTATTAATGTGCGGCACCATCCCCACCGCCACCAAGAAAGTTGCATTGGGACGGGGTTATGGAAGTATATTAGGAGGGGTTGGCAATGCTTTGTCAACCATATCCGCTTTGAGATTGGAGAGGGTACCATGGTTAGATTCTGGAAAGATATTTGGTATGGAGTCAGTTCTTTGGAGCAAGCTTTTCCAGCACTTTACAATATAGCGGCTAACAAGGAGGCCTCAGTTGTGGACATGTTGTCTCTTGTGCATGACACCCCTCAGTGGAACATCCTTTTTACTAGGGATAATCACGACTGAGAGTTGTCACTCATTTCAAATTTTTTTAGTTTGCTTCATTCCACAGGCAATAAAATAATGCAGGGGGACAAGCTCTAGTGGCGGTCCATGGCAAGCAAGAAATTCTCAGTAAAGTCTTATTATGTAATCTTGGCCTTTCAAGGACAAGTAGCTTAATTGTGGAAAAATATTTGGTGATCCGGTGCACCCTCCAAAGTGGCTTTTTTTGTGTGGACTGCGGCTCTTGGAAAAATTTTAACCACAGACAACTTGAGGAAGAGGGGTTTTATTGTGATGAATTGGTGTTGTTTATGTAAAGATCACAGTGAATCAGTGGACCACCTATTTTTGCATTTTGAGGTGATGCGGTCTTTGTGAAATGCGGTTTTCAGTCGAGTGCATGTTGCATGGGTTATGCCGACTAAGGTAGTTGATTTGCTTGCTAGCTGGAAAGGAATCAAAGGCTGTCCACAGGTGAAAGTTGCATGGAAGATGATTCCATTGTGTATCATGTGGTGCATTTGGTCGGAAAGGAACGAGTGTTGTTTCGAAGACAGAGAGCGAACAATCAAGGAGCTCCAGGATTTTTTTCTACATACTCTCTTATTATGGTTCTCAGTCATTGTACCTTATGGAAGCAATGTGCATGATTTCTTGTCTTTTTCGAACTCTTAGATTGTAACTAGGCAATGCTTCTTTGTATATCTCCCATGTACTTGGGCAATGCCTATTTATTTTCTCTTTAATATATTTGTTTATTACTTATCAAAAAAAAAAAAGTCTTAGTTGTTCATTTGAGCAAGAACAACAAAAACTCTAAAAACCAGAACACTCCAAAACGAAAATAGAAGAATAGGTCTATAACCCTTTTGTATGTGCCATCTCCTTCCACTTTTTCAATTTAAAATTGCAATTTTTGAAATGAAATTGCCATCTCCATGAAAGTGGAGCCTTGGATTGGAACTGAAGTGATCCTACTCAAATTTTGAAATTCAAGTAAATATTCAAATAAAAGTCCTATTGTTGAAAGAGTCTTGGTTGAAACTGCAAAAATCCCTCTTTGGATATCGTGTATTCCCATATTCCTATTTAGAGAGTCTTGCTTTGCTGCTAGTCTTTCATACATTTGATGTAAATGAAAATTATCTCAATTGAAAATTTCCTTTAAGAGGCTTTGGCCTCCTTTTTTATGGACTCTGAAATTAAACATAAAAATATGCTTAAGAATATTTTAAAGTAAATAGAAACTCAATTAAAAAATACACATTAATTTCTATGATTTTTATCACATTCTAGCATTTTAGTCCCAATAACAGGGTATTTAGAACATAGTTTTAACTGGCTAGGACATTTTGGAATATATATCGATCTAAGTTGTATAAATATTGGAAGCTAAGGGAAGCATACACTTTCAAATTGGACCTGCAACTAGAAACGTAGAGTTTTAACTTATGAAGTCAGGATTTTTTGGGTGTTTGGAAAATTTTTGTTGTTAATACTATGACAAATGTCTATTGTCTCAAGTTAATTTAAGACTCTAAATGTTGTTTTACCTTCAGCCTATTCATTTTCAGAACAAAAAAGATCTGGTGCTAGGAAGGGGCGCTTGTTATATAATTAATAACTTATATAGTTTCTGTTTCAGCCACCAGCATTTGCTAAGGAAACACCCAAATCCATTAAAGCATATATAGAAGAGACATATCTCTCACCACGATTAGACCCTGAGGAATTTTCTCCTGAAAAATCTGGAAGGCAGTGGGAGTTCGATTGGTTTGAAGAGGCAAAAGTACACCCAGAGCCATCATTACCACGTTCTGTTGTGGTTCCTAGATGGGAGTTACCATTTAGACGCAAGAAGAAGAGATCAATGCAAGAAAATTGGGAACCCAATTCTGTGGAGGTATGAGGTCCTCACTTCTTCAAAATGCATGTGTCGTCGGTCCCAGATACTCCTTTTAGCTCAACAACAGTTTCCATCATTTTGTATTGCTATTTTATGATTGATAATAATAAGCCATTTGATGGCTTAGTGGTATTGTGGCTTCAGATTTTACTTATAAAAAAAAATGATTTATAATAAAACACCAAGAGAGTTATCTGGTTTTGGAATTATTCTTAATTGCTGTCTTTGTTTCTGACTTTGGCCTGGGAGTTGGTTTATTACACTGTTTTAGGTGGATGTATCAGAACTAATGCTTGGAGCTCAAGACTCTGGCTCATTGCCTCGTGCAGCTGGACCTACAAAAGATTTTTTAAGGGGAAGCATCAACAACCGACCTTTTCGTCCTGGAGGTTTGGATGATTCTCATTCTTTAGAAAGAAGTCTTCCTGAAGGTGCTTTAAATGGTGAATGGGTACGTGAAGTTATGAATGGTGGCCCTGCTCAGGCCAGTCTTCCAATCTTGAAGGAAGGACTGGACCTTGGAAATCTCAAGGTTTCTACTTATCACTTATCCATTAAACTCTTAAAAATTTACTCTGTTATTCTTCTATTTTATTACTAACCTTCGTGAATTATCACTTTCTTGTCTAGGCTTACCCATACTCGTGGAATGTTTGTAAAGACCAAAGTCTTAAGATTACAAACAATGAGAAGCTGGTGAGTTGCTCCACTGTGTTATTTTTGCTTTGAGATTTGTAAAAATCTTTCAGTTACTATATTTATTGTTCATATGTTAATCCCCACTCAAGCTTAGACTTCCTAGTGTCATGAACATGGACGAATTTAGACCCTCCTCCCCCCACAAAATATTTGAGAGAAAAAAATTAAAAGGTTTTGTGTCGAGTTTTTGTGTCAAGTTAAAAAAATGTAAAAAAAATTTAAGGGTCTTTTTGCCCTCTGCCGCGGGGGGGTATATATTGAAGTTTTTTTTTTTTTTAATTAGAGAAAAATCAAGGGTTTTAGTGTCAAATTAAAATAAAAATGTAAACAACTAGTCTCTTTTATAAGTAATGTAAAGCAAATATTAAAGGTCTTTCTGGGGGGTTGGCGGGAAATATCTTTAACTCAACTTGTCCCCCGCCACCCCATGTTTCAATCCTAGCTTCTTCTCTAGTTCTATGGTCGGCTTATGAGGTGTGGTACTTGTTTATGCAGGGTGAGTTATCCGTACAGTTTGATGACTTGTTCAAGAAGGCTTGGGAAGAGGATGTTGTCCCTGAATCTGAGGGAGATGGTATGTATTATCTACATTTCGGTATTTTTTCATGGATCCATACATTTATGAAGTATGATCTCTTGTGAAAACTGCCATAAAGCTGAGCTAGGCTTGCTCAGCTTGGGCTTATGAATGAGTGAGGTTTCTCTAGTATTTTATCGAATAAATTTTTCATCTCATACATATGTCAGGGATGTTGCTATATGAGATGGTTGAGGTGGCCTGCTCACTATGATTTTTATATCCAACTCGAGGGCCAAACTGTATTTGGTCTTGATCCAACTAGAGTTTGAATATTCTTGGATTTACACTGGGTTCTAGTTGGTTTGTCAATTTGAGTCGGCGATAAGTTTTGTGAGAGGATAGAACAGAGAAGATGAAAAAAAGTCAATCTGCCCCCACTATCTGTTGTTGAGAGAGGAGAAATCTCCAAAACTTGTTTTTCATTACGATTTTGATTGTGTTTTAAAGGTTTAAACAGACGGTCTGTACTGTCCTCCAAGTCTCTCCACTTATGAAGAGATTGAAAAATAGGCCCTAAAAGAAGTTATTTGTTTTTCTAATTTTACTTATATATAAAAAAAAGTTATTTGTTTTTCTCTCACCACTCTATTTCTCGTTAAGGTAGGCAAAGGAAAAAGCTATGAACTATTTTTCATCTACTTCTTTTAAGACAAATGCATTGTCCAACTTCTAATGTGTGTAGGGTTGAAGAAGCATAATTTTTATTATAAGTTGCATTGGAAGTTTGGTGTTATTAAGTCATTCACTATCAGGTTTCAAAATTTGTTAGTTGTTGGGGGTGGAGGAGCCATGGGTTCGAGTCCTCATGAGTGCTTTAGATTTACTTAACTATTGGAGTAAGGACTGTGACTTGATTCGGATTATTGCTGAAACTAGATAAGATCAATGCTATAAAGGGGAAAGATACAGATTAAAGAAACATAAAACATACTTCAAATAATTATGGTTTATTTATGGGTTCAAGATTAAAGAAGTGTAATTGGGATGCACATAAAGACACACAAACCCCATAATGTTTCAGTTCATTTAGGCCTCGTTTGTTTTCACAACTCCTCACAACTCATCTCATCTCATTTCATCATTATAACTTTTCCAAATTCTCATACAAAATAAAATAAACAATTCAACTTTTTCAAATTTTAAACAAAAAGAACATTAAAAAAAATATATTTTAACAATATTTTATTCAACTTTTAACTTTAATTTTAATTTTCATCTTATCTCATCTGCAAAAACAAATGAGGCCTTACTATGAACCTCTTGCAAATCTTCCTTCAAGATGGGCATAGCTTGCTTCATTTTTTCTCCAGGGGATATGCATCACCCTTTTCATTTTGCAGTGTTCTTATGTATGTTCTATGTACTTAAAAGTTTAAATCAAGCCAAGCTGCCCCCTATAGGTGAAGGGGCCAGAAGCCCCACGAAGGCCTATGCTAAAGTAAGAAAGTATGAAAATAAGTACATTAAGGCATATGTTTGGATAATGAGATGAGGTGAGAAATTCTCAAAACTTCTCACAATTTTCCTTCCTAAACATCATTCAAACACAATACACTTTTCAATTTCAAATTTTCAAATTTTCATCTCATTATTATAACTTTTACAAACTTCAAAACAAAAATAATATTCAAACAATTTTTTAAGTTTTTAATATTTTTATTCAACTTTTTCTCCCTCATTTCTGAAAACTCAATAACATATTTTAACTCAAATCATTTCATTACTATTCACATAATTTTGAGATACTCAAACGAGCCCTGAGATTATGAAGTCAATTAGCCATCTACAAGTGGAAAGGCTGGTATGGAGACATGTAACCTTTATTTTGTTTTCTAATTTTGGATTTGCTTTCATTTTATAGTTTTTTCTATAAAGGGAATGGTTCTAGGAAAATGTTACTGTATTTGAATAATCTAGTGGTTTCCTACAAGAACTACATTTCCACATACAAAACACCTAGGTATCACTTACTTATCAAAAAAAAAAAAAACACCTAGGTATCACTTTTCTAGATGTGTTGTAACTTGGAAAATTGGTCACCACTAGATAGTATTGAGTGGCATCTATCCCAGTGAGCTAACTTAGCCTAGGGAAGATGAGTTTTGCAAGCATTTTAGTCTTTCTTAGGGCTGATTTCCAAAGTTGAATGTGAAGGTGCACCATCAGAAGTTGAATCTGTTAAATCTGAAACTGAAGAAATTAAGGATGATGCATTCATTGGTGCCAATGAGCCAGAATCTCTGTTGGATGATATCTTGTCAATAGAAGCAGGAGGATCAACATCAACATTGGATGGGAATCGTGATGGTGGTGGACAGCAGAAGCACGAGGTAACTTTCTTAGATCTGAAAATCTCAGGTTTTTGCTGTGCAGTTTGCCTCTTTCACTGTTGGTGGCTCTTTTATTTTTTAACTGTCAACTAGCAGGCCTGGGCTATTATTGGAGGTAGTGAAGGGATTGCAGAGCGCTTCTATGAACTTGTTCCTGATATGGCATTAGAATTTCCTTTCGAATTGGACAAATTTCAGAAACAGGTATTTGGTCCATGCATGTCTCTTTTGCACCATTCTAGTTGTCTATTTGTGTACACTTTACTATTGGTACACTTTTACAAAGGAAAATTGCTCTGGTGACCTTTGATGGAATTATACTCCATAAGACACATACTGGTTTTAGCTGCTATTCGTTTAAGATGGGTTTTATAAAACAACTTTTGATAGATACGAAAGTGTTTGTATTATCACCAGTGGGGGGGAATTGGTTTCTTATAGGGGTGGGCTCCGACTCCACCAACTCCACCAACTCCACTGACTCCAATGGAGTCGGAGTTCGGAGTTTAAGACTCCGACTCCGACTTTAAGTCGGAGTCGAAAGTGACTTTCGACTCCAACTCTGAAATGAAATCGGAGTTCAACTTTGATCGGAGTTTGAAACTCTGAACTCCGATCGGAATTCCGAACGGAAGTCGGAACTTCGATTTCCGTTCCGACTTCCGAGTAAAATGGGCAAATTTTGGCCCATTTCGAAACAAAATGGACCCAATTGGGCTATTCTGATTCTAATTGGCTTAAAGGAGCCAATTTTTTGATGTATTTTATCTGTTTCACATACAAATAATAAATTAATAAATTAGTCTTAAATAATCTATCGTTGAATAGTTGATAAACAAATAATACAAATTATATTATTATAATTTACAATACTAATTGCTAATACTAACTGCTAAGGTAATACAAAAAATAGGACAAACTGAATAATACAAATAATAGTACAAACTACAAAATAAACCATTTGTAAAGTAGAGAAAAAATATACGCAACCGCTCCATCGTAATGTAGTTCATCAGTCATCGGCAATTATATCGGGATTGATATGTAGATCTGTAAAATTATAAACAGTATAAGTTAGATAGATTTATGACATAAAAAAAAATAGTCATTGAAATAATTATATACACTTTGTTACTTTAATCATAAAAAAAAGTAAACAAATTAATTTAATTTTACTTGACTCAAGCCTATAGCTAACAGCATCGATGCCAATGCTCTTTAGTTCAGAAGGAATATCACTAATTCAATTCTGCGTGCAAATGAGGGCCTCCACAATTGACGGTGCCAATGAACTCCGAAAAGCATCCAACACTCGACCTCCGGTGCTAAACGCCAACTTAGATGCAACTGTAGTGATAAGAACGGCTAGTACATCTCGAGAAATACGGGAGAGGGTTGGGTACTTGGTGGAATTAGCCCTCCATCATATCAAGATTTGAAACTCATCACTAGGCTCCTCGACCTCCGCTAATAAATACTGCTCAACCTCATTCGTACACTGCAGTGGATTTCTCGCCGATCGTGCATGAAACGACGTCATAACATTGAAGTCGCGGGATTGACTGACACTGTCTGCACTGGCCTGACGGGTACGGGCATCTGAAGGAGGTCCTGACTTTGAGCTCGAACGTGAGCTACCTACAGTTGCTGAGGATGAAGGCTGGCTATTGATGCTATAGTGGGTGTATAAGTCGTTCAGATCTATCTTAAGTACTGTGATAAATGCAACTGCTTTCACTGCCCCGAGAACTTTAGTTGCCCATCATTCTATCACCGCCAACTTCAATCGGGGGTCGAGAATCGATGCTATGAACAATAATTGATTTATTTTCTCAACTTGCCCCCAATATTTATCATATTTCGACTGCATCTGTAATGCCATACCAGATAACAGTTCGCTCGGGTCAGCATAACCTTCTTTCAAGTAGTGGTGTACCATTGAGATTTCGATGAACCACATGTTTGCCGTCGCATATGCGGATCTAGATACCCGCTTAGTAATATCATAAAAAATCTGTAAAATGCTGACAAACTCGGATACAGCTTGCCAATCTGTACTGTCTGGTGGACCGAGCCCCATTCCATTAGGCTCTAGCAGGGCATTCCTCAGACCCCCATTCTCAATATCTAACTTTTCAAATGCCTTCTGGTACTTTAGTGCCATATCTATCATCAGATATGTGGAGTTCCATCGAGTGGGAACATACAGGCACAACATTTTTGAAGACTCAACCCCAACTTGTTCTGCTATTGACTTGAACTTTCGTAGCCTTTGAGGAGAAGCCCTCACGTATCGCACAATGTTGTGGACTTTTTTGATGGAGTCGTCCACATTTTCCATCCCCTTAACTGTTTTATCATTGAAAAATGATACTATTTTTAAAAAATTTAATCATAAAAATATTAAAATATAAAATACAAAATCAAAATCAGAAAGGCTCACCAACAATAAGGTTGAGTATGTAAGCAGTGCATCGAATGTGGATATACTAATGATTTTTAACCACATCGTATCTTGCTCTCGTATTCTGCGAAAACTACTCATTGGCACGGGCATTATCAACTGTAATGCATAGCATTTTTTGGATGCCCCAGTCCACCGGACAATCATCCATCTTTGCCCCTATCGATGCACCCTTATGGTCAACTATTTTTTTAAATCTAATAATCCTCTTTTTAAGATTTCACTCACTGTCAATGTAGTGTGCTATGATACATATGTTCGAGGTATTCTGTATAGACGTCCATGTGTCAATCGTAAATGATACTCTCTGGCCAGTGGTGATGACACTCGAGGTATTTTCTTCATCTCTGCCTTCTCCCTCATATGCCTTTTCATGCAATTACGCATCGCTGTATAACGGGATGGTAGTGAGAATCTTGGTTTAAACAGTTTCACAAATTTGTAGAATCTTTTTTTCTCAACAATGTTAAATGGCATCTCGTCCTCTATAACTATCTCTGCAAGTGCCTCACGGTACACCTTCTCACTATATTGAGGGACTACCAAATTTCTCATCTGGTTTTCTGTCCCATCAGTTGTTGTAGAGGTCTCGTAGCTAAGATTAGTTTGAGACTCACCTGCGGCTGTGTATAATAATTTATGACCTAATATTTGTTTTAAACTTTTAAGTTAAAATTAAATGAGATTAAATGAATAAATTAATTAGCATACATAATACATATGGCCCTATGAGATTAATAAAATACTAACCTCTTGACGCCAGCCCCTTCGCTATTTGGTATTGCTAGCAACTGTTAAAATGTGATTATAGACAAGCGGTGCCTTGCGTTTTTGAATGACACCCAACTTGAGCGCCACAATGGTTGCATTCAGCCCGTGGCTTCTTGGTATTCTCACCCTCAACTTTCGTGAAATGTTTCCATGTCCACGATCTTTTTTTATTTGATCGTGGACGGGGTGACCTCATAGTTGCAGGGTGTACTGGTACATCCAGATTTTGAACCGGATTGTCCTCAAGACCCATCTCCTCTTCCTCCATAAACTGATCGAGATCTTCCGCTTCTAATTTTATGTTGACTGGAAGTGGAAATTCACTGCTAGCACACGAGGTCTGTGCTAGAGTGGAGCTAGGTAGTCGACTCCGAGTCTGACTCAGTACTGTTGCTTGGGATGCCGACGGAGTTATGGCATCCGGAATCTCATATGGAGTCGGAGTCCTATTGGCACTATGTGAGCGTGAGGGATCCATCTGTTATGTAGACTTGAAATTCAAGTATAACAATATAAAAAATGTTATATATGTTTGACTTATATATAAGTTTATATATAAACTTATAAAGCATCACCCAATTCACGCCGCTAGCTATATATGTTTGATTAAAGAACCTCAGTCAGAAATCATGTAAAGAAGTCAAAGACCATAATAGTTTATCATTTTTTTTATATTATTATAATTTATATATAGGTCTTGTGTCGCTCATTATCCACTAGTTTTTATACCAATAGTAACTTTTTAGATATTAGGTGTTTAGTGTGGTAGATGTCATGTAAGGGCCTAAGGTTGTAAACCCTGTTATTATATTGAATATATTCCTTTATTGTGAGAAAAGCAATGGCTCAAGGCAAAAGATGGGAAGTTGGGAACCCTCTGCAATCTGCCCATTTATCATAAAAGTGATTCCTGAAGAACAATCACAAAAGGCAAAGAAAACAAAAAAGAAAAAAAAAATAAGGGAGGAATAGAGGGGACAAAGTGGAAGAATGTTGAAGTTAATCCCATCACATAAAACTTTGGAAAAGAAAAAAATTATACCCATTTGACTTTCTTATAGCTCATAGCCTCATCATACACTATTAAATCATTGATTGTACTATATATATATATAATATAAACATGTAATATATATGTCATGCTCAGAGATGACTTATGAGAGACCCCATACTTTCTCAAGTCTTGTTGGCTTCTTTTTTCTTTTCTATATTAACAAGTACCAAATCCCAAATTAAACCTAACCTCTTAAACTTTTTATGATCTTATAGCTCATCATGGTACATTTCTTCTTTTTATTTTCAATATAATCATTCTTATATCATCCAAATTCCAACCCTCGAAGCAAATATATAATAATATAAGTTTATCTATATATATATTATTGGTATTGAGGGAATATTTTAATTAATCGTATTGGATAGTCTAGATCAAGATTTTTTATTGTTCTTAACTTCTTATCCTAACTTTATAATCTAAAATAAGAAATATAGACATGTACCATTCAAAAAAAGCATTTATTCATTTCATATTGTCACATTGTGTTTAAACTATTAGCGCCTTGATTGTGGGCCGTGGTCCTTCCTACACCATGTTTATATTGTATTAAATAGATTGTCAAGAAAATCCAGTTTTTCTAAATTTTAATCCAAATTCAGAAAACTAAACTGTTTTTTTTCTTTTTATTTTCTTTTGAATTGTTCTTCCCAATATTTTCTACTCATAACATTGAAACTTTTATCATGTGATTCTGTGATAATCATGTTTGCATAATACCAAATACCAGCCATCAAAGTGACTCAAACAATCATACGGGGCATTCTATCAAATAGTTATTGGGCATTGAGCATCTCAGCATTCTATCAAAACCAGGATAATTTTTCTCTTAAGTAAACTATATGCAATACAATCAAAACCAAATACAAGCAGAGAATTCTTGTAATTTGCTACCAAAAAAGTTTCGAAATCCTAGAAATTTGAAGAAACAAAGAAATTAAACACTAAAAATTTCGAATCTTCAATTACCTTACAAAATTAATACAATAGAAAACAATTAACACAATTCAAACTCAATTTCTCAGATTAAAATTAAAAATAAATTATTATTTTGAAACCCTAAAAAATACCAATTAAAAAGGGGAATTTTTCGGATCTCCTAGGCAGTGGCGGAGTAAAAGTAAGACGGCGGCGTCGCTATTGGAGAAGTGGTTGCTCGAGCCTCGAAGACAGGAGAAGATGAAGCTAGGGCCTGGGCTGTAGGAGAACAGAGAAACCGAAGGGCGAAGTGGAAGAAAGAAGAAAGAAGAAAGAAGAAAGAAGAAAGGAGAGGAGAGAAAGAGAAGACTGAAGAGAAAGAAGGGATCGCGGCCCCGGGGGGGGGGGGCAGTAATAACAAAACGGCGTCGTTCCTCATTAATTGGAACGACGTCGTTTCAATTTTTTTTTTAAAATAACCCAGAACGTCTTTTTGCATTTGGTTTTTTTTTTTTTTAAAAAGATTGGAGTTCAGAGCAATCGTGTGCTCCGACTCTGCTTCCGAACTCCGACTCCGACTTTGATTTCCGACTCCGATCAGAATCGGAATTGGAGCGGAAGTCGTTTGAAAGTCGGAAGTTGGAATTTTTGTCCAACCCTAGTTTCTTATCACAGAGAGGAGTCGAAAGACCACCAAAGAGATGGTTTTTTCTCAAAGCAATGCCTGTTGGCTGGCCAATGCAGTTGAGGAATCCACCCATCAGAGAGAAGTAAGAACTCCTACAAGTCGTATTGGGATGGTACAAAGGCTTGGTTTGTACATCGTTGTTTGAATGATTTCGGTGGTACTAAGTAACTAAATACGGCGGCAATGGGAATAGTGGTCCTCTGGTGATATGGGTTATATGGAAGGGGGGGTTTGAAATACCTCTCCAGGGAAATGAAACATGCTCTGTATATGCATGTTCTGGTAAATAAGAAGCCAACGTCGGCAGCACCCATAGACAGAGTAGTAAACAAGGGAAAGTGGTTGGGGAGGCAAGACATCTCATATGCAAAAGTGGTGAGGGGCAGCGCTAGGAAACAACCGGTTGTAATAGGTGGTTCAAGCCACTCCTTGGCGCTGTTGCAAAAAGAAAAAGGTGGGGGTGGTAGAGAATGGTCGAGGGACTATACTTGAAAGAGGTGGTGGCGCTTGTCCCATGCTGCTTTGGTAGAACGAGAGATATGCAGGGAATTCTTAATTGCTTGAAAGAAGTCATTATATTAAAGAAGGCCGTAGAAACTCTTTCAACTAAAATGGAGTTGGGCTAGTCCCTAGGCTTGGAACAAGGCCAACACTCAGCTAGTTCGAAGCTGATAAAATCTAAAGGAAATGGACTACACTTAAGACCCAATAAAGGGAAAGAATAGATCCAAACAGGCCGGGCACGCCAAGCCCATCCCAAACTGAAATGGTTCCTAAAAAGAATTGTGCCCTTCTTTGAGAAGGGCTCCATGTCCTCAATTGGGCCTTCAGTGGGGCTTTCGACGTTGGAGACAGGTGATTTCGATGACGGCAAAGACATTGCCTATTGGTAAGACATAGAACGATGCATTGGCCCTCTCTGAGTTACATCCTGCCACCACAGTCGTGGAGGTGTTGTCCTTGGCGCTGGTGGAGGAGATATCTCAAGTCCCTACAAAGGAGACGACAAGAGGTTTGTCGGGAGAGCTAGAGCATGGAGGGAAATCACAGAAACTCCAATTGGTGTCATCTGAGTAGTCGTCTAACCTTCACTCTATGCAAGGAGGCATATTTGCATTAGAAGATGGTCTAGTAGCCAAGAAATCCATTTTTGTTGACTCAAACATTATGGAGGCCCGGTAATTTAAAGAAGGGTGCACTGGACGAGGCTATGGTTGTTTTCGAGGCTACAAGGGGAGAGGTGATGACAGTTGAAAGGCGATGCTGGAAGGGGCAGGTCCTCTGTTGAGGGGCCAGAACCTACTCCATTGAACTTGTTTCATCCGAGGGTGTTAGATTGGATAATTAAGAAAGCCAAAGAGATCAAGCATTGTGTGGGGAGAAGTTGTGAGGGTTTTGAGGAAGACTTTTTGGTGTTACTTACAGCTATTGAAGCTGGAGGTGCGCAATCTACAACGGATCTTGCTATTAATTTGGACAAAAATAGAGAGAAAGAACTCAAAAGGCTAATGTGGGCTATTATTGATGATGGAGGGGAATGTGCTCTAGCCGGGGCGTCTCTAGGGATTGGTAACGACGAATCCTATATGAAATAAAAAATAATATTTCGGAATGTAAGGGGGCTGATTGAGCCCAACAAACGGCTCCAAGTTAGAAATTTACTTCGGCAATGGCAAGATGATATATGCCATGTTGGATGGTCATATATGCCTTCTAAAGGAGCATCCGTGGGTGTTCTTATTATGTTCAATAAAAGGGCGGTGGACAGGTTAGAGGACTATGTGGGTGAATTCACTGTGGCATGCTCCTTTGAGAATGCAGAGGATGGTTTCTAGTGGGCTTTTGCAGGAGTCTACGATCCTAATATTGATGTGGAAAGGTCTTTGTGGGAAGAATTGGTGGGAATTCTTAGTTGGTGGGAGTTTTCAAGTTGCATAGGGGTGACTTCAATGTCTCTCATTATTTGAGTGAGAGATCGGTATGTCTTACATCACGCCTGTTATGAGGGATTTTTATAAACTTCATTTCAAAACAGACACTTGGATATTCTGTTATCGGAAGGTATTTATTCTTGTTCTAACACTCGTGAACTCTGCACCTGGTCGAGAATTGATAGGTTTTTACTAACTCTAGATTGGGAGTTACATTTTCTAATGGTAACTCAGAGAAGATTGCATAGGGTATGCTCAAACCACTTCCCCATCCTTTGTTTGGGGAGGTAGCCAAGGAGGCAGAAGGTATTTTAAATTCAAAAATATGTGGCTTAAGACTAACGGTTTTGTAGACAAGGTATGACAATGGTGGTTTGGTGGTCATCTTATGATTTCCAAGGCTCTCCAAGCTTCATAATGGCGAAAAAGCTAAAAGCACTGAAACAAGATCTTAAGCAATGGAATGAACAAGTCTTTGGCAATGTAGGTCTAAAGCAACGCTCCCTTCTAGAGGAGCTACAAGATTTGGAGGGTGAGGAGGAGGCTAGAACTCCTTCTGAATCCGAAACAACTCGGGAGAGTCAAATAGTTACAAAACTTGAAAGAGTCACATCGATGGAAGAGATCTCCTGGAGACAGAAATCAATGGCACTATGGCTTAAGGAGGGAGACAAGTGCACAAAGTTCTTTCATAGGGTGGCTAATTTGCATTAGAAGAACAACGCTATTGATATGTTGATTGATAGATGGAGCTGTATCTTCAGATCAATCAATCATCAAGAAGTACATTGCACATCAACTAGCTGAACAACCATCATGGAGACTGACAGCAGGTGGTTTGACTTTTTCTGTACTAGATCTATAGTGTGCATGGCGGCTTAATAGGCCCTTTGAAGAAGTACACAAATTCATTTGAGGTATGGCTAGAGACAAGGCCCTAGACCCTGATGGTTTCACAATGGGCTTTTTCCAGACCCGTTGGGAAGTGTTAAACGGAGAGCATATGCAGATATTTCAAGAATTCCATGACTTTATTTTTTCCTAAAGAGACGGGACCATATTTCCAAGAGTAACATCCCTTCAAATTTATTAAAAGCCCTCACTTATTGCGAAGGAATACCGTAGAAACAAGCATGACATTTGGGATTTACAGATAAGCAGTAAAAACATCCTAGGCATCGTAAAAAATACTTCACGCTTAACATAATTCCCTAGTTACAATGTTTCAATTATAATTAAAAAAAAAACATCAATACCGAATATATGGAATCTCCAATAAATCTAGTCAAACAATTCCCTAAAGCCTTCCTTGTACCAAATCATTACCAAGAATTCCATGACAACGCTAGTTTTGAAAGAAGTCTGAATGCTACCTTTTTAGCACGTATTCTCAAAAAGGCTGGATTAGTAGATGTTTGAGTCTATCGTCCCATTAGCCTCATGAATAGGGTTTACAAGATTCTATCCAGAGTGCTAGTGAACAGATTAAGATGATGATGGAAAAGTTAATCTTGAAACCGCAAAATGCATTTGTCAAAGGCAGACAAATCTTGGATTTGGTCTTGATTGCTATTGAAGTGTTGGATAGCAACTCATGTCTCGAGAACCAGGGTTACTTTGGAAACAAGATATGGAAAAAGCCTATGATCATGTAAATTCAGAAGTTCTTACTTTATTTGTTTACAAGATGTTTGGTGAGAAAGACTGGATTGGGTAGAGTTTTGCATCTCAATGGTTCACTTTTCTATATTGGTAAATGTTTCGTTAGTGGATTTTTTTGACTCGCGTGGCTTGAGACAAGGGGACCGCTCTTTCCCTTACTCGTTTTATTTGTCGTGGAAGCTCTCAGTTAAATGATTGTGGGCCTTGTGGAAGGTGGGTTTCTGTATGGTTTCTTGATGAGGAATGCTAATTATGGCTCTATTGATGTTTTCATATGTTTGCAGATGATGCTCTCATCTTCTGTGGAGAAAATCTCAAGCATATCTAATCTGTGAGGGCTCTACTTCTCTGCTTTGAAGTTGTCTCAGTTTTGAAAGTTGTTCTCTCGAGGTCTGAACTCATACTGGTGGGGACTGTTCTCGAAGCAGCAGCTCTAACCTCCCTCTTGGGATGTAATGTATCTTCCATCCCTGAAGTATCTTGGTTTACCTTTGGGTTCTCCATGTAAAGGTCAAAAGCAGGCTGACATCTTGGAAGATGTTGTGTTTGTCTAGAGGTGGTAGGCTCATCTTAATTAAAAACACTTTTTCTAACTTACCTACATATTTTGTCAATGCCCTTGCTACCAGTAAAGGTTGCCAACCGTATTTTGCTGATAGCCAACCATATTGGGTAAAGGTTGCCAACCTTATTGGGGGATGAGTTCAAGTTCTATTTGGTTAACTGGTCAATGGTTTGTACCCCAATTCTGAGGGTGGACTGGGGATTTACAACTTGATGAAATTCAACCAACCTCTATTAGGTAAATGGTTGTGTCAGAATCACCACGAAAGTGGGGCCTTGTGGAAGATTGTTATAGATGCATAGGTTGGGGAGGCATGGGGTGGTTGGTGTTCGAAAAAGGTATGTGGCCCATATGCGGTAGGCCTATGGATACATAAGAGAAAGTTGGGAGTTTTTTCGATGACATACACATATTGTAGTGAGTGATGGCTCGTGTCAGATTTTGGTATGACAACGGTGTGGTGAACGAAGTCTTCAAGATACTTTTCCTTGCCATATTTGGGCTTGCACGAGTGAAGGATGCAGCGATAGCGGACCACTTGCCTTTTTCTAGTGGCTCCCCTCAATGGACTATTGATTTCATTAGAGCAGCTCAAGACTGGGAGTTGGAGGAGATCACAAAGTTCTATGCGGCACTGTATTCCGTACATATGACCGAGGGTACCATGAATTGGATTATTTAGAGCCCTTCCACAAAAGGTAAATTCACTATCATATCATTGCACAGAGTTTTAACGAGTCTAGGCATGCACACATTTCTATGGAAGAGCATTTGGCAGATGAAAGCTTGTTCCAAAGCCTTCTCTTTTCGTTTGGACAGCAACATTGGACAAAATTCTCACCATAGATAACTTAAGGAAGCATCAAATAATGGTGTTGAATTGGTGTTACATGTGTAAGAAAGAGGGTGAATCATTAGACCATCTGTTTCTATATTGTGAGGTGGCGAAAACCTTGTGGGACTATCTTTTTTACAGGACTTGACATATCGTAGGTCATGTCTTTTAGATTGGTAGATTTTCTAACTAGCTAGAGAAGTCTCCAAGGGAATTCACAAGTTGCAGCAATCTGGAAAATGGTGCCTATTTGCATGTGTTGGTGTACATGGGGGGAACGAAATGATAGAAGCTTTGAAAACTGCGAGAAGACGATGGAGGAGCTGAAAGTCTTTTTCTTTAAAACATTGTTGTCATGGGTTTGGGCCATTGTTTGTAATGGACTAAGTATCCATGACTTTTTTTACTATTAGTTGTAAACTCTAGTTAGGTATTTCTCATGTATACTCCTTGTATGCTTGGGTTTTGCCTACTTTTATGAATAAATTACTTTGATTACCGATAAAAAAAAATATCTCTCCTACGATCCTTTTATATATTAAGTTTTCTACTGGTAGAAAATTCTTAGTTCATAAACACGATTTTGTTTAAGAGATGAAGCACTGCAGGATATATTGCTGTTTCTTCTTTGCAACCTCTGTATTTTGTTTGTGAAGAAATGGTTTTCTTGCCACTGCCATCAAAGCTTTTGTGTTACAATAGTATGCAGTTTTTTTTTTTGTTGACATGCTTTCATACAAGTGTTAATCTTTTGTGCATGGTGATATTTATTTTTTCTTTTATTTTCTGTATAACTGTGATGACTTAAAAAGTGGCTGAGAATCATGTTATCTGCAGCCTAAATGAGATTTTTTTTTATTGTAATAATTACAGGCTATATATTATCTTGAAAAGGGAGAATCAGTTTTTGTTGCTGCTCATACGTCAGCTGGAAAGACAGTAGTTGCAGAATATGCTTTTGCTTTGGCATCAAAAGTATGACTGGACCTTGCACTGATTTGTTATATTGTACTTTTTCTTACCACCAATATTTAAGTCATTTAGCAGATGAATGTGGTATATTGATTTTGTAATAAAATTCTTAGAAAAAAAAAAATCACCTCATGTATTTACTGATTTAAAAAATATTGATTTTCTGATCTCCTGAATTTTGAGACTCCACCTCATGTATTAAAATATTAAAATTCAAGCACGTGCTGATGTCAAGTATTGGGCTCTTATCCTAAATTTTTCCTTGATTATAATGCCATGCAGCACTGCACAAGAGCTGTATATACTGCACCTATAAAAACCATCAGCAATCAAAAATATAGGGATTTCAGTGGGAAATTTGATGTTGGGCTGCTCACTGGTGATGTTAGCTTGAGGCCAGAGGCTTCTTGTCTCATCATGACCACTGAGATTTTAAGGTCAATGCTCTACCGGGGTGCAGATATTATACGTGACATTGAATGGGTAAAAGGGATCCTTCATTTTTAACTGTAATTTTTGCCTTTCCTTATTCGGATGAAGAAGTGTCATTCCATTTATTTTTGCCGTTCTCTGTATTTTCTATAGTCTCCTGAGGAATTTTTCTTGCTTTTTTGCTATGAGGAAACAGGTTATATTCGATGAGGTGCACTATGTCAATGATATTGAAAGAGGTGTTGTTTGGGAAGAAGTTATAATCATGCTTCCAAGACATATAAATTTTGTTCTTCTTTCAGCCACGGTATTTGTCTCTGTTTAACATGCTTGTACTTAATGAAAAGTTCTTTTGAGATTAATTTCTTTGATAGTAAGTTATGAAACTTTCAAGGATTTTAACATAGATTTTGCAATCTTTGAAATTATGACGGGTTGTAGCCATTGTCCATATTTGTATGTAACTTTCATTTAAGCTTGAGGTCTATGAATTAACATTGGTTCTAGCCTTGCTTTGCCTGCTTTCTCAAAGTCTGAAATGCTACCTCCAGAACCTCCTTCCTCAGTTGTGAGTGGAGGTTGCTCTAAGTTAATTGCATGGATGGAAGTTGCTCGGTAACCAGTGAAGTTGGTTACATACTTTGTCTAACACTGTACTGTGAACGCCTTAATTCCTGATATTGTAAATTAGTTGTTAATTGGTCTTCTTCCAGACAAATTCGTTTGTTACCATATAATTATACTTCTCTAGCAGCTCTGCTATTTGAGGATATGCATTTCTGTAATGTTTAGACTTGTTCATGTCATACCTCTCTTTCTTTATAGGATCAAGATGTTTAACATGTTTTATGAAGTATTTATCACTATATCACAGGTGCCAAACACAGTTGAGTTTGCTGACTGGATTGGTCGGACTAAGCGGAAGGAAATCCGTGTAACTGTGTAAGTAGTGAATTGGTATGCTAAATTGCCAATTGGCATTCAATTTATTTTAAGTGTCTTGAGGTTTTTTTATTTTTTAACATTACCACTTTTTTCTTGCTTTATTTTGATAATTTTTTTTCCCATTTGCTTTGCATAAACATAAACCAGCTGAAAGAAAATTTACATTATGAATTTCCTGTGTGTGTAAGTTTTTGCTGTTGTGTTAATGTTATCAGGACTACAAAAAGACCAGTGCCACTGGAGCATTGCCTATTTTATTCTGGAGAACTTTACAAAGTCTGCGAAAGCGAAACATTTATGCCTCAGGGACTAAAGGCTGCTAAAGACGCATTCAAGAAAAAGGCTTTGACTGCTGTAGGTGGTACTGGATCTTACAGTAGGATTGGATCTTATGCTGGAGCCTCAGCTACTCATGACGGGCATCGATCTCAGAGGCCTGAACATTCTAATCGGGGAAAACAGAGCAAGCATTTTGGTGGCCAATTTCAGGGAAGCTTACCTGGGACTGATGGGGGGAATCAGAAAAATGGGAACGGCCAGAATAGTTGGGGGTCAAGGAGATCAGATGCTTCCTTGTGGTTGATTCTTATTAACAAGCTATCAAAGAAATCACTGTTACCTGTATGTTGGAATGCATCTTCCTTCAGTTTATGTTACTCAGGCCATGTTTTATTTTGGTAATTCTGAATATGTCACTGAGAACTTCTTCAGACAATGTGTTAATACTGGATTTCTCTCTCTTAGATATAAAATATAAAATATAAATGAGAACATGAAAACTTTTGGAGTTTATAAAAGCTAAATAGATTTTTTCGGGGGAAATTTTTTGATAAATTCTCCCGTTTTCATCCATAATATGGAAAAGGCAAAAAAGAAAAAAATCTAATTCTTTTATTCACCTTCATCGTCTTCATTTTATTAGCGTCCATGATCTTCTACTTCCGATTGTAAACTCTAATCAGGTTTTTCTTATGTACTTGGCTTTGCCGCCTTCTATGAATACAACTTCTTGATTACCTATAAAAAAAATAATATTTGTTTCTCACAAGAAACTAGCTCTTATTTTCTGCTGCAATATCTACGAAATGGTAGATTACTGTATTAATTGCCCTGATAATGGTCAGTTGCAACCTACTGTTCTTGAAGGAGCCCTGATAATTTGGAGGTGTTTCCTTTATGGCGAAATTTGGATACTAGTATAAAAGATGAATTTACAATTTTGGTTGGTATGAAATTATTTTTAAATTTTGATTTGCTTATATTTTTTTTTATCATAAGCAGGATTTGTTATCACTAAAATATTCTGTAACTCGAGCTTTTTCTTGCCTTGTCTGTGTAGGTGGTGATATTTTGTTTCTCAAAGAATCGCTGTGATAAATCAGCTGATAGTTTGTATGGGACTGATCTCACTAGCAGTTCTGAGAAAAGTGAGATTCGTGTTTTCTGTGACAAAGCATTTTCCCGTCTGAAGGGGTCTGACAGGAATTTGCCACAGGTTGGCAGATAAAAGATTATTCATTTTCAAATATATGGCATTTGAGTTTTGCAGGAAATAAAATGTTGTGATGTGCAGATTGTTAGAGTTCAAAGCCTACTTCATAGAGGAATTGGTATCCATCATGCAGGGTTGCTTCCAATTGTTAAGGAAGTCATTGAAATGCTTTTTTGCCGTGGTGTGGTCAAGGTAAATATGTCTTGCTTGTGGACTGTTTTAGTGTTTATAATATTTAGATTGGGGTTTTCAAAATGCTGCTGCTGCTATCCTGATGCTCTTAAGATGTTAAGAAAATGCTGCGATCAAATTCTTTACAAAGAATTAGACTGAGTTTTTGCCACTATTATTTTGTGTGTATTTGATTTCTTACGGTTGTCTTAGAAGTTATAGTGGACTGAAGCTTCTGTGTTTGTATTTTTTAGGTTTTATTTTCAACAGAGACATTTGCAATGGGGGTTAATGCTCCAGCTAGAACGGTGATGCCTTTTTATGATTTTACCTTAATTCAAAGTTATTTCCTGCTACAGCATGAAAAGTCAGATTAGGCTTACAATTTATTGTATGTTTTGGATTTGTGTGGGGCCTTTTAAAATCTCTCTCTTTCTCAATTGTTATTTGGATAATTCTACATACAACGGTGAATTGAAACGAAATATTTCGGTACTACCAGTACAGTTTCGTGTACCGTTTCGGAATAGTCTATACATTAAAAAAAAATTATATATATAAAATTATATATAAATTATATTTTAAAATAATAGTCAATATATGAATAGATTATATATATAAATATATATGTAAATAATTTAGTCTAAATTAGGATAAAAAAAACAGGAAGAAATGAAAAAAGAAAAAAGAAAAAAGAACAAAAAAAGTAAAATTCTGAAATCCGGTACCGGCCGGTACACATGGCCGGTACGGTCGAAATATTGGCCGGTACAGCCTAAATCTGGGCCAGTACAAAACAGACTCAATTTCTGTATCGGTCACTGCTCCGGTATGGTACGTACCGGCCGTATCGGCCGTTATGGTACGAAATTCAAAACAATGGCGTAACCACCATGTAACCGTTTTGAAAAATAGTGAGATTCACTATTAAAAAATTAACTTTTTTTCATGTAGAACCAATGTTTTATTCATTTTTTTCAAAACGGTTACGCGACGGTGTCTCAATTCATGATTGCACATATATTTTCTCTTATTATTTTGGGTAATTGCTGCTATAAGCAAACTTCAGACGTTACTCTAATTTTATCCCTGTGCCAGGGTTGTTTCAAGAAGACACCGTTCCTTTATTTATCAACACTTTCTAGACAGACTTTTTATTTTTTAATAAGTAATCGAAACTTTTATCGAAGGGTGCAAAGGCTTAACCCAAGTACAACACTTTCTAGACAGGCTTTCCCGTTATGAACCTTTAATTTGTTGCTGCATTGATAATAAGTACATATTCTGTTTGCAATGTAAGCAGCAGAGCAGCTGTTATGGACATGATTGTGCTAAAGCTTCTTAATTTTGGTCCATTTCATTTTTTACATAACCTAGATGATGGTTTTGACTGGAAGCCTGAAGTTGTCGGCAATATCACCGAGCAAAGATACGCATGGTCTGCGGACGGTGGGGTTGCATTGTTTGTATTGGTGTATAGATAAATGTTCAGAGGTAGAAACACTGAGAACTAACAATCATAATAATATTTTTAATAGGTAAAATATGATTTTATTTTATCAAGTAAATAGGCAAAACCCAAGTATACAGGGAGTATACATAGAATTTTCTTATAAGTAAGAAAGACAATTTTTTAGAACGAATGAAATAGGCGAAGCCCATGTACACAAGACGTATACAAAAGAAATCATCTAATTACATTCTAGGAAGTAGAAAGCAACTACAAAAAGTCATGAGCTGAAGCTCCATTAATCACTAAAGCAGAAAATCATTGCAATAAAGAGTACACAAAGATTTCAAATATCCTCCAAGGTACGCTCCTTATCTTTGAAACATTGCTCAATCCTTTCCCACCAAATGTACCACATAAGACACAACCCCATTTTGGGAATTGACTATTGGGATAATAATATAAATATTGTTTCTATCAATGAATTTGGAATAAGCTAATAAGATCTTTCTCGATTCGCCGCATCTCCTTAGAAAGTCAAGTCTCCGTCAAAGGAACCATCTTCCATGCCACAACCACTTGAGAGCAACCATATAGCCCATTCCAACAAGCTAGAAGATCCGCCACTCTCAAAGGCATCACCCAAGCCAACCCGATTCTACTAAAAACTCCATCCCACAATGCCTTAGCCACCTCACAATGCAAAAGTAACTGATCCCCAAATTCCCCATGCTTCTTACAGGTGAAACACCACTCCATAACAATAAGGCCACGCTTCCTCAAATTACCATCGTCAAAATGTTCCCAAGCTATGCTGTCCATATAAAAAAAGCAACTTTGGAAGGCACATGAGACCTCCAAATATGCTTCCAAGGAAAAAGAGGACTTTCCTGAACCGTCAACACCTTATAAATACAACCGAACTGTAAACCGTAAACCAAGGTACAAGTTAGGATCTAGAATGGATACCAGAGAATCATGGAAACTAGTACCATTGAGAACAATGACAGAAGTCCAACAAGAAGGTATGGAAGAAGAAACATCTAGGATCATCCAAAGAGCATTCTCGATCTTCAAAATTCCATCCATTTCTTTCCAGCTAAATACACCACATGAGACATAAGGGAATCATATTCCACACTGTAGCAATTTGGTGATTACCTTGAAGGCCTCTTGAATTTGGTAATATCATAATGATTTAGTTGGGCTTTCCACAAAAATGTAAATGGGAATATCTGATGATCGTGTGTATGGTTAAATGTAACAGAAATAGAAGCATTGAGAATTAACAATCATAATGAAATTAGTTGTGATTTACCATAAAATTATAAACAAGAGTATGTAATGATCGTGTGAAGGCATTATATTACTCATATGCTATACTTTTTCTAGTTGCATGCTGGAAATTTTACATTTTCAATTTTGACGTAATGAAGGTTTTTGCAGGTTGTCTTTGATTCTTTAAGGAAGTTTGATGGCAGGGAATTTAGACAATTATTGCCAGGAGAATACACCCAAATGGCAGGTCGTGCTGGCAGAAGAGGACTTGATAAGATTGGTACAGTTGTTATAATGTGCCGTGATGAAATCCCAGAGGAGGGGGACTTGAAGCATGTTTTAGTTGGGAGTGCAACTAAGCTTGAATCTCAGTTTCGGCTGACCTATATCATGATCCTGCATCTTCTTCGTGTTGAAGAATTAAAGGTATTCAGTTAATTTCAATTTTTTTTTTTTAATAAAGGATCGTGGATAAAATTTTCTAGGAGAAAACAGAGCCTCTTTCCAAATTTTTATTGCTTAGGATATCCATTCAGATAGTCATCATCATACCTTTTGTAAAACATGAATGGAAAGCAATGAAAAGATTTTTTGCATGTAAAATATTTTCAGTATCATAGCCAAAGTGTTGGGTTGAGTAACTGCATCTACAATAAACTTTTCTGGGACTGACTTGGGGTCAAAGTTTTTGTTTTTCAAGAACCTTACATGTTCCGAGAGTTGTGCAAGGGTTTGATTATTCACTTTCATGGTCCAAGGGATCGTCTCCCGCACTCTGTTATAGCTTACTGCCCCCTTGAGTTTTTTCCCAGCCTCTTTTTTTAACAAATCAAGTGAGTTCATTTAACTAGTTTGGATGGGACTTTAACTTCAGGTGGAGGACATGCTGAAAAGAAGCTTTGCTGAATTCCATGCTCAGAAAAAACTTCCTGAGAAAGAACAACTTCTGATGCGAAAGCTTGCTCAACCCACAAAAACAATTGAGTATGTCGACAGAATCTTGGTCGTTAATTGGTGGACATAATGCTTCATAATAAATGTTTGTTTTTGTTAATATGCAACTTTATCCTGGAATCTTCTCTTACTCCATGTTTTGGATGTTCATTCTTTAGAGTTGGTTCTTATACTTTCTGAATGCTTTTTTGTGAGTAGAATGCTGAAGGAGCAATATTATAACTCATAGGTATGAAGAAGTACGACTTTCCAGCATAATAAAACTTATCTTGATCTTGGAAAAATTGAAGCATCCTATATCAAAGAAACAGATTTATGACAAGGTCCTTGTGGCTCCATCAGTTTCACATGTTATGAAGGGGAAAGGAGACCCTTAGCACCAAAGTTTTGGTCGCTATACATCTTATATGCCTGGAAGTAGCATTGATGACTTGTTTGAGAATTTCATTATATTCTAACAATTTCATATGGGGGTGTCCCTGTCTTCTAGTTCAATTTTCTTAGGGTGGGTTAATCCTTGCATTCTTTGTCCTCTGCAAGTATGTTTCAATCTGAGACATGAGGGCAAGGGGACTATTCCAGCTTATTTGTAAGATGCTTTGCAAATGATCCTTTTTCTGTACTTCCATTGTATGTTTAATGCTTGAAGTCTGTGTTTTTGCATGTAGATGTATAAAAGGTGAACCAGCCGTTGAGGAATACTATGAGATGTACTCAGAAGCTGAAGAATATGGCACCAAGATATCTGATGCGGTCATGCAGTCCCCTGTTGCCCAAAAATTTCTTATTCCTGGAAGAGTGGTAGTAGTAAAATCACAAACGGTGAGTTCCTATTTATGGTGTGCTGGACCTGCTGGTTTACCAACTTATTAAAAAATGTTTTTGCTGGTATACAGTAGTATAATGGAGACTTCATTATATTTGATTACCTTGACATTTTTGTTTTGATTTTTGAATTTTTGTTTTTTTTTGTTTTTGTTGGGGTGGGTGGGGGGCAGCACTTGACTTGTCTTCCAAGTTTTATACATGTATTTTCTTGATTAGTGATGCTCAATCTACAGCATGCATTGTCCCTCTGAACCCTGAACCAGGAACTAATTTGGGGACCAGAACTGATACTGTCATCTGATATGGGTTGGTTTTGGTTGGCATATTATAATGGAAGACATACTTTTAATACAAAGTGACAAAATACATAGAAGCAAAAATGAAGGAATTACAACTAAGATTTGACCAAAAAAAAAAAACACTAGATTTTCTGTAACTGTTACTTTGCATTTTACAATTCACCCTTGAGGGAGAGACATTATTAGCAAAGTTAAGTGAGGTGGCTTGGTACTTTCCATGTTTATACGGTTGACTAGTGCTGTTGTGATGCTGGTAACCCACTCAGCCATACGTTTAGCGGAATAATGCTGTTAGATTCATATTTTATGTATTATATCACATTAAGCACATGAAACTACATTATCAAAATAATTTTCCATATAATTTTTTGTGAGGATTAGGGAAAGCTAAACCTATGTCATTTATAATTGCCAGTCCCAGGACCACTTGCTTGGGGTTGTTGTTAAAGCACTTTCTGGTGGTAACAAGGAGTACATTGTTTTAGTGTTGAGACCTGATTTACCATCAACAGCACAAATTCTCCTTTCTAGCAGTAATTCACAAGATAAAAGAAGTTCTGATTTCCCAGAGGGTTATGTGTTGGTAAAAAAAGCAAATCGTGCCCTTGAAGATGAGTATTGTTCTACTGTCACTTCTCGTAAAGGATCAGGGGTCATCAACATAAAATTGCCTTACCAAGGTGCTTCCGCTGGGATGAGTTATGAGGTTAGAGGAATTGAGAGCAGAGAGTTCTTATGCATATGCAGTAACAAAATAACAATTAACCAGGGTCGGCTTCTTGAAAATGTTAGTAGTATTGCTTTCTCCCAGACAGTTCAACAGCTATTGGGTCTGATTGATGGAAATAAGTACCCGCCAGCCCTAGATCCAGTGAAAGGTACGACCATTTGTCAGTGAGCTTAATTAAGTTAAGTTTTTGGGAAGTAAACAATTCATTCATTCCTGATGAACATCAAGCAAATTAGCTTTATTAATCTGATATTGGAGTATATTTAAACACTTGGTGATTCTATTTCAGATCTGAAGTTGAAAGACATTACCATCGTTGAAGCTTACAGGAAGTGGACTGCCCTACTGGAAAAGATGGCAAAGAATAAGTGTCATGGGTGTATTAAATTGGAAGAACATATTAAATTGGCAAAAGAGATAAAGGGGCACAGAGAGGAAGTCAATGCTCTTAAATATCAAATGTCAGATGAAGCACTTCAACAGATGCCTTACTTTCAGGGCCGGGTATGTTTCCATGGCATTTCTCTTTCTTCTTAATTGTTTAACTTGTTGCAATTTGATCTTCCAAGGTAAATTGTTTCAACACTCAATTCCCTGGCAACCTGCTCAACATTTTACGCCATGCATTTGCAGATAGATGTTCTAAAGGAAATTGGCTGTATAGATGCCGACCTTGTTGTTCAACTAAAAGGCCGTGTTGCATGTGAGATGAACTCAGGGGAGGAGTTGATTTGCACAGAATGTTTATTTGAGAATCAGCTGGACGATCTGGAACCAGAAGAAGCGGTGGCATTAATGTCTGCCTTTGTGTTTCAACAGAAGAATACTTCTGAACCTAACCTTATACCTAAGCTTTTTAAGGCCAAAAAGAGGTTAGATCTCCCCATTTTTCCCTCAAATCTTTTTATCCTTGTATTGTAAAGATCTGATAATTAGTTTTCTTGCTGTACTTGATAATCATCGATGGCATTTTCTTTGCAGATTAGTTGACACAGCAATAAGACTTGGGGAGCTTCAAGCCCAGTTCCAACTACAGATAGACCCTGAAGAGTATGTCAAAGACAATCTCAAGTTTGGTCTTGTTGAAGTGGTTTACGAATGGGCAAAGGTTTTCTTTCAGGAACTCTCAAATTAAACAAACGTATCCCCATATCACTTGTTTTTGGAGTGGCTCAGCGACATCTCACAAAGTTCCCTTTTTTTCTTTTTCTTTTTTAAATTTATTGTGGCAGGGAACTCCATTTGCAGATATTTGTGAACTTACAGATGTCCCCGAAGGTCTGATAGTACGCACCATTGTAAGACTGGATGAGACATGTCGTGAATTTAAAAATGCTGCGGCAATTATGGGTAATTCTGCTCTCTACAAGAAAATGGAAACCGCTTCTAATGCCATAAAGCGAGACATTGTTTTTGCAGCTAGCTTGTACATCACTGGAGTATAGCCATATTTCATCAATGTGGAACTCCTTTTGCTCTTCTTAATAAGATTTCTTTTATATATATTGGGTGGCTCTTTGGACCGGACTCCTATTGTTTTCTAAATTAGTATACACCAATAGGAGTTTAACACATTAGCATCTCACAAGTTCATCATCAACACCTGTGTTCTTCATTTTTCATTTTAGAAAAGATCTACACAAAAACTTGAACGATTGAAAAGAGGGAGAGAAATTTTTACATGATTTTTCATGGATTTTTTATGTGTAAAACTCTCACTGGTGTATGTTATTTGGAGAAAAATCAGAGAGCCAAATATATTCTCATATATATATGTATATATGTATATAGATATATATATATATATATATATATATATTAAAAAATCATTAACTCTGAACTGTTGAAAGGGCTTTGGAAAAGCACACATGCAACTCTTTAACTGTACAATCAACTCTTTATTTATTTATTTTTTTGAGCAAGTAAAATATATTAGATAAATTAAAAGATTACAGAACACAAATTTAAGTGAAGTAAAAATTTCCTATAATCGTTTAAAAAAATTACCATACAATGCAACATTAAATAAGAAGTCAAGTAAATAACTAAAATAAAGACAGATTGAAATTAAATAAATAACTCCTAAGAGAAGATGGGCTAAAAGCTGCAGTAACAAAATATGTGCAATTGTACAGCCCACTCCTTGTGCTGAAATTGAGTGGCTATTTTTTCAATCTTTTCTTTAAGTCTTACCATTTATATAACGATCATCTCAATTCATCCTATTAGAAAAATTTACCCAACAGAATACAACTCTTATATAATTCTATCTTAATTTAAAAAAATATATATAAAAATGTCCTGTAAAAGCTATATCGAATTAAGTATTTTTAATAAACAAGAGGATTAATAGGTAATTGATTGTTAAATAATTATTGGCTATCATTATTAATTATGATGGATTATAAATATTCCAACTACTCTTGGAAGAACCCACAACTCTTCACTCTTTATACCAAGAAAGTACCATTGGAGATTTGGAAGTAAAACAATTATTATTTCGAATTTTTTTAATATTTAGATCCAAATTCAACATTGAATGCATAAAATGGCTAAATTCCGTGACAAGAACTTTGGACTTCCTTCCAAATTCGTCACTACCTTTGCCATTTAAATCACCATTCCTTAACTGAAATTTATTTACGAGATTACAATAACATTCCAAGAAAATATGAAACAACAACTAGATCTTTTATTGAAGACAATGGCACCATCTTCCCAACTTAGTTGTCGCTCCTTTTTGGCTTGTCTGAACCATGAGTTACCTAAAAAGAAAAAGAAAAAGAATAAGAAAAATTCATACGCATTAAATTAAAAAAAAAAAAATCATATATATTATTTTGTTAAAAATGCTCATAACGCAAGCAAACTTGTGTACCATGTTATCAAAAGTGGGGATCCATTCATTGGTGGCCGGGTTGGATTGGCAAGAGCCCTGGTAGCTAGTGTCAGAATCAGGTGCTAATTTGAAGCCTTTACCATCAGTTTTCTCCACTTTGATGAACCCTGTTCCTGTCTGCAGTAGGTGACAATATTCATACAACAACTTTGCTCTTAAATTTCATCGCAAATGTCCACTCAAATTAGAATAATAGTAAATGCAGTGCTAGATATACAATTCAAACGCACTCCATTTAAAAATAAATAAATCCACTACTAAAAAAATGAATAATGATAAACTACCCTTTTACCACTTCTTTATTCTTTACTATATAGTATATTTGAAATTTTTATTTATTTTTAAATATATTTTAACATTTTTAATCATTAAGAAAAACTTAATATATATATATATAACTTCACTAATAACCACTTTTTAACTATTAAATAAACATAAAATAAATAAATAAAAAGAGTAAAAGAGTAATAGGAACTGGTAATCTATCATTATCCTTAAAAAAAAAAAAAAAAAAAATTGTTAATATAAAACTACAGATTTATCTAATTTCTACATATAATGCCGCCTCACTTTACTTCTTTATTTTGATCGCTTATTTATTTAATTTTTTTTAATTTCTTAATAATTAAATAAATAACTGATATTTTTTTAAAAGATTTAAATATATTTAAAAAAACATTTGAACTTAAAAAAAAATGCAATTTGTATTAAAACATAACAAATGAATAAATTAAAATGAATATGTATAGTAACACTACTCTTCTACAAAACGGCAAAAGCTACTGCACATTTCTCTTCAAATAATAGGCATATCAATTCAAATGTAGGCATTTTGACGAATCTGTCGTTCCAATTGTAATAACCAATAATGAAACTACTTGGGTATTTTCTGCCTTTTACTTTCCCTTCCATTAATCGAAATCCACGAATGGAAAAACTTGATTTATTTGAACATTCTTTTTTTTATTATTTTTATTTTTTAATTTTCATTCTTTATTTTTGGCCTATGAACTGAGAAACTCTGTAATTAATAGGTAATCAAGGTAGATCATTTTGGTAGATATCAGTGGTGAATTATACACAAAATAGTAAATGGATAAGTATTAATACCGTGTGGTGTTGCTTGTCAACACCGTCGAGATCCTTATAATACTCTGTCTCGACAAATTCCTCCGTCGCTTCTCTTCCATTGTAGACCAGCTTCTGCTTTCCCAAACAGAGCAAAACATGCAAACAAACAAACGATATTATAGAGCGTCCCAGAATTCACAAAACCTAAGGTGTCTAAGAAACAGGGGCTTGAAGGATCAGCTTTTCTAACGGACCTGGGGATCGTTTTCGAGACGTTGGAACTCGACGAGCTCGGGAATAACATCGTTGTTGTTTTTGTTCTTAGAAGAGATGGCATCCACATACTTAGAGGAATACTCACTACGCTGAGGCTTGGTGTGGCGCTTTGGAGCCGTTTCATCGAAGTACTCTCGCGTTTTAGCTTCCAACCTCGCCTCTTCCTCCGCCGGCAAATGAACGTCGCTCCTATTAGGCCTTCCATTATACGCCATTTTTCCTTTTTCGTATTGAGCTTTCGAGGCAGAAGTGACCTAGGCTTATATGGAGAGAAAGAGAACGACGGGTAGATATTTTCTATCAGGCTCTTGCTTGTATTGTGTACGGACTTTGGGATCCAAAAATATCAGAACTTTCTCAAGAAATATCTTGGCAAGCTTATCCGTTTTAGTCAGAGCTGATGGTTATGGACCCCCCCCCTGGCCCCCTTTTTTTTTTTAAATGAATATATGTACCCTACCACTTGTATTGAATTATTGGAAATAAAAAATAATTTTTATATTAAATTCATTTTTTTTTTAAGTGCTCGCGTAAAAATATTAGTAAATACACAAATTTATTAAATTAATTATTATTTAAAAAAATAAAAATAAATAAAACAGTTTTACTATTTAAATTAAATTAAAATACTTAATAAAAATAAATTTATGAGTAAAAAGTAATAAGATTTAAAATTTAAAAATTTAAAAATATAATAAGAATAGATTTAGAACTTTTGATTTTACGTAATAAATTTCACATAATTTTTTTTTATTAATTATTAAATTTCAATAATCTCATGTTGATGATTAAATTTTTTTTAATAATTCAATATATTCTTTCGAATAATATTAAAAATAAATCAAACTAACAATTTCATATTTTTATATGAATTTAATTAATTAAATACTCATTACATTTTTTGATTTTTTTTTGAAAAATTACACTAATCTCAGTAAAATTTCTCTACTTTTGATCAACTAATAGTATTTAATTCTAGAACTAAAATTACAAATTACCTCTTAGTCTCATTGTAATTCAATTGATCAGATAATAATTTGCAAAAAATTATAAACATTACAAATAACAATTAAACACTCAATCATGAAAATATTAAAAAAAAAAAACTTGAAATATAAACTATGTTTAATACTAAACTGCATCAACGTTCTAAAAAATAAAATTTAGTTGATAATAAAATTGAGAAAAAAATAAAATAAAACTTGTACTTTTCGTTGAAGTCAGTTAATAAAACATGCAACTTTTGTCTCTATCCTCATCTTAAGAAAAACTTCGAATAAAATCTCCAATAGACTCTTTGTGCCGCTTGACTTTAGCTTTTATTTTCTTCTCTCTAAGTCTACTTGCCTCCTGCAGCGTAGGCCTCCAACTAATATATATATATATATATATACTTAAAAAAAGCATATCCTTGAATGAATAGTAATAAACAGTAAGTTTTGTTTAACATTTATATTTCGATATTGCCCATTCAGCTTCGCATGATAACCCTTTTTTATCTAATGAATGCCATTCAGATGCCCTTTCAACTACGCACACAACTATTCAGGGCTAGGCTTTACTGCTGATCATCCAACCTCACTGCCACCTCTGGCACTCCCCTATGCTCCAACGAACAACACTCCACCGTCGAATGTCTTTGGCAGCCTCTTCCTCAACTATACGTGAGCAAAACCCGAAACCCATGACTTCTAATCACCTTTTAACTCCTTTCTAATATTGGGTTTGCTCTACTGTCAATGGCCAATGGATTCTTGGTTATGTTTCTCGATATTTTTTAGCAATTTAGTTGGATAATGTTCCTTCATTATTCTAGTTTGTGATTCTAATTTTTTTGGCACATGATTTCCTTGCTTCTCCCTTCATACACATCTATAATTTGCAACCTGTTGATTTTTGTTTGGCACGCTTGGCTGTTGAGACTTCAGTTATGCTAGTGTGAGAATTTTTGATGTTTTGTGATCAAGATTAAAGCACCTTGGAGGCCTTCACTGAACATTAATGTAGAGCCCTAATAAATGTTAGAAGAAGAGATAATTATAAACAATGGCTAAAGTCATATTACTTTTATATTCTTTTTATATTCTTGGGATCAGAATTCAACAAATAATACAAAAAAGTGTCCCAGCTCTAATATAGACCATGCCTGCAATTTTAAATTCTAAACTTTGCCCTGCTACGTGTGCTTCCTATTTGTTCATAGCCATTTATGCCAACCATCATATATATGAAGGTCTCTTATTAGAGTTGCAATGCTCATTACGACAAGAAGTATATGCTGGCCTGAATCGGTCTCCCTCCACTATGGTTGATGCATATATTATTTTATTTTGAGATGTATAGTTGAGATATACAGTTAGCTTATTTTATTTTGATATGCATATTACTATAATAGATGTGTATCTTCTTTTATTTTGAGATGTGTAGTTAACATATATGGTTAGTTTATTTTATTTTGCAATTTATATTACTATTATTGATATGTTTATTACTTTATTTTGAGATGTGTAGTTGATATGTCATGATTGATGTATATATATATTTTTTTCTCATGTATATAATTCATATATATTATTAGGAAAAGTATTTGCAATTCTGTTTGTGAGTACTCTTCTATTATGAGATGAAAAAAGTGTCGGCCATGGTGAAATTCATAGGGATTCTTGCCTGACCATATGAGACAGGTAATATTTACCTTTGTTAGTGAAGTTTGACCCCATGCGCATGCACATGCACACCCACACCCTCACATGATCACACATATACTTACATAAATACATAGTAGTTAGCTTTGATCATATATTTGATTTGCATGCCTAATATTTGATATATTGGGTGAAGTTATGATTTAGCAGTTAACTTTGATTAAAATATTTTATTTTCTTGCCTTAATTTGATATATCGTGATACGATTATGATGCTCATGAGTTAAAAACAAGTTCATTCCAAACACTTGAACAACAGACGCTTCTTTTAGAATCGAAAAGGTCTATATCGCTTATCATAATATGTTCTTTATACTTCTCTACATTCATTTGGTAATTTTGTTAGCCTTAGGAGAGTTTATTCGGTATTTTGAAGATAAGGAATACTCATTGAAAGAGATTAGATTATTCTCTATAAAAAATTTATTCGTTTCGGTGAATGCTCTAGATTTCAATGGCCTAGAATTCCTTATTTTTCATGATTTTCTTGTTTCTCTTAATTCATATTAACTAGGTGTTAACTCTTGTATAGCGCTATGCTTGGACTATGCCTATTCTAATTAAAAAATTCAGTTACTTAGCACATATGTTTCCTTCAAATATACAAACAAGTAGCATAATTTTGAACATATAAATCCACACGAGCAAATAAAAAGTGGGAATGCTTATAAAATAAACAAAAACATATCTCCCAAATAATTATCTTCCCACTTGATTTTGTGTACTATTCATTAATTCTGTTCCTTCTGGTTTTCTTTAAAATAATTATCTTCCCCTTTGATAGTGTATTATAATAGTTTCTCCCAAAATTCGAGTTAGAGTCTCTTAAGAGTGGGCAGGGTTTTCATATATGTTTCATGCAAACAGTACAAGGCAGCTAAACTTAAAAAAAAGCATTCTTGAATTGTTATTTGAATCGGATCAATAATATGGATTTGAAATAAGATTTTTTATTTTTCAAACTTGCTTAAATCTATAGTTTTTCTAAACTTATTATTGCTTGAATTAATAGCTTCCATCTTGAATGAACCATATTATTCTTATTCACTTTAATTTTTTTTCTTGTATACTAGATGGTTATATTTTTTTAATACCATATTATCTTATTTGCATGTAGCGCCATTACTAGTATATATATATATATATATATATATTATATGTGAGTGACGTGCAAAACTTTGATTTGCAGATTTGAATAAACTCGCCCAGTAGTGAGAAATAGGGGTGTAAGAAGACCGAACCAGACCGATAGACCGGACCGCACCACATGGACCGAACATTTTCGGTCTGGTCCCAGTTCATGGCATTTTCCTCCCTTGACGAGACCGAATGACTTTATATATATATATATGTATATATAAATAAAAATATATAAATTATAATATTAATATTAATATAGATTAAGAGTGGTAGTATAATATATTAATATATAATATATACTCTTATAATATTAACATATTATAATTTATAGTAGTTGACTAGTTGTAGTATAAAAATTATAATTTATATTTTTTTTTTTACTTTTTTATTTAGATTATTATTATTATTATTTTGCCAATTGATTTAAAAGTAAGTTTTTTTAATATTATTTGATTTAAATCTGTGATAAATACGTAAATTGGGCTGAAAATACTTAAATTTGGGCTAAAAAAATATTTTTCATTATTGCAATATTTTAGATTTAATTTAATTCATTAAATTATATCAGGTGTTCCTGGATTGGACCGGACCATCCTTGGACCGAATTGAATCGGACCAATATGAATCGAATAGGAGTTCGATCCAATTCAGGATAGAGAATTTTTTGAATTGAATGGAACTAATTCACATTTTTTTTTCAGACCAGACCAAACTATTTATACCCATAGCGAGAAATGAGAATTAAATTGAAATGCTGCCGTTTTGTTGGAGTCCAAATGAAGGCCGTGTTTTGCTCCAAATGGACGTGTGGCCCAGGTTAAGCTTATTGAGGCCCAAGTGAACATGCGCCTTTGCTATTGGATATTGAGGGAGTGCGGCTTATTCTCTTAAAACAAATGGGGCCCTTTGTGTTCTTCTTTCTTTCTTTTTTTTTTTTTGTTTAATCTTTGACCTTTAATCCTATAAAACAAATCAAAATAAATAAATAAATAAATAATATAGGAAAACCTTCTCATTCCTTTATACACAAACAAATAAAAAAATAAAAAAATAAAAAATATAAAAAATTAACAATTTTAATAAATAAAAGAGTAATAAAATTCATATAAAAATTATACTTATTAAATTTTCCAAAACTTAAATTTTACTAATCCTTGAGCAAAAAAAAAATAAAAATAAAACAAGTATTGGTGTGACTCATAAAATCTATTGCCTCAAAGATTACATAAAGTTTATAATTCAAAAGACTCATTCAAAATTAATCAAGTCTAAAAGTTAATTTAAAACTCAACTTCACCACAGTATCTATCCCAGCATTCATGCATACTTATGGAACCTATCACTCTCACTTCATCACTAACTCCCTGGATAGTTTTATACAAACAAGTAAACAAATAATGGATCTCTAAGAATTTCATAGATTTGCTTTTCAAATAATTCTATACTAATATAGAACAAGATAATACCAAGGATCATTAAGTTTTTATTATGCTTGTGATGTAGGACTAGGGTGAGAGTTATAAAGAAAAGATAGGATTTAAACAAATAGAACACTCTTACTTTAAAAAACATTAATTCTTCTCAATAGTTTGAATATTTCAAAACACATATCTTTTCATCGCTCTTTTAAAGTTCCATTTTTTTTTCTTTTTGTTTTTTCTTATTTCAAGTTGTCATTTATCTTTTAACGTAAATGCAAGCATTTGTAATGGATGCATCCAATTATTCAACAAGTCACACACTTGAAGTGTTTCTCTCTCTCTTTTTTTTTTCACTCCAAATTTTACTTGTCTTTTGACGTGAATGCAAATATTTGTGATGGATGCACCCAATTACTAAACAAGTCACACATTTAAAGTGCTTTTATATACTCATATTTCAAGTTGTAATTTGAGAGTTGATAGACTAAAGTGAAAATGTGGTGGGACCCACTTCACACGTGCAGGGCATTTAATTCCTGGGTGCTGCAGGTTGCTAAGTGGTGGGGCTAGGAATGCAAATGAACAGAGTTATTCGTGAACAATTTGACCTTGACTCATATAAACTCGGTTTAAACTCAGTTCATTTAATAAATGAGTTGTTTGTGACCACTAATATTGGTTCAAATATTAAACGAGCTAAATTCGTATAATCTCAACTCGACTCAGTTTAGATTCATGAACAAAATTTATATAAATTCGATTCGACTCGTTTTGGGTTCGTAATAAAACTCATAATATTTATATATATATGCTCTTACATATATTCTTATATGTATTCTTTTATTGTCTATATTTTATATATTATATATACTATTTTTAATACTTTATATAAGTAATATATTTTGTTACTTTATGTATAAGTAACATATTTTGTTACTTTATAATAACAATGTATTAAGTTTACAAAAGAATTATTGAATCAGATATTTATAAAGGTAAGCAACTTGAGTAATTACTCGATTTAGTTTGATTCGGTTCGCGAGAATCGTTAAAGAGTAAAAACAAAGATCGATACATAACTCGATTAGACTTGAGCTCATATTTGATCGGCTCAAATTCGGCTTGACTCGATAAACTCTCAACTTGACTCGAACTCGAACTTGAATTATTTAAGTCAAGCTCGACTCGATTTGACTCGAGCTCATTTTTGGTCGGATCATTTGTAGCCCTAGGTAGGACCAAGTTCTTTTTTTTTTTGAAATCTATTCATTTTGTATGTTTGGATGCTAAACTCATTCTAAAATGAGATTAACTGAGTTAAGTTTGACATCCAAATGGGGCCTTAATGATGTTGTGATTTAAAAAAAAAAAAGAGAATTTAAGAATATAAAAAATGTGAAAAATTAAAAAAAAAAATCCAATTATTGAGACCCATGTCTTGCTAGTACTGCTCAATGTTTGATACAAACTACTACACCATAAATGTTATATTTGCACATGACAGATCCTGACAGTAGTTTATTTTTTAGCTTTGTGATTAGGAATATATTTTTAATGATGTCTTATTTTTTTAATATTAAAAGTGTTAAGAAATACATGAAAGTAAATCAAAATAAAATCAAAATAAAAACTATGCTGATGGGACTCGCAGGTGTGATTGTAGAGCCCCTCATACTGCACAATTGGTTCTGAAATAACTGTTTAATATAAACCTAGCTTCAGGAGATCTAAGGAATGTTACTGCACAGAATAATGCTACTATTCTGCCTTATTTTGTCTCCTCATTTTAACTGCTCGAGCATTTAAGTTTTTAAAATTTATTTTGTTTAATAGTTAAAGAAGTGATTATTAGTGTATTGATATTTTTTATTTTTTAAAATATTTTAACATGTTTAAAAAATATTTAAAATAAAAAAGTAAACAAAGTACAATTTACAATAGAGGCACATTAAAATAGACAAATTGAAGGGGCATAGTAACACTACCCCTGCACATATATAAGTTCAAAAAAACACCGACCGGTTAAAATTCTGAGTTAACGTGAAAGATGCAAGATTTTAACAGAAGGGCTCATTTGGGTAGAAGAGTATTTTTAGAATATTCCACTGTCCTTGCACATATATTAATTAAAAAAATAAAAAAACCGATTGGTTAAAATTGTGAGTTAACATCAAAGATGCAAGATTTTAACATTAAGGGAAGATTTGGATATACAAAATTTTTAATTCATTTTATTTAATTATTATAATTTTTCTAAATTCTTATATAAATAAAATGAATAAATCAACTTTTTCAAATCTTGAAACAATAATAATGTTAAAAAATAATATTCTAAAATATTTATTAAATTTTAAACTTTTATCTCAACTCACTATTTAAACCTCTCCTAAAGAAGTATTTACATATCTGATGAAAAATTTTGATCCATAATTAGAGAGAACTTGATGTATTGATGGAGTGTACTCTATCGATAGTGTATTATATCGATGGATATATATATTTTTTAATAATTAAAAATTAGAAGTGCTATTATGTTGTCTGAATTTAACCATTAATCGTGCTTTCTAGTGTAAATTATAATATTTTTTGTTCTTCAAACTTCTTAAATATCTTAAAATTGTTTTTAGAAAATAAAAAAACACCAATATATTAACAGTCAATTTCTTAATTATTAAGTAAAAATGGAATTAAGAAAATATACATAAACAATCAAATTGAGAAGATAAATTCAAGCAAACATAGTATCATTTTCTATTTTGTTTTTTTAAAAAAAAAATCGGAGAAAATGCACCAACAGTTGCCGTCTCAGTGCATGTACCAGCACCCTTTTTTAATTAGGTTCTCTCTCTGTTAAGGACAAATGATTAGAGCTACACCTGCTTTCTACACAAAGGATGCTGAGGAATAAGAACCTGCACTACACTCGTCTGCTATAGAAGATGAAAGTGCCAAAATATCTGCACTGGTCAAACCTGCCATACGAAAGGGACACAACGACATCAATACAAGAGGCAACAAAGCAGAACTACAACACTACGGTGGCAGAGCACCACACGGATAGCTACAAAGGAAAACCAATGGACATGTGAGTTGTGGTCCAACATTATAAGATTATTTGTTGTAAATATTTGTCTATAAATACCACTGTAGCAACTCTGTAATTGTATTCTGAAAATATAATGATCAATCGGAAGAGAGATTTCCTTTGAGTCTATTTGTCAAACACTTGATGAGCTTAGTTTTCCATGACTCAATACTCTCCCACGATGGAATGATGCCTTGAAGATTAGGAGGTTGATGGAAAATAGAGGGGTTAAAAATATGGTAGGTAGAAGCTAGATTGAAAGTAACAGAAAATTGAGATCTCATCTTGACACGGGCAGTTTCATTATTCCTGGAAATAATAATTCTTCTAGTGTGGGGGAGTTTGTGTGATGGTAAGTAGAAATGAGGTTTTGTTTTTCATGTTCAAGGTTGATGGAATGGCCTTGATCAAACAGAAATGATTTTTCTTTCACCTTCCCTCACAGAATGCTATGGGATAAACCAGAATAACACAAGATATGTAGAGGATGAAACTTGGTAACTGTGGGAGCAATTGCAGACTTGCAAGCTTTCTGCGGTAGGAAAAATAGTAGCATGGTCATCTTTCAATATTTTGAGAAGTTGGGATTATAGCTTAATTTCTTCAAAATGGTTTATTGAGCCTTTGATACAAGAATTTCACATTCAATTCACTATTAGATATATCTGGATGATGTTATTATGACACTTGTGCAAGGACAAGACACGTGTTGGTTGACATTGTGGCATTTAAAACTACATCAGATTTAATCCTTCAATTTTGTCAATGAATCATCCATTTCTGTCTATTTCCATCAATGTCATCGTTTCTACCACAGCATGCAGATTTAAATGCAGATTTGTATCTTTCATGCCCTTATTAATAAACAACAATGCTCAAGTTTATTCTGATGTCATTTTCTTGGAAAGGTAATGATATTATTACTTTTTTCATGATTCTTTGTACAACCTAAATAGTGTTAAAATGTTGTGGTAAAAAAAGAAATCTTTACCTGCTTCTCAACTTGCCTTTTTCTGTTTTCATTTGCTTATGTGGTGCAGACATGCAGGTTTGTCATGTTTTTTTTTTTTATTTTAGTAACCTTTAGAAGATGAAATATTGGACGAGACAGGTCTAGTGCTGAATGTAATACTTTCCTGAGTTGTTTTCTCCATAGATGTGTAAAGATTCTACAAGATATTTTTCTGTTTTTCCCCATTTTCTTTTGACCCAATAGACTCCCCTCTATTGTAAGAATTAGAGGTAAAGAAAGAAAAAAAAAAAAAAAAAAAACACGACAGAAAAGCAGTAGGCACCATCGGTCCCTGACTATAGAACACTTCTTCAAACAAAGCCCCAGTTCTATCCATTGGACTAGAATATTCTATGGGATCCCCCCATATTGCAAACTCATACAACGAATTTACTGCACTTTCATTTGACTTAATTGTTCTAAAATCTAAGAACAAGTCTCATGTTCGTGAGTTGATAGCTTTATTAATGTACTGTCCCTACGGGAACATAAATTTATCTTTGTGAAAGTCGCATAACTTCAGAGTTTCAGGGAAAATATAACTGAAAAGAAAAAACTGAAGAGATAGAGACTTCAATGGAGAAAAAGTTTTAGGGATATTGATTGTTATGTTCGGGGTGGACAATATTCATTTTGTGTTTATTTGTCCATTTATTTGTTTGTTTATTTCATAAAATTTTCAAGAGTAGTGCATTGTCCAGGATTCCTTACAAAATGGACTTGAAATTTGAAAGAACGCTAACCGACATGGTAGAAACAAGCGACTAACATATAGCAACCAGTTTGGGCAATTGATCAAATAGCCGATGTGCATCTCTCGATTCATAGTGCCTCCTATACATGTCAATCAAAATACTAGAAATGACATAATTCGAATAAAACCCACATCTCACAACCATCCCATGAAAGCATTTCCCTAGCCTCAATTGTCCAAGCTCTAAACAGGCCTTGATTGCTGCAGATTGTAGAATTGTATGAAATTTGTATTTCTCATTGATAAAATGTTAATACAATGTGCAATGTATATATAAGAGAATGCTAGGAAGGTTTGGCATTTCCTCCAATAGATGGTGCGCTGACACGAGCACAGTAGTGCAAGTTTGTTATAACCGAAAGGCAATACCTCAATACAAATGTAATTCAAAGAATCAACAAAGAAAATCATGTATAGAGAATTCTAACTAATTATATGAAAAATTATTCCAGAAGATTCTGATTGAGGTGGTAGTGAGCTTGTTTGGCTTGTTTGAGGAAGAGTGTCTGCTTTGTGTGAAGTAGAGCTAGATGGTTGCGTGGTTTGAGGTCTGATACCCTCCCACAAGTCTAACAGGGGAACCATGGTAAGACTCGAACGAAGAGTAAGAAATCTGGCCAAAAGTAAAGGCTTTGTAAACAGGTATGCGAGCTGACCCTTTGAAGCGATGAAGGAAACTTTCAGTGTCTTTGAGGCCACTCGATCATATACAAAATGAAAGTCAATTTCCATGTGTTTGGTGTAGGAATGCAAAACAGGATTGGCAAAAGTGTAGGTAGCTCTTAAGTTGTTGTCACACCATAAGGTTGGGGGCTGATGAAGGAAGATATCAAGCTCTTTGAGTAATGACTGAATCTATAGAAGTTCAGCTGTAGTGATAGCTAAGGCTTTGTACTCGGCTTCTGTACTGGAACGGGCAACAGTGCATTATTTTTTTGATCCCCACGATATGATGTTATTGCCAAGGAACACACAGAAGCCTCATGTAGAACGTTGATCATCTCAGAAGCCAGCTCAATCGACGTCTACAAAACCATGCAATTGATAATTCAGTGAAGGTCTAATATGAAGACCAAAATTGGCAATGTGCTTAAGATATATTCTCTTATCAGCTTGCCGGTGGGGAAACTGTGCATAAACTGCAAGACTTTTTTCACGGCAAAAGCAATATCAGATTGTGTAAGGAATAAGTACTGGAGACTTCCCATAGTATTGCGGAAAAGGGTAGGATCTGAGAAAGAGGGACCATTCGAAATGGAAAGATGCTTGAGGTGGCCATGGGAGATTTCACGGGCTTGGCAAGGTCCATATTAGTGGTCTTGAGTAAGTCACAAATATACTTGGTTTGGGATAAATGGAGATCAATGGAGAGTGGTGTGATTTTAAGACCAAGGAAAAACCTAAAGGGATTCGAGATCCTTGACAGGGAAGGATTGACTGAGGGAGGCCAAGATATTGGCAATTGCATCTGGATAAGAGCCCGTGAGTATAATGTCATCAATGTATACAAGGAAAAATAGAGTAATAGAAGAGTGTTTGTAAATAAATAAAGAATGATCAGCAACAAATGGAGAAAAACCAAGCTCAAGAAAGCAAGTACGTAGCTTGTGAAACCAGGCTCATGCCGCTTGTTTGAGGCCATAAATAACCTTATTCAAGCAACACACATTTGTTGGATAATCAGGGTTGATGAATCTAATTAGTTGAGCCATATGAACTTGTTCTTCCAATTTTCCATGAAGGAAGGTGTTGTTGATGTCCAACTGTTGAATTACCCATTTCTCAGTGACTGCAATTGATAAAGTTGTTCTGATTGTTGTAGGCTTGACAACTGGTTGAAAGTCTAAAAAAAAAACAACCCTTTCAAGCTGGTGAAAACCCTTGGTCATTAATTGTGCCTTATGGCGCTCGATAGTGCCATCTAAGCGATGCCTCGTGCGAAAGAATTGCCTGCATCCAACCAAGTTAGTAACACCAAAGGGAGGAACTAAAGACCAAATTTGGGTATGCAAGAGGACTTGAAGCGCATTAGACATGGCTGTGCACCATTCCGGATATTTTGAGGCTTTGGTATAGGAGCTAAGGTTTTCGAAAATATTGGAATGAGAGACAGTAGTGGTGAGGAAGCTACGTGGTGGAGGCCAAAGAATGGTACCATCATGAAAATTGCAAAGTTGGAGAAAGTTGGTTTTAGACCTAGTTATGATGGGTCCTGAGGTCGAAGGGGGTCGGGAAGAACATTTGAGAGTGAGGGAGAGGTAAAAGATGAAGTATTATGGGTTTGGATTGAAGGGGTTGGGCTAATAGGAATGGTAGGCTTTGGTTGAGGAGATTGAGTGGAATTAGATGAATTAATTTGAAAGTTGGGATGAGATTGAGGATGGGCCAAAGTTATGAGGAGGCCTGAGGAAGGGTAGGGCAAGAAAGGAAAGGGGCAAGATTTTCGTAGGTTATGTTTAGGAGTGGGCCCAAAAGAGACGGAAGACAGGCTGAATTGAGCCCAGAAGATTGAGATAGTGATGAGGCCGATTGAGTTGAATATGGAAATATGGTTTCATTGAAAACGACATTTCGAGAGTAATATACCTGCCTAGTAGGGACATGCAAAAACCGATACTGTTTGTGTGATTCACTATATCTAAGAAAAATACATTGAGTGGAACAAAGATTAAGTTTACGTTAATTATAAGATTGTAAATGTGGCCAACATGCAATGCCAAAAACCTTTAAAAATATATAGTCAGGTGGCTTGGAAAAGGCTTTTTCAAAGGGGGAAAGATTGTTAAGGATTGGGATGGGTAACCTATTAATTAGGTATATAGTAATATGAAATGCATTAACCCAAAATGATTGAGGTAAGGAGGCGTGAGCCGTGAGTGCTAAACCGGTTTCAATGATGTGCTAGTGTTTTCTTTCCACACTACTATTTTGTTGGTAAGTGTATAGATAAGAAATTCGATGAGAAATGCATTGAGATTTTAAAAGAGTTTAAAGGGAACAGAAGCCCCCTCCCTAGTCACTTTGAAATGAGACAATTTTATAATTGAATAACAACTCAACATTTTTCTGAAATTGAACAAAAACAAAGTAAACATCCGACTTTTTGATTAAAATAAACCACCATATATATATGGAAAAGTCATCTAAAAAAGAGACATCATATTTAAAGCCATCTCTTGAAGCAAGAGGGGCTGGACCCCATCATTAGAATAGACTAATTATAAAGGCCTAGTGGAGTGTTGGTGAGTATAGAGGAAGGGAAGTTGTGAGCTCTTGGCTTGACGGTAGGTAGGACACACTGTTTGTGCTTCACAAGTGGAGACTAGCAACGAGTGTTTGGAAATGATACTACGGACAAGGTGGAAAGATGGATGTCCAAGTTGTGAGTGCCATTGTCAGGGTGTGGTACACTCGCCGACAAGTGCTTGAGGTGAAGTGGGCACTATGAAGGTGTAAAGACCGTCAAGAATGGGACCATGAAGGAGGTGAGTCTTCGTTTTTGAATCCTTCAAAAGAAAAAAAAAACTGTGAAATTCAAAGAAAACACTGAATTGTCATGGCAGAATTGTCGAACAGAGACCAAATCTTTTGTTATCTATGGAACATGAAAAATATTTTAAAAGAAAGGAATGAGAAGATGTAGCAAAGAAAGAGTCACCACTGTTAGAAATTGCAAGAGATGAACCATCACCAACTTTGATGTTATCAGAACCATTGTAAGGAGAAGAGTGGACGTTGAGGTTAGTGAAGTCAAAAGTAAGGTGGTTTGTGGCGGCAATTTCTGGGTACCAGGTAGAGTCAAGAGTGGAGCTAGAGGTGGTGTAGTTGGCAGTCAAGGATTTGGGTGGTTCACTTTGGTAGGTTTGATTGAAACAGTAGTAGCAACGTAGAGCAATATGTTCTACATGTCCACAGACTTGGCAAGTGGGCTTTGTATGAGGGAAAGAGGGAGATGTTGGTTGGGAGGAGGATTTCGACCCCTATCACAGCCACGATAAGCACCACGATTGTTGCCTCGAGGGGAACCGCGACCACGAGTAGAGGTGGAGATATTGGTAGAGAGGTCTGTGGATGTGGGATGGTGGGAGGCATGAGCGAGGTGATTCTCGTGGGTGAGAAGGAGACTATATAGTTCTTCATATGAAAGTGGTTCAACTCATGATGTGACAGAGGTAACCAAGGAATCAAAATTATTGTTGAGGCCTACAAGAAGATAAGAAACAAATTTAGTAGAGGAAGGGGTGTGCTAGCGGCACTCATAGTGTCCTAAAGGTGTTTCACTTTACAAAAATAATTGAAAATAGAGCTAGGGCCCTTGGACACAGTAGTTAACTGATATCATAGTTGTATAATGCGAGCATGATACTGAGAGGTGAAAGTTTTATCTGTGGCAGCCAAAACTTCACGAGCAGTGGAGTAACCCACCACTTGAGCAAAAAGGTTATTGGAGAGTGAAGATATGAGGGTACTGAGGAATAGTTGCTCAATTTGAGACTAGGTGAGAAATTTGGGGTTGGGGTGTTGGAATTTGGAAGGAAATAAAGGGGTGGATTTTTGGAGCCATCGACAAAATGATATAGTTGTTGGCCTTTGAGATATGGTACTAGTTGGGCTCGCCAAAGAAGGAAGTTTTCATTGGTAAGTTTTACAGTAACTAAATGAGGGAGGTGGGGAAGAAGAGGGGATGAGGTTTTGGAAGAGGGTGTGACTTGCAGAGATAAGTCTCCGCTATTAGAGAATGGATCTGATACCATGTAGAATTGTATGGAATTTGTATTTCTGACAATAAAATGTTAATACAATATGCAATAATATGCTATGTATATATAGGACAATGCCCACAAATTTGGCATTTCCTTAAATAGATGGTGCATTGACACAAGAGCACAATAGTGTGAGTTTGTTACAATTGAATGGAAATGCCTCAATACAAATGTAATTTAGAGAATCAAAAGAGAGAATCGTGTACAAGAGAATTCTAACTAATTATATGAGAAATTATTCCAAAAGATTTTGATTAAGGTGGTAGTGAGCTTGTTTGGCTTATTTAAGGTGGAGGGTTTGCTTTGTGTGAAGTAGATCCGGATAGCTGTGTGTCTTGAGGTATGATACAAACATATTTAGTCAACCCTAAATTCCAACATCTTCTAGAAAAACTCAAGCGAGTTACCAGGCTTTCCAACCCAAACATACCCTAATATTATAGAGGTCCAAAATATCACATCGTTAACAAATAGACCATAAAAAACTCTTCGAGTCTTCGAAAAAATTACGACCTAATTTAAAATAAAGAGCTAGTTAGCTATTTTCAACAACCCGATCATTCTCGAGGCTAGACTTAACAACATGGGCACTGATTTGAAAGCCATGGTTGAAAGAAGTACAATACGCATTTGTAGAAGGGAAGCATACAAGATTGGATTGACCAAGATGTCGTCGAAATTTGTGGATTTAAGAGTCGAAGCATAACGGGAAGCTCCGAGCTTACACAAATAGAAGATTTGGGATTCTTTGATTGATGTGTGAGTATGATAGTTTATTCAATTTGTTTTCTTCTAAATTGTACAAGAAGATCATGTTGTGAGTTTTTTTTTAATTCAAATTCAAAGAGCAAATGAAAAATATAAGAGCGGTGCTATTTTGTCGCTTGAGTAGCATCGCTCTTTGTTACACTTAGGTAAAAATTATTATTATTTTCTTATTTTCTTATTCATATTTTTTTTTATCATTTCAAAAATATTTTTAAAAATATAAAAAAATATCAATACATTAATAATCATTTCTTTAATCATGAAGTAAAAATAAAATAAATTAAAATTAAAATACATGAGATGTCAAAATGAATAGACAAAATAATATATCTCAAAAGATAATTAAATAATAAAATAAATGTAAGTGTATCATTATTGAAATAGATAGTGACCTATAATACTCCACATAAATTAGGGCTGGGTGACGGGGGATCTGGACCATGCCAACCCGCTCTGTTCGTCTCGCCCCCGCCTGGGCGGAGCGAATTCATCGCCCCACACGATGAAGGACAGGGACCCTCACCCTGCTCAAAAGGGAAAAATGGATGTGGGGGACGGACATGGGTTACCCCCGCCCCTATTTTCCTCTGCCCCGCTCTACTACTGAATATATATCATATATTATATATATATCAACTACAATATATATGTTGAGAGAGAGAGAGAGTGATGGTATTCGAGAGAGGGAAAACACAATGAACTGTGAAAGTAGGGTATGGGTATCAAGGAGAAGAAGAAGAACAAATGGGGGGAATCAAAAATCCCAATCAAAATAGCAACAATGATTGGAGTTTTTAATTCCCCCGCTCAAAACGGTGCGTTTTGTCAGGGGGTTTTAATTCCCCCCCTTCTTCTTCCCATATCCCAACCTCGTCCTCTCGAATTCTCTTATGTTTTTTTTTTTTTTTTGTGCATTGTTGCCGTCTAGCCTCCATGCCTTCAAGGAATGATGGTTGCCATTGTCGTCGTCGCCATCACCGAATATAAGAATCATCGTTTCTTTCAAGATTTTCTCTTTGTTTGATCTTTTCTTATTTGTTTGCAGAAAAAAAAAAATAAAAAAATAACCGAGGGATAGATTAGGGGTGATCCCGCCTTCATATGGGAAGCACCTCTATCGTAAATAATAAATTGTGTGAAGTTATAGGTTTGTATACATAGATCGAATGTACGGATAAAATTTGAACAAGGCCAAAGCCCAGCCCAGCACCTACCTCACGCCTTTGTGCATGGGCTGGGCCAGATACAGGCCTTTTCCTTTCCAGTTTCTTAAGCCACGCGCGTAAAAAACATGCGGCCTAATTCTCGCATTTCAGTTCTTCACGTTCCCTCGCCCTTTTACCACGTGGCGAGCGTTTGCTGGTTCCCACACAAACCGCAGAGATTCCAACCGGATGGATGCTATTAAGTATTCACATAGGTGGTACGTGGAATTCAATCGAATTGAAGGTAGTTTGGCGTCCGCTTCTCCAGAAGCTTCCCATGGCCCTCCCTATAAGTACTTTCCGCTATCTTAGTTAATGATATTTCATCCTCGTAAACTAACTGTGAAATCTCGAGGGTGATACCAGTCTCTTCGATTCGGTGCAAAATTCGAAGGGGAGGTTTCTGTGCCCGTCGGTTGCTATGGTAAGTTCTCGATCGTTAGGTTATCTGAAGATGTTGATTTTCTGGACGTCCCTTCGCTCTCAGTTTCGATATTCTCTTCTCTGAAGATTTTTAGTATTAGAATTTTCTTTCTACGAAAACTTTAATTATGTTTTTTCAATTATTCCGGATTAATTAAAGAATACTTGATGATCCTGTCTGGTCGATCAAATCGTGCGGCACCTGTCTGGTAAAGATTGATTACGAGAATAATTGTTGATTTTCTTATACCGTAGATTCTTGGGTCTCTGGATTAATTTCTGATTCTCCATACTGACGAAGATTTAATAACGAAATCGTTACGTCCAGGATAATAATCTTTAGTCATGAAGAGATTTTTTCTGTGAAAAAAAAAAAAAAAGAAGAAAGAAAGAAAAATGAAGAGAGTTTCTAGGTAATATTTTTATGCTTGCTGATTCTGATACTTACGTCGCGAGAAATAGAACCCTTAGAAGAAGAAGTTATTGATTTCAAGTTCTTTAAAGTATTTTCGATTTTTTTTAAAATAGAGGACCAAATTGGTTTTGCCAAGGTTTCAGATGTATAGGTCGGTATTTTTTGACCATTGGTTTCTCCTAGAGGATAGTGTATTCTTACCGGAAAAACAAGTGTATTTCAGCAATTAAAGCTTTACTTGTAATTGGTTTCAATCGTGGTCGATGCCAAGAGAACTGAGATTTCAGACGGCTTGGTTTGATTTAATAAGAATTTCCAAACACGTATGATATATGCTGTAGATTTACATGCGTGTAAATGTTTCTCTTTTCCTTGGCTGATTTATTTGTTCGCATTATTGGGCGAACCTCTGTAGTATTTAGTGACCGCGAAGTTCAGTAAATGATACCAGGTGTTTAACAGTGTTTCGACGTATGAAAAAAAATTTGTTCGCATTATTTGTCTTAGTACTAACTAAAAATATTTGTTCGCATTATTTGTCTTAGTCCTAACTATTTTCTTTTTGATGGTGTCACAGATGTCCAGAAGGTCAAGGTACGTATTGTTCCGAGAAGCAATGGTGATTTTTGTATTGGTGTAGTTGTATGAAGGCGAGATTTGTTTTATTTGGATTTTCATCAAATTTTGCAGGTATTCTCGCTCTCCTTCACCATACAGGCGGTATAGTAGGTCTGTCTCGAAGTCTGTGTCCAGGTCACGGTCAAGGTCGAGGTAGTGCCTTAAACTCCCCTCTATCTTTGCTTTTAGATTCCATTTTCTCTACATATTTTATTTTATTTGTGGTTCTTGCTGGCTCTGATAGGAGTCTTCCGAGTGATGTGGAAAATCCCGGTAACAATCTGTATGTGACCGGATTGTCACCTCGAATCACAAAGAGAGAACTTGAGAAGCATTTCGCAAGTGAGGGAAAGGTAATTCCTATTCATCTTCATCTCTCTTTGCCCGTTAAATTTGCCAATGCCAGTGATCATGGCTTGGCAAATTCATTCTAGTTTTCATTTATTATTCGATGGGACGGTAAGGCATTGTTGTGTTTCTATTCCTGGGCTGTGGAATGTTGTGCGTAATCTTACCTACCAAAAAAGAACAAGAATTTTTTGCATAATCTACTGGAATCTGAGTTCTGCGATGGGGTCTATCAGGTGATGGAAGTTCATCTTGTAGTTGATCCGTGGACAAGAGAATCCCGTGGCTTTGGGTTTGTTACAATGGCCAGTCTTGAGGAGGCTGATCGCTGCGTAAAGTATCTGAACCATTCTGTACTTGAAGGCCGTGTGATTACAGTGGAGAAGGTAGTAGTTCCTGGATTTTTTGTGTTGACTATAATGGCTCCTTTATTAATTGTTGGTCACTGTGATCCATTCTACTGTATCAAATATTATATTGTTTGCTATCAGTTCTTTTGAGTTTGAAAGTTGTTTGCTTCTTTCCACTTGAAGTTTTCGTGGCAGCAGGTTAGCTGTGTGTAGCAGCTCTTCACCAAATCAAATCACAACTAAACAAACAAATCAAACACATCAAGTATCAGACATGGGGTTGTATGCCCTGAATTTCCCTCTTTCTTTTTCTCTAGCTGTTTAATCTCAAGCGATGTTATGGATTCTTATTGCTTTTCCCCTCTCCCTCCCTCTCTCTCTCTCTCTCTATTTGAAATTATTTTGGTGAAAAAGATTCTGTCTAGCTGCGCCCCTTATTTCTTTGAGTTAACGTGTAATTCTGCATTTTCATGCTTCGATTAATTTCTTGCAGGCTCGGAGGCGAAGAGGACGAACCCCTACTCCGGGAAGGTATCTTGGACTGAGAACAATTCACGGTAAGAATATTCTTATACTCATTATTTTATGTGGCTTATTAAAAAAAAAAAAAAAATTATTTTATGTAGACTTTGTTCGTTATGGAAGTACTGTTGTTTTTGTTTGTCTTATTTTCTTACAATTTTATTCATACAGTGCGCCATAGATCTACCAGCTACTCTTCTCGTCGATCTCCCAGCTACTCCCCTCGGCGATCCCCCAGTTATTCTCCTTATCGAAGGGGCTGGAGCCGATCGTCACGTTACTTGGATGATCGTAGTAGGAGTAGGTCATACTCCCCCTATTATGGGCGGAGGTCATACTCCCCTTATTATGACCGGCGGAGGTCATACTCTTCTTACTACAGACGCAGGTCATACTCACGGTCACAATCCCCTTATAGCAGATCACCTGTCAGCTGGCGTGATAGGTCTTACTCACCAGATGATCGATACAGTAGGAAGCAGCGCTACCGTTATCGTTCTGTCTCTCGAAGTGTGTCACCGAGGCCAAGGAGGAGGTCAAGGAGAAGCTACTCGGGCAGTGTCTCACCCAGGCCAAGGAGGAGCTCTAGAAGGAGCTACTCAAGAAGCCCTACTCCTAGAGGAAGGAGCTCCTGGAGGAGTTACTCTCGAAGCATTTCCCCCAGACTGAAGAGCTATAGGAAGGCGCCATCATCAAGGCGAGGGTACTCGAGAAGCTATTCTAGGAGTCCGAGTCGAAGTGCGAGTCCAAGTTCAAGGTCTGACTTTGAGTGAGAAACATTCTCGCTGCCTATCTTACTCTTGTTGCGTAGTCGGGGATTCGGGTGCTATTGACACAAATAGTCTGTATGTAGTATATACTCTGTATATAGGAGAATCTTTATGGTTTGTCTGACTTATATTAAATAAATTGTGTGATTACTGCCGTGTTTGATTTATTTGTCGAAAACTGATGTGCTTGGGATGATTGCTTGTTTTGGTGCTGTTATATTTAAGAAGAGCAGACCGTATAATGCTAGGCTCCGTCAGTGGGCCTAATCCAAATAACCTTTTTGAGAAAATCTTAAAATTAGCCCAGGGGAACGTTAGGGATTGGTTAGACCGATTTTCATCCAAATGAACAGCTGGTGCCTTTGTCGGTGATGTTGCTGTCGGTGTTATTGAAACTATATTCTTTTGGTGATTTTGGCGATTTCATCCCTGTGACGGCGATCTCCTACGGTTTTATATTTTTCACGCAGTTTTAAATTCGAAATGGATTTATTTTTGTTGTGTAGGAAGGTGGGAGGCCATTTGTGGTCGTCGTTTTCACGCAGTTTTAAATTCAAAATAGATTTATTTTTGTTGTGTGGGAAGGTGGGATGCCATATGTGGTCGTTGCATAGGTGAAATCGCCGGAACGAGGCGGTTTCAATGATACCGGTGGTGACGTTACTGATTGCCGATGGAGGCGTCTGTTGTTCATTTGGGTGGTGATCGATTTGATCGATCTCCAAGAATTCTCTTTTCTTAAAGGCTAGTCCTTCCCGATGACATAATGATTGATGTCATTGGATGGAGATTGTGATGCTTTTTTATTTTAAAAGCTTAGTAAATTTAGAGGAAATTATGTGACATTTTATTTCTCTTTTTCAATTGGGATGGGTTTATATGTATGTGTTAGATCTCGATACATTGTCAATCTTTGATAGTGTGTTTTAAAAGAGAACAATTGATTTTAAAATGTCTAATATTTTAATACTATGGAATATTTTAAATATCTTGAAAATATTATATGAAGATATTTTTGATATTATTTGTAAGAAAATATAATTATAATATTTGGAAGAGTTCAAAATATTATAATTATATAAAATCATTTTATTATTATGATTTTAGTTTTTTTAAAATATCATGAGATTTTGATTGTGCTTTTAAATCTCTGATTTAAATATATGATTTTATCTTTTAAAATAATGAATTAAGTTTTATTATTTAATTAATAATGAAAAAAAAAATTATTTTTTAAACTAAAGTTAAATAAAATAATATTCTATCTTGATTTTTCTGAGTGTTTTAAGTTAAATTGGTTTTATACATTTTCAGATTAGTGTTTTAAGTCTATCGTTTATTTGTTTGAAGATTCCAAGGCGTAAGACCTATAAATACCCATAAAAGGAAAATCTTAGGTCTCATTTTTTCCTCTTTCTCTCTCCTCCCTTTTCCTCCACGCGACCCTCCACCTTCCCCTTTAGCATCTATCGATTTTAGCTTACCCAAGCCACTGTCAGCCACCCCATCACGCCGGCAGCATCCCTGTCAAAATCCTAAGGCAGGAGGCCATGGGTCATGCCTTGACAAGCACCCTGTCGTGTCCAGACAACACATCTGGAATACAGTTGGCATCGCTTGATTGCTCTCAGGCCAAACTCTTGGAGAATGCGTGACCACGACCACCCTTAAGAAGGCAAATACTAATGCACGCGTAGCGTGTTGCATGCATGGCTTGCGCACAAGCACAATGCGGATGCACGACCTAGGCATCAGCACAGCACGCATGCACACACTAAAGGAATTGATGGTGCGGCTACCTAGTATGCGCATGCGTGCTGGCATGTCGCTCAATGCCTTGGCCTTGGCTAGGGCCTTGCTGACCAACACCCAGGCCCCACAGCCTGGGCCATGCTGATTAATGCCCAGACCTCATTAGCCTGGGGCATGCAGCGGCCTGCCACACTCAAACCCACTAAGGTCCAACCCATGTTGTAGGCTCACCCAAGCCAACGAAGGCCCATCGACAACATGAGGACCCCATGAAGACCCAACAATTATTATCCATTTCGTAGACCCATCTTGTAAATATGGTTATTTGAATTCTAGTATATGTAAGGCACTAGGCCAGAATATTAGTTATTTATTTTTTCATTCTTATCATTGGACAAGTTGGCTTGTAAGCTGTCTAGGTACTCTGGTGATTCGTCACTTAGGCTTCATTGGGTGCAATCCGTGAATCTCAAAGGAGAATGTTATCTTTGTGCAATTCGTGAATTAGGGTAACCTATTGTTTCTTTGTTTTTGTTTTTTTTGTTTTTTTTATGTTAATGCATTCTCGAGGTTATTTAGCATCGCGTGGCTAATTTTTGCTTTGCATTACATTCGAGGTTGCTTGTTGTTTATTTTACATTGTCTGAGTGGAGTAACGCGTAAGGCCACCCAAAGTTGCCATTGGAGGGCATTCGGTCTGCACCAGGCTTCCATAGACGAGTTTGAGAGCAAGGCTAGGGACAAGCTCGGCAGTTACGCTAACTGCCCCCCACACTCCTAGCACAAGCCATCTGTCTATCCACAACCGCTCCCACACGCCCAACATAAGCCACCTGTCCACCCATAATCGTTTCCTCATGTCCAGCATTAGCCATCTGTCCAACCATAACCGTTCCTACTTACCTAACATTAAACACCTGTTTAGCCATAACTATGCAACTGCCCCATAGGTGGAGCGGTTGCCACGCAAGAACGTGAGCAACCCAAGGTCGAACTCACAGTTTCCAAGCTTCTTTGCCGTGATACACAGTGGTTTGACCGTTGCAAGAGTGAGTGAGTAATCATGCAAGAGAAGCAACCCGCATAAGATATTTCTAGCACTTCGAACAGGGCCCGACTGGAAGTTTTGAAGAATCACACCAACAAGCTTACTTTAGTTCTTGAGGGTGTCACCAACAACAGAGCCAAAGTCTGTGTAGCCATGGAGGGTGCTAACAGGGACAACCAAAGAGCCATGGAAGCTATAAGGAGAGCGACGAGTGCATCCTTGGAGCAACTAGAAAGGAGACTAGCCTAGAACCGCCCTCAATCACCACCGCAAGGGGCGGATGCATTTGTGGACTGGTTAGAAACTAGTGTGACTAAGTCAATGCATGCAGCCCCCAGACGAGAGTTAAGGCATGGTGGCCGTGTGGAGAACCACCAAGTGTATGTAGAAAGGTGGATCCCGAATGCAGCTTTCGAAAGAGAAGACCCGATGGCTGCCCATAGGGCGAGGAGTCCTAGCATTCATCAGGATTCACAAGAGTCTGAGCAAGAGCAAGACTTCGAGGAGGACTACCAACGTACTCGACCAAGAGTCGGGAGAAGACAGCCAGGCCATGGTCATTGTGGGCCATATTATGAAAGGGACGACCATGACGATCAAAGGGGAAACTGGGCTCAAGATCGAGGACCCAAACGGCTTAAGGTAGACCTTCCCAAGTATAGTGGCGGTGATCCTTATGAGTGGTTGGACAAGGTTGACCACCACTTCCAAACGTATGATACCCACACCATGAGAGGGTGTCCATAGCCTGTTTTTACCTTGAAGTCAGGGCTGGAAAATGGTGGCATTGGATAAAGGACTAGTATGATAAGGATCGTAGGAGGCTAGGGTGGACAGCTTTTGAGAAAGAGCTCCTTAGTCAGCTCGGGCCATCACCAATCGTCAATCATCATGGGCAGTTGGCCAAGCTGAGGCAAGAGAGCAAGGTCCGACACTGCATAGAGGAATTCAGGCAGTTGTAGATCATGGTTAGGGGCTGGTCCAAGGAAGCTTTGATTGACACCTTCATTGATGGTTTGAAACCTTGGCTTGCCAAGGAAATCAAACTTAGACAACCCACAAGGCTTCAAGAAGTAATGAAAATGGCTGAAATACTTGAGGAGAGTCATGCTAGTGAGCGGTGTCCAACCAAAGACATGGGAAACAAACCCTTCAAGGCTGTGCAAACCAATGTCTCTTGGGAGGGAATGGACACAATAGCCACCACCTCCAAGCCGAAGCCTGAGATTAAGAAGTTCGTCTAGTGAAGAGGTACAACAATGCATTAAGAAGGGCCTGTGTTTTAAGTGCGGCAATAAGTGGGGCCTTGATCACAAGTGCAAGGCAGCTCAGGCTTGTTTATGTTTGAAGATTAGCCAAATGATGATGAGTTGGAAGGCAACCAGGAAGCATTTAGCCAAGAGGAGGAAACCGATGAAGCCAAATCTGATGATACACCAGAGGAGGCTGAGCTTTCATTGAATGCCATGGCTGTCATTTCTAGACCCACGTCCATGAGGTTGATGGCATGGGTGGGCAAGTATGAAGTGATGTTGCTAGTGGATAGTGGCTCCACCCACAATTTTATTAATTCCAGCCTTGTTAATAAGGTTGGTCTTAAGCCGAGCCCTATCCCACCATTTGAAGTGAAGGTGGCAAGTGGTGACAAGCTCAAGTGCGAGGCCTTCATCCGTGAAGTTAAGATGAATGTGCAGGGGGTTTGAATTGTAGTAGATTTGCATGTGCTGCAACTGGTCGGTCTCGACTTGGTCTTGGGGAATGCTTGGCTTAAGAGCATTGGCAGCGTCGTCCATGACTATCACAATATGACGATGGAGTTTAAGCTTGGCCTCAAGAAACGACTTTGGACAGCCATTGCTAATAAGGAGATCAAGCCTTGAGAGGCTTTAATATTTCAGAAGTTGTGCAAGGGTGGGGCACATTTCTTTGCCATAGTAATGGCTAAAGAAGATGTGTATTGAGGCAAGTTGAGAACAAGGGTCAGGAGAACAACCATGATGAGTTAGAGCTGCTGCTTGAGGAGTTCAGACCAGTGTTACAAGCCCATAGAGGGTACTTGATGTGCCCACCGCACTCCCACCTCCTAGGGAGTTTGACCACTGCATTCGGCTAGTTGATGAAGCAAAGTCGATCAATGTGCCACCCTATCGATATGCCCATTTTCAGAAGGGAGAAATTGAACGACAACTCGATGAGATGCTGAAGAGTGGCTTTATTCGTCTTAGCACCAGTCCCTTATCTTCACCGGTGCTGTTAGTAAGGAAGAATGATGGCATATGGAGATTCTGTACCGATTATAGGGCTCTGAATGAAGCTACTGTCAAAGACCGATTCCCAATTCCCACAGTTGACGAGATGCTGGACGAGCTGCATGGGGCCACAGTATTTTCCAAGTTGAATTTGAGGGCTGGCTACCATCAGAGTCGGATGAATGATGAGGACATCCATAAGATAGCCTTTAGGACTCACTCAAGTCATTATGAATACCTGGTGATGCATTTCGACTTGTGCAATACACCCTCAACCTTTCAAGCAGCAATGAACAACATTTTCAAGCCACTGCTTAGGAAGTTCGTGCTTGTCTTCTTTGATGACATCCTGGTTTATTCCAAAACCATTGAAGAACATAAGCAACACTTGGAGAAAGTGCTAACCATTATGGAGGAGCACAATTTCTTCATTAAGGCAACCAAGTGTACCTTCATGGAGAAAGAGTTGGAGTATTTGGGCCACTTCATTTCGGGAGATGGTGTCAAGGTGGATTAACGAAAAATTGAGGCCATGGTGGACTGGCCTCTACCTAAAGACATCTCCGCCTTGATGGGATTCTTGGGGCTCACTAGTTACTACGGACAGTTTGTCAAAGGCTATGGACTCATAGCCAGGCCACTCACAGCAATGCTTAAGAAGGATAGTTTTGAGTGGACCACTGAGGCTAGAGAAGCCTTTGAAGAATTGAAGTGAGCCATGACCAAGACACCTGTATTGGCATTGCCCAACTTTTAGAGACCATTCGAAGTTCACACAGATGCAAGCAATGAAGGAATCAGGGTTGTGTTGGTGTAAGACCGAAGGCCTATAGCCTTCATCTCCAAGGCCCTCGCGCCTATGAAGAAAGCATGGAGTACTTATGCACGAGAACTGTTGGCAGTTGTGCACGCTATTAAGGTGTGGCGGCTATATCTCTTGGGGCGAAAATTCACCATCATCACAAATCAGCAGGCCTTGAGGCATCTACTCCAGCAGAAGATAGTCAAACCTGAGCAGCAAAAGTTCATTGTCAAATTGTTAGGCTTCAAGTATGACAGTCTATCAACCGGGCAAGGAAAACAAGGTGGCTAATACCTTAAGCCGAAGGGAAGTTAGCCAATTACTTGAGACAGTCATTGATAATGAGGATGCATCAAGCTTGGCATTAAGCGGGACTGAATGAAGAGTATGGGACAAAATTAGAGAGGCTACCCGGTTGGATGTAAAGGCCATTGAGATTGTTGAGCTATTGGATGCCCAAGGGGAAGGGGTCGTGGGTTACATAGTAAGGGATGATTTCATCTTTTATAAGAACTATGTATATGTGTGCCGAATGTTCCCAATCTCAAAAAGGAAATTCTCGACCACTTCCATAACAGCAAAAAAGGTGGTTACTCGGGGTGGTTGAGAACATATATCCGACTGAAGCATTTCTTTTACTGGGAAGGGATCAAGGGCGATGTCAAGGGACTTGTGGCCGAGTGTGAAATTTTTCAAAAGGCCAAGCATGACTCAAGGCCAGTAGCGGGACTTCTCCAACAATCACCAATTCCAAAAAAATATGGGAGGATTTGACAATAGACTTTATAGAAGGCCTACCCCTTAGTAAGGGACATGAAGTGATCCTGGTGGTAGTAGACCAACTAAGCAAGTATTCCCACTTCGTTCTTCTACACCACCCCTACATAGCCAAGTCAATGGTCAAAGCCTTTGTCAACAACATTTTCATGCTATACGGATTTCCAAGGACAATAGTGACAGATTAGGACATGGTCTTTATGAGTTCATTTTGGAAACAATACTTTGAGTTACAAGGCAGCAAACTCAAGACAAGTTCCTCCTATCACCCATAAACGGATGACCAATTTGAAGTGGTCAATAGGACAATGGAACAATATTTGAGATGCTTATGTCGTGAGGAGCAAAGGAGATGGGCAGAGTATCTTCCATGGGCTGAATTCTGGCACAACACCACATATCATTCCTCTATTGACAAAAGCCCTTTTGAAGTGGTATATTGCAGGCCACCACCACTCTTGGTCAGCTATGAGAAGGGCTCAACCAATAACAATGAAGTGGAGCAGGAATTGATCAATAGGGACGAGGTACTTGCCAAGGTTCACAGAGAGCTTAAGTAAGCCCAAAGCCAAACGAAGAAGTACCATGATCAGGGGAGGCGAGTTGTGACCTTTCAAGTGGGCGACTATGTATACTTGAAACTTAGGCAGTTCGGGCAGAAGACCATGAGGAAGACTGCAAGTGCCAAGCTGAATCAGAAGTTCTATGAGCCATATAGAGTGTTGGAGAAACTTGGCAGTGTAGCCTACAAGCTTCAGCTTCCACCAATGTCATAGTTGCACCTAATATTCCATGTTTTCTTGCTCAAGAAGAGGGTAGGTGATCCGAGTCTCATTGGGGAGGAGTTACCCAAAATGGATCAAGAAGGAAGGATCCTCATGAAGCCCAAACAAGTGCTCAGATACAGGTTGCATCGAAAAGGTCGAGACAGATCAAGGGTGTGGCAAGCATTGATCCTATGGGAATGATTATCAAGGGACGAGGCAACCTAGAAGGACTATGATGACCTTGAGAAGAAGTACTCCCACTTGATCCTTGAGGGCAATGATGTGCTAAAAGGGAGGGGGAATGTCAAAACCCCAAGGTAGGAGGCCACGAGTCATGCCTTGACAAGCACCCTGCCGTGTCCAAACAACACATCTGGAACACAGTTGGCATCACTTGATTGCCCACATACTGAGCCTTTGGAGAATGCGAGGCCACGACCACCCTTAAGAAGGCACATCCTAGCGCGCGCGTGTAACGTGCTGCATGCATGGCATGCGCACAAGCACAGCGTGCATGCATGGCCTGGGTGTCAGCACAACACGCATGCGCACACCAAATGAATTGACGGTGCGGCTACCTAGCATGTGCACGCATGCTGGCATGCCACTCAACGCCCTAGCCTTGGTCAGGGCCTTGTTGATTAACTCCCTGGCCTTGGCTAGCTAGGGCTTTGCTGCTCAACGCCCAGACCCCACAACCAGGGCCTTGCTGACCAACGCCCAGGCCCCACAGCTTGGACCATGCTGATCAATGCCTAGGCCTCATTAGCCTGGGCCATGCAGACCAACACTTAGGCACTTCTGGGCTAGGCTATGCAACGGTTTGCCACACTAAACCCACCAAGATCCAACCCACTCCATCAACACCCAGCTCACACAACTTGGGCCACACATGCAGGGACCATTAACCAATCCAGGCTAACTCAGCAGGCCATTCTGAAGACCCACGCACACCAACAAACAACCCATGCTGTAGGCTTACCTAGGCTAACCAAGGCCCACCGACAGCATGAGGCCCCCATGAAGAGGCGTGGACCCAACAACTATTATCCATGTCGTAGATCCATCTTGTAAATATGGTTATTTGAATTCTACTATATGTAAGGCATTAGGTCAGAACATTAGTTATCTTTTTTCATTCTTATCATTGGACAAGTTGGCTTGTAAGCCGTCTAGGCACTCTGGTGATTCATCACTTAGACTCCATTGGGTGCAATCCGTGAATCCCAAAGGAGAAGGCTATTCCTATGCAATTCGTGAATCAGGGTAATCTATTGTTTCTTTGTTTTTCCTATGTTGATGCATTCTCGAGGTTATTCAGCATCGTGTGGCTATTTTTTACTTTGCATTGCATTCGATGTTGCATTGTCTGAGTGGGGCAATGCGTAAGGCCACACAAAGTTGCCATTGGAGGGCATTTGGTCTACACCAGGCCTCCATAGACGAGTTTGGGAGCAAAGTCAAGGACAAGCTTGGTAGTTTCTTTTAACTGCCCCCACATGCCCAGCACAAGCCATCTATCCATCTATAATCGCTCCCACACGCCCAGCATAAGCCACCTATTCAGCCATAACCGTTCCTACACGTCCAGCATTAGTCAACTATTCAACCATAACCATTCCTACTCACCCAACATTAAACACCTATCCAGCTATAACTATGCAACTGCCAACACCATAACTGCCCCACAGAACACTAGGCTAACCCACATAACCGCCTATTCAATTGCTGCATGTGCATGATTGCTGATGCACACCTATAAGTATAGCACTCACCATTCCCTTGACACACTCGAGAAAGCCACAACCAGCTTTAGCCAACACCCGTGAGAACTTATTCGAACTCATTCAGTACAAGCCATAGCCATCACAGTCAAGCAAGTGGCATAATCTTTTGGTCAACAAGGAACAAAGAGGGGCGCGACGGCTTGGTGTCTAGGGTCTTGACCGAGGACCCTATCATCCCTCCTTTATGTCGATGAAGCTCCTCCGACCAAAGCCAGCCATGCAACAATCCATTTGTGCGCGCAAAACCCCTACACTCGAAAATGAGTTTTCTCCCCATTTGAGCCACGTTGCATCGCCTTACACCACTTGATGGCATCATCTCCCACACCTGCGATCTCTCCTCACTCCAGCAGTCCCCATACATAGCCCCTTCTTCTCCTACACTAGCCAACCTGAATGGGCTTCACCCATCTAGCTCCTCCTATAGCTGTCGTGTGTGGCCTTAGCCACCCACAAGTTGCCACCCTAGCATCGTCATGGCTCCACTGCTAGTCTCACCTCCACCACCATGAGGTTCGCCTGCCTCCACTGACCTCCCCCTAGCTCCACTCCTCCATCCATGGCCCCACATTCTCACACTTCCCTCACTCTTCCAAGCACGAGTTACACCCATTTGTGTAGATCTACCGCCTTCAGGTGGTTGCATTGACTTATATCTACCATCACAAGATTCCCATTCCTCTGATAAGTCTTCACCTAGCTTTTCATGACGCATTGAGCACCCTAGCCTAAACTGTCTTTGTGCATGGTTATATGTCACCATACGCAGTGTTAGCTGCAATGTATGACTCTTCTACCACAACCACGAATTCCTCACCATGTTAGCCACCCTCACACAACTCAGATCTAGTAACCAAAACTTTGAATTCGAATATTGAGATATTTCTGTTCTGAGGTCGCGACACTAATCTTGACAGAGTGGTTAATGCTTAAGGTAATGGCTTTTGACGGCACTAGCCGTACCAAGAAGCGAGCAACGCATGAGTTTATCCCGTGATAGTATAACTCACTCACTCTTGTATTTATGTTATTATTTATTAGTTGTAGACTGAGCTGTTAGTATTGTAGAGTTCACTGAGTAGTTGTGTGGAGTTGGTTGACTATATTTGGTAGTATGGCTGTGTACTGAAGTATTGGGTACAATTGTGTAGTTGGCTAACTGTGCTTTGAAGTAGTTTTGTGAACTGTGCTGTGAAGTATGAGGTACTCTGTGTACAGTTACGGTGTTGTGGTAGGTGTTGTGAAGAGAGTACATGTGGAGTATACTCCGTATGGCGATGCACTGCGTGATGCACATCGTATGGTGATGTGGAGTAGTGTGTTTGTAGGGAATACATGCGGAGTGTACTTTATGAGATAAAGCAATACTCTAGTATGGTATGTGACGTAGTGTGTTGCGGGAAGAGTATGCATAGAGTATTCTCTAGGTAATGTTGTATGGATGGATAAAGAGTGCACGCATGGAGGGTACTCTATGTGATGTAGTTGTGATGCACCGTAAAACATGTCATGGAGATGGATGGTTGTGCATTTGAGTAGTGCAAAGTGTGATGTAGTGTTGGGAGCTGTGGGACAGTGTCCCAAAGTAGTTTTGATATGACTGGTAGTCCCAGTGATGGGTGTCACTATGTATTCGTGTTATGTATCGAAGTACATACAAATCGATGGAGTCACATAGCAGTGAAGTAATGAGAACGTTACAAGGTGTCAGAACGTGACAAAAGTACGGAGAAACAGTACTCATGACGAGTAGGGAGTCGATGTAGGAGTCATGTAGTGTAAGTCCATGTGAAGTGATCGATAATGATATAACTCGTTAGTAGTCTCAAAATATGTGACTCGACGGAGATATAGTGAAGATGGATCTTGTCGTGTTAAGTGTTGTGATGAATTTGTAAAGGGTCAAGAAGTAGAAATAGTCCTGCCAACCGATATGGAGAAGGTTGATATCGATCTATGGTGTTGGTTGCACAAGCAGGCGATCATCATATTTTATGTTAATCTTAGGTGATAAGCAAGTAGGATACAAGTGTATCTGATGACACGTGTACCAGACAAAATTATCATATATAATGGATACTTTATCCTGAGTAAAGATATGTGATATTAAGCCCTAGAACTTACTTAAAATCGCATGGTGTGAATGGGTGAGGATGATGACGACGATAAGGCGTAAGCCTAGATGCGGTAGTGTTGGGTATACTAAATAGTATTGGGATGCGTGACTTGATCAGACTAAGTCATGCATTGGGTTAAGGTTATTTGGAAGAGATATTGTTCGTAAGTTGATCCCAAAAGGTGAAGCATAATAAGGGTCACGTGAGAATCTAGGGATAGAGAGGAAGTGTCCCAGTGTCCATAAATAGGTCCCCGATAGTTTTAGCATAGTGAGTAAGGGTTCCAAGACATGGGGATAACAGGAGAGTGTTCTAAGTGAAGTGCAAATTCTTTCTAACTTAATTGCTTGTGTACTAGATATATATTGATGCTAGTTATGTGTATGCTTGTATGTTGATTGTTATATGATGCGATTGTGACTGGATTGCATGGTATGAGAATAGTATAGAGACCAGGTAAATGTTATGTTCATACACTTCTAGAGCTTACCAGACTAGTAAAGAAAAGATATTTTATTGATTTCGATGTATGTGTGGATTGCATGAAAGGAAATCGAACCAAACATACAAAGAAAGGTGCCACAAGAAATGAAAAACTTTTGGAGATTGTCCATATTGATATTTGTGGACCTTCGATTCACCATCTTTTGTTGGAAAAAAGTACTTTATCACTTTCATCGATGATCTTTCACATTATTGTTATGTCTATTCTCAAGCAATAATTACTTTGAAGGCATATAATGCTAAAGTTGAGTGACAATTAGATAGAAATGTGAAAATCATTTGATTAAATAGAGGTGGTGAGTATTACGGAAGGTATGATGGAATAAGACAATGTCCATGACCGTTTGCTAAATTCCTAGAAGAGTATGATATTTGTGTACAATACACAGTGCCTGGTACGCCTCAACAGAATGGTGTGGTTGAAAGGCATAATCGTACTCTTATGGAAATGGTTAGGAGTATGTTAAGTAACTCCTCAGTACCCATTTCATTGTGGATGGAGGCCTTTAAGACAACCGTTTATTTGCTTAAGCGGATTCCTAGTAAGATACTTCAAAAGACTCCTTTTGAATTGTGGATGGGAAGGAAATTGAGTTTGAGACACTTTCATATTTGGGGTTGTCCAGCAGAGACTAGGATTATAATCTACATGAAAAGAAGTTGGATTTTAGAACTGTAAGCTGGTATTTTATTGGTTACCCAGAGAAGTCCAAAGGGTATAGGTTTTACTATCATAACCATAGTACAAGAATTGTTGAAACCGAAAATGCCAGATTGCTTGAGAATGGTGAAATTAGTGGAAGTGATGTATCACATAATGTGGTCATCGAAGAAGTTTGAGTGCCTATCCCAATACCCGTAACTTCAGCCGAATTTGTTGTTTTTTCAGTTGTTGAATAGTATGATAATATTGAACAACAATCGAGTGACTAATCACTCCATAATGAGAATTGCACCAATGAACTAGTCGCAGAACAATAACAAGGAATAGCATTAAGGAGATCTCGAAGAGAAAGGAGATCAATTATTTCAAATGATTATTTGGTATATCTGCAAAAATCTAATTATGATTTAGGGACAAGTAAAAATTTGTTTTCATTTTCACAAGCCATTGAAAGTAGTGATTTTGAAAAGTGGATCAATGCTGTAAATGATGAGTTGAAATCAATGGAAAAAAAATGAAATTTGGGATGTTGATGATTTGCCTAAAGGTTTTAAGACAGTTGGGTGTAAGTGGGTCTTTAAAAACAAACGCGACTGCAATGGTAATATTGAACGACATAAAGTTAGACTTGTTACAAAAAGTTTCACTCAAAAGGGAAGTGTTGATTACAAAGAGATGTTCTCTCTTGTATCGAAGAAGGACTCTGTTAGGATCATAATGGCTCTGGTGACTCATTTCTATTTGGAGTTGCACCAAATGGATGTGAAAATTGCTTTTCTGAATAAGGATTTAGATGAAGAGATTTATATGGATCAACTTGAAGGTTACTTGATTAAAGGAAAGGAGCATATGGTATGCAAGTTAAAGAAGTCAATTTATGGACTTAAACAAGCTTCCAAATAATGGTATCTTAAGTTTAATGATACCATCACGTCCTTTGGATTTAAGGAAAATACTGTTGATCGGTGTATATATCTAAAAGTCAATGGGAGCAAGTTTATTTTTTTGATTTTGTATGTTGACGATATATTGCTTGCCAATAATGATCTTGGTTTACTGAATGAAAACAAGAGATTTCTTTCTATAAACTTTGAAATGAAAGATATGGGTGAGGCAACTTACGTGATAGGAATTGAAATATTTCGCGATAGATCACGTGGATTGTTAGGGTTGTCTCAGAAGAGATATATTGATAAAGTTCTTGAAAGATTTCATATGGCTAAATGTGCGGCCACTTTTGCTCCTATTTGTAAAGGGGAGAAGTTCAGTGAAAAGGATTGTCCACATAATGCATTAGAAAAGAAAAGGATGGTAAATATTCCTTATGCATCTGTTGTTGGAAGCTTGATGTATGCTCAAACTTTTACGAGATCGGACATTAGTTTTGTAGTTGTAATGCATGGTAAATACCAAAGTATTCTTAGAATGGAGCATTAGAAAGCTGCAAAGAAGGTTTTAAGATGTCTGAAGGGAACAAGACGCTATATGCTCACGTATTAAAGGTCTGATCAGTTGGAGGTGGTTGGCTACTCTAACTTAGATTTTGCTGATTGTGTTGATAGTTGGAAGTCAAATTTTGGTTACTTGTTTCTATTAGTTGGAGGAGCAATATCATGGAAAAGTGCCAAATAGACTATCATAGCAGCATCTACTATGAAAGCTGAATTTGTGGCATGCTTTGAGGCCACAGTTCATGCTTTTTGGTTACGGAATTTTATCTCAGGACTTGGAATTGTCGATAGTATTGCCAGGCCGCTGAAAATGTATTGTGATAATTCCCCAGCGGTCTTTTTCTCCAAAAATGACAAATATTCTAATGGCGCTAAGTACATGGAGCTCAAATATTTGGCCGTTAAGAAGGAAGTTCAGAAACAAATCGTGTTTATAGAACATATTATGGTTGAGCTCATGATTGCAGATCATTTGACTAAAGGGTTAGCATCAAAGATATTTAAGGAACATTTTGATCGCATGGGTCTTTGTTGCAATCCCTGAGGTATGTTTGTGGATTTTTATGTTTTTGTTGTATTGCATCTATAGAGATTTCACTAAATTGTGTTTCTAACATTTTTTCCTGCTTACCATTAATTACATAATTAGGAAGATGAATTCTTGATGACAAGAATCGTCTTTGACAAAGACATTATGGGGACATTACAGTTACTTCCTATTATGGATTTAAATAAGTGATTTGCTAGCATTGTAGTGCATGGAAGGGAATATGTTGCTTTATTGATATTTACTGCCATGACTCATGTTGGTAAGTTGTTTAATTATGATATTATTGTAATCTGACTATAGGGCGAATAAGCTAATGTTATGCACATATTATGTTTACCTTGTCAATCCAAGTGTGATTCATATGGGCCAAGTGAGAGAATGTTAAAATATGTCTCACATGAAAGGGTAATGTGGACATTATTTGAACTTAATGGGATAATGTGGTTACTAGCTTTAGAAAGAGATACACAGTTACTTAATTAATAAAAGATAATAGGGGAAGTTATTTTCCTATCTACCTACTTTTATGGGGAGTAGGATAACTGTTTTTATTTGTACGTAGGAATTGTCCTCTCTCTACCCATATTTTCATTTTATCAGATTTTCCCATAAGTTCTGGTAAAGAAAAGAAAATGGGTTAAGTGAGAGAAATGATTTCTACAATCTTTCTTCAAGAATGAGATTTTATTATGGCTGATTCCGATATGTTTTTATGAAATATTTATTTCCGCATAAAAGATTTTGTGATTTTCATGATAGTTGAAGAATCCTATTTTAGTAAATTAAATTTTACATTTTCATCTTTATTTCTCAATCCTTCTCCAATTTGTGCCCTTTTCATCTCTTTGCTCTGCAGAAAATTGTTTTTATTTTCCTTTCCGGAATTTATTGTAGTTATTTCATTTGATGGTTGAAAGTTGTGACTGTGCTCTTTTATTTGTGGATTTGTGTCTGTTTGGTTTGTTATAGCAAATGTTTGGCATCGAAATTGGTTTTGTTTTGTCATATTTTCTTTCTTGTAGTGCTTCTTGAGTATTTTCTAGCAGAAGAAAGAAAGTAGGTAGGCAAGGAAATCTGAGAGAGAAAATTTCGAGGGAAAGGTAGGAGAGTTTGCGCGATAAGTATAAAATAAATCTTAGATATGAAACAGTAGCTCGCTAATATTGGTAAGCACCAATGATTTACTATAGCAAAAGTTTAAGACTTCACAATTTAGGTGGTTTTTTTTGGTTAAGTCCGTATTTTGGACTTGGAGTGGGCTCTTATACCTATGTTCTGATGTGATTAATATTGTCTATAACCATTGACTTTTTGCATTTTAAGAACAAGAATCATATAGAGAGTAAATGAGTACATTGATTACATTAACGCATGAGTAAAGCTCATGGCATTATACACAACTAATAACCACATTATTCAAAAAAAAAAATAATATTACTGATCCTTTAAACAGTATTTGCACAACGACTATGAATTTAATTGGCAAGCACTTGATACAAATCTTTTTTTTTTTCTTCTTCTTCTTTATGGTTGTCATTTCCTTTCCTTTATGTGCTGCTTATTTCTTATGGCACACAACGAATTATATGAAGGTAACGAGCCAAAACTGTTGAGGAAAGTATGGTACATGGTGTAATAGCCCGAAATTTCTTAAGATGAATTTTTACTTGAATTTCTTTTTAGAGGAATTTATTGGATAAATATATTCTAGAAAAATAGAGTTGGAGATTTAAATGAGAATTTTGAGCTAAGGATAGGTGAAATTATGCATTCTAGAAACTATTATGGAAGGACCTTTGAGATTTGGAAAAAGGTATCGACTAGAGAAATTCAAGTTGAACTTAGAAGAAGTGGAATTCTCAAAATTTAGGGAATAAATGCAAAAAGAAGTGATAGAACTAAAGATCAAATACTTGGTGCTCGGAATAGGCATTCTCGGATTAAACTGTCGAGTTTTAGTGTAATGAGCCTAAGTTACTCATATGAGGTCCAAATTAGGTGATTCTAACTTTTATAGAATCCTAAGAGATAGATCTAAAACTTTTATGTTATGAGTTTTTGAATATTTGGACAGTATCGATGACTTATTTTGGAAGAAAGTGGACAACTCTGGACTGAGTTTAAAAAGAACTCGAGTTGGAGAATATGGATCCAAATGGGATTCTATCCTAACTAAATCAAGAAGGGGCCTTCTAGAAATTGTTAAGTAGAGTATTAAGGAGGTTAGAAAGCAACTAAATGGGTTAGGGGGAGGTTAAGGGGCGTGGCTAACTAGATGAAGGCTGGAAAGGGTGATGCATGCATGGTTAGGTGAGATGCCACTTCATCCCTTATCCCATAAGCTTCGACCTCAACCATTGATCAAATGGGCTGCAAAAATATCTCAAATACTAACCATTGGACGATCATTTCAGCTACAAAGCTTAAGATTTTTTGGGGATTTAGTTTAATTATGAAAACAGTTTAGAAGGGACACCTCATTCGATGCAAACCAGAAGCCTATGGTCTTTACCAAGTTGCCCCTCTTCTTTCCTTCATATTGGTTGACCACCACCCCTATAAATAGATATTTGAGAGTCTTATAACTCTCTTTGGAAAGCATAGCACATAATCCCTTTGAAGGAAACCAAAGAAAACCCACCTCAATTTCCTTAACCTCCATATACATCCTAAGTGAGTGATTTTGAGGAGAAATATTGCAAGGATTGGTTTGATCACTTCTAACAAGTCTTGGAGAAATAGTAAGTGCATATATTAACTTAATCTTAGCATAGAATAAGTAGTTTGGTGATTAGATCATGTTTGATATTTATTTGAGTTTAATCTTAGTTTGTGTGTTAAATTGAAACCTATTGAGTTTTAGTATGGTTTTTTCTATGATAAAATGCTAGGAAAATTATGAGACCTTACGAATATATTCTATGATGTTGTATGAAGAAGATTATGTAAAAATATGAGGTCTTGATTTGGAAAGAAAAATGATAGATCAACCCTAGTAATTTCAGATTTAAAAGGGGTTATGTTGATAGATTTAACATCCTATGGTAAATTGGTCATAACTTGTTAGTGTGATGTCAGAATTGAATTATTCAAGACGCTATGAAAATATAAGATAGAGATATATAACTTTTGTGTTTTAAGTTTTGAGAGATAAGAATTCTATAAAGGTTGAAATTGAACTTGAATAGGCAGAATTGAGATTTAGGCAGAGATTTTGCTCGACCCTCGCTTGACTTTTGCCTCGAGCGAGATATAAAAAGAGATTTGACCTTTTTTGATAAAACGGCCATAACTTGCTCATTTTATATCGGATTTGAGTGATTCAAACGGCTATGAAAAGCTAAGAGATAAGGACTAATCAAGGATGAAATTGGGATTGAAATAAGAACCAAATTGATCATAGTATGCATTGATTCTATGAACTGATATGACGTAAATGCATGGGTATGTGATGTGTAATGTTCTCACAGTTTAATAGGTTCATATGGACATACAATATGCATGTCATAAGTCTAAGTTTATGCGTATGTTACATTTTGTCTCATACGTGTCATCATAAGTCATAATGTCTATTTTATGAAAAGTCCATATTACATGTCGTCGTGTAAGTCTCGTCACAATTCATGTCAAACATTAAAGAAATAAGAAAGGATATGGCATGATCTAATCACGGGTAATAATAGTGGCATGACCCAACTACGGGTAATAATAGTGGCATGGCCCAACCACTGGTAACAATAATGGCATGGTCCAACTACGGGTAATAATAGTGAATATTAGTAAAGACTTATAAGAATAAAGATTTTAAGATAAGAATGAATAGTACATGCATGATACAAGTTTATAAGTCCAAGTCATGCATGAGTCATATAAAGCATGCCATAAATGCATACTCTGGTTGTTGGGCTTGTATATGATTATTTTATGATGTCTATACTTTTATTAAGTTACGTGTGTACTTACTGTGATTTCCCTGAAAATCTCATTCTTGTATGTTTCTTTTCTTTTGTATATTGATTTTCGCTGCAAGATTGATTATGGACATGGATAAAGCCCTAATTACTCGAGAGACTCAGAGGTACCCTGAAGGGCCTTTGAAGTACTCTCCTTAAAATTTTGACCAATTAATAGTAGTAAGGATCGATGTGGATACGAGAAGAAATTTCAGTAAAGGAAGAAGGAGTTGAGGTGGTCTTATGGAAATTTTTGATAAATCTTGTAATTTTGTATATAAGAAAACTAACTAGGTTATGCATGTAAGGAAATGATGTTATGATATAAATAACTGTGGCTTTTATGCTACCATGTGATCACTAGAAAATAATTTTTTTTTCTGACTTTTTTCGTTGCGATTTGCATTAAATTTCGATAAGTACGGGGGTGAGTAGCCAAGTGTTACTTACCCTGATACTCCGATTTACATTAAATTTCAAACGTAAATTGGGGGTGTCACAAAATGGTATCAGAGCAATATGACTCTGGGTAAATCCACATTGTCATAGAAAAAAGATTACATGGTATTAGAATAGGCTTGAATCTTTACAAGGATGAAAATGAGGTGATATGGAAGAATGATTTGGATTTTAGAGGTTTCGAGTTATTAAGGCGACTCACGGTAGAGTTGGTATGTTTTAGGAAGATAAGATGCCAAGAGGTCGTCCTTCTTCAAGATGAGTAGAGATAGCAGCTCAAAATCCTCCTGTGGTTACTCCTCCAAGGACGGAGGTGTAGGTGATAGCTGAAACCATTCGACAAATGACAGAAGTGGTGAGAAACCAAATGGAGCAAAGTCGTTGTCCTTAGCACAATGAAAATAGAGGAGAAACTCAAGGATGTCCGTATGAAAATTTTTTGATTTATCGATACCCACATTTTCTGGGAACTGAGGGAACTCTGAAGGCTGATAAGTGGATTGTAGATGTAGAACGTACTTTTAAAATTAGTGGTTGTACTGAAACTCAGAATGTGCAGTATGCGGGAAATCTGCTTCAAGGTGAAGCAGGGTTATGGTGGGACAGAAAGAGGAAGTTGTTGAAGTTAGAGTTAGGAGAGAATGTAGTACCTACATGGGAACGGTTTAAAAAAGAATTTGATGATCGATTCTTTCTGGAATCTGTGAAGTGGCAGAAAACTTTAGAATTTGCTACGATGGTACAAGGTGATATGATAGTAGAACGGTATGTAGCCCGATTTATGGAGTTGGCAAGGTTTGCCCCACACCTAGTATCTACTGAGAAGATGAGGGCGCAAAAATTTCAAGAAGGGTTGCAGCCGCGCATTCGAGTTCAAGTGGCGTGCTTGCGGATAAAAAATTTTCAGGAATTGGTAAACGTGGCAGCTATTGCAGAAACTGAATAGAAGAGCCTAATGGGATAGGCTCAGGTATTAGGGAAAAAGAGACCTCTTGATTCCTCTAAAAGGATTTTTCCCCCTATCGATGATAGAAAGGAAAGGATAGTCAGTCAATAAGCATTTATTATGTTGCAACCATGCAAAAGATGTGGAAAGAAACATGTTGGTGAATGTCGATTAGCCACAGGAGCCTGTTTTAAGTATGGACAATGGGGCCATATGATTCGGGATTGTCCACAGAATACCTCTGGAGTAGTTACAACACCAGAAGGAAAGACAAAAGTGCCCACGAAAGCGAAAATCTATGCAATCACCTCCGGAGAAGTGGATGCGGAGGCTGATGAGGCAAAAGATGCCAGAGTTGGTACTAATAAATTGGAATTTTCCCGCTTATGGTCAATGTGTGGACTTTTTGTTAAATAATGGTAGGACAACTTTGGACAAGCTTAAGTTGAAGTAATGTATGGGTGATATCACGTTTGACCCTGGGACAGTAAAATCTTATATTATGTATAAAGGTGTGTTTGGCAATAATGTTTAATTTTGGAAGAATTTAAAGATTATGCATTAGCGATTTCGAGGACGAAATCTTTATTTTAGAGGGGGAGGATGTAATAGCCAAAATTTCTTAATATGAATTTTTACTTGAATTTATTTTTAGAGGAATTTATTGGATAAATATATTCTAGAAAAATAGAGTTGGAGATTTAAATGAGAATTTTGAGCTAAGGATAGGTAAAATTATGCATTCTAGAAACTATTATGGAAAGACCTTTGAGATTTGGAACAAGGTATCAACTAGATAAATTCAATTTGAACTTAGAAGAAGTGAAATTCTCAAAATTTAGGGTATAAATGCAAAAGGAAGTGATAGAACCAAAGATCAAACACTTGGTGCTCGGAATAGGCATTCCCCGGATCAAACTATCTAGTTTTAGTGTAATGAGCCTTAGTTGCTCATATGAGGTACAAATTAGGTGATTTTGACTCTTATAGAATCCTAAGAGATAGATCTAAAACTTTAATATTATGAGTTTTCGAATATTTGGACAGTGTCAATGACTTATTTCGGAAGCAAGTGGACAACTCTGGACTGAGTTTAAACCGAACTCAAGTTGAAGAATATGGATCCAAATGGGATTCTATCCTAACTAAATCAAGAAGGGGCCTTCTCGAACTTGTTAAGTAGAGTGTTAAGGAGGTTAGAAAGTAACTAAATGGGTTAGGGTAAGGCTGAGGGGCGTGGCTAACCAGATGAAGGCTGGAAATGGTGATGCATGCATGGTTAGGTGAGATGCCACCTCATCCCTTATCCCATAAGCTTCTACCTCAACCATTGATCAAATGTGCTGAAACAATATCTCAAATACTGACTATTGGATGATCATTTCAGCTGCAAAGCTTAAGATTTTTTGGAAATTTAGTTTGATCATGAAAAAGGTTTAGGAGGGATACCTCATCACATGCAAACCAGAAGCCTATGGTCTTTTCTAAGTTGCCCCTCTTCTTTCCTTCATATAGGTCGACCAACACCCCCATAAATAGATATTTGAGAGTCTTATATCTCTTTTTGGAAAGCATAGCACATAATCCTTTTGAATGAAACCAAAGAAAACCCTCCTCAAGTTCCTTAACCTCCATATACATCCTAAGTGAGCTAAGTGAGTGATCTTGAGGAGAATTATTGCAAGGATTCGTTTGATCACTTCTAACAAGCCTTGGAGAAATATTAAGTGTATATATTAACTTAATCTTGATATAGAATAAGTGGTTTGGTGATTAGATCATGTTTGATATTTATTTGAGCTTAATTTTAGTGTATGTGTTAAATTGAAGCCTATTCAGTTTTGGTGTGGTTTTTGCTATGATAAAATGCTAGGAAAATTATGAGACCTTAGGAATATATTCTATAATGTCATATGAAGATTATGTGAAAATATGAGATCTTGATTTGGAAAAAAAAAATGAGAGATCAACTCTAGTAACTTTCAGATTTAAAAGGGGTTATATTGACAGATTTAACATCTTATGGTAAATTGGTCATAACTTGTTAGTGTGATATCTGAATTGAATTATTCAAGATGATATGGAAAGATAAGATAAAGATCTAAAACTTTTGTGTTTTAAGTTTTGAGAGATAATAATTATATGGAGGTAGAATTTGGACTTGAATAGACAGAATCGAGATTTAGGCAGAGATTTCGTTCGACTTTCCCTTGACTTCTGGCTCGAGAGATATACAGGGAGAGATTTGATGTCTTTTGATAAAACGGTCATAACTTGCTCATTTGATATCGGATTTGAGTGATTCAAAAGGATATAGAAATTTAAGAGAAATATCTACAACTTTTAGGTTTTAGCTTTTATGAGATAGAGACTTAATCAAGGATGAAATTGGGATTGAAATAAGAACCAAATTGATCATAGTATGCATTGATTCTATGAATTGATATGACGTAAATGCATGTGTATGTGATGTGTAATGTTCTTACAGTTTATAAGGTTCATATGGACATGCAATATGCATGTTATAAGTCTAAGTTTATGCGTATGTTACATTTTGTCTCATACGTGTCATCATAAGTCATGATGTTTGTTTTAAGAAGAGTCCATATTACATGTCATCGTGTAAGTGTCGTCACAAGTCATGTCAAGCATTTAAGAAATAAGAAAGGATATAGCATGGCCCAATCACGGATAATAATAGTGGCATGAGCCAACCACGGGTAATAATAGTGGCATGGCCCAACCATGGGTAACAATAGTGGCATGGCCCAACTACGGGTAATAATAGTGGATATTAGTAAAGACTTATAAGAACAAGGATTTTAAAATAAGAATGAAAAGTACATGCATGATACAAGTTTATAAGTCCAAGTTATGCATGAGTCACATAAAGCATGTCATAAATGCATACTCTGGTTGTTGGGCTTGTATATAATTATTTTATGATGTCTATACTTTTATTAAGTTACGTGTGTACTTACTGTGATTTCTCTGAAAATCTCATTCTTGTATGTTTCTTTTCTATTAGAAATTGATTTTCGCTGCATGATTGATTATGGACATGGACAAGACCCTTTTTTACTGGAGAGACTTGGAGGAACCTTGAAGGGCTTTCGGAGTACTCTCCTTAGAAATTTTAACCAATTAATAGTAGTAAGGATCGGTATGGATACGAGAAGAAATTTTAGTAAAGGAAGAAGGAGCCGAGGTGACCTTTTGGAAATATTTGATAAATCTTGTAATTTTGTATAGAAGAAAACTAACTGAGTTATGCATATAAGGAGATGATATTATGATATGAATAATTGTGGTTTTTATGCTACTATGTGATCACTAGAAATTAATTTTTTTTTCTCAAGTTTTTTCCGCTGCGATTTGCATTAAACTTCAATAAGTACGGGGGTAAGTAGCCAAGTGTTACTTACCCTGACACTCCAGTTTACGATAAATCTCAGACGTAAATTGGGGGCATCATACATGGCATTTTGCTATGTTCTAGATTTCTTTGGCATACTAAGAGATTGTTCGGTCATTGCTGAACTTGCCCCCCCCGGCGGGGCGGCAGTGCTTAGTATCGATAGCTTTAGCCACCTTTTCCTATCCCTGAAGCCAAATATATCATAACATCATTTAAGATGTCAAAGTCCATAAGCATATTGTTCGATCTAATATAACCGCATAACTGGATATGCCTATCTATTGAATGGTGATAAAAGTTATACTAAACTTCACTATAAGAAAAATGGATTTTTTCGGCGAATTTGTACTTGCTAGAAATAAAATTGCCGCTATTAAGATGATATTTCCAGCAATTTTGTTTTTACCACTGAGTTTTCACTTAAATTTTTGGGTGTGATTATTTGCAGCAATTTTGTCTCATTTTTAGCGAATATATTCACCATAAAGTTTGTTACACTTGTTACAACGAATTTATTTGCTACAAGTGAGTTTTCTATAGATAATTGAGACTCATAGATGTGTTGTATGTAAATGTCCATGCAAGCATGATGCGTTGCAATCTGTCGTGTACAATGTTGCAGCTAATCATTAATTTTTTTTCCCTAACTTTGTATGTAAAAGTTAGCCTTTTATATAAGAGGCCAAATGATTTATAAGTGACATTTTCAATTAGCTACAGAACCTAACATTAATATCTGAGTGCCTTTATGGTGTTTGTAGGTTTGAGTTTACATTCCTTACATTTTTCTAATTTTGGGGCTATGAATATGTGGTTTTACTTACCAATCGAAAATACTTAGGAATAAAGATACAAGTGGTAGCCAACTTACCTCATCATCTACCTATAAAACCAATTGTTTAATTTATCTTTAAAATAACACTAGCCTTGCTAAACACATGAGAAAGAAAAAAAGAAAGAAAGCAAGCAAGCAAGCAAGAAGGCTCTCTCTAGCTTTTGAGGCTCTATATCACTCTTTACTTTAATATCATGTTATAGTATTAATTATTTGAAAATCCAAAACTAATAATACATAATAATTAAAAATATTTAAATTATACTTCTAAATACAAGATATAAAAATAAAAAAGAAAGCATGTTGATCATTTCTTATTGTTAATATAAAAATGTGACTTTTGCATTTAAGTCTTGTCTTGTCTTATTTTTTGGCATAACCATGTACCCATATAGAGAGACTATATGTATCTATCTTCTTATGTACTGTCGTAGGTTGTCCCCCCAACAGAATTTCCTAGTATTGCCTCTTGGAGCATTTTGTATTTACCAAAAAAAGTCAAGATAAAATTTCTGGAATGGTGGAACTATATTTCCATCTTTCAAAAGTTTCCATCACATTTGATTTACCTACATGTTCCTTCACTATAGATTAATTATCAACTTCATAATTTGGCAAATTACATTTACTTGCAGGTTCTTTCACTATTGCTATAAAGATAGCAAAATTGCACTGATGAGTGCACAAAAATGTACTATAAATACTCTATTTAAATGCTAAAAGAAATGAGAAAGTAATAGATATAACTCATGTTATTAAAATTAATGGTCATTTATCTTGATATAGATATAAGTATGATTTAATATATTGATGAGAATATAAAATGTCATATTTTTCTCTCTTAATGTTTAATATTTTATTCTTATTTGATGCCTAAATCTACTCATTATTCTTATATTTTGATTTAGAACACAAATAGAGGCATTAGGAGCAAATGAAGATAATTGTGAAATTTTAGACAGTTTTGATGTCTTTTCGTAATATGAGCATAACTCTCTCATCTAATCTCCGATTCAGCTGATTCAAGATGATATAGAACTCCAAGAGAAATATATATAACTTTTATGTTTTATGTTTTAACAGATATCCACTCAATCCAAGACAAAATCGACCATCAAGTGGACGTACCTGCACTTGACATTCCTGAATATTCTTCAGTCACTTGCATCAAATCCAAATGTCATCACAATATTTTCCAGCAAGCACTCCTACACCAACTTGAAAATTCAACGATCAATTCACATGCAAGATGGGGTGCACTCACTTCAAAACAAATTATTTGACCACAAGATATAAAGTCATACAAGGCAACTAATGGATAAAGAAGCAAAATTGAACACTCAACCTACAAGCAAAATTCAGCTCATGCATAGTAGAAAAATAAATGATCAAAATGACAACTTACAAATAACTTGGATTCAAGAATGGCACATGGCAAAGCAAGTTAAAATTGTGATGATTTTGTCATGACAACTTGCATGAAAGATGCTTATAAATAAAAGGGAGGGGTGTGTGTTCTAAAACCATGCTTAGTGTGCGGGGATGCTTTGGAAGAGCTATTTTGAGAACTTGAGAAAAGAAAAGAAAAATCCAAGAAGAGAGAAAACAATGGCCGGTTCTTCCATATTTTTCCTTAGAGAATTTTCGTTACATATTTTCAATATGTGTAACTAATTTTCTAGTAGAGTTAGGGATGATTTTGTATATGATGGTATTTGTAATTGTTTTTTATTCATATATGTGAGTTTCAAATATTAAACTCTTTTGTTTAGTCATTCGAAATTTATTATAAATATTTTCGTTACCAAATAATCTTAAAATTTATTTTATTTATAGATTTAGTTATGTTTTTTCTATTGAATGGAATAATCTTTTGATTATGTTTGGGTCAATTGGTTATCTATATTAATTTAATTTTCTGCTGCAATATTACTCTATAAGTATATTTTCGACGTTGAATTTTCTTAATATCAATAACAATTCCCGTTCTTATATTGCAACGAATGATCTTTCGAAAGATTACATTTGATTTAAATCTAGTTATTAATATTTTATTTTTCGATTGAAAATTTGGACATAGAATTTTCAATTGAGTTATTAATGAATCGAAAATAATTAAAATACCGATTATATACAAAGGATTCCCAATGCACTATTTTTCATCTCATTTTTATACTTTTCAAATTACTCATTTAGTTTTAATTTACGTCATACTTCAAAAATCACTTTTCACACTCTTCTAAATCTTTTTGTTAATTTTGTTACTATTTTTCAATTTCTCAATCCATCTCCTTGTGGAATCGACATCCCAAAACTATATTGCAAATGACCGTGTTATTCTTTGGGCTTAATCAAATTTTGACGTCGTTATCGGGGAGAAGGTAGAAGAATTTGTAGTTTTCTTTTAGCAGTTTGTAAAAAAAAAAAAAAAGAAAGAGGTAATTTCGTTCATTTTCTCTTTAGCTTTCTGTATCTTTATTTTATTTTGTTTTTTCTTTTCGTAATATATATATATTTTCAGTATTACATTTTTCTTTACTTTGCATGCGCAGGTACAGAGAGACTTTTGGACGATTTGCTAGTAGACCCGTGCTAGAATCAGATTCAGAATCTAATTTTTCTAATCGCTTGTTTGATAATTCTTCCAATTCTGACGCGATGAGTGAACACGCGGACCAACATATTAGAACCCTCTAAGATTATCTTCATCCCGCACGAATAGCCACACTGTCCTGTAAGGTTAAAGTTCTTTCCTTTTTCTTTGAAAGATAAAACTAAGAGTTGGTTGTACTCACTAAGACCGCGGTCTATTGAAATATGGAGTGAGATAACTCAAGTGTTTTTGAATAAATACTTTCCCCAACATAAGACCAATGCTTTAAAAAGACAAATCTCTACCTTTGCACAAAAGGATAGTGAGACTTTATATTGGTCTTGGGAAAGATTTAAAGAATTGTTGAGTATGTGTCCTCACCATGGATATGAAAATTGGCGCTAAGTGAGTTATTTCTATGTAGGGCTTAAGCCCAGGGAACGTCAATTCGTGGAAATGATGTGCAATGGAGAATTTTTACAGAAACATCCTGATGAGGCCATAGAGTACCTCAATGAGCTTGCTGAAAAAGCTCATACTTGGACTGGACCTAGTGCTACTGATAGTACAAACAGGTCACGACCTACAGGAAACTCGAGTGGTGGTATTTACCATTTAAGGGAAGAAGATAACCTTATGGCTAAGGTTGAAATGCTCACCAGAGAATTAGAGTTATTGAAAACCAAAAACTCAAAACCAACACACATAACTAATCATGCAGAATCTTTTGGGCCATGAGTTGTCTGTGATGGGATAGATCATCATCCCCAAGAGTGTCCTACATATACTAACATGAATGGTATGCATGAGGAACAAAGTAATGCTCTGGGTATGTACAAAAAGCCCTTCACACCTTACTTTAAAACCTACAATCCAGGATGGCGTAATCATCCCAACTTCAGCTGGAAGTCTGAAAACCAGCAGCCTACACAACCCTCTAAATCATATCCTACACCATACCATGCACCTCAATCTTCTAGAAATTCTTTAGAAGATACTTTGCATACTTTTATTGAAATACAGGGTAAAACTAATAAGAAATTTGAATATTTGATTACGCAGGTTGTTGAAGAAAATAAGAAAATAAAGAACCAGGTGTCTAAAATAATGAGTTCTTTGACTGTGAATGAGAAATGTAAGTTTCCTTTTCAAGCTCAGTCTGCATCTCATGGCCAACATATGGCACAAAGAGATCTGAAGGACATAAACGCCATTGTAACACGAAGTGGTAAGTCTCTACGTGATCCAATAATAGACAAAACAAAGGATGTAGAGAAAGATCAAGATAGCAGCAGTCCTGAGCTTCTCAAAGAACTTGAGGTAACAAAACCCGAGGAACCTGAGGTAACAAAAAATCCTGTTAAGGTACATTTTCCTTAAGCATTAAAGTCAAGCAAACAAACTCTGGATCATAATAATGATATTTTGGAAAATCTCAGATAGGTAAAAATTAATCTTCCTCTTTTGCATGTAATTAAACAAGTTCCTACTTATGCAAAATTTCTCAAAGATTTGTGTACAGTTAAGAGGAAGTATCATGTGAAGAAGACAACATTCTTGACAGAGCAAGTTAGTGCTCTAATTGAACAGTGGATTCCCCCTAAGTACAAGGATCCTGGATGCCCAACCATCACATGCAACATTGGCAATCATGAGCTTGGACAGGCCTTGCTAGATTTAGGGGCTAGTGTAAATTTGATGTCATATTCTATTTATTTGCAATTGAGATCGGGAGAAATCAAACTAACTTCTGTTGTATTGCAATTGGCTGATTATTCAGTCAGAGCACCACAGGGTGTGGTAGAGGATGTTTTAATTCAAGTTGACAAATTTTATTATCCTATTAATTTCTTAATTCTAGACACTAGTTCTTCTGTAGAAACCACCTCTAAAATTCCATTAATTTTAGGTAGACCTTTTCTTGCTACTTCTAATGCGCTTATCAATTACAGAAATGGATTGATGAAACTCTCTTTTGGTAATATGACTCTTGAGGTAAATATTTTTCATACTGCAAAACAGCCAGAAGAGGATGTCGAGTGTCATCAGACATACATGATTGACTCACTCATAGAAAGGGAAGTTCTTACAACTCATGATTCAGATCCCCTTGAATACTTTATTGTTAATTCTAAATTTCATCCTATAAGTGATTCATTTGATGTAGTTGACATTTGTGCTATTTTTGACAGAACTCATGATTATAGCACACAGGCATGACAACCAAAGTTTGAGAAGTTGCCTGAAAAAAGAGAAAGACAAATTCCTTCAAGTAGGGAAGCCCCTAAAGTTGAATTAAAATCCCTACCTAAGGGTTTAAAGCATGTTTTCCTTGGTCCAGATGATACTTTTCCTGTTATTATTTCATCTGAATTATCTGAGTCCTAAGGTGAGAAATTAATTCGGATTTTATGCAAGTATAAATCAGCCTTAGGATGAAGTATTGCTGATATAAAAGGCATTAGTCCCCTGGTCTGTACTTATAAAATAAATTTAGAGGAAGGAACTAATCCTCGGAGAGACTCCCAGTGTAGACTTAATCTCACTATGAAAGAAGTTACGAAAAATGAAGTATTGAAACTATTAGATGCAGTAATGATATATCCTATTGTTGATAGTAAATGGGTAAGTCCTACGCAGGCTGTTCCTAAAAAATCACGTGTAACTGTGATAAAAAATGACCTTGGAGAGTTAGTCCCTACAAAACAGGTGACTGGTTGGTAGATGTGCATTGATTATAGAAAATTAAATGCCACCACACGAAAAGACCATTTTTTGCTTCCTTTTATTGATCAAATTCTTGAGCAGGTGGCTGGTCATCCTTTTTATTACTTTCTGGATGGTTATTCTGGTTATTATCAAATTGAAATTGCATTAGTAGATCAGGATAAAACTACTTTTTCTTGTCCTTGCGGTATTTATGCTTTTCGCAAAATGCCATTTGGACTGTGTAATGCTCCAGCTACTTTTCAATGTTGCATGATGAGTATTTTTAGTGATATGGTTGAAAAGTGCATGGAAGTTTTTATGGATGACTTGATTGTTTTTGGATCTTCTTTTGATGCATGCTTAATGAGTTTAGAAAGAGTACTGACTCGTTGTGAAGAAAAATAATTGGTTTTAAATTGGAAAAAATGTTACTTTATGGTACCTTCAGGTATTGTTTTAGGCATATAATATCTTCCAAAGGAATGGAGGTTGATCAATCAAAAGTTGAATTAATCTCTAAATTACCTACACCTAGGACAGTTAAAGATATAAGATTATTTCTTGGTCATGCAGGTTTTTATAGGAGATTCATACAGAATTTTTTCGCCATATCTAGACCACTATGTAACCTCCTAGCTAAGGATGTCCCATTTGAATGGACACAAACCTGTCAAGAAGCTTTCAAAATATTAATTGGCAAGCTTACTTCAGCACCCATGATGCAACCATCTGATTGGAATTTACCTTTTGAAATTATGTGTGATGCTAGTGATTTTGCTATAGGTGCTATTCTTGGACAACGAAGAGAAGGGAAACCTTTTGTCATTTACTATGCTAGTAGAACTCTGAATAGTGCTCAAATGAAATACTCCACCACTAAAAAAGAGTTGTTAGCTGTAGTATTTGCTTTGGATAAATTCCGCGCTTATTTGATTGGTTCTCCTATTATTATCTTTACAGATCATGCAGTCCTTAAGTATCTTCTTACAAAGAAGGATGCTAAGACACGATTAATACAATTGATTTTGCTTTTGCAGGAATTTGACATCACCATCAAGGACAAGAAAGGAGTGGAGAACGTAGTGGCAGAGCATCTTTCTAGACTCACATTCAAGGACACTTCTGACCACATGCTAATCAAAGATGATTTTTTTGATCAGCATTTACTTTCTATTACTTCTCTACCATGGTTTGCTCATATTGTAAACTATTTAGCTGCAAGTGAAATATCAAAGAATTTTAGCACCCAAGACAAAAGGAAATTCATGATTGAGGTACAAAAATTCTACTGGGATGACCCATACCTTTTCAAATACTGCCCTGATCAAATTTGAAGGCATTGCATCCCTGATGAAGAGATTGCAAGCGTTTTGGAATTTTGTCATTCCCAAGCTTATGGTGGCCACTTTTCAATGAAGAAAACCGCTGCAAAAATCCTGCAGTGTGGATTTTATTGGCCCACCTTGTTTAAAGATACAAATATATATTGTCGCTCATTCGAAAGATGTCAAAAGTTAGGAGTTATGACCTATCGTAATATGATGCCCTTAAACCCTATTTTGGTAATTGAAATTTTTGACTGTTGGAGCATTGATTTTATGGGACCATTTCCTCCTTCTTTTGGATATTTATATATTATTGTGGCAATAGATTATGTGTCAAAATGGGTAGAGGCAGCACCTTGTAGGACCAATGATAACAGGATGGTAATTAAGTTTCTCAATGTATTATCTCGATTTGGTACCCCACGTGCTATCATTAGTGACCGAGGTACGCATTTTTGCAACCGTTCTTTTGAAGCTTTAATGAAAGGATATGGGGTGATATATAAGCTTTTTACTGCATACCACCCTCAGAAAAGTGGATAAGTTGAACTTGCAAATAGGGAAATTAAACAATTTTAGAAAAAAGGGTCAACCCGAATGGAAAAGATTGGTCTTTAAGACTGACTGATGCGCTTTGGGCTTACCGTACAACTTTCAAAACTCCCTTAGTCATGTCACCTTATAGACTTGTTTTTGGAAAATCTTGGCACTTGCCCGTGGAGCTCGAGCATCGAGCATATTGGGCCATTAAACATTTTAATTTTGACTTGGAAAAAGTAGGAAAACTTAGAAAATTTCAATTGACGAAATTAGAAGAATTGAGAAATGATGCTTATGAAAACTCCAAGATCTATAAGGCTAAAATGAAAGCATTTCATGATAAAAATATTTTGAAAAAAAACATTTAAGCCTAATGATCAAGTATTTTTATATGATTCAAGACTCCATAAGCATCCAGGAAAATTTCGATTTAGATGGACTGGCCATTTTATAGTAAAAAACGTTTTCACAAATGGGGCGGTAGAAATAGAAAATCCAAAAGATAGATGTATCTTCAAAGTAAATGGTCAGTGCCTCAAAATCTTAATTGATAGACAAATTCCGGAAGTGGAAGACATTCCACTTATGGATCCAGTATATCAATCTTGACCATCTCCAAGTATGTTTTTCTTTCATTTTCTTTTCGTTCCTTTTCTTTTGTTTATTGTTTACTTTATTTTGTTATAGTTCAATTTTATTTTGACAAATACCATCTTTGATGCCAAGCAAGCCACCCACATCCCACATCAGGTGTATTCTACCCTATTTAGTTATTCAATTCTGATTCTTAAACATTGAGGACAATGTTTCATTTAAGTTGGGGAGTGGGAATACAAATCTGTTATTTAAACTCTGTGACATATTTCAATCAAAATATAAAAAATTGCCAATTTTTTAAAAAATTTACATCACACAGGTATCTTTTCACACATGATACTCATGCTCATTCATAACCATCTTGGTGAATTCAACAAATCCATCTTAAATCATTTTGCTAAGGCATCCACAGAACCATTTATGCACTTATCCAAACTTTGTAGTAATATGGTGATTTGACACATGTAACTAGAGAATTATTTTGCTTAAGTATTCATATGAATTTTGGTGAGAATTGAGAGCTTACAAATACAGAAATTGTGGTAAGTATCCATTGATTTGTTGAATTGGACACTTTTTTTGAGAATATCATTACATGGTTTGTGGTAAGATGGTGGACATACTTGGGATATGACGAAAGTTAACTTAGGATTAACGTTTGAGCCTTTCAAGCTGACCATTTTCATCATAGACCCCTAGCAGCCAATTTTGAGCCAATATACACATATGACATTTTCTTTTCATACCTACATCATCCATACTTCTCCATATTGGAGTATAGCTTATACACTAATTTTTCCTACCATTTTACTTCCAAGTGTGTACTAGGTGTGAAATTATCATTTCAATAAAAAAAAAGGACCATGACAAAAATGGCAAGAAAACCATGACAAAAATGGCATGGTGCTAGATGTGTCCATCAAATTATTCATGAAAGAGTTCATCAAATTGCGAAGACACCAGTGGCAAAAGAAGATGGAAAAGTATTATTAGTAAAAAAAAAATAATCTGAAAAGTCGAAAAGTACATCAAAAGGAAAGTATAGTCTACTAAGAAATTTAACAGATTCCCTTTTTATGTATTCTTGAAAGTTTTTGAATATCCTTCACCCTTTTCTTCTATGAGCCCCAAAACCTAACCCACATTACAACCCTTTGTGTTGATTATTCCGATCCTAAGTATGCTTGTGGAAAGAATGACAGAATTATCAATTGTTAGTATTCCTATCATAAGATAAATATTTGCTTATTACTTATACATAATTGCCTAATTTCCCATGAGAGTATATGTACACTTTTGTCAACTCCATAGAGAGAATCCTTACATGAAGCACTTCTATTCCCATGAGTTATGGAGTTGAACATTTTGCTTAAGATATTCTAATGTTGCATGTGTCAAAACCTCTTATTTGATAAAAATAGTTTGGAACACATATACACTCTGTGGATTGCTATATTTGAATTACTTGTGAAAGGGTTATTAAATTCCTAAGATTGTTTTGATATGTAAATTTAAAAAATGCGTCTTGATGGCCCCTATGTGTGATTTTCTTTGGTCTTTCTCATCATTTTGCATGAAAATTGCTAGGGACTAGCAATGAGTAAGTTGGGGGGTGTGATGAGTGCACAAAAATGCACTCTAAATACTCTATTTAAATGCTAAAAGAAATGAGAAAATAATGGATATAATTCATGTTATTAAAATTAATGGTCATTTATCTTGAGATAGATATAAGCATGATTTAATATATTAATGAGAATACAAAATGCCACATTTTTCTCTCTTAATGTTTAATATTTTATTCTTATTTGATGCCTAAATATACTCATTATTCTTATATTTTGATTTAGGACACAAATAGAGGCATTAGGAGGAAATAAAGATAATTGCGGAATTTTAGACAGTTTTGACGTCTTTTTGTAATATGGGCATAACTCTCTCATCCAATCTCCGATTGAGCTGATTCAAGATGATATATAATCCCAAGAGAAATATCTATAACTTTTATGTTTTAAGAGATATTCGCTGCTCAATCCAAGAAAAAATCGACCATCAAGTGGACGCACCTGTACTTGACGTTCCTGAATATTCTTTAGCCACTTGTATCAAATTCAAATGTCATCACAATATTTTTCAGCAAGCAATCCTACACCAACTTAAAAATTCAATGATCAACTCACATGCAAGATGAAGTGCACTCAAGTTTCTTCAAAACAAATTATTTGACCACAAGATATAAAATCATACAAGGCAACTAATGGATAAAGAAGCAAAATTGAACACTCAACCTACAAGAAAAATTCAGCTCATGCATAGTGAGAAAACAAATTATCAAAATGACAACTCAAAAATCACTTGGATTCAAGAATGGCACATGGCAAAGTAAGTTAAAATTGTGATGATTTTGTCATGACAACTTGCATGAAGGATGCTTATAAATAGAAGGGATGTGTGTGTGTTCTAAGACCATACTTAGTGTGCGGAGATGCTTTGGTAGAGCTATTTTGAGAGCTTGAGAAAAGAAAAGAAAAACCAATGAAGAGAAAAAACAATGGCCGGTTTTTCCATATTTTTCTTTAGAGAATTTTCGTTGCATATTTTCAATATATGTAACTAATTTTCTAGTAGAGGTAGGGATGGTTTTGTAGATGATGGTATTTGTAATTTTTTTTTATTCATATATGTGAGATTCAAATATTAAACTCTTTTGTTTAGTCATTCGGAATTTATTATAAATGTTTTTGTCACCAAATAATCTTAAAATTTATTTCATTTATAGATTCAATCATGCTTTTTCTATTGAATGAAATAATCCTTTGATTATGTTTGGTTCAATTGGTTATTTATATTAATTTAATTCTCTGCTGCAATATTACTCTACGAGTATATTGTCGACGTTGAATTTCCTTAATATCAATAACAATTCCCATTCTTATATTGCGACGAATGATCGTTCGAAAGATTACATTTGATTTAAATCTGGTTATTAATGTTTTATCTTCTGATTGAAAATTTGGATATAGAATTTTCAATTGAGTTATTAATGAATCGAAAATAATTAAAATACTGATTATATACAAATGATTCCCAATACTCTACTTTTCATCTCATTTTTATACTTTTCAAATTACTTATTTAGTTTTAATTTACGTCATACTTCAAAAATCACTTTTCACACTCCTCTAAATCTTTTTGTTACTTTCGTTACTATTTTATAATTTTTTAATCCATCTCTCTATGGAATTGATACCCTAAAGCTATATTGCAAACGACCGCGTTATTCTTTGGGCGTAATCATACACCAAATATAAGTGACTGGTTGTGTTTATTCCACATTAACTCTCCCAATACTTTACACAACATACATTTTAAAGTAAAGGTAATGACGTAAGTAACTTCCTTAGTATATGTAAGTAATTTCCACATAAACTCCTTAGTATATTTTGTTTGTGTGCTTCCAAAACTCCTATTGACCAAAGATGGATGTTTCAAGTAGAAAACAATACAGAGAAGGAATATTATCTATTTGTTTTTTTAACGATTTTCAGGTTAGCCTACGTTGGTCAGACTTGATCAGATGTTCAATACTTTAACTTCAAACCTTTATTATCTTAATCATAATAGTTTTTTTTTTTTAATATTCCTTTTAGATCTTTCAAAGTCTTGGAGGTATTCAACACTTTAACTGCTATATTTTGTTGTTCACTTAACGAGAACTACTATATTTTGTAGTTCTCACCTAGGTTGCAAAAAAGTGTAATGCTAGGATGTGCAAGCAAACAAACAATTGAAATGTTCACTTTCTTCGAAAACCACATGATATTTGTGTAAGCAAAAAAATGATCTTTCTTCTCAAGTTTTCACCAACTCTAATATGCTTGGTTTATGTAGTTGAAATTGTGGTCAAATGAGGGATATTTAAGAGCATGAATGTACTAAAGTTGGTAGCTGTCCATGGTAGTGTAGAAAATTCTGCTATGCCCATTTTTCATTTGCATCTTTTGCTCAATCAAAGTTACTTGTTTGTATGAAAAAACATTGAAAACAAGTGACAAAAACCAACCATCTTGTGAGCTTTAGCTCTTTATTAAATTTAGTTTTTCTGAATTGAACATTTGTTTAATTTAGCTATAGCTCCTCATTCTGCACTACTTTTACATGTTAATCCATTGTTAATTTCATGTGGTTGGGGCTTTCTTTCAACTAGACTGACTTAATTGAAATATGGGGTGTATGTTTTCCAAGATATGGGATTGTACATTTGCATAAATGATTGAAATATGGTAGTCAAGAAATTGGTTAGATACCATGACTTTGTACACTTTAACTAGGTAGAAGACTTCAAACTTGATAAGTTTGGATATGACTTAGTACTAACGTTTTGTTTTATATTTGTCAGCGGTCTCATATATACCAAACAATCACAATCCTATCTAGGCCTGTATCCGACCCGGTTTTAAAATTTTATTTATTTTTTAATAATTTTAACATTTTTACTTAAAAGATTCAATAAAATTTTGGATTTGAAAGTCAAATTCTCAAATCCAGAATCCAGATGAACATCCATAATCTTATCAGAGTCTTTTCTCAACTAACTTCAAACTGTTGAGGTTTGTTCTTGTGGCTTCTTTAAAGCTAATTTTCTTTTGGTTTTCTGTCCTTTTCTTGATAATATGTTTAGATGTTGGGCTTCTATTTCTGAAGACAGATAATATACTGTTGTACTTTTTGATTGTCATATATCGTATTTTATTCTTTTGGTCTGGCAAGAAGGTTGGAGAGAGAAAAAATGTTGATTTTATTTTTTTTGATAAGAAAAGAATTAATAAAAGTCGAAGAGAAAATGTTGAGACTTGAAGATTGAGTAGAGGATTTTTCAGGGAACCTATGAGGAAAAGAAACCGAATCCAAAGCTCCCTTCTTAACAAGTGGGAGCTCAATGAGTGGCTGCATTAGCCTCTCCTTTAAAAAAGGAAAATAAAATCCTAGGGAAACCAGCTCAAGATTGAGGGAATACACAATGATTGGTTTGACATATTAGGGAAGGCAGCTAGCTACATAGCACTAGTCTCAATTTGCGATACAGTGAAAATAAATGTAGATTTATTAGATATTGATATTTATTTCTACCATTTTTAATATTGAGAAGATCTTCTTTTTAATCTTTTCTGCTTAGTGTATTTATCATGTATTGTAACAAATTTCATGTGTATTTTAGGCTAGTGAAACTGTATGACTATATTCCAATAACATTTTTTTTGATTTTGTAGAAACTATTAAAGTCGCTACAAAAGGATAATATTTGACAAAAATACTTTTTTGTGGCAAACATTAGTCGCTGCAAATGGTTTTGGAACGAATTTTCTGCGCTGGAAAAATTAGGACCCTCTTCACTTATTTCTGTGGCGAAAGTAAATTTGCTGCCAATATCAATAATGGTGGTGATTATAATCGCCAGAAAAAGTATTACGTAATTCCAGCGATTTTGTGTGCAGATGTGGGACTTAATTGCGGTGTAAGCTATTCTTATTTGCTGCGATTTTGTTTGCTGGAATTGCAGAATTTTTTACAGCGATTTTACTCATTCGCTACACGAACTTATAATTGGCATTTTAATAACATCGAAAATGCAGTGAAATATAAATCATTGGAATGAGTTATTTACGGTGAATATCATGATTTTTTGCAGCAAATTTGCACGCCAGAAAAAGTCTGCTTTGTTTTAGTGTTTGGAGTCCGCCACTCCATAAATGTATATTTTTTTAGCAAAGTTTAATATTTACGGTACTGCTCAATTAAAAATTATTAAGATCCTACTTCGACAATGGTCTCAAATAACAAATCACTTTATACGCAATAATTAAGTAAGGAGAACAAAAATAAAGCTCTTGCTATATATAGATTAGATGCCACGACTTGATTGTACAAAAATAAACTGTGTGCAAAGTCGTCATGCGCTAATTGGCCAGTATATGAGGTAGGCCGTAATTGTATTATTAGCTTGCTCATGCTTAATTCTTGAACTTGGGTTGACTAGGCTAATAAGCAAGCTGTCTAACTACTTATCAAAAGAGGGTGCTGGGCAGTTTCATATCAAGGGCAAGATTTGACTTTATTTGGTTAGACTGACTAATTTAGGATGGTGAAGGAGCTGCCAAAGCCAAGTATGAGCTGTTTACTAGCAGTTAACAAGCCTAGCTTTCAGTGTAGGTAGCATATAATGTGATTTCATCTATTTTACCTGAGCATCCATGTATCAAGGATGGTGCTGAAAATATGCAAAAGTCAATAAAGACTCAACGGCAACAATAAATCACTACCAGATTTCATTCCCAGATTTTGTGCCAAGCTTGATCACAAGAACCGTTTTTATTCTTATGTAATTAACGGTTTTTATTCATGCTGTAAATATGATTTTTCAGTTACACAATTTTTGTAAAGCTTTCAGATTGTATAGATATATACAGAGTTGAATAGAAATGAAAAGTATCCAGTTTTACAAAATTTTTAGCAGTACAATTATTTACACCATGTAACTTAGGAAGTCATAACCAACAAGAAAATAATTACCGCATTCATAACCAGTGTTTCCCTCTAAGGACTCAAGGAGAGGATTGTAGTCATAGCTTCCAAATGCTCCACTCCTAATAAATTGCTTGGCCTCCTCAAATTGTGGATCTGGTTTGAACTGTCATTCACAAGAAGAACTGATCTCATATGAGGAAAAACTTGCAGCAAACGGGTAAGCTTATATATTCAAATACAAATAGGGAGAGGAACTTTACTAACTAAAAATGCGAAAAGAAAAAATCATTAACTTGTGAGAATGTAGAAGGATAGGCAAACACTAGCTTTACCATCTTATATGTCAATTTATTGTAAATTGTCGCTTGACAACACTTAAGAAGTAACTTACAAGAGTTTTAGCTCAACTAGAGAAATGGAAGGAATATTTTTTCAAGTACACGTCAATTTTTGGTAACTATTATACTTGTATCTAGTTCTAGTTCTTGACTAGTGGTGGTAATTATGTCTGGTGTACTTGAGCTTCGCCTATTTTAATTTCTATTACTAAATTCCTTTTACCTATATATAAAAAAATTATATGTTTATGAAACCAGCATATAATAGAATGTTGGTTGTGCTGCTAAACCATATAGTAACCCTGGCTTTAATTTATATTGATTAGGCTTTGGCAAGCATTTCAGCCATTCAGGTTGTGAAGCACTAATGTTATTTCCCTTTTAGGGAAAGGTGAATACAATAATGCTTAAGAGTGAGCCAGCTTTTATGGCAGTTACATGTTCAACAAAGAAATTGACTTTGACCAAATATAATAAAATCTTAAACTTCAATACCAGTCCATTCTCTCTTTCCTTGATTAGCCTAGGTACTTCATCTCCAGTTGCACCAAAGAGAAAAAAGCTATCCTCCTGAATTTCCTCTCTGATTTCCACATAGCTGCATCAAGAGTACCTATGATGAGGTAGCCATTGAGTGCAAATTTCATGTTGCTTGTGCCACTTGCGTCCATGCCTGCAGTACTAATATGCTGCAATAGCTCGCTCCCTGGAATAAGCATCTCTGCTACAGATACATTGTAATTTGGTATAAAAACTACCTGAAATTTTTTGCAAGTTTCGAGCAGATAAGTCTGTAATAAATCTTAAGAGAAATGTTGGCGTATGCAGATAATACGTGTACATGTGCAAGAGAGTAGAAATTTTGACTAAAAGGAGAAATAGCATCCCAAGATGCTAAGTAATAAAGATTCTCTGCTACAACGCTTTCCGAATATAACCTCAGGTAAAAGATATTCAACCAGAAACTCTACACCTCCTGCCATGCATTGATATAAATGACTAGCTTGAGTATGTATAAGAAAGAAGCATCATGAACCTACCTTTCAACAAGTTCACAGCAATTCCATCCAATTAACATATACACAGAAGGTAAATCGAAAGTAGCACGTATGGTAGCCCATCCCATTCCGACTATCTAATTGCTAACATTTTCTTTTGGAGCCATAGAGTTGTACATACTTAGCAATTCCATCAATAGTAAGATCAAACTTTTGTTCATGGACAAAGCTCTGTGTCAGTTGATGTTAGTAGGTAACAGTTAATCACAGACCCTGATGTACAATGGAAACTAATAATCTTGTATTTATGAACTATGGAAGCAAGTGATTGGTTACAAATATGAAAGCTTGTGGAGTGGTTGGTGTAGTGAAGAGGTAAATGGGGCCAATGGGGTGGGGGTTTGGAAGAATATCTGACGTGGATGGGGGGAATTTTATAGCCACACTAGAGTAGTATTGGGGGGAGGGGTCCCGAATAAAGTTTTGGAGAGACATATGGTGTGAGAATGAAGCACTTAGGGATGCTCTCGATGTTTTTGTATGGCTTGTAATTAGGATGCTTTAGTAGCGGACTTCATCTTTCGATCGAGGGATCAATTGCAGTGGAATATTACTTTTTGCAGAGTGGCACAAGATTGGGACCTAGCTAGCTTTGAGGCTTTCTTCAGTCTACTTTATTCTATAAAGCCAAATCGACAACAAGCTGATAGGTTGTGGTGGACTCCTGCGGTTAAGGGCATCTTCTCAGTTTGATCTTTCTACAAAACCCTTATACCTCCACCAAACACTCAATTTCCCTAATAAAAATTTGGAGGAATAGGTCATCTCCTAAAGTGGTTTTCTTTACTTGGACAACAGTCTTGGGGAAGATTCTGACCATGGATAATCTGCGAAAGCGACAATTATGCTTGACTGGTGTTGTATGTGTAAGAAATTCGGCGAGATAGTAGACCACCTTTTGTTACATTGTGAGATAGCTCGAGCCCTGTGGTTCAAGGTGTTTAGCCGTGTAGAGTTATCATTTGTCATGCTTGAAACGGTGATTGATCTAATTCGCTAGCTGGCACTTCTGAGAGGAACCCCTCAAATCAAAACATTATGCAAGATGATTCCGACTTGCATTATGTGGTGCTTATGGAAAGAGCACAATGATTGGACTTTCGAAAATAAGGAGCAGTCATTATAGGAACTTTGCACTCATTTTTTTCATACTTTATCTCTCTAGGCCATAGCTTTATATTTTAACGACCTAATTTTTCATGACTTTCTAGTTTCCATTATCGCGACCTAGATAGGTCTATCTCTTGTATATCATCTTATGTATTTGGGCTTTGCCTATCTTTATTAATAATATTGTCGTTTACCTATAAAAAAAAATGAATCCTTAAATTTGTGTTTGAAAAATCACCTTCAGATATTTACTGACTTCGGGATCATTGTTAACAACAGCACTGACATCATTAACCAGCTCACTATTCTTTTAGCATTTGTATATGTTGCAAATGCCTTTCCCCCAATCATGATGGTGCGTGGAGTAGTGTTCTTTCGTTCTTTGGGGCTCATTTCCTATAATAATTCAGCTTCAAGAGAGTTCTCAAAGATGGTAGAAGAATTATGCAAATCAAGGATGATTTTATGTGGGATGTATACCTTTAACTTCTTGTACCTACAGATTGGTCCCAGAATGTTCAGCAGATGTCTCTTATATTCTTGAATACGCTTGACTTGTATGTCAAATAGGCTATGTAGATCAATGCTCTCCCTAGTCACTCTTTCCATGTACTCTGCCAAACGTTGCTTATTAGCCATCTTTGCAGAAGCCCATTCAGCTTGAAAGTCAGCATTTTTCGCAAACTGCTTAGAAAAAGCATCATAAATAAATGTAAAATTATACACCAGAGGAAACAGTCTAATAATGGTGGAAAGGAAAAATATTCAAAATATTTTAAATAAGTTTTTTAATACATACCTTTCTAAGACCTGTAAGTTGGTAAAGGTTGGTAACCCATTGTTCAGATTTTAACCATTTTGTAACGACATTATTGAGCTCAGGACTGCAAAATCGGAGCCATCAATGAGGAGTAATGCCATTGGTTTTATTTTGGAACTTTGTTGGCCATATAGAAACATAATCAACAAATAACTCAAGACTTCAAGATAATCACTATGTAACTGGGCAACACCGTTTACCTGCAAAGGGATGGCCAACAATAAATTTCAAATTAAGAATTAAGATTCATAGGGGAAGAAGTGATTTCCACAATACACAACCAAAAAAAGGTAGAGCAAAGGTGATAATGACAAGCATTATTTGGACAAACTCAGACAACTGAAACACAGCTTTGAGCAGTAAGTTCATGGATGACACTTATGCCAGATACATAAATAATTCTAATGAACAATTATAGTGTACACCGGTAAATAGAGTTGCATGAGCTAAATGAGATACGTTCTTTGTGGATTTCCAAGAATGGACTTCTTATACTGTATGTGCAGAAACCACACAGAGATTTGCCATCCTCACAACTAGCTTTTGGGGATTATAATCCACAATGCCAATGCAAATGCTCATAAGCTTACTTTCAAGATCAGTTTGTATCTTACATATCGTTGCTATGAACCGCATGGTATTTACAATTCAAGAGTCAAGACTCTCATATCATCCACACGATAGACTATAGAAAGGGAGGTGAACAGTATACTCTTGTCAATTTCTTCTATGATCTACATATGGCGAGGAAGAAGCTTCCACATCACAGATTGTGACTATTTCTCAAGTGCTTCTAAAAGGACCGTGTGATTGGTGTAGGCAATAGTCCTAGTTCAATCATTAATTCATAAAATTGTGCTACTATCAAAACTGCATTGCAAACACGCTGAAAAATTACAAAAGAAAGAAGCTTGTGCTGTGCAACAAACTCAGGGAAAAAAGTTCTGATGAACATAAAAACACGGAGCACTTTGTTGTTACATCCCCAGCTTCATCCCATCCAAGTCCTTCGTCATCCATTAATAATTGCATCAGCTCTGGAATTGAAAGTGTAGGATGAGTATCATTCAGTTGAACTGCAACCTTGTTAGGAAACTCGGACCATTGCCATGTTCCCTTCCCTAGCCTCCTCTCCTTAAATCTGAAATATAATAATGTCCTGTGAGTGGTTATAAGATTAGAGTTAAATGATTGTGAGAACTGTATACAAGACAAGAAATTATACGAGGCTTTCTTATCAGCGAATATAAGGAAAATTAAACAGTAATAATTTCGATTAACATGATGTCTTTGCTGACAACCAAGTGTTAAAAGTGCTCAAGGCATCCACTATGCAACACCTTCACATTGTCCCAGTAGAATCCCCTGAGAGCATAATTTGTGTTGCTTATAGTGCATGGGGTTGCATAGGTAACCTCTATTGAACATAATTTGAGTTGAGCACCTCCATTGGTGTTTTATGTTCAATAGAGGTTACCTATGCAACCCCATGCACTGTAAGCAACATACTATGAGTTTGAATCTCTCTCTCTCTCTAAGCTAAATGGTTTATTCTTGCCTTAGTTACAAAGTATCTAATCATTTCTTAGAATTTTGGTGCCATGTTAGTACAATCACAATGAGAAAAGTCAGAGTGAACAGAAGAAAGAATGAAATAAAGAAGGAATTAGAAAACTTGAAGTGATGCACTATAGAGAAAGAACTGCTGCTTCAACCGCAAAAGCTTTCCATTTTCTGTGGCATCCCCAGGATAAAGAACAGCACAAATCTGCAAATGAAGAAATTAGTACTAATCCACCTGCTGATGATCAACCTGCTGAGCTTGAGAATGACGTTGTGCAGCAGCTTTAGACTATCTGTCATTAAACTGGAATAGGTTGCAATCCCCAGCACAAGCCTTTGCTTCCCAGATACAAAGACTAAATAGTATTCTTGGTTTTGTATCTTGGAATTGGCATATCGTAAGCTAGAGCTTGCACCACCTCTCCATCAATCCATTTTTGGTTGTAATTTATAGAGAAGTGAACCTGTTTATTTTAAGAGCAAACCAAGTTGCATATGAACTTTAAAAGGAAAGCCATCCTTAAACATCATGTTTTATTGGTCATACAAAACATCATGTAGAGTAAAATATATAAAAAGATGAATTAATTATGCAATTAAAACTTATGATCCATTAGGATTAACCTCGACATGGCCAAATAATCTGATGGGATATACCACGCCATGCCTAACAACTTCCCAAGGACTAAATTTCTACATAATTTCCACCGAAAGTGTCAAGAGCATTCTATGAATGATGAAATGTGACAGAATTTTCACGAAATAAAAAAAACCTCAAGCCAATCCTCAGCAATTTCTTCTTGGCCCTCCTTAGTGATCCGTTGCTTGAACAACCCATATTTGTACCTCAAACCATACCATTATACAGCCAAATTTAATGTTGCCATTGAATCTAGAAAGCATGAAGCAAGCCTTCCAAGACCACCATTTCCTAGAGCTGCATTTTTCTCCTACAAAGATGAATTTCTAATGACCATAAAACCCATAAAGTGAAATCAGATTTATGTTTTGGAAGCCAGTATAATTGGGATGCGGCACTATGTTTATTGATGGCTCTCGACCACAAGGTATTAGAGTCACTTCCTCTTTGTGAAAAGTGGAACCCATTTTGATCTCATTCCTCTCTTCACACTGTTAGGAGGAAACCGTTTTAATTAGGTGGAATGCTGAGGACAATCCTCACAAGAAAGTTAAAAAAGGGATTACATTCCCCCTGATTTTTTGAGCCCAGGATTATCCAAATCTGAAATGACCAATCATATCCTCATTTAATGATTTAAATTTTATGTGGAATGCGTGCTATAGGTGTTGACAGTTATAGTGTAAAATTCCCCATTTTGTTGAATGGAGAGAATATAGACAGAGGTTCCAAAAAACAAGTCTTACGCCTTTTTTTGCCAATGAAAGCTTAGCAACAAGAGAAAAAAGAGAACTACTTGCCGTGCTATTTCCTCTAGTTCATGTCCCAACTTTTTCAAAGCATCGCCATACGCATCTTGAATCTCCAGATTCCCAATAGCATTAGTCAAAGCTTGTCCTTGAAGATACTCCATTGATAAGTCGTACGTTTGTTTGGGATCAACATTGTAAAAATGATGATAGGTCTCAGTCCATTGTTGTGCATGCAATCAACAGTAACACCATTAGTCTAGCTTTTATGCATAACCAAATACAAGTAGCCCAACACTTAAGTACTAAGAATAAATGTAATCACATCTTTAAGCTCAAAACCATGCGCACATTTGGCTTTGGAGAGAAGTGGTGCTCATGGATTAGATATTGCATTTTGACGGCCTAATTTTTTGTTTTGGTCAATGGATCTTCGACTGGTTTTTTCAATAGCTCTTGTGGCTTAAGACAAGGAAACCCTTTATGTCATTTCCTTTTTTTTTATTGTTATGGATGCATTGAGTTGCATGATTAATGCAACTGTGGATGGTGGCTTTGTGTTAGGTTTTACGGTGGGTGACGATTCTCAGGGTAAAATTATTATTTCCCACCTTCTCTTTTCTGATGACACTCTAATTTTTCCCAATCAAAATCATCTTAGAGCCTTGAGAACTTTGTTGTTGTGCTTAGAAGCTGTTTCCAGACTCAAAATTAACTTAGCCAAGTTTGAAATTGTTCTTGTTGGTATAGTAAACAACTCTCTTGATTTGGCCAATATTTTGGGACGTAAGGTCTCTAATCTTCCTATGAAATATATCAGGTTACCTTTAGGGCCCCTCACAAATCTATGTTTATATGGGATGGGGTGATTGAAAAACTTGAAAGAAGACTAGCTTTGTTCGCCGCCCCCGGGGGGGGGGGGGGGGTGGAAGGGGAAGTTACATTGATTAAAAGCTCTTTGTTTAATCTTCCCACTTATTTTCTATCCCTCTTCCCTTTACCTATAGAGTAGCAAAAAAGATTGAGAAAATTTTTAGGAATCTTTTGTGAGATGACAATGGGGACGAGAGAAAATTTCACTTAGTTAGCTGGAACAAAGTTTGTGTCCCGGTATTTTGTGGTTGATTGGGTATCTGTAACCTCAAGCTTTTCAATAAGGCCCTTCTTAGAAAGTGGTTGTAGAGATACAACATACAGAGTCATGCATTATGGAAACAGATAGTGGATGCTAAATATGGGAGGATGTGGGGGAATTAGTGCACAAATGAAGTAAAAGGGGTGTTTGGAAAGGGATTGTAAAAATCCATTAGATTGGGATGAGGGGGAATTTGCCAAAAGCATTTCCTTTAAAGTGGGCAAAGGGTCTAATATTTTATTCTAGCATGATGTATGGTGTGGGGATTTAGCCCTCAAATCTCTATATCCTAATCTCTTTACGATTGAAGAAATAAAGGGACTGCAGTGTCCAATTCTTATATGTTCTCTCATAATTTGCTACATTGGAATGTGGAATTTAATAGAGAATTGCAGGACTGGGAAGTTCTCGAAGGTGCAGATTTTTTTGCCAAACTTTATTTTGTGAAGATTGAATTGCAGGACTGCAGTGGCCAAACTTTATAAAGCCTTAAGCATTCATGATAATTCTGGTTTCCTATGGAAAAACATTTGGAAAGCCAAGGTGCCTCCAAAAGTAGCATTTTTTTGTTGGTTGGTGACTCTTGAGAAAATATTAACCATAGACAATTTGAGGAAAAGAGGATTAATTGTGAACAAATGGTGCTTCATATGTAAAAAAGATGGCGAATCCATTAACTGAAATCAAAGCCAGGGTGAGAGACTGCAATTAACTTAGAATTCATAATCTTGTCTTCCACCTCGTCTTATATTTACTCAAAACGCAAATAACTCGTTATCTACATGTCTTCTTAGATTTCGAAAGAATGAGCACAAACTTACAAGAATTATAAAATATGAATATATCATTTTGTATTCTACATTAAGAAAAAATTACAGAGATGAAATAATGATGTTTCTCTTAAAATCCCCTTGCCGCTCAATCATGCAGAGATAAATTTGTAGCTGTCACCATCTTCAACACCAAAAGATATATGTAAACTCTTCTTAGCATCTCTCTCGGGAAAGTTTGCAGATTGAGGGGAACTAGGAAGGAGAGAATGAGCACTGGATATTTCTCTAAAATCTTTTCGGATATTCCATAATACCTCGACACATTGTTTCATGGAAGGTCTTAATTTTCTCGAAGGTGCAAGGCATAGGTGAGCTAGTTTGAGTAGCTTCTCCGCTGCCATGACTGATTCAGGGCTCCTTTGCAGCCTTTGATCCATGGCAATTACTGCCTCTCCTTCGTTCAGTTTCTTTATTGCCTGTATACAAAGAAGTTTTCATCTGTCTTGCCTATTTATTGATTGGAGACCACTGAAATGTATAAGGTCACATTATCATCAACATACCTATGAGGTGACACTAGTTTGCAAGGTTTGAAAAGAAAATCCACTCTTTCAGTTATTATAAAAAGAAAATTCTGTGGGAAAAAAAAAAAAAAAAACAATGCTATGAAAGCTTAGTCCCTACCCCTTTCATTTTTTTCTTCAAAACAAGTGCATACTTATTCGGTTATGTTATTTGGGTTTGAAATACTGTGCTAAAAGTTATATTTTGGTGTAAATAGTGAAGACATGCAAGATGAAATGAATAAAGGCAGTGGATGCTGAGGTACCATTAGGAGTTTGTTCCGTTCTTAATAGCTGAGAAAGAAGGATTTAGACTTTGCTCAAGTGCTTCATTGTTCTACTTCCTCTCTGTACACTGATTCCTTGAATGCTTATTTAACTTGAATCCCTTATCATTTCTTTTCCTCTTGGATATTAGTTCTCAAAATCGAGTACATGCTTAGCTTTTGTTTAACAACTATCTAATCTATCCTCAACAATGTTAGGGTCACACCATAGTGATACTTGTCTCTGATACATGGGAACAGGCTATATGAAGAGGAAGATGTGACTGGTCATGCCAACTATGACGAGTTTATGTGATGACTGTCTTATATGCAATACCACAGAACAAGGTGTAAATTGGTGCGGCTGGAATGTGTGACTAAATGGAAATGTCTAAAAAAAAGTGACTGGAAAGTTTGATCTTGTCATGGTGATGATATGATAAGTTAAATGGACAATTAAAAGTATTTTCTCAGGTAGCTCAGACAATGCAAATAATATCCTGGATTTGATATGGTCTGGCTTGGATTTAGATTTTCCTGGGAGTATTCTCTAGACTTGGAAGAGGGACTTGGACTTGGTATAGTCACGATATAAAATAATCCATCAATCATCATCTTCCAGATGGATGGAATCCACAAGCCATTTTGATTGCTCGAGCAATGGACTATCTGACATATTATACATTATTCTAGCGTTATGATTTTAGGATCATTTTAGGCCCAATTTTCAGCTTTTCAAAAGAGGATCAAGATGGTTATATGCACTTTAATGTGTCTTGATTGGTTAAATCTACTTTATTTTTAGTCACTTGTGCACAAATGCCGATATTTTAGTATTGACATCAATTCTTACTTAACCAATGTAGATGCGCAATATATGAATCAATGGGAAACACCAAAAGCAGAGACTACTTGTACTGCTGATTATGCACAGGTGAAATGAAATGAGAATGAAATAATGTCAGGTTCTCAACTTATAACTGAATTGGAAGATTTTATTGTCTGAATTGAACTATGTTTCACTCTTAAAATGTTATGACCAGACATGGATTTGCATGGTGTTTAAGCTAAATTTAAGTAATAACTAATTCATTGTGTGCATCAAGCAGATTAGATAATCTTACTCCTATGAGGCTAATTCAGAATGTTCCCAGGTTAATGCCTTTATACCGTTTCCAGGATATAAGAATACATACCCATCTTATTGTTACCCGCTCACTGAGTGATCTCTTCGTTTCAATGGGTTTTCTTCCAGTCATCAGTTCTACAAGCAACACGCCAAAGGAGTACACATCACTCTTTTCCGTGAGTTGATTCGTCCTGAGGTAGTCAGGATCCAAGTAGCCTGCCGTTCCTTTGACTTGAGTTGAAACATGAGTTGCATCAGGGTCTTTTGAGCCCAATCGTGCAAACCCAAAGTCTGCCACTTTTGCACGCAGTTTCTCTGTTATGAGAATGTTTGATGCTTTTATGTCTCTGTGGATTATTGGATGATCTGTTAAATACATGAAAAAAGTTATACGTCTTGATAAGGCAAATGAATTTTCTGTCAAGAAAGAATCCGAAATCAACAACAAAGAAGGAGTACGTGGCAGCCAAGAATCTTCCAGAAAAGACAAAAAGAATATTTCTGTAAATTGTGATTCTGTTATACACGTGACACAATAGTATTGGATGGCTCAAACTTTCCATTATGTATAAAGTAGTATAAATAGATGTACTCGGAATAAAAGAAAGCGTAGAAAAACATTTTATAAGAATAGAAGAGGCCCTTGAGGCATTTCAGCAAACACTTGCTGTGTATGTTTTCTTTGCATCTTATTACGTCTCTAAATGTTTTTTCCAATACGAAAATGGTAACACAGAGTCTAGCTAGTTTACTTCTTAAAGCTGGCGTACATTGTACCTTTAAATGACTTTTTAACTTCCAGAACACACGAGGAAAATATTTAATAGAATTTAAGCCATTTGGATCGTACATTAATGTCCATGCATTTGAACTTCATGCAGAGTAATATAACTACACTCTCTTAGACATCTTTGAATTATTTATGAGAATAGGAAGTTGCCTGAAGTTAGAACATAGCCCTACTTTTGACTGAAATCATCTGCATACCTGTGTACATGTGAAGGTAGGTAAGTGCATGAGCTATATCGATTGCAATCTCCAACCGCTCTGCAATCTCGAGTCCTTTTCCCAAGGTACCTGCAATGAAAGATGACTAATGTTTTCATTTTCCTTTCCTTGTTATCAATTCAGCCACTAAATTGAGCACCCGCTCTTTCTGCTTGTAGGTAAACTTTTCAAGCAATTACTACTATAAGAAAATAAGTAGCCAATACCATCGAGGGGGTCCCTGATTTCTAACCATACCTACCTAAGAGCCAACCAATTACCCAACAAGCAGAATCTAAATTCTCAGGTGAAAACGGATTGTAGTTTTGACATGGAGAGTGAAGGAAAAACTTAGTTTTCTGAGAAGAAGGAAAGAGAAGGACTTGAGATCTCATAATTCTCTCCCCTCATTACAAAGCTTCTCAATTGTTGACAACGAAAGAAATATTGCCTTGTTTGTTTTAATAGATGAGATGAGATAAAAGTTAAATATATATATATATATTGTTATAAAATATTTTTTTAATATTAGTTTTATTTTAGAATTTGAAAAAGTTATTTTAAGATTTGAAAAAATTGAATTGTTTGTCTTAATTGTATTAAAATTTGAAAAAGTGTGATAATAATTTTGAAATTAGATGAGATGTGTTTGGAAAACAAACGAGGCATTAGTTATTTATAGCACAATCTCATTCCTAGAATCTGTCTTCTGCTATTTCCAATCGCTTAGAATATGTTATCTAGCTCTTCTGCTTTATGAAATGGACAAAATATCAAGGATTAGTTGTTTGCTTTGGTTTCAGGGGAATTTAGCACATACAGCTCATGTATATTCCTGACATGTGTTTCAGCTTTCTTAGATTTTATTGAACATTATACCTCATACCCTTTTTTAAGTAAAAAATAAGGCCATTATACTTCATAATTAGAGAAATTACAAGTTGTTAAAGCATAGTTTTGAAGTAGATATTAATGTTGAAAGGCTGAGAGACATTGGAGGATAGAAGCTTGAAGACCGCGTATGGCAAAATAAAAAATGCTGGAATAAGATTTGAAAATTATGCTTTATCATCATGTATCGAAAAATCTACATCATCAAAAATTTGGTCCATTTTGAATCTTAAAATTTTGGATCTTCATTTTCTTCAAGTCTGAAATAAAATTTAAATGACGACAATGAAACCTAAAATCCACAAAAATAAATAAAATTTAACTAAAGCTTAAAGTTAAGAAATGATAAAATATAGGAAATTATGCAAGTCATAATTAACTTACCATCAAGATGTTATTATACTTCATAATTAGAGAACTTACAGTCGCTTGACTTACCATCAAGATGTTCCCGGAGTGTCCCATTGCTGACATATTCAAGGAGAATGATCTTCTCATCTCCATGCTCCAGATATCCATACAACCTTACCAAATTCATATGCTCAATCGTTGACAAGGTAAGCATTTCATTCTTGAATTCCAAGTGGTTTTCATGTTTGTTCTGCCATATATTTTCAAACTATTATGCATCTTGATGGAAAATCACTTTTTTATTTTATTTAGAGAAGCGAGTCATATGCCATCAGGTCATCATGTTCTTGGCATGAAAATCACTTTTATCTATGCTTCTAAAAATTATTTGGTCTCATAATACTTATATCCTTTCCTTTGACCACGCCAAACCGATCTTTACAGACAATAATTCTAGCAATCTTTTCTGGTTACAACGATTTTATTTTTACTAATGAGTAATGGTACTCATCATCCCCTCATCATTCCATGACGTGGCATTATATGATTGGAGACTATTTATTTTATTTTATTTATGAACTTATCATTTAATGTTACACTATGGAATGATGAGAGAATAATGAAAAAAGTGATGATGAGTAGAATTTTTCTTCATTAATACGTGTAACTTACAGAATTACCAATCAAAAGCTATCAAACAAGAGATTGTCCTCATGCATGACACTGTACCTTTTTCGCGCGCTTTATTGCAACAAGAGTACCATCCCGGAGCCTCCCCTTGTACACTGTCCCAAATCCGCCTTCCCCAATTATATTAGCTGGAGAGAAATTTTCGGTTGCCTTGTAAATCTCTTCAATGGAGAAATTCCCAACTTGACCATTGGAAACACCGGAAGAATAACCAGAGCTAGAGGACTTGAACATTGATGAACTCTTTGCGCTGCTCCCCGAGGAAGGATCTGCTGAAACTGCAAATAGGAAACACAAGTTACATGGTACCCATTTACCATAAACATTGAAAATGAAGGAATTCGAGCTTCTTTAAAATAGTAATATCTTGATCGTGTTCTAAGCCAAGTTAAAACCCAATGACTTGACATCCATATTTACGCAATTGGTTGCCTTATGGCTTATTCTGCCGCTGAAGATGTGAAGCTATATGCGTTAATGGGGGAGGAGCTCGAGCTTTGACCAATGTAGATAAAATAGGAGATCTATTGATCCTAAATTCCCTAACCTTTGAACATTAACGAAATCAGAAAATTTACTGGAATTACCTCTGGTTCGAACGATATTTCCGCTGGAATCAGCTATATGATCTTTTGAGTTGACCTTCTTCCGCCAGAAAAGAACTACGGCGAAAGCTCCAGCAACTTTCTTGGCCGCAACCTTGAAAGATTTCAAGGCAGAGCGAGTTCCATTGGATGCGCTATTGCCGTCCCGTCCATCTCGGAGAATGAAGTTTTCTTGTCTTTGCCTCGAGGGGAAGTTGCGCGGGCTTGGTGCTTTCTTCATCTGCAGAGGTGATGGTGAGCTTCGGCGGTTTGAACGTATCTCACCTTTTTGTCTCCGTGGAACAAAACCCAACACATCATCTTTCAAGTATTTACGGGAAATAATAGACTATGTTGCTTCCTCGTAATCTTTTCCTATTTTTATTTTCTGGGAGACCTTTTCAAGCAATTCATGCTGATTTTACCGACAACGGCGAATAGTAGGACAAACCAGCACGACAGATTTGGAAAGGTCAACTAACTTATCATAGTACTTCCCCGCTTTGAATACAGCAACTTCAGATTTTACCAACGTCCAAGAATTCAAGTCATAATAAAATAAAATAAAATAAAATATATATATAAGTACATAATATATAAGAATGATGAATAATAAAACTTTTTTCAGTAATATTGTTTCAAGATTCTAGTCACATAATAATATTCTCTCGAGTTCTGAAATCTTTTTCACCAGATGCTCTCGACTAGTCTCGCCTAGTCTTTTTTCAGAGAAGGAAAATGAAGTCATTTCGAAACAAGTTATGCTAAGAACTAGGGGTGAACAAAATTACCGTCAACCCGACCCGACCGATAACCCGAACCGTTACCGACCCGCAACTTATGTTCCGATTAAGTGCAATCGAAAATGGGGCATTTCGATACCCCTGTCGACCCGCTCGTTAACATTCGGCTAATGTCCGATTAGCCGACATTAGGTTAGGTCTCAATTCGTTTCTTCGCCGCTCTCTCGCTTGATTTCACTGGCCATTTGCTCTTCTCGGTTCGTGATTCTCCGTGTTCGATTTCTGTTGGCCATTTGCTCTTCTCAGTTCGGTGGTTCTCCGTGTTCGATTTCACTCGCCGGTTGCTCCTCGCATTTCTTCACCAATTTATCGTTACGGTAGGTCACGATTTCTTGAGTTTTTGGATTTTGATGAGCTTTTGTATCTGTCTGATGCATCTATGATAGCTATTAGGGTGCAGAGGAGTATTTATTTGGTTCTATGTCATATAACAAGTTAGGTCATGATTCGGAAATTAACCTTAGCTCAATGCTATTGTAATCTGGAACTATAGTGGATTTGGGTCCATACTAGATGAAGCTTATTCGGATCAGATGTTCTTGAGTATTTATATAAAGCATCTTCAAATCTCTATTTTCTTTTTCTTTTCTACGAAGAGGCAGGGGTTATTTAGAGGTGAAGTAAACATGAGTAAGCAAGGGGTTATCTGTTGAGTAAGCAAACTGGCTTATTAGTTTAATAAGAGGGCAAAATCCTAGACTTTTGCAACATGAAGTGCTCTCATTCCTCTCTGATAGAATTCCCAGTGTGTATCAGCATAGTCTTTTCATCTCTGCAAAAATTCTAATAATGCAGATTTGGGTTTTATTATTTAACAGATAAAATTCTAATAATACTTTATACCTCCAAGAGTCCAAACTAATATCATTGGTATATTATATCCAAATAAAAGGAAGATATATTGTGATATATATTATTTCAGGGTGTCCACATTTTTTCTCAGCTCCTCCAGCTTTCTCAATCTCAGTATCTCACTTTCACCCACCAGCTGAAGAGAAAAAAGAATATGAGAACAAAAAAAATGTCAATAATCTAAATATGTGGGTACAAATTTAATTTGGGATTTTTAATTATTAGTTCAAAATGCAAGTATCTAGATATCTGGAATTAATGCCAGATATCTAGATATGCCTAATGCCAGAAAAAATCCAGCCTAAAGCCTTATAACCACTTGCTGCTCTCTCCATTCCACCCATGCTGTCCAACCCATTACTGCTTAATAACCCATTTATTAATGTCTGCCACTCTCTCTCTCCCTCTAGGTGGCCATAGTACTTCCACCACTGCCCTAGGTTGGGTGTGTTATATCAAATGAATTAGGGTCAAGATCCCAATGTACTCTTTTAGATACATCCAAAATAAACATATTACCCCTAGTAGCATGAAAAATAATCATCTCAAAAATTTCCATTGACTTTTCCCTAGGAAGAAGGGCCCGTGATGAACCCTAGCTTAATTTGCTTGGATGAACAAAAGATAAATTTCACCAAGTAAATCAAATTTCAGCTGTTTAAGCTAATTTTACTTGCTCCAACAATAAATTATATTGGTGTATCCAAGGTTTTGTGGCACTGCTGTGAGCTACATGAAAACACCTCAATCTATGTAGTTGTCTATCCATTTCTATCAGATTACAGGACACATAAAGCAGTTATAACTTATAAAGCATAGATCATGAGGCGAAATGCAGCCCTTCATTTTTATAATCCTATATACAACTATTTCAACAGATTTCATTATGAATGGCTTCAATACCAAGATAATTTTGTTACCTTTCTCTGATGTTAGTTTTTTTTTTGGCAGTTGAATCCTATGGAATCCAATGCTTCTATGCATTCATTTGAGTCTGAATCAGTACCTATTCATTTGGATAGCACTCTACCTACAGCTTCGGATAACTCTTTCCAAGCAACTAGTCCTCAAGTTCGCCCTCCTATCTCAAGAAGAAGGAGCAGATCAGATGTATGGCGATACTTTACAAGGAATGATGAGGATCCCAATGAGCCCACAGCCACATGCGATTATTGTGGTAAGGTTTTATTATGCCATCCTAAAAAACAAGGTACTTCATCTTTGAAGTACCATGTTGAAAAATGCAAAGCCTTGCATGCTGCTATTGGGGCTAGAAGGGATAACCCCCAATTAAAAGAGACTTGGGTTAGGAGGACAGGGGTAGATGGTACAACTAGCAGTCCTAATGTTGGACCTGCTAAGTACAATGAACAAAAAATACGGTTAGCAATAGCGAAAATGATAATTAAGGATGAGCTACCGTTTAATTTTGTAGAAAAAGAAGGCTTCCAAGACTTTATGGCCGTAGTTGAGCCTAGATTTCCAATTCCCTCTCGCATTACTGTTATGCGAGATTGTATGAAAGTTTATCTATTAGAAAAAGAGAAGTTGAAGACTATGTTTATAGAATCTGATTATAAGATTTGCATTACAACTGATATGTGGACATCAGTTCAAAATCTTAACTATATGTGCATAACAGCCCATTTTGTTGATGAGGATTGGACATTGCATAAGAGAATAATTCATTTTAAGAAAGCTCCTAATCACAAAGGGATCACAATAGGAAGAGAGATTGAGTCATCCATACTTGAATGGAACATAAAGAAGATTTTTACAATTACAGTTGATAATGCATCTGCTAACAATACGGCCATTGATTATTTGAGAAGAATTGCCAAGTTTAGAGATTGCATGGTATTAGATAAGGAACTTATGCATATAAGATGTTGTGCACATATTTTGAATCTCATCGTCAAAGATGGTTTGACAGAAGTTAGTACATCAGTTGTGAAGATTCGCCATGCAGTTAAATATGTCAAGTCTTCCCCTGCAAGACTTGACAAGTTCAAGTCATGTGTAGAGAAACAAAATATTCTTGGTGGTGGACTTCTTTGTCTTGACGTTTCAACTAGGTGGAACTCAACATATCTAATGTTGAGTTCGGCTCTAAAGCATTATGCAGCATTTGAGGTGTTGCAAGATGAAGATGGTGATTTTGTCCCGTATTTAAGTGAGGTTGGATGTGAAGTACTAACTTTACAAGATTGGGAAACCATCAAGGTTTTTGTACGATTTTTGAAGATTTTTTATGACATGACTTTGCGGGTTTCAGGCTCAGTTTATGCAACTTCAAATTTATTTATAAGAGAAATATTTGCAATCTATAACCATTTGAAAAAATTTTCAAGAAGTGAGAGCAATATGCTGAAATCCATGTCGGAGAAGATGATGTTGAAATATGACAAGTATTGGGGGGATTTAATTAAATTGAACAAAATGTTGTACATTGCAGCTATGCTTGATCCACGCAACAAATTGGAAGTTTTGGAATTTTGTTTTACAAATGTTATTGGTCATGAGCGAGGATCTGAACTTGTTGGTGGGTTAAAGAGGATGTTGGAGCAGATGTATAAGAAATATTCAAAATCCAGTGTAGATTCAAGTAGGGGCCAATCAAGTGTAGGTAGAGGTGAGACCCAAAGTAACACTTTTTGTAATGATGATGATGAGAATATATTAGATATGTTTTTTCAACATAAATCATCAATGGGTGTGGAAGAGTCCAAAACAGAATTGGATAAGTATTTTACGGAGAGTGTTGAACGGATGACACCCGACTTTAATATTCTACTATGGTGGAAGATGAACTCAGCTAGATTTCCAATACTTGCCAAAATAGCTCGAGATGTGTTAGCTATTCCTGTATCTACTGTTGCTTCTGAGTCTGCATTTAGTGCTGGAGGTCGTGTCTTAGATTCATTTCGTAGTTCATTAGCCCCAACAACGGTTGAAGCTCTTATCTGCACACAAAACTGGTTAAAGGCTCCCTCAGTTAATTATGACTCACAAGATGTAATGGAAGATGTTGAAAGCTACAAGTTAGAAACCGGTAAGATTCATATTTGAATAATATTTTATTTTAGACATTTCAATTAATTATATGTTTAACATAATTTTTTTGTTTTATGTAGAGATAACTTTGCAGAATATTTTGAATGAGATTGATTAACCAAAAAGAAGCATGGAATTGTATCGGTAAGGATTTTTTTTTGCCTTTCTTTTATCATTTGTGTATGTGTTTACAGAATTTGTGTATCTTTATGTAGCTTGCTTATTAGTTATTAGTTATTATAGAATCTAAGATTGTATTTGTGTTTAAAGAATTTGTTTTAATCTCTCATTATACAAAGTTAGAGTCTTGGCGAGCTGCTGAAATTAGCACCAGACATTTAGACTTGGAATTCTATTCATTAATTAGTTTAACATCTAAACCACCATCTGCACACAATTAAGTGTAAAAAGGCTTTAGTTTGAAGAACTGATAGTTTAGAGTTTTGCTTTTGCATATGTGAGAGGCTTTGTAAACTGATAATCTGGTGAATTTTGTTCACTGGTAAAGTATTTAATAGGAATTCTTGATCTGGCTGGATATGTTTTTTTGAAATAAATGCATGAGACTATTGGTTTGTTTTTTACATGTGAGCCTCCATAATCTGGTATGCTTTTCCTTTATCTTCTTTCATATTTTAAAGAATTTTAGGAATAAAAAGTACATGGAAACTTATGTTTGCTCTTGATATAGGGTTCAGGACTTATATCTAGGGCCGTAGAATACACAACTGTAATTGACATGTGGTCAGTTGGTTGTGTCCTTGCTTAGCTTCTTCTAGGATAGAACTCTAGGAGCCATGAGGGTATATAAGTCCAGAGTTTTTATTTCCTTAGTTAACCTAGATGACAACTGACAAGGTTAAATCATCAAAACATAAGTATATTTTTTCAAATGTAGATTTATACTTTGTTTCCCTCATGCTTGGAGTACATGCACTGATGAAGTAGATTCTTTCCAGTACTTATAATAGAGTTAATATATTTCTACGCAATAATTCTTAGGCCCAATAAAAAGAAAAAAAAAAGGATGCTATGTTCTGATTTCACTTTTATTTAGACTTGTTGGCATATTTTGATTTCACTTTTAGTTGGAAATCATTTCACCGTGTTAAAGCTTGTGAAAGTGTTGATCTAAGACTAGGGGCAGCACCAGATGGGGTCCAGATGGTTAGAAAGACATAATTATCTTATAAAACAAATTTAGGACAGCATAGTTGTCATTAAAATTTAGATTAAACTTCAACAAGTGCTTGGTCAAATAGTTGGAACTGATTCATTGTGGTATCATTCCACAGGTACTGCATATGTGTTGCAAACAGTAAGTTTCTTTTTCATATCAAGGAGACATAGAGCATGGCAAAAGTGGCTTGGAAGAAGAGCTCAACCAGAGCTGAGGATTGAACCGTTACTCATGGGGTCCTTGAGATTGGCCTTGAGATTTTGGCATGACTAGAGCTGTATTATTATTCTCTACTAACTTTTTTTTGCTTTTCCAGTCACTTTCGCTTTGTAAAGTTTCCATTAGCCAAACACTTTCCACGGCAAAAACGTATAAGACTATTACCACAAGCAGACATTTGCAAGTAAAGACCAAACTGCAACACTTGTCGTTACAATGATTTATTAGAAGGGCTGATTTCTTCAGCCAGCTTAAGATCGATCAGATACAAGAGCCGTTTTCTTAAAAAAAAAATATGAGAAAATCGTGACTGCAGCCAATCCACAGCCGTTTTCTAATTCTTACTGTAAAAAAAAAAAAAAAAAAAAAAAAAAAAAAAAAAATTAACGGTATACCGATTACCCGATTACCCGATAAGGGTATCGGGTTCGGCTAATCGGCCAAACGGGCTAACGGGCTAACGGTAGAGGTTGATATCGGGTCGGGTCGGAACTGTGTCAATCGGGTCGGGTCGGGTCGGAAGTTCACCCCTACTAAGAACAGTTATTTTTATGTTTTTATTTTTATTTTTTTTTAAATGTATTCTACTCATATAATTGATCAAATAATTTAATTTATATTAACAAAAAGTGGTGCAGCCAATTATATTAATAAAGTGTACACAAAAATGCACAAAAATGACTTCATAGAGAGAACTTTTGTTTGGGAACGGACCGGACTGGATTGCACTGCAGCCAGTATTCAACCTGCATACCTGTGACCCAGAAAAAAGGCAGTCGAACTTTATTTGCATGATGTAAAATATAAATGTGTTTAATTGATGCCTTCAACTTTCAAGCCTGCTCAAAATAGTAAAGTACCCCTTTTTTCTCAAACCATTTCGATTGAAGGTGGGTTTGATTTTTAAAATTGTGTTATCTTCAAGAAAAATCTCACAGCTGTTACCGCTGGTCAACTAATTTGAATCAGCAATTTTCAACGCACAAAAGGTTTAACATCTTTGCTAGAATACGATGGCTCATATTCCAGATATCACTCGTGAGAGAAAGGCTGCAAGGCCATTGACCGCCAATTCTTTGCTAATCTTTTGTATTGATCAGCTTGAAACATTCTGATCCGTTGAAAAGCTTTTAAGGTGAGAATCTACATATGAATACAAATACAAATCAGGGAGAAAGGACTGCGGATGATCCCAGCAGCACACTTCTTTGGAATCCATTGTACTGTACATCTATTTCAACTCCTAATTCTTCCAAAGAAAATTCCCATTTTCCAACCTTCTCCGCCTTTCTTGGGCATCGGAGCCTTGCCATTAGTCACAGCTTGCCGTACTAGTCATCAACTACATATGGTGTTTAGCAACAGCATCAAATCTCAATCTCATCAGGAAATCGTTATGAGAATAGAATGGAATTATTATTATTATTTTCTTTTAATTAATATTTGCATTATAAACAAGACATGCTTAAGAAGCTATCATTAAGTAATACTACCCTGGAACAGCCAAAACATCAATTTAAAATCTCAGAAAAGGAATGAGTTCAGACCTGTTTCATCAAAGTTAACTCTCTCTCCAGTAGAATACAGGATGTAGAAAAGGGTAGCAAGAAAGTATAGTAGTGATGTAAGCAATAGGAATCCTCGGAAAGAACCCACCAGCTCAACAAAGAAACCAGCTCCAACTGTTCCTAAAATCGCAGCAAATGTTCCAGCCGTATTCGACATTCCTGAAACCAGAAATGTAGTACTCAATTGTAATGGTCAGACATGTAGTAGTACTTTCTTTTCTCATCAGGATCAGAAGCAAAACATATTTTGCATGTTTAGTTGTTCCTGCTTTAAAAAAAAACTGACATGTTATTCCAAATTCCATTTCTCCATAGCTGACATTGGAGAACCTGAGATATTGTTGATTTCAAAAGCCAATCATTGCATTGTGGAAGCTACTCTTTATGGAGGAAGACACGAGGAGCTCAAGATAGTGATGACCACAACACAAAAACATCAAACTTTCCATTCGACTTTGAGGTTGACCATTTTAAAAGGAGAAAAGGCCACTGCATAAGGACCACAAATACTTCTAGGAGGTCAGCTATTACTGTAGTATGTTTTGTCCTTTTATGTAAAGCGGGTTTTTTTTTTTTTTTTTTATGTTTCAAACTACTAAGTTTTCAAATTGATATAATCAGGTAACAAGACATTTCAAATGGATAAATTAGATCAAACCAAGTCAGAGATTAATGAGATAAACACCATATTACCATGTAATACGCCAGAATATTGTGGAGCAATCTCCTGGTACCAAAAAAATAAAGTGAAAGGTTAGAGGGGAGCACAACGTCCATTCTAGTTAAGCTTAGTCATTAAGAGGATCCACAGTATTGACCTGAAGATTCACAAGAAAACCGGAATGACTGAAAGATTTCAGACCGACGGCTAAAGTAAGCCAAGCAGAAGCAATTGATGGATGCTTTGCTGTGGTTAAACCAATAAGAGCAATCCCAGGACCAAGAAAACCAATTGACTGCATAGACGATGCAGATTTCAAATAATTGAACACAAAGTGAGAAAATCGAAATTGAAAAAATACAAGCAGTAACTGATTAAAGAAAGGTAAAACAGAAAGATGAAGTATGGTGTCAACAATTTATGTTCCATCTTCTCTTCCAGTTAATTTTCAAAGAACGTACCTATAAGACTATTTTATGCATGTGTAAATGAATGCCTCATTACAGTTAAAACTAGTAGATAGGAAGCATTCCCTGATTTCTTGATCAGATTAAAAATAAAAAAATTCAGAGCTTAGGAGTCAGAAATGACCGTACTGAAAATTAAATTGATGATAAAGGAAAATGCTGCACCTGAAAGATCTTGCGAGTCAAAGTGACGCTTATACCACTTTGTATCAACATGTCAGACCACAAACCACCAAAGTATCCCATGATAGCCATCATACTCCAAGGAACAGCACTAAACCATGCGGCATGTCTGAGGTCAACATGATATATCTGCAGCAACAAATTTTATTTTGTGATAGGTACAAGTTCAATTAGTCATTATTACTCCTTATAAAAAATCATAGATATAGCCAAAGTATTTGGACTTACTGTGTTAAAATAAATGGGCATCCAGGAAAGAATAACGAAAAAGCCCTGCAGAAAAAGATGAAATATGAGTTTGCATAGGAATTTAATGATGAGTGTACATACACACACCCACAATCTGAAAATGAGTTCATATTAACCTCACACACTCTAAGCTTTTTCTCTCAACTAGACTTTTTGCACTATACCAAGGTTATGTGTGCCCCCCAGCACCTAATTAAATTGGTAATTCTGGGATATTTTTTCTATAATGTTGGGGAGAGGTGGCAACCAAATTGTGACATACAATAATGGGATTCTTTTACCCTTTCTTCGGATGGGTACACAATTGGTAAAGAACACTACTTTTGGGACAGAGGAGACTGTCATCAAGGCAGGAGTACAACTGCTACTGGCCAATAGAATCAAATTAAACAATATATTTAGCACATTTTAATAAAATTTTAACATGATCCTTGGAAGAAACTAGTTCAAGATATGAACACAATTACCCAGCTATGCATAGCATTTGCAACGATTAGGGACCATGTTGGCAGTTTAGAAAGCAAGCGCCCGAAAGGTGGGATCACTTTTGTTGTCTTAGGTCTATTCTCCATGGGAAAGGATTTTTGCCTCTTGTCCAATATGTACTCCAATTCATATTTTGATATCTGGGGATTTCGGTCAGGAGTACTTGATATTGCAGATATCCATACCAAAACCCACAGAAACCCCGATAATCCAAAAATAACAAATGGTCCAAATGTACCACCGCGTGACATGAGGATGGGAGAAAGTGTGAGTCCTATAGCACTTCCAAGCTGAAAACCAGCCATTGCAAGTCCAACAGCCCTTGCTCGTTCTGTTTGAGGGAACCATCTAAAAGAAAAAGTTCAGAAGTTCTTTAAAATTTTAGCTTCACCAACTTCTTAAACTACAAGAACCTGTTCATAAGCACGGTATGTCTTTCATAGATATATTGTTAATCATTGTGAAACATTAAGTTTTTAAACCCTCTATACCTGGCCACCATATTGTTCATGCAAGGAAGAGCCACTCCTTCAGCAACGCCAAGCAGAGCTCGCATCGCAAGGAGGGCCCACAAAGAAGTCTCCGCAGCCCAGGGAGTAAGGTAGGTAGCTAGTGACCACAAAGCCACACCCCAAGCCATGACTATCTTACCGCCATAATAATCCACTAGGGTCCCTCCAGCAATTGGCGAGATCAGGTATCCCCACAAGAAAGATGACTGCCATAAGTGTCTATCCAGGAGTCAGTCGGAAGTAAAAGCAAATGAGATTTTATGAGAAGAAAGAACTCAATATAATAACTACTCAATATAAAAATTCATGAAGCCCAAGTTTGGACATTAAGCACGACATTTCACATGGATTCCTCTTTTTTCTCTAAACAAGTACTTCACTTGGAGTATATTTGATATGGTAAACTGAAAATATGGCTAAAGGAAAAATCATATACCTAAGCTGTTTGATTTTCTACCAGATCTTTGGAAAATTAATCATCGTGATTTCATTCCAAATCTAATACTGAAATTATTATTTTTTATATGTAATCTAATACTAAAATTGAAAGACCAATCTTTCCTAACTTTTAATAGCTATCAAGTTATTTACTTTCGATTATTCTACATTATAGATATGACATTAGAATGGCCACTTAATGCATTCAAGATTGCATATTGACATCTCTCTCTCTCTCTCTCTCTCTATATATATATATCAATAACACTCGATGCTTTTGGCTTCAAACAAATGTCTTTCTTGGAAAACAAAGAGAAGATTTAGGACTAGAAATAAAGCTTGGCAAGTGTGTGTGTGAGAGAGAGAGAGAGAGAGAGAGAGAGAGAGAGTGAAGGTAAAAAAAACACCTGAACAATACCAGAGAACGATCGGCTCCATCCGTGAGAGAGAGACAAAGGAACGATCGCCACCGACATCACAACTCGGTCCGCATTGCAAAGCGCCAGAGCCAAGGCCAGCATCGCCACCACTTTGACCCTCTCCGAAGTGATAAACTCGGCGAAACTGGGCGCCTGTACTTCATTATCTTCCGGCAAAGGCCCGAACTGAGCATCGTTCGAGAAAACCCTAAATTTGGACGAGTGAGGATCTTGAAGCTCAGAGGATACCTGCCGAAGTCTAATTCTCGGAAGAGAATTCGACAATGATATTTTTCCGAGACAGCATCCGTAGGAAAATTGGACGAAACGCGAAGAAAGTTTGATTGTTTCGGTGGCTCGGAATGCCGTGAGAAAACTGCAATAAAGTGGACGATGAAGAGCGATTGCTGAGCTCATGGCGTGGGACTCCGCCGGAGAAGAGAGAATTAAGCCTTTTACTTTCAGGAATTCGCTTTGACAGATAAGAGTTTTGTTATATACACTCTGCAGTTCATTTTGATCGTTTATATATTTAGTTTTTTAAAAACAATTTAATAATTAAAAAAACAAGTATTAGTATATTAATATATTTTTATTTTAATAATAATTTAAATATATTTAAAAAGTATTTAAATTTAAAAGAAATATAATTTAGTACATAAAATAAATAAACTAAGAAGGTAATTTTTTTTTTTTTTTGAAAGGAACTAAGAAGGTATATTAGCATTACTTTTGACAGATAATATTATCAGCCGCCGGTGCTATACTTGCTAATAGTAATAGATATATGAAACTTCCTGACGTGCCCTCCTTAGCTGCCCATAGAGATGTACGTCACTACATGTATAGATTTGGAAGGTGTTTGGGGGGTGAAACTGAGATTTCGATGGGTTAAATTATTGTCGGTGTCTCGATTATATAGGTTGCTCGTCCCACTCCTGTGTTCTCAACTTCTCACCTAAAGAAAGAAAAGGAACCTCTCTCTCTCTCTAGAGAGTGGGGGCCTCTACACCTCTATGATATCCATCAGTGTTTGAACACTCTCATAATAAACAACTTTGACCTCTTTCCTTTACTATGAAAAAGGTCTCCCTCCCAATCTCTCCTTTTTTGGAATATCGTCTATAACTATTCACATTAAAATAAAAATGAAAAATCTTATTATACAAATCGAGACTCTCTCATGACAAGATTTGAATTTTGAGCCAGACACCAAAGCAACAAAGCAAAATTCTAGACTAATTTTGGTGGGCTAACTAATTGCGAATCACACCTTGAATAAACAAGTCGTGCAAGCCAACATCAAAACTCCATATAATTTTGTAAAAAAATTTTGCATTAAAAAGATGAAAAATAACCAATTCATATTTACTTTCCAAAACTCCCAAGACAAGCAGAGAGTACTAAGCCAATCATCGTGAAACTTTAGAGGCCAGCTTCTAGTATTGAAGCCATGGCTACTAGGTACCACAATCAAAGAAATTAGTCTAAGGTATGCCATTTTTTATATTCAAATCCATGGCTTCACTCTAGAATATATGAGTGTTAAAAATACAACAAACATTGGCAATGCTCTATGTAAGTTACTACTAGTTGAGGAAGATCCAATTTTTGGAGTGGCTTGGCGCCACCATATTAGAATCAAAGTAGAACTAGATATCACTCAATCTCTCAAGTAAGGTTTTATGATGTCGAGAAGTGAGACAACCGAATCTTGGATAGCTTTTAAATATGAAAAATTGGCAAACTTCTGCTGTGTTTGCGGGAAAATAGGCCACACTCATGTATATTATCGCAAAGAAACAATTGCAGAAGCCCAACAAGAATTCGGATCATGGTTGCGCTCTGAATATGTCAACTTGAATCAAAGAGAAGACGTTCCCTTCACACAGTCAAAGAGCAACTCTCCGAGAAACAAAGGAAAAAAGACAGTGTTTAAAGAAGGAAAAGAATTTCAAAACACCAAAGGGAAAGAAATTCAGATTTACAATGAGACTCGAGGTACAAGCTTTACAATCAATTTCTCCAGCCCTTTTGATTGATCAAATTACCAAAGCCATCCCCAATCAGAAACTCAAATGGAATTCCATCATTTCTTTCTTGAGGAGGCTTCTTCTCTGTCAAAACAAATGCAACAGAATGCAGTTGACCCATCCATTGCAGAAAACCCGTTGTTCTGCTACAATGCACAAAGTTCATTAACTCAACCCATGCCAGAATTAAAATGTTCTACTATGCCATTGAAAAAAAAAATTATGGAGGTAAACAATTATTCGGGAAACAAATCCCACATTATCTCAGTGCAAGGCTCGAGACAACAAATGTTGAACGTTTGCAGTTCCTAATCCATCTAATTTGAGTAACTCTCCTCGTTATCATGTTGCTCCTCCCCTTCATAACCAAAGGAAATCTAACTGGAGGAACTTATTCTATGCAACAAAGGGGTTACAAAGTCACAATGATTGTTTTTGGGCCGAATCCAACAACAGAGACATCCAAAGATCATAAAAGAGATAATTGGGTCCAACAAAATATTATGGCCACTGATCTGGCCACTGCTTTGGATCCTTTGGAAAGAAGAGCCAAATACTCCTTTTGGCTTCCGTCAACCTTTACAGGACCCACATTATCGGGCTTTTAGAACAAGCTGGCTTCAAGCCCAAAAGCCTCTCCATCAAGAAGCCCACAACTTTTCTCAGGTAAACAGCAACCATCTTTTATTTTAAAAGAACTGCCATCACAAAAGGAGAGCCCAAATCTGTTTAAGCCTCCCACCTTTCAATACCTGCCAGCCATCAAGGTCTTCAACAGCAAAGAACTTTCCACGCCGGAAAAGCAACCAAAGCTTGGCATCCAATCAAAATTTAATTTTGGACCAAAACAAAGCATTGATATTTTGTCTTTGCCCCTAGTCATTGACTCCCTATCTCATGACCCTTTGCTCTATGCTTTTGAGCCTGTGAACCAACGAATTAATCAAGAAGCATCCCCCATCACCAATACAGCCCAAACAATGTCCAAAACTGCTCTCTTTGATTCCAACTTAGGAACAATAAAGTCCACTCAACCAGAGGAAGTCATCACATAATCTACTAGACAAATAGAGCAAGCAAAAAAAAAACTCTTCTATTATGCACTCAAATTGAGGCTCTACACTTTAAAAGACCTTTCATTGATATGAAGGATGATTCAGCTTAGTTAATGAAATTTTAGAAACTAAAAAATGTAAAGATAGAAAAAGACCAAATCGAGGATAACAAGACCATTCATTCCATACCAGATACACAGATAGAAGACCCTTCTCTAAGGAAGCCAAAAGAATGTACACAGGAAAATTCATCAAGGAAGACCAAGAACAAAGGAAAGAACAGGTTCAATCCATACAGTAGGTATCTTAAAGCAACCCCAAAATCAACCAAAGAAGCCATGGAGGATAGCTTTGAAGCTCCTCCCAAATCTGTATGAAGATAATGGTGTGGAATTGTCGAGGTTTAGCTCGACCAAAGATAATAAGGAACCTTAGAGCTAATATTAATAGATGTAACCCAGATAATATTTCTTTCAAAAACTATGATAACTTCAGATAGCACTAGTAAGATAGTTCATAGAATAGGCTTCCATCATTTGTATACTTTTCAGTATTGTGTAAAAAAAGGGGCTTACTTTTGTAGATATAGAACCAGTTAATGTAAATATGAATGCTATCTCTATTTTAGTTTACTCGGACTCTTCTTTTAACCCCTGGCTATGCACTTTTGTATATGTTCTCGCCCAATGGAATCAAAAAGCTGATTTCTAGAGTCACCTGGGCACCATTCAACAAGCTTTGAAAGGCCCATGGATTTGTTTAGGAGATTTCAACGATATTTTGAACCTCATATAGAAGCATGGGGGAAGACAACATCTATCATGTCGCATAAATGGTCTCAAAGATTTTATGAATAAACAAGGGTTAATTGACATAGGCTTCAAGGGACCTCAATTACTTGGACCAACAAAAGACAAGGAATGACATTAATCAGGGTAAGACTAGACAAAGCTATTGCAAATCAAGAATGAAGACAACTTTTACTAGATGCAAATATACAAATTCTCACACAATCAATTTCAAATCATAACCCTTTACTACTGAATACGGTGGGTTGTAATAGGAAGCCTACCTCCTTCAAGTTCAAAGCTTTTTGGATTAAGGATCCCCTCAGCGATTGCATTGTCAAAGAAGCATGGAATAGCTAGTTTCAAGCCACTAAGGATGCTTTAAAGTTATGGAACAAGTCACATTTCGGCAGAATTCAAGATAACATCCAACAACTGGAAAATTATTTGCTATTGATTCGAAGTACTCCTATGAATCTCTATGATCAAAAAAGGGAAGAGAAAATTCAACATGATCTGAATAAACAACGAGAATATGAAGAAACCCTCTGGAAGCAGAAATCGAGGGTGGAATGGCTTACTACAGTAGATCTTAATACCAAAATTTTTCACCTATCCACAATAATTCGAAGAAGAAGAAATTCGATTGAGAATGTTAAGCTTAATCCAAGTAACTGGTCTAATGATCCTACTGTTATTGAAAATGATTTCATTTCCAATCTAGATATGCTTCCACCATGCTGCATTTCCCTTGTCATCTAGAAAATCTTTTTGAAAGCCAAATCACATCTTCTGACAATGAGATGCTTTAAGCAATCCCTATGGAAAAAGAAGATTTTGAAGCTTTGGGACAAATTCCAAACTTTAAAGCACCTGGGCCGGATAGAATGACAACTTTATTCTACAAACACTATTGGCTCATTATCAAAAAGGGAGTGGTTGTCCAAAATTTTTTTCAAAGTGGAAATCTTCTAAAGCAATTCAATCATACAAATATTGCTTTAATCCCAAAAAATAATTGTTCCAATACTCCAGAACATTATCGTCTCATTAGCCTCACAAATGTGATTTATAAAATCATAACCAAAATTATGGCCAATTGATTCAAAATCACTCTAGATATTATCATTTCCCTACTTCAAACTGTTTTTGTTTGAAGAAGGAAGCAAAAGGTCAGATTGAAAGAATAAAGCTCAGCAGACAAAGCCCTCCAGTGACGCATCTCCTCTTTGCAATGATATCATCATCTTTGCAAAATCCACAGAAAAAAATGCCAAAACCATCTTAAAGAGTCTCACAAAATACCAACTATGGTCGGGACAAAGAGTTAGCATAAACAAATCAACCATCCACATCACAACAAATACAAATAGGGTAACTAAGTCAGCAATTCTGGCCATGCTTCCCTATAAACCCTCATCAGCAAAAATGAAATATTAGGGATACCTACCTCTTTTAGCAAAACCAAAAAGCAAGGTTATCAAGATTTGCTAAGTAAAGTAGAAAAGAAGCTAGAAGGATGGAAGCACAAACTCCTATCTCAAGCAGGTAGAACAACCTTGATTAGATCGCAAGTGCAATACCCACCTACTATATGTCTACTTGCAAAATCCCACAAATGATTTGCAAATCATTGGATCAAAGTCTCAAAAATTTCTAGTGGGGTTTCTCAAAAGAAAATAGTAGAAACATGACTTTTAAGTCTTGGAAAACAATTTGTCTACCAAAGCACCAAAGTGGACTAGGCCTGAAAAGCATTAGTAATCTGAACATGGCTTTGCTAGCAAAATCGAGATGAGAAATAAGTGAAGGCAAGGATAAACTTCGGGGAAAGTTACTAAAAGAGAAATATTTGAATCAATCAGATTTTTAGCAAGTGAAACCACAAAGACAAGACTTTATTCTAGAAAGAAATTCTCAGCACAAAAGAGCTCATAATCAAAAGAAAATGCTTTCAAATTAATAACAGCACCTCCACAAACTTTTGGACAAGCCCATGGATACCCTCAGTGCCTAATTTTAAACCTAACCCTCTTCAGGGTATGAATGTTTCCCACCCTTTTCTTAAAGTAGCATATGTCATTATGGAAAATCCGAGATGATGGGATTTAGGAAAACTAAGAGCACTAATAGAGGAATCTAGCTTGATCAAAGTCAAGAAAAATCCCTTTGTCCACTTATCCTTCTCGACAAGACAAACCCCTATGGATACAAAATGCAAATGGCATTTTCTCAGTCAAATTTGCATATCTTCAGATTCTACAGGAATCAGGGACTACAAATAACAACATTTTCAAGCTCTTGTAGAAAATAAAGATACATGACAAGCACAAATTATTACTATAGGAAGTTGTTCTAGAACATAATTCCTACCTACTTAAGAACCTATAAGGTCCTAAAAAGAGAAGAAACAATTGTTTGTCCCCTATGTAACCAAGGTGCAAAAACTACTTTACACCTCTTTATTCTTTACTCTATAACTCAAATTCTTTGGCAGCAAAGTCCCTGGCTGCTGAATCTAGGCAGACTACCTTTACAATCGATAATAGAATGGATAGAATTGATTCTATCCCCAGAAAGGAAACTGGAACTGCGAGAAAGTGAGATCCACAACTTCCAATTGTTTGCAGTCATTACCATGGATTTCATTTGGAAGAATAGAAATGACATTGTTCATAACCAGAAGGAATTTCCCATTTAAAATGCAATTTTACAGCTGGAAAAAACTTACTAGAATTATAAAGAAGCATGGAGATCCAAATATACCAAATTGGAAGCTTGGAAAAAACCACCCCTTTTTCATAAAAGCTTCTCTTTCGATGTGGCAGTCAGGCGAGACTTCTCCATGATATTGGCAACATGTAGAGATCACAGTGGAGAAATCATAGAAATCTGAACAGAAAGAATCCCATCAACATTGTCGTTGGTAGCGAAAGCGAAGACAGTATTGATAGCGGTGAAAATGGCGTCAACGAGGAAAGAAACCCATGTGGACTTTGAAGGAGACTCCCAATCTGTTATAGATGTTATTCTCCAAAAAGAGGCCCCTTGGAAGATCCTAGTTGATGATATCCTCTTTGTTCTTTCCAATATGCAAGATTGGAAGCCTAAAAATATATATCAATCTGCTAATCGATGTGTGCATTCTATAGCACAATGAGCAGCTACAAATAATGTTTTTGGTAGCAGTAGCATACCTACTCATTCTCTTTCTAGATGTATTATTTTTCTTAACAGTGGAAAGAACCTGCCCTAACTTGTATTCCCTTTCTATTTTATTTATAATATTAGTATGCTTGATTAGAAAAAAAAAAAAAAAACTATTTAGGTTGCTCTGTCTTACATGAAAGTGCATATATTTGGGCCTCATTCTAGTGCTATATTCAAAAGTTTTAAGCAAACTATGTATTTGGTCTGGACAATAAAAAGCTGCCATACATACCTTCATTTGGTATAGTTTTTGGCTCTATTATAATAACCTCAAAGACCTCAATAGCATTGATAATGGCATGATCTTCTTTAGGACGCAAGGTTATTGTCAAAGTCCTTTCATTAATAGCAACAATTGTGTTAAGGACAATAGCGGTAGATAAATGATTTGCTTCAACCCCTATTTGGGATCAGCCTCCAACACACCATTAATGACATTTGTAGAATGATTGAAATGCCCCCATCTGCATTTGATAAAAAAAAAACATGGGCGAATGATTGAAATGCCCCCATTTGCATTTGATTAAGAAAAAACACATGGGTGTACAGTGAGCAACTACTACAATTTTTTATCCCTAACATTTCTCAAAGCAGTATAATGACCCCCATTCCTTTAGATAGGGGGAAGTAGCAAGGTCTTTTAAGATGAGGAGAGACAGTGCTTTTAATTGTTGCATTTGTAAGTATCCCTCCCATATATACAAAATCCTTATACCAAGTGTATGGGTAGGTGGTGTATGGACATTTTGCTAAGCTCTACAGCTTATGCACATAACAAATGGTGCTGTAGTAAGAGAAAATATTTCACATGTTCAAACATCACCATTAAAATCAAGTAGAAGGAAAAGTAGCTAAAGCACAAGAAGAACTAATCATAATTCTCTAATCCTCAAGCATATGCAATCAATCATGGTGGTTCATAAATTATGCAAACTCACCCAAAAACTGGAAATTACCACATAAAGATGACCTACATCCATACTTAACATGTGTCTTGCATGTTGCTAATTGATTTGAGAAATGCACATGTTGTCTCATTGAAATGTTGTGGTTGGTTCAAGCTAAAGGTATGCATCTTTGGTAATAGATTGGTTCATTTATTTTTTTAAAGGAGATCTCAAAATATTAAAGAGAAATTAGCAATATTTTGTCGCTATAGATTCTACACCAATACATGCATATTTATAGACTCCAAGTGTTTAATCGTTAACCCTAATATATTCCATAACTCTTGGGCTGAAAAAGTCTTGACGAGCCACGCATACTAGGGAACTTGAACGCGTGGTTATGTTGCAAAAGAGAAGACTAAAGAGAAGAAAATAGAAGTTCAAATTTGCTTTCTTTTCCTTTCAAGGTATGGAAAATCAAGTCTAGTGCAGTTTAGTAACTTCTTGCTTTCTGATATCTAAAACAGCAAAAAGTTCTTACACATTCAGAATGCTAATTTGTTACTTATCTTTTATAAAAAAGTATTCCCAAGAACCAAACAAATTCAAAATCATTCTTTCATTTTAAAGAGAACACATATATTTAAAAAACCAATCAAGAATATTCGTGAAAACGAATAAAAATTTTCATACTCATATCTAGCTTCTCCTGATGCATCATTTTAATTACTTTCTAACATGAACACTAGCAAATAAAGCACAATATAAGATTTATCTCAAACAAACCCCAAAGAGACCAAAAACTATTTAAAAGCATAGATTCATCATCAAAACTAAATACTCAATCATCATTAAACAAATCAAAATGCAACAAAAAATACTTAGGAGATGCTAACTCAAATCCTTTACCACTCTAGCACTTGAATTCCCCAAAAATTGACTACACAGTGAGTGAGTGAGTGAGTGAGAGAGAGAGAGAGAGAGAGAGAAAGAGAGAGTAGTGGAAGCTCGCCGCATTGAGCTTTAGACAAAGACAAAGTCGAGCAGAAAACGAGCAGCCATAACAAACAAAATCTAAGCATTATAACCTCGAAAAGCACTTCTCTTGCTCTTTATGTCTCTGTCTTTATCACCACCATAGCCTCCTCATGTCAGTGGTACGGTTGTGATTTGGTGGTGTTGATTCGGTGGGAAGATCAACTCATGTCATTGATGTTGCTCGTGGTTCCAGCTTCTGAAGTTGGAATATGAACGGTTGATTTTCGAGGAAAATACAATCGGGAGAGTAAACTCAGAATTTAAGAGAGAGAAAAAGTAGGAAAGAGAAAGAAAAAAAAAGAATAAAATAAGTTTTTAGCTGGTATCCTGACCTGCTATCTTTGGAATATGTTTTGGCATTATTGTTTATTTCAGCCAAAAGATTTAGCCTTTGAACAATTCAATGTGGACCAAAAATAAATTTTATTGTCCAGATTCTCATTAGATTTGACTTTTAGCCAATCCAATGAGAATGCTCTAAAAGGTAATAGTAGTAACTAGTAATAGTTCGAGTTTATCGTTTAAATAATAATATTTTTGCAGTTCCTTTTACTATTTAACTTCTTTTTTTTTTTTTTTTTGCTCTTTCATTCGACTAAATTTTTATAAAATTAAATTTATTTTAAATTAATTTATATGATTACATTAATTGATTGAAATAGTTGAATAGTAAAATAGTAGTAAAAAAAGTAAGAGTATCGTCATCTAAAGTAATATAAGATAAAGCTTTAGAGTGGACAAATTTTATGTATTGCCAATCTATTTCTACACTGCAGCCTGCACAAGTAAAGTCGAGAAGTTACAATGTTAACAATGGACCTCTCAACTGACAACAAACGGTACAAAAGACCTCTCACCAAGTTTTTCTCGATAATTCTACTCATAGTCAGAATTATGTAAATAAGATGTGACAAACCATTATTTGAAAAAAATGGTTTCATCTGTGAGAGAAAATCTCATTTTTCCCCAAACCCGAAATCGACTTTCCTAATTCCATCTGCATCTGAAGAAACCCTAGACTGGTAAGTGGTTTCGTCACATTTGGAGAAATTCGAACCTTCTAAAGCTCAAATGAGTGGGAAAGATCTTAGTTGAGCTTAAGGATTTCGAATGAACTTTTTATTTTCATAATCTTCTTAAGAATGAAATGCAAAAGAATATTGTTATTGAATTTTAGCCCTCCAAAATCGATTTCTATTATGGATTACAGATTGTTTTGGGTTTCGATTTTTGTTCTTGAACATTTAGGACTGATATTGTTCGATATTCAATATCCGTAACCAAGAACATAAACCGGCCCCTCTAGTTCCATCCCCAAAATCACACTGGTTCATCTTCAAAATCTCACATTTCCCCGAAGCCGAAATCAATTCCTAACCTTAGCCATCAAAATCCCCCTTCATCCCGAACCCTAACCTTAGTTGGTATGCACGAATTGGTTTGTAGAATAATTTCTGGACATTCCAACTATAACTCACTTTTGCTAACACATGCCAAAATTCTAAATCTAATTTACGAGTCCATCCTCCCATCATTTGGAATGTTAGTGGTGTGACAACCCATATTCTTTTTCATTTTCCTTTTTGGATTCTTGGATATGTTTAGAGTGAAGATTATATTTTATTATATTATATTTCTTTATTTTATTAAGGAGATGTGGACCCAACCTTAGGCTTTTTCTTGGAGAAATAATATAGTAGTAGGCCCAAGAATAATGAGATAAGACCCAAAAGCCTAAGGAGAATGGTAGGTTTTCTAAGAAACTTGCTTTGATCTTACAAGAATTGTAGTTTTCTTTTTTAGAAAAAGAAAAAGCATGGAGTGGAAGGTTGAGTGTAAGAGTATCCCTTAGAAGATGTGTGACAAGTGACATGTGAAGATTTGTTGAAAGATTTGAGGGAGTGAGTTTTGGTGGAGAAAAGCAAGAGGAAGCCAACTATGCTTCACTTTGAGTTTCCCAATGTGAAGCCCACTCTTTGACAAAAAAAAAAAAAAATTGTGTAAAAAGATCCTTTAGGAAATGATAGACAAGTGAAAGGATGATTGACTTGTAAGGATGTGATGGTGACAAGAGAAGATATGTTATTTTTGGGAGGGAGAAGTTTTGGATGATGGGAGCAAAAGTGGGAGCCAAAATTCACTTTGAGTTTCTTAAGAGTTTTTTCCATATCTAAATAAGTGACATGCAAGATTTGTATAAGAGAGTGATTGGCAAGTGTGTAAGAGTGATTGACAAGCGAGTGGATTGGTGACTTGCAAGTAAAAAGGAAATATTTGGAGGGAGAGATGGGTTTCAAATGAAAGGGATCAAGCCTTAGCTGGCTAGTGCTTGGTGTGTTTTCTAAGTTAGAGCTTCAAATCCTTGTGAATGACAAGTAAGGTGGTGATTGATAGGTGTTAGTGTGACTTGAAAGATGGGTGAAGTGATCTCCACCCTTGAGAGGATTTCGACTATGGCTAGATTTGGAAGACCAAATCTCACTCTAAGACATGCTATCTTAGGCATCATTTGTTCCTAAAGATAGAAGTCTATCAAAGTGTCAATCATCCATTTAGTTGTGTTAATTCATCACCTAGGGAATGGAGTGCTCTAAGCCTAGACAAACCCCTTTGGCTGACCATGGCATTGCTTTTTCTCCCTTCACTTTTGGTTTTTCTCTCATTTTTTCCCTTGTAAGCTCTTGGCCATCTCACTCTCTCTATTCTCTCTATTTTCCTTTGTATTTTTTTATCACCCAAATAACTATTTTCCAAGGTAAACTTGAAGTTTTCTTCAAGAATTTTGTGAAAACTACTACTTTGAAGGTAAGTAACATTTTCTTTTAAACTCTTTTTATTCTTTCAAACAAAGATCAAATGAATCTTTCTTTTCAAAAGTTTTAGTCACCACATTTCCTAAATATCTTCTTGAACTTACATGAAAGATCTAAACTTTTTGGTTCTTTTTAGAAGGAAAATGAAAACTAGAGTGTTTTGAGAAAAAAATAACTCTCTTTGAATCTCAAAAATGATTTTCTACTAAGCAAGTCATTTTGGTGATGTAGAAGCAAATATCCCTTAGTTTTGATCATATTTTTCTTTATACTCTTTCAGATTTTTTCCTTACTCTATACTTGGAATATTTGTAAGTATATTCTTACCTCAACCTCAGTATCACTTGTATGTGTGAGGTGAACTCATGATTGTGTAGCTTTATTTTTATTGTTTGGTTTGTTTGCTTGAGTGCGGTTATTATATTTTCCTTGAGTATTGTTGATATGATATTTTATATTTTTAATCTAAGATATTATTGTTGAAATATAGTAGTTATTTGTTGAAGGAACGAAAGAAAATGCGCTTTGGCGATTTCGGTTAGTGCATGTGGAAGAATGATGTGAACTTGTGATTGTGTTGCTTTGTTGTTTGGTTTGACTTGTTTGTTTAGTAAGTTTAGTACACTTTCTCTAAGTATTGTTGAGATGATATTCTAAACTTTTAATCTAAGACATGATTTGTTGGAATATAGTGATTATTTGTTGAAAGCATGAAAGGCATATATAGCATAGTGATTTTCGACTAGTGCTTTGGTGGTAATGGCATGATGTGTGGAAAATTAGAAATCTATTCTTTTAGCTTATGGGTTTCAGCTATGGCCATCTAAAGAGGGTAGACTTTAGGTTTTAACTCTTGGTTGATGAAAGATGAAGATTTAAAACATTGAGTGGTTTATAAGAGCATGAATATTTGATTTTCTCAATGTATGAATTCTGGTGTGTGTTAGGTGCAATATAAAGTCATGTTATATTGAGTTAGTGGATAAGTAATATGTATGACTATTTTTTTTAGGTTTCAGTTATGTTATGTATGGACTATGTTATTGAGTTTGTGAAAGAGAACTTTTAGTGTTTATCTCTTGGATAATGATGTGATCGTGATCTAATTTCTCGACTGACTTAAGAGCTAAATGAAATTGTTTTCTTTGGAGTATGATTCCAAGTACATGCATAAAATAAGATTTTTACTCTTGTTGTGGAAGTTGAAAAAAGAATATTGAAGTCTATAGCATCTAAAGTTTTGGCCAATGACCCCTTATGATTTTTGGATTAGTTTATTTATTTCTCTAAGGAATGCATGAGATGATAGAAGAAAAGAGAAAGAAAAACTAGGTTTGAATCCATTGGGTGGTTCGGCCTTACCCTTTTGAGTTAGGGTTATTTGGTTGCTTTCCTTTTATTTGACTATGTTTATCTTGGAAACAATTATGTTCACATATTAACATGTACAAGCTATGGTTTGGGAATGCATGCATCATATGTCTCATGAACTATGTGTTTTGCATAAAGAAAGTCAAAGTTGTTGCATGCATGTCCACTCAAGTCAAGTGTTCCATGTCTTTTAGGTCAATGTGTTTTAAATAAAAATAAATAAGAATTTTTATAAGAACCCCAAAGGCTTGGACGGGATATTGCCCCAATGGAACTCTCTGTTCACTTAGGAGTGATTAAAGTCAAGTAAAAACTTCTAGGTCGACGAAGAACAGTCGGCGGAGCATGTATAGCTCCAAAATGATTCTGGAGCGTGGTCACACTCAAAGTTAGTCGGTGCCCAAGGACGGTAAAGGCGTTGCGCCTTGTGGTTATAAGAACTAAGGATGTAGTCACCTTGGCTTGAGTGGTCATTGGGTGATGAAGAGAAAATAACGCAGTCACCCCGACTTGAGTGGTCGTTGGGTGATGCGGTAACTAGCGAGGAACACACAGTGCATAGGGGAACAGTGAGGTATCCAAAATGAACAATAGCGGGGAATGCGATACGTAACTCCCGTATGACTAATAAGGACTTTCATGTCATGGCAGAGAAGATACTACGTAACTCCCGCATGACTGACGTGACGACAGTTAAGGCAATACCTAACTGCTGTTGAACTCATAGAATGATATGAACATGATTAATGACGCTTAATGAAATATATGAAGAAAGACACGAAAAGTTTATGAAAAAGTTTTGAATATGTGTCAAAGAAGTCAAAGTTATAAGAAAGCCTTTTTTATGAAAAGCACGTGCATAAGTTATGTGTCTCAAAGAAATTCAAGTTACATGAAAGTCAAGTTATATGAAAGTCTTTTATGAAAGAGAATGTGCATAAGTTAAGTCATAAGTTCATGTTCATTACATGTGCATTTGTTTGGTATTCGCTTATATATACTTGTAATGCTTTTGTTACGATAATTGTGTACTTATTGAGATTTTTTGAAATCTCATCTCTTTAATTTTTAACTATCGTTCCTCTTCGGGATGATAGAAGTGGTTACAGGCAGCGATAGATTCTGCGAGTCAGACTCTCTGAGAGACTCCTTAAGCCCCTGAAAGTCTGACAGGGTACACTCTTTTGATGTTGTGACCCATTTTTGATATGATCGTCTCGTAAAGGATATGCAGAGGAACTCCTGTTTTAAGGAGGGGTAATGGGCCAACTCTTTTCTTATGATGTTTTAAGTTTATACCTTTAGTTATTTTGGAAAACTTTGTATATTTTCTCGTGTATTGGGAATATTGGTGTTTTGTGGAACTTGATACATTTTCACATATGGTTATAAAGTTTCATTTTGGGATACTTACTTAGTTCTACCATGTGATACTTGGCAAATTTTATATTTCTTGACTATATTATTTGGCTTGACCTTTTTTCTACTACGAAAATTTTTGTATACTGTTAGTAAGTTAGACACATGCATGTATTTTTTACTTGAACGAGGGGTAAGTAGCCCGGTGTTACTTATCTTCAACGCTTCAGTTTACGTCCGATCCCAAGCATAGGCGGGGGCATCGACAAGTGGAATATTGACTTTCACCATTGGCATTTGTTCGGCACATCTCTATCTCTGCTTTAGTTGGTACTAGTTTTAGTATCGAGCTCAATGTCATATTGAAGACTATCGAGAAGTTGAGTTACATGAAAGACTCTTTTTCTTTCTTCTTGGGCACATGCTTAAGTTCCCATATCTTCCTCACTGTATTCTTTTAGTTTTCCCAAATCTCTCATTGCTTATAGACTAGAAAGAATTTTCGTAATTTAATGAAAGAAGTCAGATTTTCTCTTGAGCATCAGATTGGAGTTTGGAGTAATGACTTTTTCTATTTTAATTTGGAGTAGATAGAACCCACCGAATCCACCCAACCTAAGATTTCATGGAAGCTCTTTGCCACAGAAAGCTCATTATACCTTCCCAATTTCGGATAATATCCATACCTTTTATGTGCCATCTCCCTCAAATAGTAAATGATTCATAGTTTATTTTGCGGATTGGAACAACATTAACATTCCAAAACCGCCGGTATGTCTATTTTCTTAATAGTATCATCAATCGACAAATCCTTTTTTTTAGTTCTCCACACCATAAAAGACATCTTCTTCGGAATACAATTTTGCCAGGCCAATTTTTCCAAGGACAAAAATCACCTCACTGCCTAATTAATTCCCATGCAGACTTAGTAAAAACATTACCATCAACAGAATGTTTCCACACACAAACATCACTACCTTGTCGCAACTGAATCTCAGCTTCACGGATATTCCTACACGTCTCCTTAGGAACTAGATCCCGCAATAGATGTATTTAGGCCCCATCTCATCAAAGATCTCGGCATATTTTAGATCTTCATCTCCGACTACAGGTATAGAAGCCTTAAGAGGTCCATCACTTAACCAATTATCCAATCAAAATTTGCACTGACCACCCCCCCCCCCCGGGGCGACCCTGGTGCCTCCTGAATGAGCCATTTTCAGTTGTTCAACACTTTCGGCATGAACTCCATTATTCCCTTCTAGAACTAAGTTCCTTTTCTCAATTGCATCACAGAGAAAATATGATAGTTGCCAATATACTTAGTAGTAAAGAAATTCGACCATATCATCTTTCTTCCTTGTATCAATTTCCATGCAAATTCCATAAGCAAAGAATCTTGTACCTCAATAAGATCCCAAATGTCGAGTCCACCCTCTTCTATCGGCAAGTAAGTTCTCCTCCATGATATCCTCTTCCTTTTTTAATCTCCAATGAAGAACCCCAAAGAAAATTTGAGAATATTTTCTTAAGATCTAAGAGAACACCCTTAGGTAAGTTCAAAACAAAGAGCATGAGAATAGACATACTATTTAAAACATGTTTGATTAACACAATTTTACCTCCAAAAGAAAGAAGTTTACTCTTCTAACCAGCCAATTTCTTTTGAACCTTAGCCAATAAAGAATCAAACATTCAAATTTTCATATGCCCCACAAATAAAGGAGTGCCCAAATAGGTACACGGCCATCTTCCTTCCTCAACACCAGAAATCATCTTCTAGTTATTTTCCCGATCAACTGAATAGAAGAGGAAAAAAACATGGAAGACTTACTCGGATTCATCAACTGTCCAGATAATAATTCATAGCGATGCAATAGAGCCATAAGATTGCAAATAAATGACTTCCTACCATTAACAAAAATCAGAATATCATCCACATAGAGCAAGTGAGAAATCATAGTACATCCTGCAGGATGAAAAGGTTTAATACAGCCCAATCCAAATGCTGCATTAAGCATACCAGAGAGAATCTCTTCGAATAAAATAAATAACTAAGGAGAAAGTGGATTACCTTGCTTAAGATCCCGTGAAAAAATGGAAAAATTCATTGGTGCACCCATTGAACATCACTGAATGGAATGGAGATGAAATAGCATTATAAACAATGCTCCGCTAATTTTCAGAGGATGCCAGATGTTGAAGAATCTCTAGTAGTAAACGCTAATTGACCGGGTCATAGGTTTTAGCCATATCAATTTTCAATATCACGTTACCTCCTCTCACCTTCTTATTAATGACTTGAACCAATTCCTGGGCTAATGACATATTATCAAAAATACTTCATCCCTTAATGAATGTCGCTTGCTCGGGAGATATGATTTTTTCCATATATGGAGCTAAACGGAAAACCAATATCTTTGACATAATTTTATAAACCACTAAATAAAGGCTAATCAGCCAAAATTGCCCATAACCCAAAAGCTCATCCACTTTTGAAATTAACACCAAATTTGTGACTCCAAAGAAAATAGAAATTGGTTAGCCTTAAAAAAAATTCTGTAGCTGTCTCCAACAAGTCAATTTTAACAATATCCCAAGCCATAATGAAAAATTGTAGAAATAGACTATAAAGAATTTTTTTTACCTCTTCCAAGGAAGGATCATCTCACAAAGCCTAATTATTAGCCATGAAAACCACCTCACCAATCAACTCCAAATAAGCTCCACTCATATCAATGGGAGACGTTGAAAGCAACTGTTGGAAAAAAGACACTGCCCCCTCATGAACCTCGTCCGCAAACTCAAGCATTCTCCCATCCTCAAGCCACATCTTCTCTATCTTTTTATTCTATTTTTTCATCTTCATTGAAGCATGAAAGAGTCTCGAATTGGACTTCCCCTCATCAAGCCATTTGATTCGAGACCTTTGCCGAACCAACGTCTTTTCTCGATTCACCTAACGTAAGTGTTCTTGTTTGCATTTTAGGAGTTCATCTTTAATTGGCTGGCACCACATACTGATTAATTATTATATCTTCATTCAAGTGATGCAATCTTCAAGTCTCTTTAGTTCAATCTCATTTCGTTCAAAAACATATTTGTTCCATTTCTGCAAAGCATCTTTCAACAATTTTAATTTTCTACTAATACACACCATTGCACACCTTTCGACTGTTATGTTCCATATGTCCTGCATCAAAGAAAGAAAACCATCATGCGAACCCCACGTATGTAAATATCAAGGCCGTATACCCATCTTTCTATCCCTGAAGAACTGAACAATCATCGGAGCATGAACTGAAGAAGTTCGAGACAAATAGGAGACCTGAGCATCCTCGACATAATGAAGGAAATTTATATTCACAAGCACTCTATACAACCGTGTCCAAATTCTTCTTCCACCTAATCTCCCATTACACCAAGACAACCGATTTCCCATATGAGGAAGATCCACCAAAGCACAATTATGAATGCGCTCATTAAATTTCCTCTCAATCTGAGAAGCTTGCAAAAGACCACTGACATTTTCTCTATCATTCCAAATGATATTAAAATCCCCTCCAATGATCCAAGGAAGACCACCAGAGTGTTGGAATCTCATAAAATCCCAAAGCTCCATTCTCTTTGCCCGAAAGCAACCAGCGTACACAAAAATTGCCAAGACCCTGTGATTACCATGCACAAATCAAACACTAATAGCTTAATCCGACATAGAAACCAACTCAAAGTCAATTTTAGTATTCCAAAAAATCCAAAAATTTTCCCCCACCTCAGTATTATTAAAGTAAGACGGAAAATTCAACCGTCATACCCATTTGTTGCATTTATTAGAATGTAAGAAAGGCTATAAAATTGCCACCATTGAAGGGCGACTTTTATTCAAAATACGCCAAAGTCTACTTCTCAACGAAATAATTTTCCTAATATTCCATATAAGAATATTCTTAAAAAATCAAAGAAATTTTCTTGAGTGAGTACGGCACTCCAACACCACAATAGATTTTTCTTTCCTTACTCCTTTTACTTTTTTCAATGGGATGTGCAAATCCGGATCTGAATCAAAGCCTTTGGCAGCAAGTTCATTAAGTCATCCTCCAATTCACCATTAGAAACGGCTTGACAAAAAACTCCCATACCATCGATATTTGTAGACGGTAAAAGTCTCTTATCCCTAAACCCTCCAGGCTCAAATTCTAAAGCCTCGTCCACAACTCTTAACGAACTCCTTGAAGCATAATTCTCAAAAACATCTTGAACATCACCAGCAGGTTCTTTTTATGTTAAATCAACCCAAGTATCCTTTCCTAAATTAATTTGAGCCTAAGTTAGAATAAGATCATTCAAAGTGATGTCCACATTTTCCCGAGTCACGACTGCAGAATCACACAAATTTTTGGTCGATCTTCTATGTGTTCATCACCGCAAGAATCATAAACCTTTCCTGCTACAGAAACAAACAGAACGCCCTTAGAATCTCCACCTGTTAATTCTCTACGGGTCCAGATCAATTCTAGTATACAATCTCTTCTACATTTTGATGATTCCCCAACAACTTTTTCAGAATCGGAATCATATTCCTGTTCACGACTCCCCCACAGCGTGCAATATTTTTTTTACCTGCTATCTTCTTAGCATCAACCTACTTCTTTACCTGTTTGCCTTTGTTTACATCAGAAACACGTTCCCGCTTCAAACCTTTTGCATAAACAGGTCCCTGCTTTCGGCAAAACAACAGAATGAAGGGATCAAATCATATATAACCTCTTGATGATAACTCAAAAAAAGTCTCGAAGATCCTAACAAAAAATGGTTATGCAAAGGTTTGGAGACATCTAATTCTACACATATGCGTGCTAGGCCGAGTCACATGATGTTGCATCATCCCTCTTCAAATATCTCCCAAAGCCATTACCAATACTCGTCAACATCGATTCTTAAAAATAATTTGGAGACAATTCCTATTCCCAGCAACGTAAGCCATATAGTAACCCATGGAGAATCTTCATCCTCAACAAATTTTGGGGTCCAAGGAGAAACCCGAAATAGAACACCATGCATCTTTGAGTTACCCCTGACCATCACATTGATAAAATCTTCCTCCTTTAACATTCAAACCACCATGTTATGAGGACTCTATAATTGCCCAATCATCGGTGCCAATTTTAGACCCCAACGATTTTTTATAAAGCTGTGAATCTGATCTAGTGATGGCCATCTATGAAAGAATTTTGGAACTACTATAAACCTAAACGGCTATGTTTACTATTGAATCTCCACATTGGAGAACAAAAAGAACATCTCTCCATCATGAAAACGAGATTCACAGAGTTATATTAACCTCTGGTAGCAATTGTGATTTCGCATCCACCACATCTGCAAATACCATCCCAGAATATGTCCCAACCGAATGCACAGGCTGCGCCGAAGGTCTCTCCTGTTCTGTGCAAGTCTCCCCATCACCCTACCCTGCCAGCAGAGGCAAATGATCGACAACTAGGACCATGCAAATCCTTATCACTGACCAAAAACTGAGAGATCTTTTGACTGTTACTTCTAGCAACCATTTAAGAAAACCAATTTTTTAATTTTTTTTTCACTTTTATTTTTTTTTTATGAGATCTAACTTTTAGATCGTTACATATATTTTTAAATGTACAAGTTTCACGCATCATTTTAAAAATAAATAGAATCTATCATTAAAAAACATTTATTTTATGCGAATGTCAAATTTATCATTTTTTTTTAAATACACAAAACTTACATATATTCTAGAATTTTTTATACTTTTAGGTACTAATATGGAAAAAGAATTGGTAGATTGAAGTGATGGAAAACATGGTGAATGTGAAAAATATAATCACACGTAAAAGAACACACTCGCATGGTACAATGTTTTTTTTATTTTTTTTTGTCTTCTTCTACACTTCTTTAATGCTCGTAACTTGGTCGTTTCAGTGCTCGAGCATATAAACACGAAGTTAAAAAGTACACATCAATCACTTAGAAAAAACTAAAATTTATTATTATTATTATTTTTCATATAAATCCTATATTAACTCACTTTTTTTAAAAAATTACTTACACTCAACAATTATAACGATCATTTCTCTATTTTAAGTGAGTTTCATGAATCACCAAGCCAGTAACATGAAGAGGCACAAGCAGCACATTGTTGTGGAGGCACAAGTGAAGGAACATGATAAAAGGGATGAGCCGCATTCAACTTGGGGTGTAAAAGAAATAATGTCATTGTTTCATATTCATACTCTGTTTTTGAAACAGAAGAAGACTTAATCAAAATTCATGTTTATCCTCTCTGCAGCTTTCCAGTTTTCATATCTTAGCTTACCAGCAAATTACTACAGCAATTAAACATGCTCAGGATGAAAAATAAGTCCAAATCCCCAACTCCTTTAACTACGAGATTGAATACAGAAAACACTTGCCAAGTGAGATTTAGAACATGCACATAAGTCCGTCACAACATTGATGTCAATTGGGTTTAGAACTCAGAGTTTGCTGGCATGTCTACCAAACAATGAATGCCGGCCTTCAGCAATAATGTCCCCAGTTGCTTTATTCCTCATAAGCACGATTGTTCCAGCATAACCTCCTCTTTGCCCTAAAATCCTTGAGGTTATCTCTAACTCATCCTGCAATTTGCCATCTCAGGAGATCAAGATGTTACACCAAAAAGGTGCAAAAACAGATCTCAAGCTATGATCTATGAAAACAAGCTCAGTTTGAAACTAAAATCATTGCTATTTTACTATATATATATATTTTTTTCATTTCCATGGTCCACCAAACAAGAAACTAAGATACTGGAGAAGAAGCTAATAAGATATTCAAGTTACTCAAGCTGTTTTTCATATGGAAATTTAATTTAACATAATATTAGAAAAGAAAAAAAAATCTATTCATCATCTATTTTCTCGTCATCCTTTCATCATTCTATGATGTGGCATTAGATAATAGGTTCACAAGTGAAATATAATAAATAGTCTCCAATCATCTAATGCCACATTATAGAATGATGAGGGAATGGTGAGAATTGAGATGATCTGTAGCATTACTCATTAGGAAACGCGTCCAGTCAATTAAGTTGGCCATTGCATTTTTCTTTTCATTTTTTATTAGAATAAAAAATAAGTCTAAAGAGCTTTCCCTAGAGGACCAGACCTGGCGCTGAGAACAAGATTGAAAGCTCAGCTTCTCATTCCAAGCATGAAGGGGGTCAGGTAACTTAGAGCCAGAAGCTATAGGAGCTCCCTTATAAAGAGTTGGGGGCTGCTCAAAATCTGACAGATGTGAGTCTTTTCTATGGTCTAGAGCAGTTATGTTAGGAAATAAAGAGTACTGTGTTCTGAATACTTGTATAATAAATGCTTGAAGACAAACATGTGGGCAATCTATTTTTTTTTCTTAGACATGGACAATCCAATTAGAAGACCAACAAGACACCCAAAACTATGTCAAACATTAAAAAATTTGCTGTAAAGGAAGGCTAGCTTACGTTAACCTTTGCAGTCGAAACAAATGAGATTGACATGTCCACTGAAACATTCATAGGGAGACCATCGACATGGACTACGGCACCACCAACTTCATCGACAAGGTTTGCGATTGCACCTGAAGCCAAATTTCCATTTGTATCCTGCAAATTGGAATCCCAAAATAAAGAGCATATCTTTTTCATATAAGCTCATTTACTATTGATCCTAACCATAAGAGGAAAAATACAGACATTGACGTATACTTCACAGCTCTCTTTGGGAAAATCCCACCCCTTTTTTTTTTTGTAAGTAAAAGTAAGGTTTTATTGGTAGTAAAAGGCATAGCCCACCCAAAATTAGTTTAGTGGTTTCAACATGCCGCTTCTGAACCCATAGAAGTTGAACCTATATAAGAGATTAGACAAAAAATTATCTTAAAGCTTAATCCTATGTCTTCAAAATTTACTCAAATTATTTTGTATCAATCACGATTGTAACTGATTACCAATATGGGACTTTAACCACTCACACTCTCCACACTCGAACAAAAGTTCCATATCAAAATTTTCAAAACAATTTTCTGGATTTCAGTACTCCTAGCAAACAATGAAAACGTCTGGCATACGAATACTTAAATTATAGCTGCAAACATCTAGGCTCAAGTTATCACCAAATATAAAGCTCTAATAACCCGATCAAAAACAAAATACACAAACGAATCTCTGAGTGAGGGGTTCGAAATCTTACGGCGAGGCGAGGGGGAACCTTAAAAGTGCAGGCGACGAAACCGGGTTCCACCGTCGACTCGAATTCCTCTGAGGGAGAAATCCTCGTAGAAACTCCTTTCCAAGCCAGGTCGGTGAGGATGGATGGTGAGTCCCGACACGGTATCCGATTCTTCTTTGGTCAGTTCCAGAAACTCTCTGGCCTTCTCCATTGTCTTTATTTTAGGGGAGGGTTGTTTCCTGGTCTTGCTCTCCGAGACTTTCTGCAAGAACGCAATTTGGAGGAATTGTACGGTACTTTCAGATAATTATTATTATTATAGTTTCAGCTTTCAGTAATTATTTAAAATATAAACAGATCATTCTTATATTTTTAACGAGAAGATTTATAAAAATAATATTTATAATAGAATAATTCTATTTATCGTTCACACAACACATTTGATCAATTTTATTTTATTTTATTTTATTTTTTCTATATTAAGTATGTAATATATAGATAATAAATTGAACAATTTAATTAGTTTAACATTAATAATATTAAATTTAAATTTTAAAAAAATAAAAAATAGCAAAAAAAATTTAAAATATATAAAATGTTGTGTAGGATGATGAATAGCTTTCTTATAAATAGCATCTACTTCATATAATTTATTAAATTTATTTATGTAATAAAAATAATTTTATAATTTAATATATCATTTTCCTTAAAATAATATTGAAAAATGGATCAGATTTAATGACATATTTACTCTTCTCAATCCAGTTAATTTTATTTTGAGAAAAAAAAAAAGAATAAATAATGGACAATGTTTTAATATGGACGAATAATTATTTTATAATGAGGAAATCTTAAAAATTTTAGGATAAGAAGAACAAGAAGTTCCCTATTATTACTCTTAAACTACACTTATTAATTCCTGGTTCGCGCAAATTGTTTTTTTTTTTCTAGTCTCCTGGTCACGTAATTGGTATAAAGACATGGACTTTTTGGTTTTAAATTATATATATTATTCATACTGTTGTTATTATTCTGATATGAAATATTATTTTGCTTATAGCATTGGTTATCTGATCTTAATGATTAATATGTTTAGCTTATAATTCAAGACTTATTATATATGTGTGTGTGTGTGTGTGGTGGTGGTGCTACAGCCACTCTTTTACACCGTTAGTTCATTTTTATTTTTTTTCCATCATTATTTTAATATTTTTAAACATTTAAAAAAAATCATAATATTATTAAATATATTTTCTTAATTATTAAATTATATATATATATATATATAATCAATGCAAGAAATTAAACAAAAAGAAAAAAGAAACAACAAAAAAGATGACATTCAAGAATCATATCATTTCTAGACAAAACGAGTTTCATCACCTAAATTATAAGTGGAAATAAAAGGCTTAAGGTGGTGACCATTAATAATGAATGATATATTACTCTTAGGATTTTGAATTTCCACTGCTCATGAGAATGCATTTTTATTATGACATATGGACCACTCTAATGAAATTTCAATTTACAAGAAAAAATATGCAAATGAGAGTTGTAAAAAAGGACTTTTTGGCCAAGTGTGAAATGCTGGGGGTGGATGTATTTGTTAAGCAAAAATCTCATGCCCTCCTTCACCAATTGAGTATTGTCATAAGCATTTCGGCGAGCTTAATCAAATTCATTGATCTGCAGTTTACTCAACCCTGAAGCTTCATCAAGTGACAAGTTAGCATGTTTTATAGCCCATAAAGCTCAATATTGAATGTCAACAAGTAAATGACAAACTTTATCATAAACTAATCGATAAGGAGACATTTCTAGATTAGTTTTAAAAGTTGTCCTATAAGTCACAAAGCATCAAGAAGCATAACTAACCAATTTTCCTATTAGGATTGATAGTTTTTTTCCAAAATGATTTTTATTTCTCTATTTGCTAACTCAACTTGCATGTTTGTTTGGGGGTAATAGGAGGTGGAAACCTGATGTGTAATATCATATTTTTTCATAAGTGTAGAAAATAATTTGTTAAAAAATGCGAACCCCCATCACTAACGATAATCTTGGCCATGCCAAATCGAGCAACCAAGGATTGTAAAAGCTCTTAGCACAACATGATAGACATTGGTTTAGCAAGTAGCGGCCTTAACCCACTTTGAAACATAGTCCACAGTCAATAAAATATATGTGTTCCCAAGGAAACCAGAAAAATGACTCATGAAATCTATTCCCCAACAATCAAAGATTTCTAAAGTAAGAATAGGGGAAGGGTTATCATGCTTTTTTTTTTTGTTAATGGATCCTAGTTTTTTTATAAGACTCACATGCTTTACAAAAGTTGTAAGCATCTTTCAATATGGAAGGCCAATAAAAATCGCTTTGTAAAATTTGTCACTGTTTTCTTTATGGAAATGACCACTACATGCACCCATATGAGCAAATCTCAATATTGAAGAAAACTAATCATCGGGAATGCATCTTTGAATCAATTGGCCCGAACAATATTTGAGAAAATATGGATCATTAAAGTAGAAATGCCTTACCTTAGTAGAAATCAATGCCTATCTTGGGTGGACCATTTAGAAGGCATTCGCTTAATCATTAGATAGTTAACTATGTCAGCAAACCAAGTAGCTTTATGGATCACAAAGAGCTGCTTATATAGGAAACTAACATAAAAAAGAAGGTTGACATTTGAAGAGGAGGATGATGGCAATCTAGAGAGGTAGTTAGCTCCTACGTTCTCAACTCCCTTCTTGTCATTGATGTTGAACTCTTGAAGTAATAAAGTCCAGTGGATTAAGCATGGTTAAGCATGGTAAGGGAAAATAGTAATAGGAGAATCAAGAATGTAAGCCCGAGATTTACCAAATGCAAAAACCACTACGAGTAATTCTTTTTTCAATACTGGTGTAATTTTTCTAGGCATCATTCAAGGTTCTACTGGCATAATAAATCACATAAGGCATATTATTCACGTGTTGACCCAAAATAGCACCCACCGTATAATTACTTGCGTCAATCATAATTTCAAAGGGAAAGTCCCATTGCGGGGGTTGCATAATGGGGGCAATGATAAGTGATTCTTAATGGGTATCAAAAGCTTTTTGGCACTTATTAGTCTAAATAAATTCAACATCATTTTGTAAAAGAGTGCACAAAGGTTTTGCAATAGAACTGAAACTTTGAATAAATCGCCTATAAAAGCCAGCATGGTAGAGAAAAGAACATCTTTAACCATCTTAGGGATATAAAATTCAGATATTAATTTAATTTTTGTCTTGTTGACCTTTATACCTTCCAAAGAAATAATATGATCCAAGACAATGCCCTCAGTAACCATATATTGGCATTTTTTCCAATTAAACAAAAGATTTTTTCCCTCACATCTTTGAAGAACACATGCCAAATTATTTAAACAACTCACAAAAGATTTTTAAAAAATAAAGAAGTCATCCATGAATATTTCACAAATATCCTCAATCATGTAAAAAAAAAAATACTCATCATGCATCTCTAAAAAGTGTTTGGAGCATTACATAAACCAAAAGGCATTCTGGTAAAAGCAGAAGTGCCAAAAGGCATTCTGGTAAAAGCAGAAGTGCCAAAAGGCATTCTGGTAAAAGCAGAAGTGCCAAAAGGACAGGTGAAAGTCGTTTTCTCCTGGTCCTCAAGCGCTACAGTAATTTAGTAATATGCAGGAAATCCATCCCAAAAATAACAAAATGCATTACCGGCCACTCTTTCTAGAATTTGATCTAAGAATGGTAGAGGGAAATGATCCTTCCTATTGGGTGAATTAAGTTTTCTGTAATCAATACCCATCCTCCAACCAATAACCATTCTAGTAGGAATCAATTGATTTTTCTCATTTTGAACAACAGTCAAACTAGATTTTTTTTATACCACTTGAGTTGGACTTATCCACTTACTATCTGAGTAAGTGGTAGATGATATTGCAAGCAATTTGAGTACTTCATTTTTGACAACTTCCTTCATGGTAGGGTTGAGCCTGTGTTGAGCATCTCTAATCGGTCTAGCATCATCCTCCAAGTGGATCTTGTGGGTGCAAACAGCAGCTTTGATGCCCTAATGTCAGTTATGGTCCACCTAATTGCTCTTCGATGCTTCCTTAAGACTCCAAGTAAAAGGTCTTCTTCTTTTTTATTTAACTTTGAGGAAATTACCACAGGGAATGTGCATTCTTCAGGGCCAAGGAGCACATATTTTAAATTTCAGGAAGTGGTTTAAGTTCCAGCTGAGGAACTTATTCCTCTAAAGATTTAAATATGTTTGCTAGTAGTAGAGTCTCAAACTAGGGATGCCATCTCGCACTCACGGTTTGTACCTCAAATGTGAAGAAAATGTGCAAAAAAAATCCAACACTTTAAGAAAATTTTCATTAGCATGGCCAGTCTTTTCATTAAGCAAAAATTCAAAAGTTTAAAAGATATACTCATCACTAGAAAAAGGGAGGGTCGAGGAAATGATTTCTATTAGTGTTAAGCCCATAGCATTCAAGTCACTTGTGTCATCAAAGTAATCCGGCATTTTGCAACCATAGAAAACATTCAACTCAAGTGTTATGTTCCGAAAAGTGAGTTTTAGGACGCCACTTCTACAGTTGATCAAGGCATTTGACGTAGCTAGAAACGGCCTCCCAAGAATGACATGAGCTAGAGAATTGTTGGCACTTAACTACTGCATATCTAGATTACAAAGTCAACTGGTTAGTAAAATCTGTCAACTTGCACAAGCACATCTTCCATAACTACTCTTAACTTCTTGAATAATTTATTGGTTAACTAGAGCATGAGTGCAGTTGTCTTTAATTCCCCCAAACCAAGTTACTCTTTAAGTGAGTATGACAACAAATTCACACTATTGCCCAAATTCAACAAAGCTCTAGTAATTTGGGATTCACCAATCATGATGAAAATTGTAGGGCAGTCTAGATTTCTATACTTCGGAGGAGTCTCACACTGAGTTATCGCACTAACTTGCTCTGTTAGAAAGGTCTTTTTCTTCACATTCAATTGCCTCTTTACTATGCATAATTCCTTTAAGAACTTGGCATAAGAGAGAATTTGTTGTATAGCCACCAACAGTAGAATGTTGATTTTTACCTGCTTGAAAACCTCAAAAATTTCTTTTTGCTGCCTACTTTTGGTAGCCGACAACAATGTTCGATGGTATGGTGCTGCAGTCACATATTCCTTTTTCAATTCCTCAATTTTCTAACTCAAGTTTAATTTTTTTTATTGTTGGTTCTCACTTAAGCCAACCTGTAACGCCCCAATCCCACATGTTTATAGAGTTAAATCTTTCTCTTTAATATCCACAAGTAACACAATAATAAAGTTTTCAGAAACTCCATAATACATTAACTCTTTTGTTCATTACAAAAATATTCATTTCTCTCCACAAAATACTAGACAAAAACTTGGATAAACTATTAGAGCATTTCTATAAAGACCTAGGTTATCTATAACCTGATGTATCAAAATAACCACCAAAGTTAATACAACCAACAATGATTCACCAAAAATACATGTATCCTTAGCACTCATTCATCTATAGTCACCAAACATTTCCAAAACTTCTCATTCTTGTCCTCTAGTTGAACTATCAAAATTATCTAAAAAATGTTATGGAGATAAAGGGTGTGTTATCAACAACTCAGTAAGCTGAGAACATATACTAGTATGTAAGCAAGAACATTTAGCAAATTCAGAATGCAAACAAAATATTTTTATTTTCAGAATACATAATCAGAACATGTTGTAAAAAATCAGAGCGAAAGTTTATAAATAATCAGAATCAAAATCCTTTTGGCATAACATAACTGAACATATAATACCATATTTAATCTCTGTGGTAGGGTTGTCAAACTCCAACAGCCAACTGAACAAAAACAGAATGTGAATCTTCTCCTTATTATACTTGGAGTCTCGAGTGTGCATACAGGAAAGATCACGCAGAAAATCACTTTGTAACCAAAGTGGGTGCACCAGAAATAGAGAAGTTGGTACCAACCCACAAAGAACAGAACAGAACTAGAAATAGAAATGTCATGCTAGAGATTTTCATAAATCATATCATATTATATCAAAGTACATAAACATCTTTCAGAACAAAACAAAATCCAGATTAGAAAAAAATATTTTATGCATAAACTTTCATATTCGCTCTTTTTGCACAGTTCAAAAAATCTATGCACAAAAATAACTCATGTCTATACCAGTCATGCCAAAAAATAATTTATTTTTGTACAGAATTTCATGAGTAATGGAGAACAAATAATTGAGGTTTTCAAAGTTTCTTTTCGTAACCAAAAGATGCATATTTTTGAAAAATATACCTCAATTCATAATTTTAATGTAAAGTCTAGTATAGGAACCTCGCTTACCTAGAATCCTTAGCTTTACAAAAATTTCTACATAGAGTATTGAACAAAATCAATCGTCACCTATAAAATAATCACGTAATTTTTTATAAATTTCTGATCCAACACTTATCTCGATATTAAAGCCTGAAATGCTAAAATCATCCTATTTAATTCTTCAAAATTTACCATTCTCATAATTTCAAAACATTCTAAAATACCATATGTAACAACCCAGATTTTTCCCTATTAGATTTTCCTTACGATAAGAATAGATACTTTTATTTAGTTATTCTTCGAAATTTTTTGGAAATATATTTATTATTTATTTTGGACCTTTTCTTATAAGAAATACTGTTAAGTTAGTTTCAAAATGGTGAAAGAATGCAAATAGAGGAGTTTAGTACAAACTAAGGCAATTGGATAATTTTTGACAGATTTGACGTCTTTCAGTAATATGGGTATAACATTCCCATTTGATTTCGGATTGAGATGATTCAAGATGCTATGAAAATCCAAGATAAAGATATATAACTTTTTTTTTTTAGTTTAAAAAATACGGACTCAATCAATGACGAAATCGGGCTTGAAGTTGACAGAACCAATTTAGGGGTAGAAGAGCACCGACTTTGACTTGAAAAACCGACTTAGTATTGCCCATTGGAAATATCTTTCTACCACATATGATACCACGAAATGTATAGGGAAAAGTGGCCTCCTTAGCTTAAGATTAGCCCTTGGTCTCTTGCTTGCTCACCAAGCCTAAAGGAATGGAGATGATGACACTAAGGCTTAAGGAGGAAATGTGGCATGGCAAGAGAGTTCCCATATGGCTTTTGGAAGTTTTTTCAACCCTTTTTAGCTTAGGGGTTCAACCAACCTATGTAAGAAGAGTTTCTCTTCATTCTTCCTTTGGAAACCCACGGCTAATTTCCCTTAGAAAACCCTCTATCCCAATTTCCATTCACTTAACCCTCCAATCACCTCTCAAGGTATTTTGGTGATATTTCAAAGGGATTTTCCAAAGACAAAAGATCCTAAGCTCTTGGATAAAGTGGTAAGTACACTTATACCTTTACCTTATTCATAGAATTTTATTTGTATAGGTATTGAATTAGTATGTTGATGATTACTTCATTTGATTGCTCAATATGTTTATAGAAAATGTTGTATGGTGCTAAATGGGTTTTATTGGAAAAATAGTGTGATGAAGAGTGGAAGAATAATTTAAGGAGTATGATTTTATTTTAGGAATGTGTGGATTGAGGTTGAGATGATGATATGTGAGATTAAATGAACAAGAGAGCCAAGTTGAAGGCTTAGGAGGCTTCAGCCTTGATGAAATCTCTTAAGGTGTTATTTATTTATTTACCAAAATTAATGAGATGATGATTAATTTAAAATTAGTAAGTGATTGAGGGGAATTATAATATTGAATTTTTTAAAGAATAGTAGTAGTGGAATAACTATTTGGTAAGAGAATAGTTGAAGAAATTGTCCACTATTTGAGTAAGCTTTTTGGAAATGAGTTGGTTTGGTTTAGGATTGAAGTTTTCATATTATCTTAAGTGAATAGTAGTGTGATAAATGGATGGAAATATTCTGAAAAGTAAGGATTTGTGTTAGCAAATTATTGATTGAAGAATGGATGATAATATGTAGTGTAGGAATGACAAAAGAACCAAGTTAAGGAAGTTGGATGGTTTCGGTATGATTGGGATACCTTAGGGTATTATGAATTTTAATTTTACTTATGAAGCATATGATGATTAAATTAAGTTAATAAGTGATGGAGGAATATTTTATGGATTAATCCTCTTGAAGAATACTGGAAGAATTAAGAGAATTTAGTGGTGGAATGATTATTTTGAATAAAGAGAGAATTGAAGAAAATTAGATTTATAGAATGAAGGGTGATTCGACTATGACACGTTGAGAAGAAAGAAAAAAAAATTGGTTCTAAAGGGAAGAGAAAATTGAAGCTAACTTATATAAGTTATGACTTGGCCCTATATCTATTAGGGATGAAGTTAAATGTCTTCTCTTAAGTATAAATATATATATATGTGTGTGTGTGTGTGTGTGTGTGTGTGTGTGTTTTATTGTTTAAAAGTGATTTTTATAAGTTATCATATGCATGATCTATGTTGGTAAGGCATGTTTAAATGACATATAATCTAGGAATACATATAGCATGCATGCAAAAGTCTAAGAATACATGCATGTCCCATTTCGTCAAAAGTTTTTACATAAAAGGACATGACATGCATTTTTTAAAAAATAAGAATATTCATGAGAATAAAAAAGAAACAACTAAGAATAAAAAATTTAAAAAGTCACGTCATGATAGGGACGGCGACACGTAACGCCCGTATGACTGACGTATTGACGAGGACAACGATACGTAACGTCCGTCAAATGATAAGAAGTCATGTCATGATGGGGCTAGCGATACATAACGCTCATATGACTGACATGACTAGCGAGGAAAACGATATATAACGCTGGTATGACTGACATGAACTATGATAAATATTTTCATGTTGTGATGGGGACGATGATACGTAATGCCTGTATAATTGACGTGAACCATGATAAGTATTTTTATGTCATGATAGGGATGGTGATACGTAATGCTCATATGACTGATGCGAATAAGAATTCGGCGGAGGTGACGATACGTAATGCATATTAAGGTTCAGATGTCAGAATAATGCTTAAGAAAAGATACGAATAAGATAAAGATTTTAAGAACAGTCATTGCATGTCATGAAAGATTTTTTACCCATGTTCATATAAGTTTCTCATGAAAATGTATAAGTCAATTTGAAAATGGTACATAAGTCATGCAACAGACATGCATAAGCCATTTATGATTTATGTGATATGTATTACTAATGCCTTATTATTTTATCTATGTACTTATTGAGATTTTTTGGAAATCTCACCATTTTAATTTTATTTATCATTTCTTATAGAATGATAGACATTATTGTAGGAATAGATGATTCATCATAAGACCCAGACATCATGGGAGATTCTGAGGGTCCTATAGAATACTTCTCGATTGATGAAGTGATCAATTATCGATGGCAAAATTATAGAGAATGCAGAAAAGAATCCCCTAAGGGTAACAAAGGGTAGTTGAATATTTGTCCTGTAAATATCAGATATTTATACATATTAAGAAAAATTTAGTACAGTATGCCTAATATTTTATAATAATATGGATTTTTCTGTAGCATATCATGTAATATTCGCAAAGAATTAGATATCTTTGCTGATTTTTGAGATTTGACCTTATTCCACTACAATATATTCTGCGCACTGCTAGTAAGTTAGGTGCATGTACATATTTTCTAGCGCGAAATAGGAAATTTGTGATCTGATGTCATAAGTCTTAACGTTTCAATTTATGTTAAATCCCTTGCGTAAATTGGGGATGTTACACCATCATTTTCCAAATCCCTCATATCCACTTAATTATACTTAACCTAAAGTCAACTCAATTCATCAACCTATTTAAGAAATCAAAACCCAAACCAAAATAATTTAAAACCCAAGCTAAACCCAAAACATTTAACCAACACAAACAGAAAACCAAGTGGATAACCGGCCTATACGACCCAAAGCAAGCCCACTCTTATCTTTTGTTCTGAAAGTAAGAGTGCAAAAAGGTAAATTAATTTAATCTAGTCTTCTTCAATGTTACACAAAGACTAAAATAAGAAGTAACTTGGAGGAGGTATCCACCGACTGAGTGTAATCATGCGGGAAGACTTACCGTGAGAGGAGTCATGACGGAGGTGGACAATTGCAGTGGTTTCTAGTAGAAGCACAACTGAAAACCGATGGAGAGAGGGAGAAACGGTGAGAGAGATGAAAACAATTAGAGAGTGAGTGAGCCAACAGAGAGAGGGAGCAAAACCGAGAGGTTGACGTGGTGGCTTATTGTGAGATGACGAACGGCGGACCTAAGAGGAACTGTCGACATTTTCTGTGGTTGAGTGGGTGGTGCCTAGCATGCAACACGACTGAACAACAGAGGGTCACAGATTACTTTACTTACTTTGTTTTGGGAAGCAAAAACAAGGGAGTTTTTGGTGGTTTAAATCAGCTAAGTTTTGGGCTCGTTGTGGTGGTTTGTCACGACTGACTTCGTTGCTTGGTGTCTTATGGTTAGGAAAGTGCGAGAGGTAGTGGTTCCGCGTCTCATAGTGATGATGAATGTCATTGGTGAGGCTAGCTTCGGTGGTTTTTCTAAGCTAGTTTCACTTCTCACAAAGATAATATATGGCGTTGGTTAGAGCCTACCATGTCTATGGAAACGAAGAAGCGACATCTAGGTTTTTTTTTCCTCTATGCATGGGGTAAGCATATATATATCTAGGGATAGGTAACTAAAGAAAAAACAAAAGAAAACCCTCATCTGATGGAAATGGAGACGTGGCTAAGGAAGCAAAACGGTGCCATAAGATGAACAGGGAGAGTAACCGACTTGGGTGCATGACGAGTAAAAGGGCTTGAATAAAACAAATTTGGGCTTTGGTAATATAAAAGGGCTTTGCTCCTAAGCTTTGGGCCTCAACTCGGTTTCTTAGAAAGAAAATTGAATTTGGGTTTGGGTGTTACACAACCTGTGCCTTAAGTGATTCTGGTGCATATTCCAAGACCTTGAGACTTGTTTAGACTCACAATCATCTTCAACTAACGACCTTGGTTCAGTTGATTAAAAAATATATGGTCACTCAATTTGCTTACCACTCCTAAGTGTTATCACAACTTTCACGGGTTTAAGGTTTTTATTTTCAACTGATTATACTTTTGATTACTTGTACACTTGTAGGTTGGGTTAAGCTTACGTTGAAAATTTACCCAAAGTCCAAATGAAGTGTAGCTTTATTTTCTAAATTTAGTTATTTATGCATTAGAAAGAAAATAACGTTAAGTTATGTATGCATGTAGGTTGTCATTTGACACTCACATAAATGGACAACATGAAATGAATATGGCTTAGAGTTACGATAAGTATTATGTTTATACTTTTATATTATTTTCTAAATGATATGAAATGATATGAAATAAAATGAAACTATTTCTCTTTATGATGCTTATGTTTGATAAAGAAATCTTCAAATCATTATGACCTATCAAATTGTGATTATTATGATTATTATGATTACCAACTTGTATAGACAAATGTATTTTTAAAATAGAATAAAAAATTCCATCATTCTTAGTTCTTTCACTTTAACAAATTACAAAAGATCAGAACATTCATGCGATTATTTTTACTATGATAGGATAATTATGGACTTGAGCAACTTTTTCTTCCTATTAGACCTTAACAAAAAATAACAATTAATGGAATAAGATAAGAAAACAAAATTTTAATAGATATTTAGTCTTTTTAAGTGGACAGACAATAATAAATGAATGGGATGACCATTGCATTAAAAGAATACATAACATTTGTGTGATACCCCCAATTTACGTTGATAATTTTACGTAAATTGAAGTGTCAGGGTAAGTAACACTAAGCTACTCACTCTTGTACTTATCAAAAATTTAATGCAAATCGCAGCGAAAAAGTTTTGATAAAAATTTTCTAATGATCACATGGTGAAATAAAACCATAATATCCACATCATCTATGCTTATAATAATATAGTATCCTTACATGCATAACCCAATTAGTTTTCTTAACCAATATACAAACTTATCAAAACTTCGACTTATGGCTGCCTAGGCTCCTTCTTCACTTTGGAAAACTTTTTCTCCGTGCCAATACCAGTCCCTACTACTATCAATGAGTTAAAAACTTATAAAAAGAGAGAGAGTACTCCGAGAGCCCTTTAGGGTTTGTTCGAGTCCCTCGAATAACTAGGGCATTGCCCATGCTCAATATCGATACTCTGCAGTGAAGTTTAAATTTTCAAACAAAAAAAAAACATAAAAGAATGAGATTTTCTTGAAAATCTCAGTAAGTATACACTTAACTTAATAAAATCATAGACATAATAAAATATATACATACAAACCAGATAGTTAAAGTATGCATTTATGGCATGCTTTATGTGACTCATGCATGACTTGGACTTATCTTTTATGTGGACTTACACTAATGTCCTTCTTTCCTAAACAAACTCATATCATGTATGGACTTTTCATTCTTATCTTAAAATTCTTGTTCTTATAAATCTTTACTTAAATCTACTATTATTACTTGTGGTTGGACCATACCCACTATTATTACCCATGGTCGGGCCATGCTACTATTATTACCCATAGTCGGGTCATGCCACTATTATTACTTGTAGTTGGGCCATGCCATATTCTCGTCAGTCGTCTGGGCGTTACGTATTAGTTCCTGTCGTGATGAGCCTTATCATATCCATCATACGAGCATTATGTTTCACCGTCCCCGTTATGACGTGACTGAATCTTAAATCTTTTCTCTTATAGAATTTTCTTATCTTATTTATTAAATGCTCGTCATGACCTATAATGACACTTAAATAATGACATGTAACATAAACTTTTCTTAAAATGGACGTCATGACTTATGACGACACATATATATGAAGAAATGCAACATACTTATAAATTGAGACTTATGACATGCATGTTTCATGTCCTTATAAACCTTATAACATGTGAATTCATATCACAGTAAGACACGTCACATGTATAATTATTTACGTAACATCAATTCATAACATTTATATAAAGAAAATGCTTAGATAACAAAATAAACTATTAAAATATCATCAACTCAAGGTTGGCCGAAACTTTCATAGAATTAAACCTTATTTCCTTCTTATTCAAATCAACCAAAAATTCACATATATAACCTATAAAACTTTCCCTAATTTCAATAATCAATTTCAAGCCTATTTGTCTTGTTTTCTTGACTATTTCCTTAAATAATTCTTGAAAATCTTCCATGTAAATTGGAGTTTCTAGACTTACCATACTTATTAAAATCTCCTTCAAATAATTAAAAACAAGTCATTAAGAATTAAGAATAGAAGAAATACACCAATGAAGTCAATGCCTACCACTTCAATATCAATTTCGCCATTTATTGAGTCATTATCTCTTAAAACTTAAAATATAAAAGTTGTAAATCTTTATTTTAGATTTCCATAGCCTCTTGAACTATTTAATTCCAACGTCACACTAATAAGTTTTGTCCAATTTACCAAAAGATATCGATTCTGCCAATATTAACTCTTTTAAGAATGAAATTTGCTAAAGTTGGTTTATCATTTTTTTTCCAAATCCGGACCTCATATTTTCACATAATCCTCTTAATATATTATCATAAAATATATTTCTAAGGTCCTACAATTTTTCTTAGCATTTTTACATAACCAAAACTACTTCAAAATTCAATAACTTTCAATTTAACACATAAACAATACTTAAGCTCAAATAAATACCAAACATAATTCAATCATCAAACCACTTATTCTATGCCAATATTAAGTTAATATATGCACTTACAAATTTTCTCCAAGCTTGAAATGATGCTTATGATAGGTTTTGCATCACTTCTCCTCCAATACCCTCAATTAGCTTTCTTTTGGTACCTAGGTGATGTAAGAGGGTTCTTGTATATTTTTCTTAGCTTTTTCTCACCATGGCTGACTGGTATCTCTAAAGGGGAAAGAAGAGGAGCTTATGCATCTATTTATAGACATGAGGGGTGTTGGAGGCAAGGGGTTTGGGGGGAAATTATTGAACCCGTCTGCTGCTGCCTCCCTTAGCCTATTGGGGTGATGTGTTCTATAAATTTGTGATTTCATGATCACCCCTAAATCTTAGGCTTGGTGAGTCATATTTCCATCCAAAATTCAGTTTTTGAGCTACCTAAAAATCTTTTTGATCAATGGCTCAATTAAGATAAAGACAAGATAGCATGATGGTATCTTCCAATGGGGTGTATATCTGGCCACTTACATTCCAAATAAGTCCTTGATCTAATTCGATCCTTCAAAAACTAAAAACATGAAAGTTTTATATCATTCTATTAGATTCTATAGGATTTTGAATCACCTTATTTAAAGATCAGATGTGAGAGATATGCTTAATTTATCGAAACATGTCAAAACTTACCCGAGAACATCCAATCCGAATTCACCATTTATTTCCTTTTGTTTTCTTGCCAACCAAGACTTCTAGATTACTTATCTCCATTTGCCATATGCCTCCCCACATGTTTTCAGATAAGAAAAATGGAAGGAATCAATCAATTTTAAGCACCTAGAGTGAGATGGTGGCACACTTTGTTTTCGAGTTCAAATTTTCGTCCAATTCAGATCAGTTTACTTTTAGTTCAAATAAGTCATTGATCCAGTCAAAATATTCAAAAACCCAAAACATAAAATTTTTAGATATGCATCTTAAAATTCTATAAGAATTAGAATCACCTCATTTGGACCTCATATGAGAAAGTTATATTCCTTACATCAAAACTTGACCGACCAGCCCAATAACTCGTTTTGGCACACCAAGTATTTGATGTTTTGTTCTAGCATTTCTCTTTGAATTTTCCCCTCAAATCTCAGAAATTTGCCTCTTCCTTATACCAAATATTATTTCTCTAGTTGATACCTTATCAAAATTCTCAAAGATTTAACCATAACTTATCCTAAAATGCATAATTAATTCTCTTTTTTGACTCAAAATTATTACTCAATTCTCAAGTTTTATTCATATGGGAGATTATACTCTAAAAGCTCCTTAAAATATAATTATAAATATAAATATAAATATTTATCTTAAGAAAAAAATGGTCTATTACAATTTGAGTATCCTTGCTTTATATATATGTGAGCCGCTTTTATATGGATGGGCTGGATATGGGCTATTTAGAGCATGCAAATGACATAAGGACACATCAGATATTTCATCAACTAATGAATAGAACCAGTCACATGAGATAGATCAATGCTTTTCTCACTAATTTTCTCAATAGTCAAACAAGAAACAATAGAAAAAAATAAAGTGATGACGTAGAGTTTGAAGCTCTCTCTTTCCTTTACTTTCTCGAAAATTGAACAATGTAATGAAATCTTAAGACTCTACATCTGGCACTAACAATGGCTACAATCACCACATAAATCACATGAAGCCATAGAACATCACAAACGCCAAATATCATAAAAAAAAAAGATCCATTCTTTTTCATTAAACTTGCAAAAACACTATCAACATCAAGAATTTGTATCCAATTTTTGTAGATACCATAACTGAGAAGAAAACCCTAAGAAATGGACAAGTAGGAAAACAGAGAAGACTTGAGAAATACGAGATCAATTAAACCAAAATCCTCAATTAAACCAAAATTAACCTACAGTCAAACCAAAATCCAATCAAAATCACAGTGAAACCCATCTCAAAGCTCACTGATGGCATTGGGAGGGTCATGATTAGGGGAAATTAGAGAACACAACTAGAGAAATACATCCACTGCCAACGTCATATGAGTGAGTCATACGAATGGGGGAGAGTGAAACTAAAGAAGTGACATTGAGGAGTGAGAAGGAATCTACTTCTTGGTTTTATGTGGTTGAACACCACAATAATTCTTGTGGAACGCCTACGTGGCGTTAAGTGAATGGTGGGTTAGACTAATGGATTATACCGCCAAATTGGATAGAAGATTATTTCTATATATATATATATATGTATATATTTGGATAATTCTCTTACATTGTTTTTTTTTTCTATTGGCATTGAGACACTTCATTGTTCAATTGGGGGAGTGAATTAGAGTTTGCAATTATGTGTTGTCATGTGATTAGGCTGAATGTGTAAAGATATTAGTCATAGTTTGACAGTGATTGTTATTGAATTAATTCTGTTAATGCATGATAGACAATTTTTCCTTCTTAAGCATTCGACCTTCACACTAATGAATCATGAATAGTGATAGAACCTCTTTAATTTCTAAATTTTGAAAGTATGTTGATAACGACTCTAGAATTGATTCTCATGGGATGAAAGACAAAACATTTTAGAAGATAAATACTCTTTTACTTTACACCTCACAGTTGTTCTCATTTACATACCACTTAATCAAAATAAAGAGAAGTACACAAGAACTATTGAGTTGTACCATCAGTTAAAAAAAGGAAGAAAGAAGCCTACCACGCATTCGCATCAATGGTAAGGGAGAATTTAGGAATGTGTGAGTTAGGCGCACAATCCTGAGTTTGATTCCCCATTGTGCAAACTGTCAAAAACTACCGTAGAAAGGGCAACTCAGTAAAACTTCATGAGTAAAAGGCTAGAAACAATTGCACAAACTTTGGAAGTCGGAAGTCAACAAATAAATAAATGAAAGACTTTTAAACAAAGTTAGCGTGAAACTGCTAGACCCTTTAGATTTGAAGTAGTGAGGATAAGTAATGATCAATCTTTAAGTAAAAAATCTTTAGGACATCAGTAGCGCATACATTTTTTTTTTTTAGGAAAGTAAGGTAAGGGGTTGTGCGTCTCCAGATGTAATAACCCTTCCTTTTAAAAAGTCTTACTTAGGTTAAATATTTATTTTGAGTTTATTTTAGTATTTTATGGGATTTTTTAGAAACATATGGTGTTTAGGTATTAAAGTCCAAGTGAAGATATTTAAGCTATTGGATGAAAAATTTTGAATTGTGGTCAATTCTTGGAATTTTGAGCAAGGTATTAGCTATAATGTCTTAGTTTGAACTTAGATAAAATCATTTTTAGAAGATTAAGGAGAAAATTGAAAATTGGAAGAAGGGAACACATGTAGAGCTTGGATTAGTGATCTCGGGTCACTCCAACCAGTTTCGATAAAATAAGCATATATTCTCATTTGATCTCTGATTAAGGAAATTCAAAACTTTTAAATCACTAAGAGGAATATCTAAAACTTTCATGTTTTAAGTTTTCGGAGAATCGAATTGTATCGAGGACTTATTTGGGTAAGAAGTGATCAGACTTGAAATAGGCAAAAATTGGAACTTGAATTGTACATGTAGCACCGCCTTACTATTAGGGATGAAATCTGATTGATTTTCAAGATTTTTGGCATCTTGACAGGTGTAAGGGGGTATGTGGTAGGTGGAGGATAATTATCTAGAAGGTGTATTAGCCAAAAACCATGGAGAAACTAAGTATGGCAAATGATTGGTTTGGAACTAGCCTAATAATCCAATTATCAATTTGTTGCTAACTAATACCCCAGCCAAGCTCTAGAAAAATCATCTAACATACCCAAGTGGATCAATAGGGATGAGAACAAGTGGTAAAATAGGATTAAACCCCTAGAGGAGACGTGGGACCCTTGGGGAGGCCAAGTGGCCGAATGCATCTCACTTGGGATTTATCTATATTTTTGTTTTGTTTTTATCTCCATGTGTTGAAATTATTTGAGCCATTGATCAAGATAAGATTGTAGGTGGAGCAAACATAACCATTGGATGAAGGATTAGGGCCAACTAAGCCTAAATTAGGGGTATGATGCACCTAAGTGAGGAGGGACACCTCACATGTTTCGACTATGGAGGCAAATCGATTGCCCCGAGCCTTTTCACCCCTTAAGCCATGCATGAGTCACCCCCTATGCCTATATAAATGTGTATGAACTTCTCCTCTCTTTCCTTTAGTAAAAACTGTGATAATCCAAATTTTTAAGTGTTCTGTTAATTTTTATACTCGACATGATTATGTTTCTTTAGGATTATTTTAAGGTACTTTTGGAACTTTTTGGATATATGCATATAGTTCTTATGAATCTTTTATTGGTATTGGAGGAAAAATCACTGGAGATATTAAGTATAATGAGAAAATATGGTTTTTGAATTTTCAAGGACATATTATATAAAAATTGAAGGAAACTTTACAAAAGAAGTCAAGTGGTATAAGAGGAATATATCCCATGATATTTTCGGATTAGGCAAATTTAGACAGTTTCAACTTCTTTTGGTAATCTGAGCATAACTCTCCCATTTTATTTTGGATTGGGATGATTCAAGATGATTTTAAAAGACAAGACAAAGATATATAACTCTTATGTTTTGATTTTCTAGAAATATGGACTCAATCAAATACGAAATTAAGATTGAAGTGGCAGAATCCAATTGGGCTTAATAGGCATTGACTTGAAGTTAACCAGTGACTCTGAATAAGATTAAGTCTTTGGATTATTTTTTTATTTATCCTAAGATCTTGATAAGTGTGTATATATATGGAAAATGAAGAAATTTTGTCTAGGAAGTTTCGTGTGAAACAAGAGAGACTATTTATCAAACACTTGGTCTGCATAGAATGAACTCTCAGGCTGGTCTGTCATGTAATGAGCATAACATTTTCATATGAAGTACAAATGAGTTGATTCTAATTATTATAGAATCTTAATAGGAAAATATAGAACTTTCAAGTTTTAGGTTTTTGAATATAAGGCTTGGATCAAGGACTAAATTGAGTGTTAAGTGGACAGACGGGAAATAAGAGTCAACTGGTAACTGACTTAAGCAAAATGCACTGACCTTGCCATGCGACGAAGATCAAACTGGTTTCTCAGATTTCTAAACCTTTTTACATGTTTGGAAACATGTGAAAAGTTGACAAGAATTCATCTATAAGTCTTGGTGGGTAAGAAAACAAAGGAAAACAAATGGAGAACTCAGATTAGATGTTCTCGAGTGAGTTTTGACATGTTTCGATGAATTAATCATATCTTTCTCATATGATCTCGTAATGAAGTGATTCAAAATCCTATAGAACCTTAAGAGGATGATCTTAAACTTTCATGTTTTTATTTTTTAAATAATCGAATTTTATCAAGGACTCATTTCAACTGGAACGTGGCTGACCCCTAGGGGAGGCCAAGTGGCCAGATACACCTATTAGAAGATTTCCTATGATGTTGTTTTATCTTTACCCCCATGTGTTGGAACTCTTTAAGCCCTTGATCAAGATCATTTTATAGGTGGATTAATCTCAACTATGGGATTAAAATATCAGCAAATCTCCATAGGATTAGGGGTAATCATGAGACCACAAGTGTAAGGGACGCATCACCCCACTCAGCCAGGGGTGTTGCTGAAATGCCCAAGCTTTTTCCCCTTTCTCCTCACGCCTCTCATACCTATAAATAGATGAATGGGTTTCTCTTCTTTGCTTATGATAGTTACCAGTCGGCCATAGTGAGAAATAGCCAAGAAAAATACACAAAAACACACTCACATCACCTAAGTGCCAAAAGAGAGCTAATTGAGAGCATTGGAGAAGAAGTGGTGCAAGACCAACCATAGACATCAAATTTAGTTTTGAAAAATTTTTTAAGTGCATATATTAACTTAATTATGGCATAGAATAAGTGGTTTGGTGATTGGATTATATTTGATATTTATTTAAGCTTAATCTTTGTTTATGGGTTAAATTGAAACACATGAAATTTTGGAGTGGTTTTTGCCATGAAAAAATGCTAGAAAAATTATGAGACCTTAAAAATATGTTCTATGATGTTATTTGAAGAGGATTATGTGAAAATATGAGATCTTAATTTGGAAAAAAAAATTGAAAGAACAACTCTAGTGAATTTCGGTCTTAATAGAATTATTATTGGCAGATTTGATACCTTTTGGTAAATCGGATATAACTGATTTATTTGATGTCAGATGTAACTGATTCAAGAGGTTATGGAAATCTAAGAGAAATAAATATATATAACTTGTTTTAACTTTTAAGAGATAATGACTTAATCAAGGATAACATTGGAATTGAAGTCAGAACTGAGTTTATCATAGTAAGCATTGACTTTATGAATTGATGTGACGTAAATGTATGTGCATGTGATGTATGCTATTGTGAAATATTCTCACATGCTATGAGGCTCATATGGACATAAACTATGCATGTCATAAGTCTAAGTTTATGCGTATATTGTATTACGTCACATATATGTATCGTCATAAGTCACGAAGTCTATTTTAAGAAAATACGTTAAGAAAACATTACAAGTGGAAAGATTAATAAGTCAGTTAGGTTATTACAGAGACCAGCGATATGCCCATATGATTGACGTGCTGACAGGGACCTAAACCTATCGATGATATGAAAATCGGCAGGGACATAAGCCTGTCGATGATATAAAAACTGACAGGGACTTAAGCCTGCGATGGTACAAAATCCGACAGGGACCTAAACCTGTCAATGATACGAAATAAGTAAGATCCGACAGGGATCTAAGCCTGTCGATAATACGAAATAAGTAATATTCGATGGGAACGCCCGTCGATGATACACAATAAGTAAGACTCACAATGTTACGAAAGAAAATAAGAGTTTAAGTATCATAGAGTGTGTCCATGAAAAACATAAGTCTAAGTCATACATGAGTCATATGAAACATGCCATAAATGCATAATCTGACTGTCTAGCTTATATGTGATTATCTCACGATATCTATGCTTTTATTAAGTTACGTGTGTACTTACTGATATTTTCAAAAAAATCTCACTCTTGTATATTGATTGAACCATAATATTTTGCACTTTAATTCAAGTCAATTACATTTTTCTCACTAATAATTGAGCAAATTGGGCCAGGATAAATCAAGTCTAATTCGATTGATAAAAGCTTAACTTTATAATCTCCAATTTTTAATTGATTACGTGCACTTGAATAGGTCCATTTATTGAGCAATTTATTGGAAAATATTCAGGTGGTAAGCAAGAAAGAATTAAAGAGCGTCAAAGCAGCACCTCCACCTACACCGATTCACCCACTTAGCCCCTGCATTACAAGCCACGTAACCACTGCATCACCTCACTGCTTCACTCCAGACCAGCAACATCAAGAAGATCCCCTGCACCAAACACTCAACTCATGAAATCCACTCAAGTTACGTTACCTTTCACCGACTCCAATTCAAGCAAAGCTCCAATTAACCAACCACAGCAGCAAACCACGTGGACATTCCAGCCCAAATTCCTACACCAAATGGAGTTACACAGATCCCTTGCACTTCAACCATCACAGGAAGTCCCTGCACTAAAACGCAGCCGTATTCCATTCAACAAGTCATGCATTCACCAACTCACTTATTCGGTAATCATCAAGACACCTCACATTGAAACAAGGCCTGGCACTAAACACACATGTGAACTCAATTAAAAGTTAAGGTGCAACCTCAAAACCCCTAAAACGAATTAAATCAGGCCACACAAACTTACTGCAAGGCATAGCATCCTCTAGTCCGTTGGGTTAAAGACATTATCCATTGGTTCTAGTCCCCTTAACTGTAGAGGCACACAGGCATTCCATTCTAGGACATCCTTGGTCTGTAAATAGAGAAAGGCCTCATGTTTTTTTGCTGGAAATGAAAGACAAAATGGAAGGGAGGGAAGTGAAGAATTCAGTTTTGGCTAAAGGACTTCGTAGACCAGAGTGGTCGAATCCCCCTTAAGCTTGCCCAGATTTTATTTTTTGTGTTTTCAATTTCAGCTCTTATTTTTTTTAGGATCCATAAACCCCTTGGCTGGATTCAAGTCTCTGTTTCTTTATATTTTCATGTATTCAATTTGAACTTCATTTGCTGCTATTGCAGTAGTTTATTTATGCAGCTTGTTCAGTATTTCGGTTCAATAGTTATTAGCATTGTTTTTTTTGTTACTTGCAGTAGCTTATATGTCCAAGCGTTGTTATCCTTGTTTTATTCGGTGTTTCTAAGGTTATTTCAGTAGGTTGTTTTATAGCAACTTTGCTTCGATGCAATCAATTCAATAGTTCATGCAGTGGCTTTTGCTTGTTGTAGCTCATGTTTAACTTATTTCGTTTGCTAACTTTCTTTCGTTTCAGCCCATAACTTTTAGTCCTAAACAGTCATTGCCTTTAGTTTATTTTATTTGGTGTTTTTCATCTTTGTCTCAGTAGTTCGTTTAGTCAAGGTTTTTAGTTTCGGTGAGTGTAGCTCTTTATGTTGGGCGTTTATTAGTCCGTTAGTTTTTATTTGTGCAATTGGTCCATTTTATTTGTCTATTATTTTTTCTAGAGATCTATATGTTCGGTGCTTGTAGTTCTTTACTCTGTTTATAAATATTTCTGGTTTCCAATTCGTCTTTGATACATTATTTTCCTTCTTTTTTCAATGGTAAATCTTAGCTTTAATTCATCACCAAAATAAAAAAGAACTTGACATTTTATAATGTTGAAAAAAAAATTCATTCTCATCGCGAATACCATTGTGAAGAGTTTTAAATTATAGCTTCATTTTATTTTTGGTAATGGATAGACTTTCATATTAAATTAACCGTTCATTGAGGAAATGACTTAGAGACTTTCCTAATACTACTTGACAGCTCTTATACTTAGGAGTCATTTCTAAAATACTTTTTAGAACGAGTCATATATTTCCCTCTTTGAAAATATAAAATTATGTTGCAGGATTAATGACTGAGAAAAGGGAAGTCCGATGACTTAAGGAACTTAGAGAAGCCTGGATGGCCATGAAATTAGTCTAGGTTTTGAGAATAAGTGAATTATGCATGTAAAGATACAATGATATTTTTAAGAATAGATTATGTGGATATTGTGGTTTTATTTTACCATGTTATCATTAGAATTTTTTTTTTTTATTCAGAACTTTTTTGTTACGATTTGTATTAAGTTTCAATAAGTACGAGAGTGAGTAACATAGCATTACTTACCATAACACTATAACTTGCGTTAAATTACGAACATAAATTACGGACGTCACATTAGAAAAAGAGTAAGCAAAACTCACCTAAACACACTTATCTCACTAAAACATCAAAAGAGAGCAAAGAAGGGGTTTTGGAGGAAAAATTGCATAAGGCTCAATCCAATCATCAATCCAAGCTTTGGAGAAAATTTGTGAGTACACAATTTAACCTGATATTGGCATAGAATAATTTATTTGAAGGTTAGATCATGTTTGTTACTTATTTGATCTTAAACTTTGTTTAAGTGGTAAAATGAAACCTAGTGAGTTTTAAATTAGATTTTTGTTATGGAAAAATACTAAGAAAAATTGCAAGGACTTAGAAATATGTTCTATTTTGATATATTAAGGAATTCATGAGAAAATAAGAAGCTTTGGTTTGACAAAAAAATGAGAAATCATCCTAACAATTTTTGGTCTTAATAGGGTTTATGGGTGAATTTTTTATTTTAATTCTTATCTAATTAATTTTAGTTATTTGGATGATATTTCAATAATTATGATGAGTGTAGGGACTCTAGTTTACTTGAAAAAAAAAAACAAGATTTATTATCCAAGAAATTGGTGAAGAATTACCTAAGAAAATATAAAGATTTAGGTTTGAATTTATTGTTGAAAGTTAGGGGAAATTTAGTAATTCTTGAATGAGGAGTTTAGCAAAATTAAAATAAAATAAAATAAATTTTGAACCCCTATAGTGTTCGGCCAGCTTTAAATAATTAATATTTTATTATTTTATTTAATTATTTAAGCATAATTTGTTATGTTTTGATATTACTAGATTATATGACGTACATGTCAATGCACATGACGTAAGTTATTGTGATATGTTTCTACATGTCATAAGATTTATAAAGATATGAAATATGCACTTTAGAGTCTAAGGTTATGTTCATGTCTCATTTCGTCACATACATGTCGTCATAAATCATGATGCTCGATTCAAAGGAAACAAGATAAGAAAACTCTATAAGAATATAATAAGATTAAGATAAACCTAAAGTCACATCATGACTGGGACGACGATACGTAATACCCGTATGACTGACGTGCCGACGGAGATGTCGATATGTAATGCCCGTCGTAAAATAAGAATCGTATCATGATTAGGACGGCGATATGTAACGCCCGGACGACTGGCATGATTTGATAAGATAAGAGTTGTGTCACGATGGGGACGGCAATACGTAACGCCCAAACGACTAACATGACTAGCAGGCACGGCGATACGTAATGCCTGCTATGTTAAGTATTTTCTGTGTCATGACGGGGACGACGATACGTAACACCCAAAAGATTGACACAAGACTCGTCACAACAGAGACAACGATACGTAACGCCTGGATGACTGACGAGTTATATGTATGGCCAAGCTAACGCGTCATCCTAAGAGAACTCAAAAGGGACTGCAATACGTAACGCCCGTCGAGGTTATGTAACAAGTAAGACCTACAAAATTAAGAAAAAAAATAAAAGATATAAAAATTTTGGGTATAATGTGGTAGGTCCATGTAAGGTATAAGTCTGTATCGAAAAGTGGTTATCCACATGCATGAGTCATGAAACATTCCATAAGTTATATGCTTTTGTTATGCCATGTATGATAATTTCTTGTTTTATCTATGTCTTATTTCGTTAATTGTGTACTTACTAAGATTTCTAAGAAAATCTCACTTTTGTATGTTTTGTCTTTTTTCAAAATTTTTAAAATATTATTGCTAGACCACATGGCAAAGAAGGGGAAAGTCCTTATGACTCAGGGAACTCGGCGGAGCCTTGAGGGACCCACTGACTTCTCGCTTTTTGACTATTTCGACTATCCCGTACATGATTACTTAATGGAGGTTCTGAGTCAATATGCATCTGCCTCATCTATAGAGCGCCAACGTGTTGGGTGCTGCTTGGTGTTGGACTTGAGTGGTTCGTTGTCTGTATATGTACGGGCTACACCTCTAAAAAGATGTAGATATTAGTATGGATAAATTTTGATATGGGAGGGGATTTTCAGAGGTTAAGAAAGAGCCAAGGTGGCTCTAAAGTGATATTTTGATAATAGTTCCACCATGTAAATATCTTACTCTGCGGAATTTTGACTATCCCGTACATGATTATAGTTCCACCATGTGATCATTAGCTTACTCTGCGGAAGTTTTGCCTCAATCCAATATGGAAGAGATACTGAGTAGTTCATTGAAGTTGCTTACATTGATTTGAATTTGTGAGAAGTAACATCATTGTGATTGAGAATGTAAGTCGCTGATTGGGGTGCTTTTGAGTGAAATATTGTCTGATTACAATATTCTGCTCAGTTCCACTTCACTTATTTGCCAAGAGACTAGCAAAACGCTAGTTGGGAGGAATGATAGAGCCATAATATTGTAATTATTTTACATTTTATTTCAAGTAAATCACATTTTTCTTACTAGCAATTGAGTGAATTGGGCCTTAATAAATAAACTCTAACTCAATTGATGACAACCTAGTTTTATGATCTCTAATCTCTAATTTATTATATGAAGTTAAGGAGGTCCATTTGTTGTGTAATTCATTGGCATATATGTAGGTGGCAAGCGAGACTTCAAGTGCATTTCAAGTAGGCCATGAACAGTAGGCCCAAAAGCCAGCATTATCCATTTTGATCCAAAGACCAAATGTGCAACACACCTCATGGCTTAAAGGCCCAATTTCATAGAGTCCTTCACGCGGGCCCTACACCGAATTGAACTACACGGAATTTCCTTTCAGGTTGAGCCATTGCACCTAACAACACCTAACAACATTCACTTCAAAGCTTGCAGGCCCTACACTAAAATATGGCTCATGGCCTAATTCAAGCCTTGTAGTTGCCTTGCACTAAGACATTGCTATAGTTCACCTCAAGTCATGCAAGTCTCTCCCAGGATGTGTATCACAGAAACTCTAGCTCAATCCATCCGAAGTCATGCTAAAACGATGTAGTTTAGGAGGCCCTTTGCATCGACATTTGAGGTACGTTACTTGCTGCCTATTTTGGACAAACCAGACCTGCTAGCAACAAAAGTTTTGAATCGACAAATATCGAAACAACATGGGTTTGGGGTTGCAGAAAAGAGGAAAAAAAGCGGAGAAACTAGAGGGTTTTGGTGGTTTTTGCTAGGGAGTTGTAGACTATGCTTAAACAACTCCCATGATGTAAACCCATGGGATTAAAAATCCCTTAAACCCACGAACAAATTAAAATTCACCCAAGAAAGTTAAGAATCAAGTCAAGATGATCTAGACCCATTGAAAACTTAGTTCAAGAACCTAGATTGCGAAAAGAATGCCACAAAAGGTTTGCCTTTGATAAGTTCTTAATTTATTCAAGAACAAGTAAAGAAAATAAGAATTCTCTCTTAAAAAAAAAAAACTATTCATGTTCAATATTTTGTAAAATAAAGAAGCATGTGTTTTTATAGCCCTCAAATGAAACCCTAGGGTCTAATAAGGCCTATTTCACTTAAAGACATGGGTGGAACACCTTCAAGCCCAAAACTCCCAAATTATACTCCTTTAGATAATAAAAGTAGTCCACTTAATGAATTAAATAGGCTCAAATAGCTACAGCTATAGAAACATAAAATAAACTCACATGCCTATGTTCATTGAAATTAAAGTTTTTACTAAACTACTAGGCTTTGTCGCCCCTCCTCTATCAATTGTATCACATGGATTAAAGTCGGTTTTTTTTTCAAGCCCATCTTAAATGTTGGGGTCTTGCTCGATGCATTTGTAAACTCGACCCAAGTGGATTCCACCAATCATTGCATTGCTTCCTTGATCTTCTTAACTTTTGACCTCGTGATTGGCCTATTTAGAACTTGCAAAAGATCTTTAAGACTCGATACACCACAGTGCCCATCAAAGGAAGAAAGATAAGAAATATTGAAAATAGTAGAGACATTATACTCACCTAGAAGATCCACTTTATAAACATTATCACTAATTTTCTCAAATATTTAGAAAGGCCCATCTCGAGGATGCAATTTAGTTCTTCTATGGGCTGCAAATCTTTCTTTGGGCATAACCCAAACCCAATTTTCTGCTTCGAAGATGATACGTTTTCACCCCTTATTGGCTTGGGAAGTAAACTTTTCATTTTTTACACAATTTGAAGTCATACCCTCTCATGAATTGACCTCATCAACTTGGCCTTATTTTGTCCATCCAAGCTACTCCTTTCATCAATAGGTAAAGGCATCAAATCTAAAGAAGCAAGTGGATTAAAAATAAACAATTTCAAATGGAGAGTAAGAAGTAGTAGTATGCACAGTCCTTATTATATGCAAACTCTATAAATGGCAAACAATCCTCTCTAAGTTTTCAATTCTTTTGAATGACAGTGCATAAAAGTTGAGTTAAAATTCTATTAGCTACTTCAGTCTATCCATCAATAAGTGGATGACAAGCGATGAAAAATAAAAGTTTGGTACCTAATTTTTCCCACAAAACCTTCCAAAAGTAACTAAGGAATTTAACATCCATATTAGAAACAATAATCCTAGGTCATGGAGCTACACTATTTTCTTGAAAAATAAATCAATTAGGTTTGTGGCATCATCGGTTTTATGGCATGGAATAAAATGTGTCATTTTACTAAATCTTTCCATTACCACAAAAATAGAATTTATACCCATTTTTTTCCTAGGCAACCCTAAAACAAAGTTCATAAATATGTCTACCCATGGCTCACTAGGAACAGGTAAGGGTGTATACAACCCATGTGGTAAAACTTTAGATTTGGACTTTTTACATGTAATGCACCTATCACATATTCGAATGACATCTCTTCTCATCCTAGGCCAAAAGAAATATTCGTGCAAAATTTCCAAGGTTTTCCTGACATCAAAGTGTCCCATTAATCTCACATAATATGCCTCACGCACCAATAATTCATGCATTGAACAATTTGACACACACAACTTGCTTTCTTTAAACAAATATACATCATGCTTCTAAAACTTACCAAATGCCACTTTGTCACATACCATATATACATCAGAAAAATCAATGTCATTGGCATACGCTTCTTTCACATATTTAAAGCCAAGCATTTTGGCACTCAAAAAAACAAGAAGTACATACCTCCAAGATAAAGTATCAGGAACAATGTTCTTCTTACCTTGCTTGTAACGGATGATATAAGGAAAAGTCTCAATGTATTCCATCCATCTAGCATGTCTTTTATCCAATTTACCTTGACCCTCGAGATGCTTCAATAATTTATGATCAGTGTGGATCAGAAACTCCTTAGGCCAAAGGTAGTGCTGCCACTTTTCTAGAGCGCAAACAAGAGAAAAAAGTTCTTGTCACAAGTGGGGTAATTCTTGGACGCCCCACTTAGCTTCTCACTGAAAAAGGCTATGGGCCACTTAGCCTATATCAAGACGACTCCAATTCTTATTCTTGAGGCATCACATTCAATCTCAAAATTTTTTTTAAAGTCAGGTTATGTTAATACAAGTGCAGAACATAATATTTCTCTTCATCCACTTCAATACCTTTTGTACCAACAACATAATCAAGAAAAACAATTTTTCCATATAGAAGGTACATTTTTTAAAATTAGTATACAACTTTTCACCTCTTAACACATCTCAACGGCTCAATATGTTCATCTAAATTCTTACTGTACATGAGGATATTATCAAAATGCACGACTACAAATTTGCCTAGGAACGCACGTAAAACATGGTTCATTAAGCTCATGAAAGTATTAGGCACATTTATGAAATGGCATAACCAACCATTCATAAAGTTCATATTTAGTCTTAAAAGTAGTTCTCCATTTATCCTTATCTTTCACTCTAATTTAATGGTATCCACTTTTAAAATATATTTTACTAAAAATACACGAGCCATGCAATTTATTAAGCATATCATATAATCTAGGATTGGAATGTCAATACTTGATCGTAATATTGTTGACCGCTTTGTAATCAACACAAATCCTCCAAATCCAATCCTTCTTTGGCACTAGTAGCACTGGTACTGCACATGGCCTCATGCTCTCTCATGTACCCTTTGCTCATCAAATCTTCAACTTGCCTTTGAAACTCATTTGTTTCCTCCGGATTACTCCTATAGGCTGGTCGATTTGGAATAACGGCTCTAGGTACGAAATCAACTTACTAATTACAAGATAGTACAGGATATAGTCCTTGGTTGGGGAGCCATCATCCACATCGCCTTTTGGGTCATGCATCCCTGCCATTCCCCCTCGAGCTCAATAGGACGAGTTGTATACTTAGTTTTGCCCTGGGTTCTTTTGGTGATGCATGTCCCTTCAGCTTTAGCTTTTGGACATAACATTCCCGCTCCAGCACTTGCTCGTCCCAAATCTCACCTATACCCTAAGAATTTGGGAACTTCATCTAAGGTGATAAGTTGACATTACTGCTCGCAAGGTATTGAGGGGGGGCTTGTCAATGATGGCATTGTATGAAGACGAGGTCTTCACCACTAGGAAGTTAACCATTATGGATGCTGCATGAAGGGTGTTGTCTGCGAGGACTTCAGTGTGATGGTCTCTACCGATGGACCATGTCACTGGAAAAACTCTTCTGTGGTATAGTAGTCGGTTGCAGTCAGGTGGTGTCTATCCCCATTCTTGTGAGGACTTCCTAGAAGAGTATGTTTGCAAAGCTTTCCTTATCAATGAGGATCTGTCAGGTGGTAAAGTTGGCAATTAATATGGTTACCCACAGGACGTCATCGTGAGGGTACAAGATCCTTTCTTTGTTAGCCTCCTCGAATGAGATGATAGGAACCAGCTCACCTCTTTGATATTTGGCAAGCTGATGCTTGGCCGAGTATACCTTGGATATCAATCCAACCTTGTGTGAGCCATCCTACTTAAGGAGAAATGCCTCCACCAATGAGCTCTCTAACTATAGTTTGTATCTCCCCGAGTGGGATTCCTCAGTGCGATGGTGATTGGTGCCAGTCCTGCCACCGTGGTTTTCATCCCGGTGGTGGTTGTAGTGGGCTCTCCTCCCTTCGTGGTCGATCCAAGTTGAACTTCACTCCCTTGATCTCTCCCTCCTTTCTCACTCTAGCCTTTGGGTAGGCGTATAGTGCTGCCTAGTCTACTCCTCGTGCTCGCTTCTTCCCTATTGGCTAAAGTAGTCTTCGGTGTTGCGTGAGATGGATCAATGGTAGGTGTAGCATCGGCAGTTGGCAACATGATCTTCATTTTTTTAGGCTGTCTGATAGTCGACCTCTTGAATAGAGAAAGTTGACCGGCCAAAGCAGTGACCCGAGATCCTTGTCAACACTCCTTCATTCCTCCTGTCATATGTGCTATTCTCTCCCTTTCCTAATGCTTTAACCTTCGTCTGGGCCTTGACTTTCTTCTCTACCCATTCTAGTTTCTTTCTTTTTGGCATTGTTAATGCCCGCAATGTGTCCTCACTGTTAATGAAGTTGCCAGCCTAGTCTATAAACACCCTCAATGTGGTTGGGGTCCTTCTCGCCAACTTAGGTAAAAACTGGGATTGTAGCTAGACCCCTCCCAACAATGCCACCAAGGTTATCTTTTCGTCTTGATTCTTGATGATCATGTATTCTTTGTTGAAGCAGGATAGGAATGCCTTTAGACTCTTGTCTTCTGCTTACTTGATGGTAAGGAGGAACATGGTTGGGTGTCGCCTTCATCGGCTAGACATGAACTAAGTCACAAATAGACGTGTCAATTCTTTGATGTTGTCTATGGAATCGGGTGCTACCAACTTGAATAATCTTGCACTGGTCATTTCAAGGTTAGCGAAAAAGCCTTGCATGCTACTACTCCAGCGAAGCCATGCAGCGTCATATGAACCTTGGAATTCTCTGTCATTCATCCATGGTGGCGACTTTGAATTTTGGTGGCCAGGGCATGGCCATCACCTCCTCAATGTCTTTTCTTTTGACTGTACACGAATATGGAGCTCGGCATGTCTGGAAGCACAGGAGAACGTTCTTTTGCTGATATTATTACCAGTATTCGATACTGGGTCATTCATAGCATTACTATACCTTCCCTTTTCATTGCGGGTTGGTTATTCGTCAGCACGGGTTTAGCTTACGATGTATTTGGAAGCCCTCGTCCAAACGAGTATTTTACAGAGAGTCGACAAGGAATTCCATTAATAACTGGCCGTTTTGATCCTTTGGAACAACTCGATGAATTTAGTAGATCTTTTTAGGAGGCCCCAATGACCATAGATAGAACTTATCCAATTTTTACAGTGCGATGGTTGGCTGTTCACGGACTAGCTGTACCTACCGTTTCTTTTTTGGGGTCAATATCAGCAATGCAGTTCATACAACGATAAACCTAATTCGAATTATAGATCTATGACACAATCAAACCCGAACGAACAAAATGTTGAATTGAATCGTACCAGTCTCTACTGGGGGTTATTACTCATTTTTGTACTTGCTGTTTTATTTTCCAATTATTTCTTTAATTAAGAGAAGAAAGGAGAATAGTAAACAATAGAATACTAGAAATTCTCTTATCCCATTCGGAAAGATATCATCTCATAATTATCTATGACTGTTTATGTCTATAGCATGACCACTTGATGAAATGTGGAGGAACGCGGGACAAATGGCCGATACTACTGGAAGGATTCCTCTTTGGGTAATAGGTACTGTAACTGGTATTCTTGTGATTGGTTTAATTGGTATTTTCTTTTATGGTTCATATTCCGGATTGGGTTCATCCCTGTAGTAATCGGATGAATTGACTTGTAGACATGAAAGCGTAAGAACTCAACGGGATCCCCCTCGAATCAGACAAATAAAGAGGGGGTAGGTCCCGTTAAGTTCTTTTAAGTTTTTAATGATCAAAATATTTTATTCGTATAAATGAAAAAAATGAATCATTTTTTTCCGATGTTTGAAAAAACTTTATTTCTTTCTTATGATGTTTTTAAAAAATAAACTTCATTGATTGATTCAGAACATCTGTTCCTTGATAGTATCTGTCGATACTTTCAAAGTGAAAAGAAAGAAAAAATCACTAGACCCCTCCCTTTTTTTTTTCTGGAGGACACACTCACAATATACCAATAATATATATTTCTGTTGATCAGATATCATCCAAATTCTTTCTATACTAATCGAACCTTACTCTCTGTATTTTAGTATTTAATCCAAATTTTAATTTTTTTTATAAATTCATTGAAAAAGTTCTATTTGCTCAAAAAATTTACCTCCATTTTTTTGTTTGTCCATTACTTACGTAATAAATTTGAAAAAGGTTCTGATAAACCTGGAAAAATTTGAAACTAAAAATAAAATAGGATCTTTGACAAATGGGATCAAAAAGCATTATTATTTCGACACAAGACATTACATTATTATTTCGATACAAGAAAGGACTATGGAAAATGACTTTTTATGTTATTGTGTCGAAGACTGGTAAGACGAATAAAACACCCTCCTAGAATCCCTTGTTCCATTCATTTCTTTATATTCTCCACTTACTTATCTTATGTTGAGTATCTAGTCGAATTTGATTCTATTCGAATACAAAACTATTAATACATTCTATGACATTTCAATATGACAATAATCACATAATCATACCGCTCTAATCTAATTTGGATTGAAAAAAAAAAACAAAGAAAAGTTAAATTAAAGTCAAGTAGTCTTCTTCACAATATACATAGGCGGTACAAGGAATTACCGAACTCTGGTCGAAAAGGAAAAAATAATATAAAAAAGCAAAAGGCTTTTCATAATTTTTTTGATTATACATAATTATAATTATATAAAAAATAATATAATTATATAAATAGAATGGAATTGCCAACAAATATTTGGTTCTTTTTACAAACTTTATGTTGAAAAATTCACGGTTCTAGAAATTCATTTCAGACAATTGAACCTTTTCAAACTGTTTCTTTTTAAGAACCAAAAAGATTTGTGCCAAAATAACAGATGCCAAGAAGAACAAAAGGCCTTGGACACGTAATGGATCTTGAAGTACGATTTCAGCATCCCCCTGACCAAATCCACCCACATTAGGATTACTCGTTAATGGTTGATCAAGTTTGATAGATTCCCCCTCTGAAACAAGAAGTTCCGGTCCCGGGGGTATAATATCAACCACTTGACGTCCATCCAATGCATCCACTATGGTTATTTCGTATCCTCCTTTTTCTTTGCGTATTATTTTGCTTACTATACCCGCTGTTGTAGCATTATAAACATTATTGTTACTCTTGCTACTATTGAGATAAATCTGACTCCCCTCCCTTGTTCCCCACCTACATATATGAGATAATTTAAGAAGTGAATATCTTTCTTGGTAGCGGGGTTCGGAGAAAGAATAGGAAATGTGATTTTGCTATATTTATGTATGACCAGGAACAAGACCTATCACAAGAATATTCTTTTTAATAGGGTGATAGTTTTGAAAAGACAAATTGCCTATCTTTCCTTTAATCTCGGGAGAAATACGATCGCGGGCGCGGGGGGTTGCTAATCAAACCCCTCAAGTAAAATAAAAACAACCCCTACACTTTAAGCTCCCTTTTTACCATTAGCAAGAACTTGTTTCAATTACATATCATAAGGAATTTGAACAACTGCTTCAAATACAATATCAGGAAGTACCGTTTGTGTAATAACCTCGATATCTACGGATTTATTAGCTAAATGGCAATTAGTACATACAATACGGCAAGTCGCTTCTCATGGATTTTCATAACCCTGCTATGGATTTTCATACAATACGGCCAGCTCCTTCAATATATAAATACCGTACCAGTGGGCGTATCCGTCAAGACTCTGAAATGCAATATTTCGATACCGATATTGTTTTGAAATATTCTATACATAAATAAATTATATTTTAAAATTATATGTAAATATATATGTAATTAGTCTAGTCTAAATTGAGATAAAAAAAATAGGAAAAAATGAAAAAAAAAAAAGGTGAAAGGCCGAAATCTAGTATGACCAAAACACAGATATCGGCCGGTATAACATATTTAGACCATACTGGCCTATACGATACAAAATTTAAATTATGAGTTTAGTGTTGTGAGCAGTTTATCTACCAAGAATGACCATACTGGTCTTTGTGACGGCGTTATTAATACAACGTGTAATTTGGGCTATGGTGTCATTAATGCGGCATAGTTCTCTTATCTATTCTCTTCCGCGTGTTTCTCTAATCGCCAAGTAGATGCCTCCTTGCTTGGAGATTAAAGACTCTCCTTAATCTCTTTTTGCCTGATTAGGCAGATATTCAAGTGCTAGGCGTCACTCAGAGGTTGCTCTAGGATGACAGTTCCCATCTCTCGTGTCGTCTTATAAGTTGCGTGGGTCGAGCTGTAGAGTGTCTTCTGCAGAGCCATCTTTTGTAGGTGCTAGTACTGCGGGCTCCCCCTCAGGTCAAGTCGATGGGTCGGCTCATTCTAGGTTGGGCTTCCTTGCTCCGTTTTGCTTATAATGAGACTTACATCTTGAGTTAGGAGAAAATCTCCTTACAATTACCTTTATATAATCAATTTATAGTTAGAATATTTCTCTTTAAATAGTGGAGACCGATAAATATTTGTTTCTATTTTACATGGATTATACTTGTTCAGTGGAGGATTTTCTTAGGGAATTTCAACCCCCCAACAAATAATATGCCTATGAAAGAGTGAAATACTTTAGGATAAAGGAGAGAAAAAAAAAAGGAACAATTTTGAATTAACATCTGGTTTGTTTCCACAGACTATCACATATCATCTTATTTCATTTTACGATTACTACAATTTCGAAGGCACAAGACCCAATTCCAGCAAACTCAAGGTGAATCTTAAACCCGATGAAAGCAAATGGCTAAAAATAAAGAGCCTGCACGGGTTAGCGGATTTTTGAATAAATAATGCGGGTGATTTTATCAGGTATACATCAACTACCGACGAGGACAACAGGACAAGAGGCTAGCCTTTTTTTTTTATTTTTTTATCGAAAAGTGAATTTTGAAAGTCTCAAATGCCGAAGCTAGAGCAGATGGCATGCATCAAGAAAGAAGATCGATGCCAGAGGCTGACTAAAGGTAATTACTTTACATTATTTGGCTTTCTTTTCCGAACTTGGTTCTCGAACACCACCCCACCCCCCTTTCTTTCCTTCCTTCAAAACAAAACAAAAGGATGAATGTCAATGCCAATCGCAGTGTCCTTTGTGAAGTTGACATATTATATTGGTTGAGCAATTCGAGCCCCTTTGGTTGAATTTTGGATTGTTAAATGGGAATTCTTTACCAAATGGAGACCAACCAATTTGCCCAAAATCTGTGAGCACCCCAGAAATTGTCTTGTTTGCTTTGCGTTGCAATCTACTTCCAGTGCAAGCGACACTCATTAGCTTTCTTCCTTTTAGTGTTTGACAATCAAAAGTCGAGGAATGATAGGAAAGCTGTCACCTCGCCTGTGTTGCGCCTCTTTTATGAAAAAGAGCACCCCCTCAATCCCCACCTTAAGTTCTTTTTGTTTTGTGGTACTACTCCTACTCATCATTACTCTTAATTTCTCCTTCTTTTTCTTTTTTTTTTTATTTCTTTTTCTTTGAGGGACTTCTGTTAACTTCGTGATAAAGTTCTATATACTTTTGTTCATAAGCCTTGTAATTTGTAACTGTTTCATTTATCTACTTTGTACCATTTAATATGGAATCAAGGAGGCAGATGACTAGAGTAGCTACCCTGAAGTGTGGGTTCCAACTTCCACATTCTCTCTATTGCACCAATTATTTATAAGAGAATTACTGCATTCGCAAACATGTCAAATTTACAAATTCACTTCACTTCATAGAATATTAAATCAATTTTATAATATATATTTTTTTAATCCGGACAGAGAATTATAGAAGATATAATTAAAATTTTACAATCTCTTTTAGAATATGATTTTTCTTATCCGTACTATTTATATTGTAGCAATTCAAGATTATTATATTATCATCAAAATCTTTTAAAATAATTTTATCTTGCAAAAACTTTGCGCTCTCAAATAAAATAGGGCCGCCATCTACTGCAATTTTCTGATGAATACATGGGACTTGGGAGAGAGTTATTCCCATATCATTCATTGAAGAGAATCATGAGATCGTTGCTTCACAACTTTGACATCCCAGAAACTGGTTTCTAAAAAGGAAGATGCCATAGACCGGTCAGGTTGGTAAAGTTTAAAAAAAAAAAAAAGCCTTCCAATAATAAACAACCCCATCAGCTATTACGATAAAAACAACTTAAGCCTGACCACACCAAATGATTATTTGCCCATCGAAGCTCTCTTTTCTGTAACGACTAACCGGACCGTAGCGTCACAATCCTTGCATCGCCAAAGCAGGAAAAAGGGGAGAGCCGAAGAGCCACGCATAATTCTCGTCTCTTACCTTTCTCAGAGTATTTTTGTGGGAGACTCGGTTGCTCGACGTGGATGGAGCTCAGAAAGCTTTTTTTTTTTTTTTCATAATATGTCGATGCTATCCGTAAAGTATGAAAAAATCTACTCAATCTCTCATTATTCATACAATTTCCATATGTCATATGTTATTTTATTTTATTTTTAATCAAATATTTAATATATAAATAATAAAAAAAAAAATTAAATTAATTTTAAAAAATTTAAAAAAATCAAAAAAATCAAAATAAAAAATAATGATAGGTAGAAGTTAAAAAGTTGTGTAGAAATGCTAGTAAAGTATAGATAATATCTCAGACTGTTTTGTTCGCTCACTCTTTTTTTTTTCCATTGAAAATCAAATAAAAGTATAAAATCTGAAAAACAATACAAAAATGATATAATCGTTGATTTTACAATATTGGGTGGAAAAAAAGTCCGGAGAATAAATAAATTGGTGTTCACAATAATAAGAACACTAGCCATGAATCTATCAATTTTTTTTTAAAAAAAATATAAATTTATATACATATTAAAAAAATTTCGTCATGTTTGATTCAAATATGAAGAAAAAAAAGTTGAAAGAAGGGAATAAAAATATTTTTTATTTAGTTTTTGAAAAAAAGTACAATTTTGATGGATTACTATTAAAAAATTAAACAAAAAATATTTTTATTCCATTTTTTTCTACTTTCTTTTCCTTATATTTGATCAAATATGACGAATTTTTTTTATATATGTGCAAACTTGTATTTTTTGAAAGAAAATTTTAATGAATCTATTGCTAATGATCTAAGAGTATTCATAACCCACTAGTTAAATGACTTGTTTAGTCAAATTTTGGCTAAAAAATATTAAAAATATGTTTAAATAAACTCAACAAAATTAAAATAAATTTAACTTTTTCTCTCTTTGCTCTCTATATTTAGAGAGTGAAAAGAGAGAAAGTTAAATTTATTTTAACTTTGTTAAGTTTATTGAAGTTTGTTTTTATGTCTTTTAGCTATATTTTGACTAAATAAATGAGATAGTTAGTAGATTGTGAGTGTTTTAATAAATCAATATTCAAATTATAATTAGAATTAAAATAAATAAAAGGTTGAAAATTAATATTTTAATATAATAACTTTTAATTTGTTGAGCTTATTATTTGATGTAATAAAAAGTGGCTAACTAAAATTTATAAAAGTGATATTATAAACCAAAATTTGATTAAATTTTAACTAGTAGATTATGAATGATATAACAATGATAAAAAAAAAAAAAGTAAATGTAAATCTAGCTAGCTTCAAAATTGACTTGTTTCATAATTAAATGGCCATCAAACAGAGTACAACACCAACTCAAGGCTAGTAATTGAAAAATAGCAAAATCCTATACTATAAACAAGAACACAAAATACTAAAAAAAAAACAAATAGACTCCGACAAAAGTTCAATAAATATTAATTAAACCTCCCAAAACAATTCTTAGAAAAATGAAATAGAGAGAGAGAGAGTTATTTTTGGGGGTTGAAAATTTAAATTTCTTTGCACACAATCTTGCTTTGTTCATCTTCCAGTCTTGCTTCGATCAGACAACCTTTCTTCAATCTTTCTTCGTTCATCTTCCAATCTTTGTATACAATCATGAAGTTTTGATAGTTTCTTTGAGCTATTTTCTAGAGTTGAAATTTTTCTAAAGAGTTCAAAGATAGTTTTGGGGAGCTAGTTGAAATTTCCTTAGGGTGGGGTCCTACGCTGTTGCAAGTTGGTGGGGGGAGGGCTTGACGGTGCCGGTGCGAGGTGGTCCTGGAGAGGGGGATGGGTTTGCCTCGAGGCCTCGGGGGAGAAGGGAGTCGGGTTTTCTCAATCTGGAAGAAACTGACAATAGAGATGAAGTACTTGGAAGGCTTATTTTGATATAATACAATACAGAATAATTATAGTGAAAGAGATGATACATACAATATTTTATATAATAATTTATACTATCAATATAAAGAAGAAAGTATTTTTATAATAAAAAATGTTAAAAAAAATTACACTCAAGAACATTCATTCACATGAATAGTAATATATTATTATTTATATTATTGTTCATGCTACTGTTCATATGAGTGAATATTTTAAATGTAGCTTTTCTTCATTATTTTTGTTTTATAATTTGTTATTAATTTTAACAATAGTTTGTAAAAATACTCTAAACTTATATTATATAAATTATTATAAAGATTGTTGTATGTCCATCATTTTCCGCTTACATGTCATCTATTCAGTGGTGAGCTGTTTTTTCCTGTTTATATGCATGGCCGTTCCCCATTCGAATATCATTCTTAATTTCCGACCATACATTAACGGCAGGCCTGAAACGTATTTTGTTGTTGTAATATGGAAAGAAGAGTTGGATAAAATCCAAAACAAGAAGCTAAAGGGTGTGGGGGGTTTATCCGGGGTTTCCATTTGTCACACTCCACCTCTCTCTACTCTACTGCTCCGCGCTTAACTACCCTCACACAGTCCTATCCCCTTCACTCCCCACTCTTTCTATACCATGCACCCACTCTTCGCCGGTCTACTTCTCCGGCCATGAGCTCCCATCCCAGATGCCGTTTTTCCAGTTGTCACCGCCACCCCACCAGACCGGTCACCGGCTTCTGCGCCTCATGCCTACGTGAGCGTCTCGCTTCCATCGACCCCGCCACCCGCCTTGAGATCCCCACCACCACAGCCACCGCCGTGCTCCGCCGTAGCAAATCTTTCTCCGCTGAGGAATCCTCCGCTGCGGCATCAGAGCCGCCGCGTCGTTGGTCTTGTGACGTTCGGGCCCGGAGCACGCTGTGGGATCTATTCAACGTTGATGACGAGCGGAAGGGTCTGAATAGGAGGTTCGAGGTGGAATTGGGGGGACTAGGGTTTGAACTGCGGGAGGAGGACGAGAGTGAAAATGAGAATGAGAGCGAGAATGATGATGTAGAAGAAATTAGGGCTTCTGAGGACGTTATTCCGGATATAAGCAATGAACCAGAGAATGGGATCGTGGAGGAAGGGATAGAGTTCAAGACGATGAAAGAATTCATAGATCTCGAATGGCGGAGCAAGAAGAGTGGAGGAAAGGATTTCAAGGACATCGCTGCGAGCTTTTGTGAGGCGGCTTCAATGTTCAGCAAGAAATTGAGGAAATGGCGACAGAAGCAGAAGATAAAGAAGCAGAATACTGGTAATGGTGGTGGTATCGTGGAGGCTGAGGAGCAGAGTGGGAGGCGGTGGAGGGACACCCGATCGGAGACTGGGGTGTACGGATTTCGGAGGAGATCTTGCGATACGGACCAAAGGTTATCGGTGGATGTGGCGAGGTATTCGTTCGACGAGCCGAGGGCTTCCTGCGACGGGTATTTCCTGGGGAAGGCATATCCGAGGCTTACACGAATGGTATCTGTGGAGGAGAGAGTCAATTTGGGGAATGAGGAGGAGGAGAGGAGTCCCGGTGGTTCAGCTCAGACGAAGGATTACTATTCCGAGACTCCGTTTTCTCAGAGGCAGAGAAGGAGCTTCGATCGCTCCAATTCACAGAGGAAAGTGGGACTAACCGAGTTTGATGAGTTGAAATTGACATCCAATGCAAATGCAAAAGTGTCTGCGGAGAGCACGGAGTTATTCTACGGGGCTAAGTTGCTGGTAGCAGAGCGAGACGACTCGAGGGATCGAAACTCAAAATGCGTGGAAGACTTTAGCTTGGAGAATTTTGAATCTGTTTCGAAAGATGCAGCTACTTCTGTGGCAGGTGGGATTAATCAAAAGGGTTTGAAGAAGTTGAACAAGTGGCACAAAATCCGGAATATTTTTGGGTTGAAACAGAGGCAAAGCAAAAGTGAATGTGGGGATGAAGAGGGAAAGTTTGTTCGAGGTGATGCGGTTGGTCGACAACTTGGAGAGTCTTGGCAGAAGCTGAGGAGGGTGGCGCATGGAGAAGCAAATGGGTCAGTGAGTCAGAAGCTTATTCACAGCTATAGTGTTAGCTGTAGGAACTCCTGCAAAGTGGCTGGATTGTTCAGTAATTCGGGTGGTGCTGAAACCAAAATCAGTGGTCTGAAGAGAAGAGAGGAGGTCATGCTGCAGCACAGTAGGAGTGCAAGATATTCTCCAAACAACATTGATAACGGCCTGTTGAGGTTCTATTTGACGCCATTAAGGAGCTACAGGAGAAGTAAATCTGGAAAAAGTAAGCTACGGAACTCGTATACTATAGCCAGAACTGTCTTGTGAGGGTTTTATCTGCTCTTCCAAGGCATTTGTTGTAAAGAGTAAAGACATATATAAAGTGTTTGATCTTGTTCTTGTTCTTGGAATAAAAGCATATTATAGTGTTCGCTCTTCTGAATGAAACTACTTTATTTATTTGATGACATTGACAACTAGAATTTACATGGCAAAATAGCTTAGCATTTGCGGTTGTAGAATCATTTGTTCAAAGGTGGTCGTCATGTACCTTATTTGAATGAAACTTATGATCCAATTTTTCTCGTAGCTGGAATAGACTTTCAATGATGTTGTAATTTCGGCTCTAGATGTATTTGAAGTCACTGATGGGTCATGGTTTGGAATGTGACAGTGGGAAAGTGAAATGCGTCCCAGTAATTGTGCCAGTGAGACTTTGATTGAAGGAATTGAAAATCGTTGTGGAGCAGGATCAGGTGACCTGGAAGTTTATGACGACTGATGTAAATTAACTCTGATCTTCGTCCAACTTAACCTGAGAAACTCAAGATTTGAGGATTGTAGTATTGAGTTTTAAAAGGTTATAGTCTACTTGAAACACTTCAATAGAATTTCTGATGATTGAAAGACGGTGTCAAGTTTCTTTGTTATGCTTTCTACATCATGGGTAGAGAATTGTTTCAGGTCTCCCTGGTTCTCTACATTGTTGTTTGCATGCTCCATTTAATCCATTTTCATCTATTGGTTGAATTGTGGAATTTAAACTTCTACTAGGTAGAAATCATGCTTTCACTAATCAATCAAAAGATGAAATCAGCTCGCAGTCCATCAAAAATACAAAAGATACTACCCCTGCATACCGTGAAACCAGTAGAAGGGACAGCAGAACACAATTACCGAACTCAACGTTGGACTGCAAAATATCCAGCCAGCTACATAACTATTGTCCTATCACATCTTGATCACTCACAATTTGTGCCCATTTGTTTTCACAATTATTATCATCCTATCTCATATTTATTTTTTTTTAATTTTTCATACAAAATAAAATAAAAAATTTAAATTTTTTAAATATCAAAATAAAAATATATTTTAATAATATTTTATTCAATTTTCAACTTATATCTCAATTCATCTCACCTTATTTGCAGTAACAAATAAGATGAATTAATTCAATGTTACACCTCTGCCATTCATGGGCAAATTTATTTTTAAGCTAGACATGAGATCTAAAATGAGATGATGAATTAATTAATTCATCTTGATTGTTTTTGCAGATAAGGTGGGATGAATTAAGATATAAGTTAAAAATTAAATAAAATATTATTAGACCTCCACCTTTCGATATCGTCATCATCACTATAAACTACATTACACCCTAATAGCTGCATCCCGATTTCTTTGAATCAAATACATCAAGGGCAAACTCGCTCCACTGTGGAGCAATATGCAAAGCAACAAGACGCTTTCTTAATTCTTTGTTGGGTACTAGAGGCTTTTGTGAAGGGAGTGCTTGTCTTACTGATTAATACATGGATAAGGGTTCAGCCTTGGGTGGTTAATTGCAGAGGAAACCTTTGGCTTAAAGAAAGAGAGAGTAGAAGCGTGGAATGAAGAGAGTTTGAAACTTAAGGGGACTGGGTACTGGATGGCGTCGTTTGGGAGGAACTGATGTTATGAGCAAAGGGGAGAGAATGGCAGCATTTTACGTCTTCTGGTGTTCCTTCAACAAGCAGCTGATGTTCTCTTCAACAATAACGTTTTTATGATGTTATTTTCATTACCAAAACGTTGTAATTTCATCTTTATTTTTAGTTTGTTACATGGAGGTCAATTTAGTCTTTCTATATTTGGTTTGTTATAACCACACCGATGAGGCAGTCTGGAGGTATGCTGGAACATTTGTTGTTTGGATATTCTAGAGGAATTGGGACCTCGAATTCCCAAGGCGTGGGAGCCATTTCTATCATTTTCCCTGCTCCTGTGTTCATCTGTTAGTACAGGTTATTCAGGTTCTTATCAATTGGTATCTCAGAGCCATCCTGGTTCTGTGCTTATCATTCTGATATTCTCATTTCAATTCTTACACCTTTCAATCAAACTACAGAAACCTAGATACAGCCAACCCACACCATTTTCGATTTCCTTTACATAGTACACTAAATCAGCCCTGCTTTAAATCAGCCCTGCTTTTACAATCCCATGGCCAATACACGCGGCAACAAATCTAGCAAAAATGGTCTTTCTCATGAAGTTCAAGACCTAAAGGCTGAAATCTCTAACATCAATGACATGATAAGCACCATGTTTGAAACCCAACAATCCTAGCAACTCCACCACCACCACCACCACCACCACCTCCTCCTCCTCCCTTACATCAGGTAAATGAGCACAATGATGTTAGAAAGAACAACTCTCGTGGAGTTAAGCTGGACTTTCCATCCTTTGATGGCTCCCAACCAGATGATTGGACATTCAAAGCTGAGCACTACCTTGATTACCATCAAATCCCCACTGCACAGCGTTTGCTGATGGTGTCTTATCATATGCAAGGGGAGGCTCTTGCTTGGTACAAGGATGCCACTTCTAGTGCTCCTTTTGCCACTTGGGAAGAGTTCACAGTAGCTCTTCATACCCGCTTTGGCCCAACGGGTTACGACAATCCGATGGAGGCCTTGAACAGACTATGCCAAACATCATCATTGGCTGCCTATAAATCCCAGTTTGAAGTCCTTGCTAATCGTATCCAAGGGTTAATGAAGAACCTCAAGCTTAGCATGTTCATAAGTGGCCTTAAGGATGAGATTTGACTACCTCTTCGAATGTTCAATCCTGTCAGCTTTCGAGCTGCCTATGGCTTAGCACGAATCTAGGAAGAATTAACCATAAAATTGTCTAAGGTTACTGGGGAGAAACCGAATTTTTTGAGGGTAGCACCTGCCTTCAAACCACCTGCACCACCACAGAAAGTTTGGTCATCTAATATGGATGAGAAAAGACATAAGGTTCTCTGTTTTCATTGCAATGAAAAATGGAACCCCCAACACACTTGTAAGCCTAAGCTCTATCTCCTACAAGAGTGTGAAGCTGATGATGACGAGGGGTTAGCCACTGAACCCGGGGGTGACTAGGAGCCAGCAGGAGCTTTCTTAGATCAAGAGACCCCTGAACCTAAGATTTCCCTCAATGCCATGGTGGGAACTCCTAGTCCAACCACTATGAAAATGATGGGACAAATTTTCGAGAAACCTGTGGTCATACTCATTGACATTGGGAGCACTCACAGCTTTGTTGATGGTTCAGTCGCCAAGAGGCTAAGCTCCAAATGGATGTGTCCAAACAGTTAAATGTTCGAGTTGCAAATGGCGCAATGGTGCAAAGCTCAACCTACTGTGAGAGTGTTGGGGTGAAAATACAAGGTATTCTTTTCTCGCCTTCTCTTTTTGTCTTACAATTGGGAGGTTGCGATGTAGTTCTTAGAGCTAATTGGCTGCCCAACCTTGATGATATTGTGTTGAATTTTAAAAAATTATACATGAGGGTTGAAGTTAACGGTAAGGAGGTAACCCTCCACGGGTTGAAACCCCAAGCCATGACTTTTGGAGACAACAATAAGTCTCTCTTGTAGGCAGTAAATCATAGCAGTGGGCTATTCCTACAAATTGAAGCTAGTCAAGGACAGAAGACAATAACTAAACAAGAACAACTGCACCCTGAAATGGTGCAAATTCTAAGTAGTTTCAACTCAGTTTTTGAAGAACCCAAGGGGTTACCTCCTCAACGAAATTGTGACCACAGAATTGTGCTAAAAGAGGGTACACAACCTATCTCTACCTGCCTATACCGATTCCTTTACTACCAGAATTTTGAAATCGAAAGAATTGTGGCAGCTATACTAAAAAAAGGGTGGTGAGGCCTAGCTCAAGCCCTTTCTCCTCCCCCGTTTTATTAGTCTGCAAGGTGGATGGAGGATGGCGCCTATGTGTGGATTACAGGGCACTCAACAACGAGACGGTAAAGGATAAGTACCCCATCCCAATCATTGATGAGCTACTGGAGGAGCAAGGAGGTGCCATTGTGTTTTCCAAACTCGACCTCAGATTGGGGTATCATCAAATCCAGGTAGTGCCCGAAGATATTCCTAAAACGGCGTTCTGAACTCATGATGGTCACTATGAGTTCTTGTTAGTTTTATTTTTACAACATCTTAATTTACAGCAAGAATTGGACTGAGCACTTGCAGTTGCTCCACCACGTGCTTACCACCCTTCAACAGAACCAGTTGTTTGCTAAAGCCTCGAAGTGTCGTTTTGGGGTGAAAGAAGTGGAATACTTGGGTCACCTAATTTCCGCAGAAGGGGTGAAAGCAGACCCTTCTAAAATTGATATAGTGATGAAATGGCCTACCCCAAGAAATGTGAAGGCTTTGAGGGGTTTCCTCGAGTTGACAGGCTATTACAGGAAATTTATCCAGAATTATGGGTTGATAGCAGCCCCATTGACCGCCCTACTGCAAAAGAATGCATTTGTATGGTCAAGGGAAGCTGAATTGGCCTTCAAACAGTTGAAGACAACGGTTAGTACACCCCAATTTCTGAAGATATCAGACTTCTCCCTTCCCTTTATTGTAGAGTGTGATGCAAGTGGGAATGGAATAGGGGCGGTCTTGATGCAAAACAGGCAGCCTATTGCATATATCAGCAAAATGTTAAAGGGGAGAGCTCTACTTTTGTCAACCTGTGAAAAAGAATTTCTGGCAGTGGTTACTGCTGTCCAGAAATGGCGCCCTTATCTTTTGGGCCAACAGTTTATTATGAAAACAGATCAGCAAGCCCTTACATATCTACTAGAGCAGGAGGTCGGGACTGAAGCACGGCATAAATGGCTGAGCAAACTCATAGGGTATCATTTCTGAATACAAAAAGGGGGTTGAGAATAAAGTGGTTGATGCCCTCTCAAGGAAAAGGCTGGCAGAAGGTGAAGGTGAGGCTTCATTGGCTTAGATAACATTTCCATCTCCAAACTGGATCTTTGAGTTAAAAATGAGTTATCAGCAGTCTACTAAATTTTTTGAGTTAATCCAAAGACTGATGAATAATCAGGAAGAACCCAGGGGAGTGTCATTACAATAAGGGCTGCTCCTCAAGAAGGGAAGGATAATGGTGGTTCCAGATTCTCCATTTAAGATGAAGGTTTTACAATATATACATACCAACCCGACAGCTGGTCATTTGGGATATTTGAGGACTTACTACTGAGCCAAGAGGGACTTCATATAGGTTGGAATGAAAAAGAATATAAAGAAGTGGGTGCACGAATGTGAGGTTTGTCAAGCAAATAAATACGAGACACTGCCTCCTGCCGGTTTACTACAACCTCTGCCTGTACCTAGCCAAGCATGGATGGATATTTCTATGGATTTCATTGAAGGACTGTCCCGGTCTAAGGGTTATACAGTCATACTTGTTGTGGTGGACAGGTTTACTAAATATGGGCATTTCATGCCTTTAGCCCATCCTTACTCAGCACTTGAAGTGGCTCAGGTGTTTTTGGGAGCTGTGTTCAAGCTTCATGGGTTTCCTAAGTCCATAGTATCTGATCAAGACCCCCTATTCCTAAGTTCATTTTGGAAGAGTTTGTTTGAGTTACAGGGGACAACATTAAATTTTAGCTCTGCCTATCATTCACAAAGTGACGGGCAAACAGAGGTGCTCAACAGGGTTCTCGAAGGATATTTGAGGTGTTATGTGAGTGAGAGACCAAAGCTTTGGAGTCAATGGTTGCCCCTTGCAGAGTGGTGGTACAGTAGTGCCTACCACAATGCTATGAAGATTACCCCTTTTAAAGCACTCTACGAGTACCCCCCTCCTAAGTTGCTAGACTACATCCCTGGTACATCCAGCAATTCAACGGTGGATCTACATCTCAGAGACAGAACATCGATGCTTAGTTTATTGAAGAATAACCTCATCGTAGCCAGTAACCGGATGAAGGTATATGTCGACAAACAAAGGACGGAAAGGGAGTTTGAAGAAGGTTAGTGGGTTTACCTGAAGCTTCAGTCATACTGCCAAAAGTCCCTAGCGAGCAGGAGCAACATGAAACTGGCTCCTCGCTTCTATGGACCTTTTGAAGTGATCGAGAGGCTCGGTAAGGTGGCCTACCGCTTGGATCTGCCCTCAAGCTCACGGATCCACCCGATCTTTCATGTGTCTTGTCTTAAGAAGAAGCTGGGGGATTAGGTCCAGGCACTACCTACTCTTCCGCCTACTAGTGACAACGACAAAGTGATTCTGGAGCCAGAAGCTATACTCGACTACCTTATGAAGAAACAAGGAAATAGGGCTATTACAGAGGTGTTAATCCGATGGAAGGGGTCACCGGGAATGGAAGATAATTAGGAAAATTTGTGGAGGTTGAGGACTTTGTATCCACACCTTGTGGGCAATGTTCTTTAAGAGGGGAGGAATGATAAGGGCTCGGCCTTGGGTGGTGAATTGCATAGGAAAGTTGAGACCTTTGGCTTGAGAAAGAGAGAGTAGAAGCGTGGAATGAAGAGTTCGAGACTTAAGGGGATTGCGTACTGGACAACATCGTTTGGGAGGAACTGATGTTATGAGCAAAGGGGAGAGACAACAACGTTTTACGTCTCATGGCGTTCCTTCAACAAGCAGTTGATGTTCTCTTCAATGATAGCGTTTTTATGATGTTATTTTCATCACCAAAACATTATTGTTTCATCTTTATTTTTAGTTTGTTACTTGGAGGTCAATTTAGTCTTTCTATATTTGGTTTGTTATAACCACGCCGATGAAGCAGTCTGAAGGTATGCTGGAACATTTGTTGTTTGGATATTCTGGAGGAATTAGGACCTCGAATTCCCAAGGCGTGGCAGCCATTTCTATAATTTTCCCTACTTTGTGTTCATCTGTTAGTGCAGGTTATTCAAGTTTTTATCAATACAAGAGTCGAAAGTCGATGACTCGTTGGCTTAAAAAACTCTTTTCCATTCACTTAAATTGGCATCTCCAACCAACATAAATCATGTTGGATTATAGCCATTGGTTTCGTTTGGGGTGATAGTTCAATTGTTTTGAGAAATACTAAAACTCAAACATGGGATCCTAACTAAAGATCTCGACAGTGAGTTTTTATTTTCTTTACTTAGTGAATTAAGGATATAGCATTACCATTTTTTAATGTTGTCGTCTAATGATGTCGTCAATTTTTAAACAAAAATACTTAAAAGTATTAAATATATATATATAAAATCATACACCGCACTACCATTCCATCTTCATTTCATTAACTGAAATATGACATATTTATCACTATTAAATAATCATTTATTGGATACTTTTTTATCATCTAATAATGATGAATATACCACATCTTAATTAGTAGGATAAAACTAGAATGGTAATGTAGTGTATAACATTACTCTTTTACTTTTGGATCACTTGGGAGCGACATTCTTCTTAGATATGAAATAACCCTAACTGCAGCAGGACTGCTCTCGCACCCCTTTGCTTGGAAAAACAAAGGGTGTTGTTCATATAACGATTAGAGTTCTACAAAACCATTCAAATTTTATATAAGCCTTCATTTCACAATATAAAATAGAATAGCTTAATGTTTCAGAAACCCATTCAGCATTCACTCAGGCTTCACTTTTAGCTCACTCGGAACAAAAGCTCACTCCATATCATACCCCTTCTCTTGAAGCTCCTGAATGACCTCATTCCTCATTCTCAGCCACAGCTTCTGAACTTCTTGCTCGAACTTTTTGTTCTGCAACTCTTTCTGATAGTTAAACGCATCCTTATCCGTTTCAATATATCCTTTTGGACCAATTGTGGTGCCAACCATGCCCCCTTTGGCAATGAATTCTAGCATTGCTTCTTCATCACCCGGATATGGAAACTCTCGCAGCTCGTAGAGGTGAGCTAATTCTCTTTCTTCCTTAAGACGAGGCTTCAGTGTCCACCAACCCAGTGGTGATGTTTCATTGTAGAGCCAGGCGGCACCAAATATCGTGTATGTGCATAACAGAGCTTTGCCAATTTGTTTCCAGAAGTAATAGTCCTCTTTGCCCAGTCCTACTTTCTTCAAGTACTTCTTAGCATTCATCGATTTCAACAGTTGGAAACCTGAATTACAAATTAATGCAAAACAGAGGGCTTAAAATGTTTCGTTCAAACTTTTCAGAGAACACTTGGAGGCAAGTTAGTTTATGTCTCTGAAAACGAATGAATGAAATAGGTTAAAAAGAAGCAGAGAAAAAATAAAATTTATAACCATAAGAAAGAAAGAAAACAAAAATTTAAATGACACACTGAGAAAACAGTCTGATCTCGACATTCCACCGAACAGTTGGGAGGCAAGTCAGAAAAGGCATTCACACCCGATGCAAACTGAAATAATATCTTGGTATTACCTGTCTTTGCTTCTTGACACCGTTTGAGTATCATCAAAACTTGCCAGTACGAAGCTGAATAATGGGTATTTGCACATACATTCGCCTACAAAAGTTAAAGTTATCAGCAATAGTCAAAATAAACTTCAAAGGGTGACTTTTTAACTACTAAAAATATGCAGGCTTTACTCATTTGGTGGTAGCAATAATATCAAGTCATGTCAATTCAAAAATAGGTTAAACAATGCAAATACAAACTCATAACAGTGGAGAGAAAAACCTTTTCAATTAAACCAAAAAAATAAAATAAAATAAAAATAATTCCAACTTGATAGTTTCTGAAAATAGAAAATCAGTTTGCAGAAACAGTTGCAAACCCATCCACATAATGGATGAATAATGTCAAGACCTCAATGATCATAGTTGTCCCAAGGTTTTGAAGATCAGCTAATACCTATATCCTTGTTGTAATATCATGAGAGAATAAAAAGTTGAGCTGAGCTGAATTTATGTGGTTGTACTAGTTTTTTTTTAATCAATGTATTCATCTCTGGTTGGGGGTTGGGAATGTGAGAATAACAGTTCCAATACCAGTTAGATTTGGGCCTTGGTTTGAGACTAAACTCAGTACACTCTGTTTATTGGCAATTATTTGGACTTTGTGTTTTGCTCACTGTTTTGCATGGGTAGCATAAATTCTCAAATTGCACAAAAGAAAAATGCCTATGCATTATAGATGTGGTAAGTGCAGTTCAGCTACCACTGGTGGCAAAAATAATGTGACAACTCGATCCAAACCCTCAATCGGTCTTTTTAATTGTGATACCCATATGAAAATGAATGGTAGGTGGTGTATGAGATTCTACATTGTTTGGGAATGAGAAGCTCTTGCTTTTTATAAGGTTCCAATAGAGCTCCAATTGTATCATTGACTAATCCTTTTAGAGTATAGGCCATGTGGTTTGGGCCTTCCATTGGAGCGTTACAAATGGTATCAGAACCTATTCCAATCATAAATGTGGAACTTGAGCCGTGTCACTTACAATGGACAGGCCCGATGGGGACGTCGGGCATTTAAGGGGGTAGATTTTGATACTCCATATGAAAATGATAAGGTAGGTGGTGTATGGGATCTCACATTGCTTGGGAAGAAGAATTTCTAGTTCTTTATAAGGTTCCAATGGGACTCCAATTGTATCATTGATTAATCCTTTTGGAGTATAGGCCATGTGGTTGAGCCTTCCATTAGGGCGTTACATTAATAGTTTAAGGTGTAAACAGTAGATATATCTCATGTCTTGGGATCACAACCAATAGTAAGGCCCATCTAAAACCATGTGCAAATCCTGAATTTTTTGAATATTTGGTTAAGGGAATTAGAATTAATGTATGACCCAAAAAATCTCCATAAAGACCCCAAAAATGTCATTATTCTACTGATGATGTTGCATAGTTTATGTCACCCAAATTTAAACATGTGCCAAGCAAGACCTGGTATCAACTTCCCCTAAAAAGCAGCATTTCATAATAATATAAAGACTGGTCCTGTTGCATTTTCTCCAGTCACCAATTCGGCATCAAGCTAGGTGCAAGCTTCCTTCCATCTCCCTCAAAATCGTAGCCTTCCATCTCCCTCAAAATCGTAGGCAAGCTCAAGTAAATTATTACTTTATTCTTCACTGATTTGGTGTACAGCGATTGCAAAAACCTAAGAGAGCGGACACGGGAAAATTAGAAAAAGATGAACGACATTCAACTATTAAACTGTTTCTATGAAATCCTCAATTCAGCAGAGCATGGAATTTCTCTACAGCATATAAACTAGCAGAGAAAACAAATTAAAGTTTACCGGAGGTCGGAGGATCTGGAAGGATCCTTGGGGATTGACATCCCCTCTCCTCTAACAACTTCTGCATAAGTGGGACTATAAACGAAAATTATAAATGCAAAGATAACCAACCAGACCGCAGAACAAAACCTTCTTCAGAGGTTCTATTAGCAATCCAATGAACAGGACGACAAAGGGCATAGAATAAATAAAATACAGTTAGACAAATAGAGCCCCTACAAACCGCAATACCCCGAAAACAAAACCATTAGCTTAGGTATGTCCCCTACCCGAAACCGAAAATCATATAGAAGTTGAATAAGCCCAGAAAATTAAAGATTGTTGGAACTCATGAATCGTAGTCATCACTTACAGAAAGAATATAATCAGAAAAGGAGCAAAAGAGAAATAGAGAAATTGACTTCGGTTTACAGTAGAGCTAAAGAGAGAAAGAGAGTTACCTGGGCTGCGCAACAGAGGGGATAAAGCCAAAGGAGAACGCGACGGAGAATGCCGCGGAGAACGCCGAAGGAGGCAAGGGTTTCGCAGTGGGAGGAGACTTTCTGTCCAAAATCGGTGGGCGGTTTCGACTTTCAGCAGCCCCCAATCGGAAATGCTATTCTTCCTTTGGAAAGTCTGCAGATTGGATCCTGTTTTCGGTTTTTTTTTTCAATTTTTTTACATGATTTTAAAGTAAATATTTTTAAAAAAATGTTATGATTTTTTTATATTTTTAAAAAATTTTATTTATATAATTTTTTTAATGAGTTTTCTCGATGTTTAGTCCGACCGAATCCCTCCTTTGCAGTCACGACAATGGCAAGAATTAGGTTAAGGTCGAATTTTCTTAAAAATTTATCTTTATTTTATTTTTTATTGTGTTTTTTATTATATTTTTTATTATATTTTTTTTATTTTATTATTTTATTATGTTTTTATTATGTTTTCTATTTTTTTATTGTATTTTTAATATTTTTTATTATATTTTTATATAAATTATAGAAGTTTAAAAAAATATAAGAGTGAATTACAAAGACATTAGAATGCAATTCAATCGCATCCTTACGTCACTCTTTTTTATTACCTTAAAATTCTTTTTAAAAATTAAAAAAAAAATTGAAATATTATTTAAAAGCATTTACTTCAAATCATGAAAAAGAAATGAAAATTCAAAATGGAATCCAATCAGGAGGTTTTTAAAATATTTTTTTTGTATTTTTTATATATATTTTTAACAATTTTAAATATTTAAAAAAATTAAAATAATATAAAATAATATATCATTATCATGATGTAAAAATAAAGTAAAACCCCCCATGCAGGATTTTCAGTCGACTGAGAATCCTGTTTGTGGGACTAGCATTTTTCTGTGTATTAACTTGATGGACCTCGGAGTGAGTCCAGTCGAGTCACTCGGGTTGAACGCCCCATCGGTTATCCTGCATGGGGATGACGGCACGGTACAGCCCCCCATTGATCATCATCACATGATGAAATTCTTTGAAGAAGAAAAATAATCATAGAATGGAAAACGATACTATTTCTCTACAACTTATTAACTATTTTATTTTTTATTTTTTTATTTAATAATTAAGAAAGTAATTATTAGTAAAATTGTATATTTTTAAAATTTTTTCTTAGTGATTAAAAATAATAAAATAATAATAAAAAAACAAATACATATAAAATAATAAATTAAAAATAATAAAATTATAAGAATATCACTACTCGCCATAGAATATATGGTTATAGTATGTAGATGGGTGCTATGCTGGTGTTGTTTATCGCCTCAATTCTGCAAATCCTCTCAAATCGTTTAAGCTTTCTTTCAGGCAGTCGGGATAGGTATGGTTTAAAAATAATATTTTCAATATTGTATTGATAGACGTAATAATTAAGACATTAGAATGAAATATTTCGATATTGATATTATATCGTTTCAAAATAATCTATATATAAATAAATTATATATATAAATACATATATAAATTATATTTTAAAATAATATTCAATATATGAATAAATTATATATATAAATATATATAAATATTTTAGTCTGAATTAAGGTAAAAAAAATAACAAGAAATCGGAAAAAAAAAAGTCAAAATCTGATATAGCTAAAATATTGGTCGATACGGCCGAAATACCGATTAGTACAGCCGAAATATCTACCGAAACGAAACAGTAGTATTTATGTACTAGTTTATTGACTAGTACGGCATATTTCGATCATACCAGTCGATACGGTACGAAATTAAAAACTAAAAAACATTAACATTTGTATATGTATATCGATACGTAAAATCACTTTTTTTTTTAATTATATTTTATTATTCAAGTAAAACTTTTATATTAATTTATGCATATTTAAGATAAAATAATAATAAAATATTATTATTTTTTAAGCATTTTTAAAATTATTATTTTTGTATATTATACAATTAGCATCTACTTTATATCATCAACTTAATATAAATTTCATGTATCAAAATTATCTTAATATAAATTTTATAAAATTAATTTTAATGAGTAGAAGAGAGAAAAAAATAAAATAAAATAATATTTGAAGAGTGAATAATAACTCTTCAAACTTGAAGAATCATTATTCATAAATATGCAAATATTTAGAGATGTATAATTCAATGTAAAGAAATTTAGGCACATATTATACAAATATGGCTTTGCATATACACATGTATAAATATGTATAAGCCAATAAAAGTGTTCTAACGGGGGTTACTATTTCTCATAGTTCGAAAAAATTGATACCTGCTGTTGCAATTGAGTAATATTAAGGTATAACATCTAAATAGAAAATTTTCATACAAACTTTTTGTAAAAAAAAAATATATCTCATTTATAAAAAAATATATCTATTTTTTTTTATGTTTTTTAAGGTGGGATTTACCTTTTTATAATGATTTAGATAAAAATTAGATAAACTTATCTATTTAGAACTTATACAATTACACAGATCATTTCTCTTTGTAGTTTTAGTATGTACAAGTCTCATATATTCTTTTTATAAAAATTAGATAAATCTGAAATGGGTAAAACTTGTATCTGGCAATCTATAAAATCTATTTTTACAGACATCCAATCCGCACATGCCACGTAGACACTCCCAAATGTCTTCCTGCATCTGCATGTACCAAATCAAACGATTTTTGTTTTGGTTATGATTTTTGTTTTGGTAACCAGCTCCAATCGCGAACAAAGAGAAGAGAAGAAACTGGGAACTGGGATATCTGATGATCAACTTTTCTTCTCCCTTGTCTTCAATGCCTAGCAGAGTAAACACCCCCCTTCTCTTGCGTCTTTGAGACCTCATCTTCGCCCACCTTGCGACTTCAAGACCTCAACTCTTAATGCAATTTTACTTTGAAAAAGCCAAAAAAATATGGCAAAGGACAAAAGAAGAAAAACAAGAAGGAGCGGTGACCCACCGATTTCTTTATCTTGAACTTCATTCAGGTGATTTATTTCTTTCTTCTACATTTTATTTTTCTCCTTTTTTATTTCTTTATTAATTTTTTTTACTTATTTTTTAGCAAACCTTGGATCATATATCTTCATTTTCTGTTGCAGGTTCGTGTTTGAAAGGCTACCAATTTCAACCGGCAACAATGATTATAGGATTTGAAGATCTGGATGTTTCGGTATTTAAGTGATGAATGCAAAATCTCTGAGTTTCCGCTAATATAAAAAAGTGTGCATAGTTGTTTCTTTCACTATTTATTTTTTATTTTTAGCTTTAGCTTCAAGCTTTTACGGAAGAAATTGAAGAAAAACTGAGAAGCAAATGGAGTAGATTTGCAACGAAGGAGATGACTCGAGATGAAGGAGCATAAAAAAAGTTGTTTCTTTAACTATTTTTTTTTCTTTTTAATTTTAGCTTCAGCTTCAAACTTTTATGAAAGAAATTGGTGAAAAACTGAGAGGCAAAAGGAGTAGATCTTCAATGAAAAGAGTGCAAAAAAAGTTGTTCCTTCCACTATCTGGTGCATTCGAGTGCAAGAAGTCATTTGGGGAGTGTCTACCTGGCACATGTAGATTGGATATCTGTAAAATTGGATTTTGTAAATTGTCGGATGCAAACTTTGCTCATCTGAAATATATGAAAGAATTAATTTTTAATAATGAATCTATTTTTTAAGAGAGCGTGCGCATGACCTACTTTACTAGGATTGTAACTAACATTAGTTCAAACTAAAATCCTAATTATTATAATACTTGAAAATACATACATATATATATATATATTATTAATATAACAAAGGTGTTTGTTTCGGTGGAGCTTAATTTGGACTCATCGGTTAAGCCTAAAGAATTAGGCAAATTGTTGTACGTCAACTTGATTGTTTGTTGATAAAAATTAAAAATCATTTAAAAATATTATAATAAAAAATTAAAATTGAAAATGAAAATGAAATTAAAATAACATGAACTAAAACAAAACAATGAAAAAAAATTAAATTGAACCAAGAGTAGAACAAAGTCTAGGGATTTAGATGATTTTAAATTGTGTCTAAGAGAGATATACCATACTACTAACTTACTCTCACCTCACTTTATAAACTGAAATGATACTTGTAAATGACGTGTTTCACACCACTAGAATTAATCGCATGGTTGACCCATAAAGATTGAAAATGGATGGCGTTGGGTGCTTAGAGCAGACTCCGATGCTTAGATTAGTAATGAGAATGAGGAAAGTGTATATCAAGGATGAGATGATCATACCTTACCTCGTGGGGATCATTTATAAAGATTGGCCGATTGGTGATAACCTCTTTCTGTTTATCATTTGAATTCAAACCCTTAGTCATCATTGGCGGTAAGACGGATAACCCCTATCTCTTGGAAGTTATCCTCTCTATTGGAATAGCCATGATTTCAAATGGTCTACTTTAGGGTCGATAACCGTTATAATGGCCAAACATCATTGGTGCTTAGAGGTGCGACCCTTTTGGGTGTTGAGGTGCCAGGCCTTTCGGGATGCTAGAGGGTATAAATGTCCCTTTCAGTTACCCCACAAATTTTCCTTGAGCTTGCATAAGGAAAATTAATATTTTTGTTCCCTGGGCCCAATTTCCATCCCGCTAGCCCATTGGCCCTCAATCTTTAACAACTCTGGCTTACCCTACTTGCGTTTGTGCGAATTACTTGAGTCTCTTTGTATGTGGGAGGCACACTTATTCTCGCGCGATGATTCCCTTTACAAGAGAGTGCTTCACAGCCATCGTGTCTCCTTGCATTTCCAAGGCAAGCAATGATGACGATCTTGAATGTGCCTTTCTATTTCGCATCCTCTGTACTTTTTGTATTCTCACATTCTTTGGTTTTATTGTTTTCTATAGCACTTTTCGGTTTCTTGATACTTTCTCCTTAGGATTCTTCTTTTGTATTCTTCAAGCTCGCCTTTGCCGAACTCTAATTTTTCTCTCCAATCTTTGCAATGGCCCCCAAATCTTTTATGAAATCCAAAGGTGATTCCTCCCAATCTCGCCGGTCCCCTACTTTCGAGGGGTTCTCTTGGCATTCCATTCTAAACGTCGAAGACTTGGTTGAGTTCTTAAAGTTGTACAGGATTCCTGAAAGCCTCAATATGTCAATCCCCAAAGCGGGGTGTATTGACCAAGAAGGCTACGTTGAGAATGTGAACCTTACGAGCAGTGCCTTGTCGGGCTCCACCTCCCTTTCATTTGTTCAGTATGCGACGTGTTGGATTTCCTTGAGATTGCCCCTACCCAACTCCATGGCAGGTCTTGGCAAGTCCTCATGTGTGCCTGCATGGTTTTTCTCAAGATTTTGGAGCCTCTCGAGGATAGTTACCTTGATTTGACGGCTCGCGAGGTCCTCTCCTTTTACGGCGTGACGACGCTCCTAGGCAATATTTGTAGCTTTCGTGTTAGGTGGAGCGTTTGGCTACCTTTGAGAAGCGTTATTCTAACGCCAAGCAGTGATTTACAAAATTTTTCTCCATTTTGGGCAGTGGCTGGGAATACCCTGCCAATAAAGCAATTTCCAAGGATTTTCCAGTAAGGGACAACTTGGGGGGAGATTCGCGACTATCGTTCCCTAAATCCGAACCTCACAAACCGACAATGTGCTCGGGTTGACGTGGTCCATGAGTGGGTCCTAGAGAACGACATTGATAGGTTCTTGAGCACGCCCTACTGCGGCCACGTCATGAGGCGCAACCTCAAAGCTATCCCTCTTTTCGTGAAGAGAAGTGCTCCCCAAACTAGGGGATTTCAAGCAAAGCATCCCCGCGTCGAGGACCATGAGGGGGCCAAAGCTCAGCTAGTGCTGAATGCTAATGAGGTGCTATCTCGCCTATTGGTCTTATGTTGGAGACGCCACTACCCAGGTCTCCAATCTCAGAGATCCTGCATCGCTAATGGAGCAGGTCACCGCCAACTTGTTGGTGGCCTACAATTCTGCGCCTTTTGTAGGGAACAAAGATGTAGGTACTCATTTCAAATTTCCTATTATCTCTTTGCCTATTGCCCCCCCTTGCACTAGATACGGTGAAATTTACTCTGGTTTCGACATGACACTTGCTGGTTTCATTGGCCTATGGGTGGAGGTCCAAAAGGTTGGGGTGCCTAGTTGCCTGTTGTCACCTCTACGACAACGTCTGGCGACAAGATTCCCTTTACTAACCAAGAATGGGTGTCGATTCCATTCCTATCACCTTTGTCTTTTGGTGGAGATGGTGATACTTTGGCCCATGAGGGGGGTATTGTCAGTGGAGATGTTGTCCTCCATAGGGGAAGTGAAGGCGATGCTTCCCCTAGCCAGGGCGACGATGATGTTGCCCACACAGAGACTGAAGAAGCTACCTTTCAGGAAGAGTAGGAGCTGTCCATGGGAAGGGGCACCAATGCTACTGACTTGGGCCTTGGCCGCCTGTTGCTTGTGGGCTTTTCGTCGAGGAGAGCCGCATATGGCACAGAGGGTGCTAGCCCCTAACATCACCCTCCATTCTTGAGACGCATTGCGGAGATGGCCGCGCTTTTATGAGAGATGTTATTCCCTGTAGATGTCTCCTCTGCTCTCTTGATTGTTTTGATTTTTCTACGAGACTTTATTAGTTTATTCATAAGTATGCAGTTGTGCTTTTACGCAACAACTCAATGCCTGGCAGAATGGTTAGTCAAGGATGGAGCTGACTCTGAGGTCCATCAGTGAAAGGCCTTTTCTTTCTATGCCCGAGGGTAAGTCTACCACTTGCATGATCTAGATGAGGAATTGTAATGCACCTGGATGCCTTGGTTGAGGATTTCACTACCCTTCGAAAAGAAGTGTATGACTTGTGTGTAAAACTTTTTCACACTTAGAAGCTTCATGCCCTTGATGCTTTTGCTTTGTAGGTGGCAGAGGCAACCAAGGTTTTTGCTCGATGGGAGCTACTGCAATTCAGGAGCGAGCTCGAGGCTGCATGATGCTCATTGGCCGATTTTAAGAAGAAATGTGAAGCCCTCACGATTGCTTTGAAAGCGAGTGAGGAGAAGCTTGCAACAACCACCCAAGAGTTTTCTCAGAAGAAAAAAGTGTGGCGGGAGGAGTTTTGTGAAAAGGATACACAGCTCTTCAAGCTCATAGGGAAGGTGAAAAGCTCGTAGGCCCAGTTTGAGGCCTACCACAAGAATAGCGCTGAATCGGATAGGATGCAGGATGAGACATGAGAAAAGTATAGCAAGTTCCTCCTAATGCGCGACCAATGAAAAAGGACAAGGCTGCATTGGAGTCTTCTTTGATTGCGGCCAACAACGAGGTGGTCCACCTCCAACCCCTAATCTTCATAGTTAGAGTTATTTGAAACAAGGCCTTTGGCTATGGATACGAGATGGGGCTTGCCCTGATGAGGTCGTACAGACAGAACAACCCTCAGATCAACTTGGTGCAGGTGAATATAGAGGACCCTAACCTTGCACCCGATGTTGACTCATCCCAGCTCGTGGAGACCTTTGGGTAGGCGAAGATGCCTTATGCTTTCTTGCGTCCTCCTCCAGCAAGATGATATTTCTCTCTTTTTCTTGTGTATTTTTATATTTATACTTTTGGGGTTCCTGTGTTTTGGGCATGCTTTGGTACTTGTTTTTAATATTCAACCATGATTTGGTGAATCCTCGTGTGGTCATGGTTTTTTTGCTACCTTTCTGCTGGTAGATGTCCTAAATTTTTGCTGGTCTTTCAAGTTTTGTGTTTTTATTTGGAGGTCGCGGGATTTTCCTATGACCTCCATGCCCTTCTCCATGACCTTTCGTAATTTCTTTGCAGGTTCTTGTGACCTCTACACCATTAGTGTTTTCCGTTTTAGACGGTCGTGGGGCCGTTTGGCCTCCATGCCCATTTTGCTTTTGGTTTCATTTTGGTTGCAAGAGCTTGCCTTGCTAACAGTTGAATAGTAAGGGGGTCGTGGGGCCGTCTGGCCTCCACGCCAATTTCACTTTTGGCACCATTTTGATTACAAGAACTTGTCATGCGAGTGCTTAGTATTGAGAGGGTCATGGGGCCGTACGGCGTACACCCCTGGCGCGCATTTTAATTGGAAGAGCTTGTCTTACAAATGCTTAAGTATTGAGAGGGTCATGGGGCATCTGTTCTCCATTCCCATTTCATGGCTCGTTTGAACGCATTTTTCTTAAGATTTATAGGAAACAGTCATAGGAAAGTTTTGACAACATAAAGAAATTGCCTCAGGGTATTTTATTTAATGAAAAAGGCTTGAGACATTTTATTCAATGGAGTGCCTTGGAGCATTTTATTTGGCTGAAACTAACAAAAAGTAAAAGAATGCATGAGGCTAATTACCATGCATAGAACCTTTTTAGATGCTCTGTATTCCATAGGTGTGGCATCTCTTTTCCCTTTTCACAGTTGAATTGCTGACCATTGCCAGATATTATGATGTTGGGGATCTTGAACCTACACATCACATTTTTCCATAAGAATCTAGTGATGTCTTTGGTGGTTATTGTAACTAAAGTCTATGTTTCACCCACTTGGTGAAGTAATCTTCTGTTACGATCAAGTATTTGACATCTCCCTTTTCGGGTGGGATAGGTCCCACGAGGTTGATGCCCCACTGTGTAAAGGGCCAAGGCAGAAGGATGGAGACTAACTCTTCTAGGGGGCAATGCGGAACCAGGTCGTAGATTTGGCACTAGGCGTATTTATTTACAAATTATTTGGCAACTTTTATAGTATTTGGCCATTAATAGCCCACCCTTAATGCCTTTCTTGCTAGGGTTTTGCCGCCCTAGTGATTGTCGCAAACACCCTCATGTATTTTCGCGAGCACATACTGTGCCTACTCTGGTAATATGCACCTTAATAGTGAGTTGGTAAACCCACTTTTATACAAGACGCCCCCAATTTTTGTGAACCGTGTTGCCTTTCTCTTGACTTTTTTTGCGACCACCTTTTTCTCGGGCAATTTCCTAGTCTCCAAGTAGTTGGCTATCTCGTTAGCCCAACATGGTACTCCAGGGTTCACAATGTTTACTACGATGCCAATTGCTAGTACTTCCACTATTTTTCTCTGTAGCTGCCATGACAGCACCTCGTCATCTTTTGTTGACGCCACCTTTACTAAGCGGTCTGCTATTAGATTGTCCCCTAGTGGTATTTACTGTATGGAGAAATAAGCGAACTAGTCACGAAGGGCTAGGACTTGCTTCAGATACTTTTTCAATTTCTTGCCTTTAGTGGGAGCTGGCATAAGCTCCCATTACTTAGTTGACTAATACTTGAGAGTTGATTTTCACTTCTACTTGGTCGGAACCCAGGGCTTTAGCAGTAGATATCCCTGCTATAAGTGTTTCGTACTCTACCTCAATGTCAGCAGTTTTGAAGGCAGGTGTCACCATGTAGTGGTACTTATGGCCTGCATCTATGACGATGTGGATCTCGACGCTGTCCCCAGCTCGGCAAGCAAATTCGTTTACGAAGACTATCCATGGCTGGCCTTTAATTGGTGCTGCTTCTTTTGGGAATCTAGTGAACTCAACTATAAAGTCTGCGATGGCTTGCCCTTTAATGGCGGTTCGGGGTGCATAAGTGATCTCAAATATGTTGAGCTCAATTGACCAGAAGGCTACCAATCGTCTGTCAGAGTCCAACTTTTGCAGGATTTTTCCCAAGGGGTGCCTTGTTAGCACTTTGATTGCATGGGCTTCGACGTATAGCCGTAGCCTTCTAGCAACGACCACTAATGCAAAAGCAAGCATTTAGGAAGCGATTTTCATAGTAGATGGGTGCCTAGTTCCCTCCTTCTTCTCTCACAAGGGTTGTTGAGATGGCATGAGCTAATACTGTTAAGTAGAAACACATAACCTCCCCTTGGTTTGACTATTTTAGCAAGGGCGGGCTGGATATGTACATTTTCAACTCTTGGAAGGCTTTGTCGCACTTATTGTTCCAAGGGTGAGTCTTCCTTCAGAGTTGCAAAAATGGGAGGCATTTATCCACAGACTTTGCCGTGAAGTAGTTTGAGGTGGCGATCTTTCCTACTAGTTGTTGGGTGCCATTATTGGTTTTTGGCGATGACATGTTCAAGACTATGTCTATCTTCTCGGTGCTAGTCTCGATGCCCCTTTCTAACACTATGAATCCAAGAACTTTCCTGAGTTGACTCTGGAGTCGCACTTCACCGGATTGAGTTTCATTTTGTACTTGCGCAAGATTGTGAAGGATTCCCTAAGTCTGCCAAGTATTGGGTGGCTTCCTTACTTTTTACTAAGAGATCTTCGACATACACTTCACATTCCTCCCGATTTGTTCCTTGAACATCCTATTGACTAGTCTTTAATATGTCGTGTTGGCATTTTTTAGGCTGAACGGTATGACCCATAGTAGTCGAGCCCCCTGTCGATTGTGAATGCTATATTTTCTTCATGTTCCTTGTTCATCTTTATCTGATTGTACCATGAATAAGCATCCAATAGAAAATAGAGAATATGCCTAGACTTCACTGAGCATGCTCGAAGGATAGGTTCACATTCTCTATTTTCTATTGGCCTTTTTTATGAGGACCACATTGGAGAGCCACATTGGAGAGCCACATAGGGTAGTGTACCTCTCTGATGAAGCCCATTGCCATGAGTTTATCAATTTCTTCGATTATGGCCATGCATTTCTCGATACTAAATGATTTTTTTTTCCCGCACCTTTTTGACTTTAGGGTTGAAGCAGAGGTTGTCCTGGATAATCGCGTTGTCGATCCCCGGAGTTTCTTCATGGCTCCATGTAAACATGTCTATGTGCTCGATCAACAGATCCTTTAACACCTCATGGTCTTGCACTAGAGTGATTCCGACTCTATTGGTAGGATTTGGTCGATCTAGGTATAGCCTTACATTCTCAAAGGGTTTGTTTGTTTCAGCCTGTAATATATTGTTCTTGTCTCTGGCTTTTGCTTCATGTTCCTCCTCCACTAAAGGTGGCAGCAGGGAGGTTGTTCCCCTTTATCCACTTAGCAAACTGCCCTAAGTTCCTGCATGTAACATTCTTGCGCCAGTGTTTGTTTTCCTTTTACTTCGTGAATCCCGCCATCTGTTGGAAATTGCATTTTGAGGTGGTAAGTGGAGGTTACTTTTTTCAAGTAGTTAAGGAATGGACTCCCTAAGATGGCATTATAAGAAGATGGGACTCTCACAACGAGGAAGTTTGTCATTGTGATGGCGGTGTGACTGTTTTGGCCTATGGTGATTGGGAGTGTGATAAAGTGAGAAAAATGTAGTAAGTGAGCATTAAAATTAATATTTTTATCTCTGAAAACTATGATAAATGCTTAGTTAAATTTTCACTATAGATTTTTAAATAAATGAAAGAGATTAAAGGGTCAAATGGGTATTTTCCACTCTCACTCCCACTAATATTCCTTGCACGGCACTTAGAGAAATTCGTTGTCTCATTTTCTTCTACACCTGATTACTCTAACTGTAACATCCTGACCCAGATATTTTTTAGGGTCTAAATGCGAATAATTTATTTTTGATTTATTATATTATTATGTAACTTTCTTGTTATCATTTGTATTATATAGCATACCAAAATCTATAGTATTAATAAATAATTTATATTTTTTTAAACATGAATTTCTATTATAACTATTGTTTTAGATTATTTTAATTATATTCATCCTAATTTAAGTTTAAATATTTTAGATTAGATTTCTTCTCCAATTAAATCTTCATGACCGCCTCCTACTTTTAAGTTCTATCCAAGTGTTTTCCAAATTAGAGAATGTCTCCATTCAAGTCCTACATGCATACTTTCAATCATCTTATTTATTTCTGATTTCTTAGTGTCGCCTATATCTTCTCGAGGTCTTATTCATTCCTAACTGCATAGTTTCTGCCACCTCTCAGTATTCCTCATAAGTCAGATCTCTAAAATTTCTGTATTTACTCAACTTCAAATTTAAATTCTTGCCTAAACGTCAGATCACCTCGATAGCCGCCTTCCCTTCGTCTATATAAAGCAACCCAAGACCCAACAATATTCAATACAAAAATCCCAAAGAAAACACTCATCTCTCGCACAGCCTTTAACCAAACAGCCATGTTCTACATTCCAGCCACTACCGAACCATTTTAGAAGACGTCGGAGCACCACCTCGCAGCACAGAAACCACCATGTGGTACTCTCTCTCTTTCAGAAATTTCTTTGCAATTGGCCCCTTTGGTAAGCTCTCGGGTATCGCATGAACCCTCTTCGTTTTTGTTCTCTTGGAAGCCATTTTATTGCCTTATCATTCACGTGTTTTACTTTTATGGTAGCCTTTCTAATTATACCATGCCCAGTAAAGTAGTTTTCCCTTGATGCCCTTAAAACCCCGTGTTTTGTAGACTTTCGTGACTCCTCTTGAAGGGACCTTTGGAAAATTATTTCTCTACCTTTTAGTGATTGCTGACTTTATGTTTTAAACCTGAGCATATACATGGACTAATCTCTTTGTGGGCTAGGCTTGGGGTTATTTAGACGTGTATTATTAAAGTAGATGTGTGTTTTACTATTATATGAGCTAGGTTGCAACTTGTTTGAAATTGACTGTTGTCTCAATTGGGCATAGTGTTTAAAAGAAGTTGCTAGGCTATTTTCTTTGTTTTAAGTCCTGGTTTTACTTAATTATATTAGTAATCAAACTTATTTTTAGTAGGGAGTACGTAAAGGATTTGAAAGCATAGATTAACATATATTCTTAAATTATTTTGAAGCCTATTATTAATATTCCAAATCCCTACCTTAACTAGTTTTGAAAAGTTTATTCAGTTATAATCAGAAATAGAATATTCAGGATATGTTTGCCTTCCAAATTATGTAGTAATCTTTAATTGTGTTTATTAAATTATTTTTATAGTATGGTTAGAAACCCCATGACATGTTTCTAGAAAGTTAGTAAAGTATAGTACCTTGTATAGGAATATGCCACAAGTTGGAAATTGGGGAGCAGTGCAAAGAGGTAAGTGAATTTGATCATAAAATTAGGATCCCCACAGTTAGATTATATTATTAGTAGAGTTTAGTTTTTTGATAGCCATTTTTTATATACCCCTCATGTCATGCAAGTATGTCATTCAGCACAGCACAACACACGATTATGTCATTCAGCATTATGTTTGGATTCAACAATTATAATTATTTATATTAGTATGTAAAGTATGCATCTCATGTCGCATAAATCGCTAAGTTAACTTAAGTTCAAGTATAAAATTAAGTCAGATCAGAGATATATTAATCAATTATTCAATTAATTTAGATGGCCATTTAGATACATGGTACCAATGCATATTAGATCAGGATGAATGTGCAAGCCATGAACCTAAGCGTGGTCAATCATAGTACATTAGAGTATTATCAGTGGCTCTCCTTGCTACAACGGGACGTTGGGCCAGCGCACAACATTGCACAAATCACCCAAGTGAGGAAGAAGACTAGTGCAAGTAAACAAGCAGGCTAGGAGTAGATTGAGAAGTTATTTAAATTTTCAGCTTTTCTAGAAATAAGTGTCTTTATGACACAAGCTCAAATTAAGTTATTTTAGCTAATGTTTTGTTAAGACATTTTTATTAGAACTTCAGTTTTATAAAATAAATGCTATTCAATTTTTTTATGAAAATGAGATTCTCATGCCAAATTAAGTATTATGTTCATACACCTTTAGTGCTATTGGACTAGTAAAGAAAGATAATAGGATTGAAAATGATAATATATGTATGTATGGCCACTCTTGGTAGCCCCTTTTATTGAACCATAAATACGTAAGTGTATGCTTGTGATTGGATGCATATACGTAATAATTATTGTATGTATTCTCTGAAAATTATAAGATGAAACTTGATATTGCTGTCTATTGATTTTATAGAATAATGTCATGAACTGATGCTAGGATAGGATGCATGATAAAATGTATGCATTGCTACGATTCTAAAATGATGCATGATTTGTATGAACTGATATTATGCTATGATATATGAAATTACGAAAGGGGTACAATAGAAGACCCAATGGTCCAACCAAAGACCTAAGATCCAAAGGAAGATTCGCCAACCCTAGCACACGGGGGTTACAGTGTGCAACGGTTTAAAGAAAGTGAATGAACCTTAATGAGTGTCATGTTATGTAGGATATGTATTTAATGCGTGATATGTATGTATTGGATAAGTAATTGTTTGCTAGTTTTTTTTGATGACTTGTAGGTGTTGGTTGTTGTTATGGTTTGCGGATTAGTAGCTTGCTTATTTGATAACTATTTAGTAGTAGTGACTATTGACGTGCTTGCTTGGTAGTTAGATGCTTGTTTGCTGATTCCTTGCGTGATAATGACTTTAAGTAGTTATTAAGAATAAGGTAGATTTTCAGATTCTCTATGTAATGAATATAGCATAACAAGACACGTAGGAAGGAATGACTTAATAGGATTATAGTTATGAAAAGGGATGCATGTATTGTCTTGTAGATACGTACGTATCCTTGAATGTTGATTGTTTGCTTGAAAAGCCTACTTTGATATACTAGAAACAATATGAAGTAACATTTACTAAGTATTCAACTCATTTTAGTTTTCTTTCTATGTATTTCCTCCCACATACAAAAGTATGCAGCAGGAAGCAGATAGTCCGAGGGAAGAGCACGACAGTCTAGACATGTGAGAATGAGCTTTTAGTTATAAATCATATGTCTGTCCGCTGTAAACCTCTTTTATTATAAAATGTATCTTATTTTAAAATGTAAAGTCTTGCACCCTAGAAATGAACTGAAAGGTTTTAAAACGAACAAAATCAGTCTTGTTTTCTAAAACCATTATGGGAAAAAGAAATGTCACGTAAATACGGTCCTACCCTCTCGAGGGTTGGGTCGTTACATCGTTGTTGATTCCTCCAGTGTTGTGGGCATCTCCCTCAGCATGCTCGTGTTGGGGCGATGGGGGATTGCTCCTTTGCAATTTTAATTCCTCGTTCTCCTTTTGCAGCTGCTCTACGGTTTCAAGAGCTTGTTTCTACCTTTCCTCAGCCTCTGCCAGCCGAGCTTCGATGCATGTCATGCTTGACTCCAGGACGTCGCAGTTTGCGTGCAATTGAGTAGTAGTCTTGTGAAAATCACGTTGAAGTCTATAGAGATCCCACAGACGATACTATAACGGTCGTGTTTCACACCACTAGAACTGATCGCATGGTTGATTGCAAGGATTGAAAAGAGACAGCGTTGGGTGCTCGGGAGACACTTTGATGCCTAAGTCAGTAATGAGTATGAGGGAAGTGTATACCAACAATGAGATGATCATACCTTACATCGTGGGAATCATTTATAGAGAATGGCCGGTTGGTGATAACCTTTTCCTGTTTTTCATTTGAATTCAAACCAAAGTTATGAATTTTGTTCCATATCGTTCCGGCTGGAATGGTTGGAATATGCCATTCTGCCATAGTAGCCAAAATGATGTAGTTTATTTTGTTCCTCTCAAAATTCTGGTCCTTTCGGATTATTCCAGCACATTCCTATTGGAATCTGACATACCAAACGGAAAATGGATTCCGATCCAAAATTAATTGATGTTTGAAGCCAATGGTCAGTCTGAAGAGCTTGTATGGTTCAAGCTTTTATTGCTACTAACTCTTTTACTTTTTTTGTTCCTTTACCTCTAAACTCTGTACTCTTCCCACTTACCATGTGAACCTTTTTCAATATTGGAAATTTGACCCTACTTTTCTTGTTCCAAAATGTCTGGATTACTGAACAATGTTTTGCTTAATTCAAATCCTCAAGTCAATTGCTCAAATTATTGAACAATATTATAATTTACCAAAAAAAATAAATAAAAACCATTAACTTTCTCTTAATGATTCGTTTTCATTTCTTTACTCCTAAGCCCTACTGAAAAGTGCATTGCTTGAATGACCAGAATTTGACCCTTATGAACTTGTATTTTTAATAAAGTTGATTATTGTCTTATTGATGAAGTTGAATCAGTATGTCTTTTAACTCTTGGGTTGAGAACTTATGATATTTTATTGGCCATTAAGTTTTATAAATATGTATGTTTAAGACTTCTATTGACCATTGAGAAGCATTATTAAATTTGTTAGGTATGTATGCTTTTAAGATTTATATTGGTTTTATTTTATAATATTGTTATAATATACATAATTTATTCATATAATATCTATCCTGAAACGGTACTTGAAACGATACCATTACTGAAATATTTTGTTCTAGTGCCTTAATCAGAATGGTTACCGAAACAAAATTCATAATTTTGACTCAAATCTTTAGCCATCCTTGACAGTTAGACAAATAACCCTTATTTTTTACGAGTTATCCATTACCGGGATAGCCAAGATTTTAAAGGGTCAACTTTAGGGTGGATAACCGTTATAACAACCAAACATCATTGGCGTTGAGAGGCACAACCCTTTTTGGTGTTGAGATGCCAGGCCTTTTGGGCTACGACAGTGGGCTAGGCCAGCAGAGGACATAAATGTCCCTTCCAATACTTGTCATCACTTTGGAATATCTCCATTATTTTTTAATAAAGAAAATCAAAGATTGATGACAATGTCATCTTATTTTAATTGGATGAGAGTGGAATAGAGATGTTGTACTTCAAGTTTTTCAAAAAAAAAAAAAGAGAACATATAATGATTGTATAATCATTCTTATTCTCTCAACCCATAGTGTGATTTTCGACAAACCCATCTCTAGTTTCCAAGCTCTACCCAAGGGCAGAGGGGGGCTGAAGCTTAGGCTCTAACCACCTTCTCCCCTTCCTTTTTCCATTTTAGTACTTATTTTCTCTACCGCTTTCCTTCCAGCTCACTTAGTTAGCAATTTTTTCGTTTTTCAAGCCTTCTACTACCGATCTTCTGTCTTCTGGCACTCCCAAACATACATGCGCCGGCTACCCAACCTCTTCAGTCATTGATCTTCAAGTTCTGAGGAGGAACTTCGCATTTCCGATGGCCCGTCTGCTGCATGCGCAGCTCTGGCCATGCTTATCGTTCATGCGTACAGGTGTCTAGGAGGGGTTTTGGAAGCCATGCGCGCCACCGGCAGTATCAACAATGTGACATCCAGGACTTTCGTGAGAAAAACCAATAACCCATGATAGGATTAGATGGGTAATTCTTTTACTTGTTTTAAGGTATTTAGAGCTTTAGAAAAAAAAAAAGTGGGAAAAGAGAGAAAGCCTTTTTGAAGAAAACCATAAGTTTAGTTGATTTGGATCATTTTATCTTGTTTCAAGTGTAGTGGAGATTGGCCCAAGAGTTAAAACAAGGCCCAAGAAGAGACAAGAGGACGATCATGCTATGGTGTAGGTGTCTAGGGACTTTTGAAATTCTTTTGGACAAGTGACAGGATAAAAAGACACAAGGTCTTTTGCCCTTCCAAGAAAGTTTCTTACATGGGGAATACCAAAAGTTGGATTTTGTGAAGATTGAGGCCATGCTAGGCATGTAAGAGAGAGGTGGAGTGGGAAATTGGAAATGTCACCTTGGAAATGACAAGCAACCAACATCCATCTCATGCCAAGTTGCAAGCTTAGAGGCTAGGGTTTTGTGAAATACCCAAAGAGTTCTTAGGTTTTTGTTCTAGGTTTGGGTTGAGGGCAAAAATTGAAAATATAGGGAGATTGAGTTTCGGATTTGAGAGAGAGAGAGGGAGCTGAAATTTGCCTTTTGGAATTCCCATGCAAATCTCATCATTTTGGAAAGAATGGGAAGATTCCGCCACATGTCACGCATGCATTGGAGCAAACTTGGAAAATGAAGGTTCTATATAAGAGGCTTGCCAAAATTTTTGGGGATTTTCCCCTAGCTTTTTGTCTCCTTACTTTCCTAGAGAATTTTAGCTAGAGCATTATCCTTTGTACTCTCCTTTTTTCCTCATTTTCTTACTAGCCAAACACTCTCATTCATAATCCTTTTGATTGTTCTTTGATACGATTCTTTTAGAAACATCTTCTACAAAAGGTAAGCATCATGTGGTCATGTTTTTGAAGCACCATACACAATTTTGAGAGGGTTTCTTCCCTCTAAAGTTTCGGCCCTAATGGTTTTTCTCACACACACACACACATTTTCACGTAAAAATTAGGATTCTAGTTATCTCTACAATAGAACCCTAGATTTTCTTGAGTTTTTTAAACAATGAAAAATCGAGTTTTTTTTATAGATTAAACTATGTTTTAAAAAAGAGAACAAAAACTAGGCTTTATCTCTTGGAAGAGATTTGGCGCTAGGGTCTTTTTGAAGGAAAATTGTGATTTTCTTGGAAAATAAACACCATTTCTTTTCTAAGTTTCGAATCTAGGATTTCTTGAGTTTAATCTTGATTTTCTCCTGGATTTGTTTTCAGATTCTTTGCTTATATTTCTTGGATACTTTTGTAAGTATGCTCTTAACCTTATTTCGGTATTGTTTGTAGATAATGGGTGAACTTGTTTCCTATTTCGTTTATCTATTTATTTGCTTGGTTATTTGCTATATTTCTTAAGGATATGCTAAGGTTTTGATATAAGGAATCTTTGATGGATTGATGTTGGTTATTTGATGAATCATTAAGAGGTATGATTTGTGAAAATTCGGCCTAAGTGATTGGGTGGAAAATGAATAAGTTTTGGATGAAAAATGAGAATTTTTAAGACTTATAAGTTCGGCCATGACTAAGTTTTGAGGTAAAAGTTATGTTTTTTATTCATGAATAGAAGTATGATCATCTTACTAAATTGTTTAGGCGATTCATGGATTTAATTCATTGTTTACCCTAGTGCATGTTTCAGGTATATACATATTTAAATGGTTTGAGAATAAGTCATGATGATTGATGAAGGAATCAATGTTATGGGTCACATTAGGGTTTCCGCTTAGGCTTCCAATGTAGCCTAAGGATGTGTTTTGATAAATGCTAAATGGATGCATGAGTTGGTGTGAAAAAATACAAGAAAATAAGGTATGGTAAGGCATGAGAGGTTCGGTCTTGACTCTCTTAAGGACTTGGCCGAGCTACTTTATATTTTTCTAACATTGATTGACTATGTTTCCATGAATTGAAATACGTTTGCATATTCTAATGTTTTCAAGCAACGATTGGAAGATGCATGTTTTATATGTTCATAATGACATGCCTGCATAAGTAAGTCAAAGGTTGCATATAAATTCATGTCACATGTTTTCATATCTTTGAGTCAATGATTTTGAAAGAAAAGAGTCAAGTGTTTTATAAAAAGCCCAAAAGTTAGGGCGGGGAAATGTCCTAGTGGAACTCCTTGTTCACTCAGGAGTGACTAAAGCCGAGTAAAACCCTTGAGTCGACAAAAAACAATCGACGGATCTCAAATGGTTCCTATGAAAGGATTTTGGAGTGAAGTCACACCTAAATCTAGTGGGTGTTAAAGAATATGAACATAACGTAGTCACCTCGACTAAAGGAGTTATAGAATGATGTGGTAACTAGTGAAGAACACACGATGCATAAAGGAGCTTTGAGGTATCTATACATAAGTATATGAAAGTATAAGACTATAAGCCTATGAATGATACGAATGATATGATTGTTATGAAAAGATAAGAATGACATGAATGTCATGAAAGATACAAAATGTTATGAACACGTGTTAAAGAAAAGTCAAAGGTGAATGAAGGTCTTTTACATGAAAGTGCATGATGCATAAGTCAAGTCATAAGTCTCATTGTTCATGATTTATGCATTTGTTTATGTTTGCCTTTATATGTCTATGATGTTTGTACTATGTTATTTGTATACTTACTGAAATTTTTTGAAATTCCACTCTGGTAAATTCTACTACCATTTCTTTCCTAGATAGTAAAAGTGATTGCAGGTTTAGATGAGGAAGCGCAAAAGGCTACCTCCCAAGGGGAACGCACCTCCTCGAGAGAGGATCGTGCCTAAGGCTTTAACGAATAGACCCGAGCCCTCTCTTTCTGAGCACTTAGAGAACATGGATTGGGAGATCACGGAACTTCTCCAATTCATGGAAGAATTTTTCCAAGTGCATATTAGGGCTAAGAATGTGAAGATTTGGACCCAATTTTGAGGAAATAGCATTTCAGTTCTTTTGAAATATAAGACAATATCACATCTTGGATTCAGAGATGAGATGAGTTGAGATGAGTTTAGTTTATTTTTTAATATTATTATTATTTTGGGATTTGAAAAAGGTATATTGGGAATTGAAAAAGGTGTATTGGAAATTGAAAAAGATGTATTGGGAATTGAAAAAGGTGTATAGGAATTTGTGTTTTATATAAAAAATTATAAAAATATAATAATAAAATGAAGATGAGTTGAGATGAGTTGAGATGAGCTGAGCTCACCTCTGAATCCAAGCGGGGCCTTTATGTTAAGTATTTGAGAATTTTGGTTTTCCTGTGTTTGGGAATTAAGGATATTGGCTATGATATTTTGAGGTGCAATTGTTTTATAAAACTTTTGGGATAATTGTACTAATGATTACATGTGATAATTGCCATCATCTTATTATTTTGCCTATCTAGTTAGAAAAGATTTTTGCGCTGCGATATTAATTACATATTGCTAATGAGCTAAGTGCATCTATTTTAATTTGTCATAAACGAGGGGTATGTAACCTTATGTTACGTGTCTCCGACACTTCAAGTTTACATTAAATCTTAAGTGTAAGCTGGAGGCGTCAACAAGCAGCCTCAGATCCTTTGGATCTGGCTATGTGTACTTCATCCTTAGTGACATGTATTATATACGTGCCACCGTCACCGAGGGTCCACCGCCGGCGATCTAGCAAAGATCTTGGCTCATCCCTATGTTTCTTCCACTTTGCCTAACCAATGACCTTGAGAAATGGATCGTGGGCTTTTTCGTTAAATATTTTGAGACATCAAACGATAGTGAACCCGTCACCTCACCGCTTCGAGTGGAGGAAACACTGCTTCGTGTGGTAGTTTCATAGTTCGCTTTAATGCAAACACTTTATTTCTGTCTTTAGATAAGATAACATTTAATGGTAAGATAAGAATATGGATCAATTATTGATTCCAAATAAACCAGTTTGTTATTTTCTTTTTATACTGTTTTTACATTGTAGTTTTTTGTTTTGGAGTATTTGTTAGAGAACTTCACCCCTTTTTATCTTATCATGTTTTCTAATTTAATGAAATTTTACTTGCTTATCATAATAATAATAATAATAATAATAATTGTATGATCAATGAATGCGATAAATTTGCCACGTGAGCTGATGACCAACTGATTTTGGACAGATCGATGCTCCTTTCTTTAAATATAATATAAACTGAAATGGAAATGAAAGAATTAAGAAAACGATGAAGAGATTTTTAGTATTAGATTTTTTTTAATTATTGTTTGTGGTTAAATACATAAAAGCATAGGTCTCCATATGGCATATAGGCTGGAAATTACATTAAGATAAAATAAGCTAGGCAAGGGTGCTGCTGCTCTCACAAAAGCACTTTTGTATCAACAGTGTTATTATTATTATTTTTTACATCATTTTTTTTGTAAATTTAAAAAAAATTCAGAAAATTAATTTCTTCAATTAATTTGGTAACCAAAAAAGCATTCGAGTTCTTTCTCATAAGATGCTGATCAACACAAATAAAAAACAAACATAATATTAAAAAAAAATACAAACACAACTGTTAAACAGATACACATTTCGAAAGGGAAGATTCCTTGATAGCTATGTCATTTTCCACATGGTAAATAATCAGGGCCGGCTCTTGCCTTAGGCAAGTTAGGCAATTGCCTAAGGCAAATTAGGCAATTGCCTAAGGCCTAAGCCTGTTCATCCGGGCGGGTTGTACCCGGCCCGGTTTAAAATTTTCTTTATTTCTTAACATTTTTTAATTTTTTTTTAAATGGTTAAGGAAATTTTAAATCCGGGTTCCGGATTTGGGAATCCGGAATCCGGATGAACACCCCTACTCAGGCCCTTTCTCAAAAAATTTAAAATCTAATTTAAAAAAAAAATCAATTAATTTAATTAGAGAACAAAATTATTAAATAGATATTATATGTTATTATTAGTTTTAAAAGTATTCCATATAATAATTGTTTCAAGTACTCTATTTCTAATAATATATTTATTTTTTATCATTATTAGTTTAATATATAATGTGAGAATTATAAATAACAAAATCTAATTTTTGAATATTCATAAAAAAAATTTGTATAATCATTTGAAGAGACAATGACTCATTTTTTTTATAGAACTTTATTGATGATGATTATTTAATTGCTTCTAGATCTTTTTTAAATATTAAGAATACCTTAAAATATATAGTATGGTAGTGAAATAATTTGTATTAAGATGCTTTATTAGATTTTGAGTGAGAATAAAAAGTTGAATTTAAAAATATGTGAGAATATATCAAAATAGTTGTGTTCTCAAATGAACCCTAAAACTCAAGAGTACGTCTTATACTAATTAGGTTTGATAAAACTTTTTCTAAACCGATTTTTTTTAATAAAGATTAAATTGGTTATTAGTTGAAAATGTAAAATAAATCTTAATTAATAATTTTACTAGGCAAACGATAGGTATTTTTTTTAAATAAAAATGTGATATAAATATTAAAATTATTTTATTTTATTTTATTTTAATAATAAAATAAAAGGCCTCAATTAGAAATTTTGCCTTAGGTCCCATAATTTATTGAGCCAGCCTGGTAAATAATTCAATCATTATAAAAACCAAATGTCTTGATTTTTAAGAATAAAATAAAATCAACCTGTAACAGCTGCTAACCCATTGAAACTTGTTTAAATTGATAAAATCTGTTTACCCCAAAAGCTAAAGCAGGTTTGATCCCACCTTCCATATTTAATATTACTATATTTAGCTCTATATTGTAGAGAGAGAGAGAGAGAGAGAGAGAGAGGGGGTTTGAACTTTGAACCATAACTATTAGCGTATATAATCGTCAAACTTGTGATCGAAGAATTTCAACATGTAATTATCTAAAGAATTAGGATGAGATGGTGATGATGATCATAAGTAGTTATCCTTTAGCTTTCAGAAAACAGAGTAATTTTCGAATCTGCAAAATCCGTGAAAACCATGCTTCAACTACATTAAACATACAAATAGATATATTGTTGTGGTTGACAACCTTCCATGTATCTCGATTTCATCTACCAAACTACCATTTCCACTTTCTTCCACCCGGTAGTTTTCTCCAAGTACCGAACCTACGTCATCAAATTAACAAAATATCTGCACATTCGATCGATCGACTATTAAACCCTTATTTTTCTGAAACTCAAACAATTTAATTTAAGACACCAAGTTTAAAGTGTTTCAGTTCAACATTAAATATTTAGAATAAATCAAACTGAAAAAAGTGAAACAAAACAAAACAAAAAAAAGTACTGGAACTCTGCTGTCATGGATGTCATCTCATTGACTTAAGTCGGGTGGAAGCTAAGATTATCCGCTTTTTCTGTTTATTTAAAATGTTAGCTGGGATCTGGTATACGAACTATAACCGATATGGTTGGACCAAACCCAGGAGCTGATCACCTAGTCCATTTGAAAATCAGCATCGACAAATCTTGTACTACTTTTAACTAATTAAAATTAGCTTCAATAACTAATCTTCGTTGATCATGGATTTATAACTACTACTACTTTGTGTGATAAACATGACAAAAAGGAAATAACAGAAATAATTCTATATCTGGGTTGGCTATAGTTTTTCTGTTTATATATATAATCATGCAGGGCGGAACAACATATAACGTATGGGGCTACCATCTCCCAATTTATTTTTATTTTTTTCTTTTATAAGATGATTATAAACATATTTTTTTTATACAATTATTTATATAATCACTTATAAAATATACATATTATTTATACTTACACATATCATCTCTTACATACCAAATCTTAGTTGTGCCCATATAATATATATATATATATATATATATATATATATATATATGGCTTTCGTCTCAAGTATTCTCGGCCATATATCCACCTACTAAGCAAAAACGACTTGGCAGCAGAGAGATTATTGCACGTCGGTGATCTGATCTTTATAAGCCAATTCCCGCCTTTGTCATGATCCTCGCATCTCAGTACTGCAACAGAACACAAAAGAGAGATACAGCTTGGTCATGATAAAGATGGCGCCATGGATCCGAGTTATAGTGATGGTAGCGGTGGCAGCTTATCTGTTTCCGGCGTTAGTTGAATGCAATATGGTCCGCCACTACAAATTCAACGTACGTACGTACTGCACGAGTTTGATCATGCTTTGAATGCATAATATATATATATATATATATATATATATGCACTTTCATCACGTACTGTTTTTCCCCATGTATGAATAAATTAACTGCATGTTATAAATTAATCATGAATGTGATTTATGAATAATTAGTTCTACTTGGTTAAGGTTGCTTTGCTTGTGACTAATTGATCCAGCGCCCATGCATGCATGCACTTTATTGCATGATGTGTTCAAAGACTAAGAGGGAGAGCATGAGGGCCTGAGGGCCTGAGGCTGTTCGTTTATACGTTTCGGGTTTGCTCTTTTGCAGTTAAAATATTGCCACATGATCAAAATGAAGAACAAAGAGATGCAATTCTCTCGTTAAATTGATCATTGCAAAATGACAAACCTAGCTATCTTATTATAACTGACTTTCCCTCAAATAATTATGTGACTGATATGTGGTTTAGAATTCATTACATTATTCGATCGATGTGATTAAAAATAAACTTGCAAGGTCCTTGTTATTTGTATCTGCCCTACATATTAATTTTGCATGCTGATCAAGCGCAAGCTGTCAATTCTTTAATCATTAAATAAAAATTTATTTAAAAAATAATAATTAAATATATAAATAATCAAAATGAGTGAATAAATTGAAGCGACATATATTATAATAGAGTGGTGTCGGGGGATGTAGCTTGAAAGTATCCCAAATAGGCTAAATGTGTTTTTTCATTTTATATTATTTATTTTTGCTCATTTTTTTGGTATATTACAATTTTTATAAAAAGTTAAAAAAAATCACATTATCATTTAAAAATATTTATTTAATCATAAAATAAATAAATATATATATATATTTTTTTTTTTGCAATTCGGGAGATAGACTCGAGACAAAACTTCAGGAGATAATGTGTTTTCCATAATAATATTTCTCATTGGCATATATAAATCATGATAACGAATCGTTTAAGCGGGAATCTTTGCCAAACAGCAAAGTAGTGGTGGTGTCGAGGAAGCCATGACCAAACTTAATTTGGTTGATGTCGGGCGGCACTTATATGCCATATGTACAGTCACATTATAGATAATTATTATATATATATATATATATATGAGAAATCATTTGCATAATCAGCTTGTAAGTCGTCTCATGTAATTTTTTTTTTTAAATAAAATTATTTTAAAGAAACCCCTTGTTTTTTTTTTTTTTTCTTGTCAAATAACCTGTGCGAATTAAGGAACTTGCCGATAAATAGTATTAATCATGAGTATCTAAATTAATGTGGTGGCTAATAATGTAATAGGTGGTTATGAAGAAAGCCACAAGAATGTGCTCAAGTAAGCCCATTGTGACAGTGAATAGAAGGTCTCCTGGTCCCACCATTTATGCCAGGGAGGACGATACCGTGCTGGTCAAGGTGGTCAACCATGTCAAATACAACGTTAGCATCCACTGGTTGGTTCCTTTCCCAATCAAGATCAAGTTTCATCTAAATTCTTTTTCTCCGTTTCTTATTTTTGTTTCTTTTTATTAGTCCTAGTTTAGATTTAGGAATGAGATCATATCAAGTTATTTCGTTATTATAATTTTTTTTAATTTTATCACAAAATATAATAAATAATTCATTTTTTTAATTTTGAAATAATAATAATATTAAAAAATAATATTTTAATAATATTTTATTCAACTTTTATTTAAAAAAAACTCATTTTAATTGGGAGAAACTTTAAATATTCTTTTTTTTTTGGCCAAGAAAACTATATATATATATATATAGACATATATACACACTCTTATATTATTTCTAACCTCCTAATTCATTAATTCCTATATATATATATTTGATTATTTGTAGGCATGGGATAAGACAACTTCGGACTGGTTGGGCAGATGGACCAGCGTACATAACACAATGTCCAATTCAACCAGGGCAACAATACGTATACAACTTCACCATCACTGGCCAAAGGGGTACGCTGTGGTGGCATGCTCACATTCTTTGGCTCAGGGCCACTGTCCATGGCGCTTTAGTCATCTTGCCCAAACGTGGAGTTCCTTACCCTTTTCCCACACCGTACAAGGAAGTCGTTGTTGTATTGGGTACAATCTTGATGATCTCCTCTTTCATTAATTAATTGGAAAAGTGACCCAACTTATAATTAAAAGAAACAATTTAGACATAAAAAAAAATTATACAAAAAATTTTTTATAAAATATGAATATATATGATCTGATCGATGTAGTAGGTTAGATTGAAACTAGTCAATTTTTATAAATTTATTTTTATGTAATTCTTTTGAATATGTAGCACTTCTATGTGATTAATTAAAGCTCCCTAATTGTCTCCCTTGATCTAATAATGCATGTAGGCCAAAAGATCATTAATCCTTAACTTTCAGTCTGGTTTTTCAACTTGTAGGTGAATGGTGGAAATCAGATGTTGAAGCTGTCATTAATGAAGCTTTAAAATCTGGCTTGGCCCCCAATGTCTCCGATGCTCACACGATCAATGGCCATCCGGGACCTCTCTCAAGCTGCCCATCTCAGGGTAAAACACTTAATTAGCTATAGATAATTAGACTACATATGAAACTATGACCTTTTCAATGTGGCATTAATGAGAGAGAGAGAACAATATTTATAATGACCTTTTGTTGGGCTTTTCACCCATGTTTATATAATTTGCAGCAGGGTTTAGATTGCCAGTAAATCCCGGCAAGACATACATGCTACGAATCGTCAATGCTGCACTGAATGAAGAACTTTTCTTCAAGATTGCTGGCCACAAACTCACTGTTGTTGAGGTTGACGCCGTGTACACAAAACCTTTCAAAACCAACGCCATTCTCATTGCACCAGGCCAGACCACAAACGCCCTCCTGATTGCTGATCGTCGAGGCGGCAAGTATATGGTCGCAGCCTCGCCTTTCATGGACTCACCCATTGCAGTAGACAACGCCACTGCAACTGCCATATTACATTACTCCGGAACTCTAGCCTCTTCCGCCACCATTCTCACTGCCCCAACTCCCCAAAACGCAACACAAATAGCTGCAAACTTCACCAAATCCCTCCGAAGCCTGAACTCGAGAAAGTATCCCGCTAGAGTCCCCTTGAAAATCGATCGTTCCCTGCTATTCACCGTCGGACTCGGTGTCAATCCCTGCTCTACTTGTGTGAATGGCAGCCGCGTGGTGGCGGATATCAACAATGTTACGTTTGTGATGCCCACCATTTCACTTCTCCAAGCTCACTTCTTCAACGTCAGTGGTGTTTTCACTGATGATTTCCCTGGAAACCCACCAGTAAAGTATAACTATACCGGCACGCAGCCGACGAATTTCCAGACCAAGAATGGGACGAAGCTTTATAGACTTGCTTACGACTCAACGGTACAGCTAGTTTTGCAAGACACTGGGATGATAACCCCTGAAAACCACCCTCTCCATCTGCATGGTTTCAATTTCTTCGAGGTTGGACGGGGACTGGGTAACTTTAATCCGAAGATAGATCCCAAGAAATTCAATCTTGTTGACCCTGTGGAGAGGAACACCATTGGAGTACCTTCTGGTGGATGGACCGCTATTAGATTCAGGGCAGATAACCCAGGTAATTCATTAATATTATTTAACTCCTTATTTTGCAGATCTCTGCTTATAATTTGCAAATTCCTTAATTTTTGCGTACTTTGTTGAATTTACTGCTAATTTAAATGGTTTTGTTTAGGGGTTTGGTTTATGCATTGCCATTTGGAAGTGCACACGACATGGGGGCTGAAAATGGCATTTGTTGTGGACAACGGAAAAGGCCCTGATGAATCTCTTCTACCTCCTCCAAGTGACCTTCCCAAGTGCTAGCTTGCAATTGCTGAGGTCGCTCGCTAAATTTAAGCAGCTCAAGAGCTTTTGCATAAAAAAAAAAACAGAAATGACCCTTTGAATGGAAACGAGGGAGAAAACAGATCAAAAAAAGATGGAGAAAATCAATCAGATTGGAATTCTTTTAGTTTTTATCTATATTTTGTTTGTCCCAACCTACTTTGACAGTTTTGAGTGCTTGTAAGTAAAGTTGTCCAAAGGATTAATTCTAATTTTACAAATCACAGATTATATGAATTCATCATCACATATATTTTCGAAAATATATTATAACATTCAATGTTATGAGCACGAGCAATTGAACAAATAACTAGTGGATTATTGAAGATTAAACTTGATTTATTACAAAGGGCCACAATTTATTAAGTTGATCATTTACGAGATATGTGAAAACTGGAAAACGTTTCATTTCATTGTGCTGAGGTGTGTATCGTCTAGTAAATCCGAATGGCCATAAATTTCATTAATTTAATTTCCAGAATTTTCCTTTTGATTCTATATATTGATGTACTAAAAGAATATTTGGTGGAATGAAAAACAGAGTATATCGTCCATAGACCAAAACAGAGTGTATCGTCCACAATTCTCCTTTCTTTTCTACTATTGTTTTGTCTTTATCTTGATTCCAACAAAGTAGTATCAGAGCTTGGGTTCGATAGAGAATGTCTTCTAAAGGAACCACTATTTATTTCCAATATCCACAACTCACCAAGCTCAATTATGAAAATTGAGCAATCCGAATGAAGGCTATCCTTGGCTCCCAAGGATTATGGGAGATTTTTTAGAAAGTTTTTGTTCAACTTTAAAATGAGGAGTCTTTAAATCAAACCCAAAAGAAAGCCTTGCAGAAAGAAAGGAAGAAAGATTAAAATGCAGTCACAGTTATTCATCAAGGTTTAGATGATGACATATTCGAGAAAGTGGTCAACGAAACAAACTCCAAGCAAGCATGTGATGCTCTTCGAAATTCTGTCATAGGAGTTGAAAAAGTGAAGAAAGTGCGTCTTCAAAATCTAAGGATTGAGTTTGAATCTCTTTTAATGAAAGAGAGTGAATCTATTTTAGATTACTTCACAAGAGTGTTGATGGTGGTATATCAATTCAAGAGGCTTGGAGAAAGATTAGAAGATATTTGTGCTGTTGAGAAAATTCTCCACTCTCTCAACTTTAAATTTGACCATATGGTGGTAGCCAATGAACGATCTAAAGATTTGGAGATCATGTCCATTGATGAATTAAATGGATCTTTATGAGCACACGAAGAAAGGATGAACCAAGGCAATAAAGAGCAAGTGGAGCAAGTCTTGCAAGCAAAGCTTTCCTTGAAAGATAAAGGAGAAGCTTATGAAAATGGTAGAAGAGGCCAAGGATGTGGAAGAGGTCGAGGCTGTGGATGAGGATGTGGTCGTGGAAGAGGAAAAACATAGCAAAGTTTTTCTCAAGAGAGAAGAAATCAAAATCCTTCAAGAGGTCGTGGAAGAGGAAGAGGAAGAGGCAATCATAAGGTAAAGAATAACAAAAGTCAAATTGAATGTTATTCTTGTGGAAAATATGGGCATTATTCTTGGGAGTGTCAAACCAAGCAAGTAGAAGAAGAGACAAAGCTCATTTTGCACAAGGAAGATGTTGAGGAGCCTGCGTTATTCCTTGTACTTAATGAAGAGCACAATGGTGAAAAGAATACGTGGTATCTAGATAATGGAGCTAGCAACCACATGATGGGCGATAGAAGTAAATTTGTGGAGCTTGACACCAAAGTGACGGGCCATGTGCACTTCGGTGATCAATCAAAGGTGGAGATTAAAGACAATAGTACAATTTTGTTTGAGGCAAAGAATGAGAGCCATACGATTCTTCCTAATGTTTATTACATTCCTAAGATGAAAATTAATATTTTGAATATTGGGCAACTTATGGAGAATGGTTGCAAAATAAACATGGAAGATTGTTTTCTTTGGATTAGAGATAAAGAAGGGAATATTATTGCTAGGTTTTCTATGACAAGAAATCGCATGTTCTTATAGAATATGAAGACTAACGAAGCCATGTGTTTAAAGACGTGTAAGATCCATCATGGATTTGGCACATGAGATATGGGCATCTTAATTTTGGGGGGCTTAGAGATTTGGGAGCAAAGAGGATGGTGAAAGGTATTCCATTAATTGATCATCCTGATTATTTATGTGAAGCTTGTTTACTAAGCAAGCATTCAAGAAAGAGTTTCCCAAATCAATCCAATTCAAGAGCCACCAAGCCACTTTAACTTATACATGCAAATGTTTGTGGTCCAAGCCTCCATCTCTTAGTAAAAGTTTTATTTTTTGTTCTTTATTGATGATTATTCATGAAAAATATGGTTTATTTTTTGAAACAAAAAAGTGAGGCTTTTGAGGCATTCAAGATGTTCAAAGCTCTTGTTGAAAAAGAAAGTGGCTATGAAATCGAATCTCTAAGAACCGATAGAGGTGGTGAGTTCACTTCCAACGAATTCAAGGTTTTTTGTGAAACACATGGAATTTGTCGTTCCTTGACAGTTCCTAGATCGCCACAAAAAAATAGAGTTGTTGAACGGAAAAACTGAACAATTCTCAATTTCGCAAGGACCATGTTGAAAAGCCAGTCGATGCCTAAAGAGTTTTGGGCTGAAGCAGTTGCATGTGCAGTTTATATCTCTAATCGCTCACCTACCAAAAGTTTGAAGGATGTGACACCATCGCAAGAAGCATGGAATGGATGGAAGCCAAATGTGTCACACTTGTGAGTTTTCGGGTCTATTGTCTATGTTCAAGTTCCAGAGCAAGAGAGATCAAAACTTGATGATCAGAGTAAAAAGCTTGTGTTTATCGACTACGATGAGAACTCAAAAGGCTACAAGTTCTTCAATCCAAGCAGTAACAGAGTCATTGTTAGTAGAGATGTTGAATTTGAAGAAGATGCAACATGGGATTGGAGTACAAAAAATGAAGCTGCGTATGATTTCCTCCCTTATTTTGATGAAGAAACTTCAATAAAAGGAGCCCAAGATGAATTTGTATCTCCAATGATGCCAACATCATCCTCAATAGCATCATCATCATCTTCTCCTTCATTTAGCTCAAGTGAAGGCCCTCAAAATATCAAAGTCTTGAAGATATCTATGAAGAAACCGAAAGGTTAGAAGATGAGAATTTGTTATGCTTATACTCTAGTGATGAGCCTTTGAATTTGAAGAAGCTGTGAAAGATAAAAAAAAAATGGATACAAGCCATGGAAGAGGAAATTCAAGCCATCAAGATGAACGACACCTGGGAGCTAACCTCACTTCCAAGTAGTAATTAAGTGATTGGAGTCAAATGGGTGTATAAAGCCAAGAAGAACTCTAAGGGTGAAGTGAAAAGATACAAAGCAAGACTTGTCGTAAAGCAAAAACATGGCATTGATTATGAAGAGGTTTTTGCTCCCGTTGCTCGTTTAGAGACAATCCGACTACTACTATCACTTGCAGCCCAAAAGTATTGGAAGATCCATCAAATGGATGTTAAGTCCGCATTTTTTATGGTTATCATGAGGAATAGGTTTATATTGAACAATCTTCCAGTTTTGTTATTGAAGGTTATGAAGACAAAGTGCTTAGGCTTAAAAAGGCCTTATATGGATTAAAGCAAGCTCCAAGAGCTTGGAATAGCCGTCTTGATAAGTATTTTAAGGAGAATGGTTTCACTAGATGCATTCATGAATATGCACTCACAAAAGGAACATGAAGATTTATTATTTGTTTGTGTCTATGTGGATGATCTTATATTCACAAGAAAAAATCAAATGATGTTTGAAGGTTTTAAGAAGGCTATGACTCAAGAATTTGAGATGAGTGATATGGGACTCATGTCCTATTATTTGGGAATTGAAGTTACGCAAATGAAGGATGGGATTTTCATTTCTCAAGAAGCCTATGCAAAGGAAGTGCTAAAGAAGTTCAAGTTGATGGATTGCAATCCTGTTAATACGCCTATAGAGTGTGGAGTTAAACTCAAGGTTATAAATACCGTTCCATTCCAGTCGAAATTGCCAGAAAATTTTGTTCCAGAACAGTGGCCGGAACGGTGGAAGCTTATATTCCGTTTCGGACTGAATTTCGGCCCATTCTGGCCGAATTTCAGATAAGCATATTTTTCTTATTTTTTTAAAATCTTTTTAAAATTTTAAATTTATATTTTTGAACTGCAGAATTATTTAAATATTTTTTTCTTCATTTATTTTTTGTTTTTTGAACCTTTTATCATTTATTTGGTTGTTTATTGTTATTAATTCCAGACATCTAGGTCAATCAGATTAGTTTTACTTTTTAATAATTATTTTTAATAAATCTGAAGTCTTTTTTTCAGTTGGACTTGTGAGTCGCTTTAAGAAAAATCTATCTGAAACACACATGAAGGCAACCAAGAGGATCCTTCGTTATCTTAAAGGTACTCTCGATTATGGAGTTTTTTACTCTGCTTGAAATAAGTTTAAGTGAATGGGCTATTGTGATAGTGATTATGCTGGAGATATTGATGATAGGAAGAGTACTACTGGGTTTGTTTTTTTCTTGGGAAATAATGCAATTTCCTGACGTTTTAAGAAACAACCCATAGTAACTCTTTCAACCTGTGCAGCTGAGTCCGTTGCTGCTACTACTTGTGCTTGTCATGCAATTTGGTTAAAAGTATCGCTGAAAGAACTCCATTTTGAGCAAAGTGAAGCTACCAAGATCATGATGGACAATATGATCGAAGCAAGCATATTGAGACAAAGTATCATAATATTCGACAATGCATTGAAAACAGCACATGGAGGCAAAGTATGTGAAGTCACTTGACCAAGCTGCTGATATATTCACAAAGCCTTTCAAATATGATACATTTCATAAATTAAGGATGATGATCGGTGTTGGAAAGATGTCAAGTTTAAGGGGGTGTGTTGAAGATTAAACTTCATTTATTGCAAAGGGCCACAATTTATTAAGTTGATCATTTACGAGATATGTGAAAATTGGAAAACGTTTCATTTAATTTCCAAAATTTTCCTTTTGATTCTATATATTGATGTACTAAAAGAATATTTGGTGGAATGAAAAATAGAGTATATCATCCATAGACCAAAACAGAGTGTATCGTCCATAGTCCTCTTTTCTCTTCTACTATTGTTTTGTCTTTATATTGATTCCAACATGGATCGTGGATCACTCCGATGTGCTCTACCAATTGTGGATAATTTTTTTCTTTTTGATAAAAGTTTGGGTTGTTTGATAAGGATCCCACCTCTGCAACAATTTGCTTGAATAATTTATGATAATCAATTCATAACATTCTTCCATGCTTATAACCATATGGCTTACAAGGAAAGTATTACAAGGAATTAATTTCTTTCAAACAAGGCAAGTCCACGCCTTCATCCCTTTATTCAAAAGTAGTAAAATAGGAAGTTGCCATGTTGACGTCGTTGACGCTAAACTTCTATAATATTCCTCCCCTCTTCAAAATTTTCCTTGTCCTAAGAAATTCTGAAAATTGCACCTTGTTCATCGCCTGATTCTTTCATGTTGCTTTAGTCAGATTGCTACCATTCCAATGGACTAGAATCTCTACTTTACTTCCATGGCCACAATAGGATAAGATTGCCTTAGGAATGATTGGTGGTGCATTGAGGGAATTTCTAGTAGCTCAGTAGTTGCTACCGTGTTTTGCCTAGGCTTTAATTTCAAGAGAGACACATGAAATACCGGATGAACCCGCGAGCCTTGAAGAAGCTCAAGCAAATATGCTACTTGACCAACTCACTCAATAACCTTAAATGGCCTATAGTGCTTAGCCGACAACTTCATATTGGTTCTTTTTTCCACTATGCATTGCCTATATGGTTGTAGGCACATAAGTACATAGACATTGTCCTCTGTTTGAAAACTCCTCTTATGATAACCCCCATCATACTGAAGTTTCATTCTATTTTGGGTTTGGTAGAGCTTGAGGCGAAAGTCTTTAATAAGCTAGTCCCTTTCTTCAAGTGTTTGTGCCACTGATTTTACCCTAGCTGTCTCTTGGAAATAGGAAAGAAGTGAGGGAGGTTTTCGACCACAGACCACTTCATATGGAGTCCTCCTTGTGCTTGAGTGTGTGCTGGTATTATAGACATATTCCACCCAAGGTAGCCACTTAACCCAGGTTGTTGGTGACTCACTAGTAAAACACCTCAAATACATTTTCAACGTCCAATTTATCACTTCAGTTTGTCCATCCGTTTGCAAATGATAAGAGGAGCTAAAATTGAATTATCCTTGCAACTGAAACAACTCAAGCCAAAATATGCTTGTAAAAGTAGGATCACAATCACACACAATGGATATCAAATGTCCATACAATTTGAACACATTCTAAAAATAATCTGGACCATCGTTGCTGTAGAAAATGAATGCTTGAGTGGTATAAATGGGTGAGCTTTGACAATCGATCAACCGCCACAAAGATTATATTTTTTCCATGATAGTTGGGAAGTCCTATTATAAAATCCATTGATATATCCAACCACACAACCATTAGTATAGGCAGCAGTTGGAGAAGTCCTGTTGGCTTGGTATGCCCACTTTTATGCCTTTGACACACATCGCATTTTCAAATAAATTTTGTAACATGATTCCTCACTCTAACCCAACAAAATATAGCTTTTAGCTACTGCACATTTTTTGAAATCTTTCATAGGTACTTGCATGGAATTCATTGAGAATAAGATGAGTGAGAGGAGAATTGGCTTGCAAATAGATTTGGCCCTTGAAGAAAATTATCACAGGCTTCTAGCTCTATGGTCCCACGGCTTCCCCTACCTGGATATTTTTTGTCAATTTTTGTAGCTTGGGCTAACCTTCAATTTCCACCTTATCATGTCCGTCCAACTAGGAAGTGAGTTGTTGATTGCAAGTATTTGTCCCTCTTTTGAACTCAATGGTCCCTTCTCATTGTGTCTCGACAAGTTGTTTGCAGCTGAGTTCTCCATTTCCCTCTTATATTCGATGACAAAATCGTACCCCATTAATTTCACAAGCCATTTTTGCTGAGCTTCCGTGGCAATAGTTTGATCCCACAAACGCCTCTAACTTATATGATCAGTTTGGATAATGAATTTAGCACCAAGTAAGTAAGGCCTCTATTTTTGGATGGCTGCCACCAATGCCATGTTTTCCTTCTCATAAGTTGACCTGCCCAAATTCTAACCTTGAAGAGCCTTGCTAAAATAGGTCACGAGTTTCCTTTCTTGCATGAATACAGCCCCTAAACCAACCCTAGAAGTGTCACATTTCACCACAAATGGCAATGAAAAATTTGAAAGTGCCAACATAGGTCCGATAGTCATTGCTTGTTTGAGATTTTTTAAGACTATTTCAGCTTGGTCATTCCACCTGAAGGCATCCTTTCTTAGGAGCTGAGTTAAGGGACCCGCCCATGGAAATGCCTCCTTCACATATTAGGCACCCCACGTAACTAACTTCCCCCATCCAAACTAACATTTTTCCATCCTCAAAAGATTTTTGTTAGCTTGCAACATGCTTAAAACATCCTTCAGATTCGATAATTGATCCTTCCAATACTGGCTTTAAAATTTCATTCATGAGTGACTTAAATGTTGCTTGGGCGTTTGTGAATCCGAACGGCATAACAAGAAACTCGTAATGCCCATGATGCATGCGAAATGCCATCTTATTAATGTCCAATTTGTGCATTTTCATCTGGTGGTACCTTGAATTTGCTGTATACTAGGATATCATCAAAGTACACGACTACAAATTTTTCTATGAATAACTAATCATTAATAAAGTTCATATTTAGTATTAAAAGC